>CM053507.1:63437802-64037802 GCA_028627145.1 Eidolon dupreanum
CAGACAGAAAAAGTTCAAAATCACATGATATCACTTATATGTGGGATATAAACCTAAAAGCAACAAATGAACAGGACAAACAAATAGAGACTCATGGACATGGACAATGGACTAGTGGTTACCAGAGGGTAGGAGGTGAAGGAGGAGGGGGGAGGCAGGTGCGGTAAAGGGGGTCAAAAATAGGGGCGGGTAGAGGGAGGGCAAAGTGGGTAAGGGGGATCAAATATATGGTAGCTGAAGGAAACAGGACTTTGGGTGGTAAACTCACAACTGAATATACAGATGTGCAATTATAACGTACACCTGAAATTATATAATTGTATTAACCAATGTTACCCCAATAAACTTAATTTTTAAAAAATCAATAATTTTACAATTATTGTGATTTTCTTTTATAGCTTGAGTCAGTTGCAGAAATAACCCAAGAAAGTTGCTTAGCCTTTCAGAGCCTTAGACTTCACATCCAGAAAATTGGGGAAATGGTAGTTACTACTTTATACATAGTGCATGATGTGCCTGGAACAGGGCCGGGCACAGAAAACGTCTCAATGAGTGATCAAACTGGCTATGTTTTTATGGCTAGTATGTGATTAAAGTGCTTCAACAATAGTTAAAACCCAAACAAGGAATAATGAGTGGAACCCTTTGGGAAGCCATTTTAGACCACGATGGCAGCTCATGAAGCTTGAACCTAATTTAGTATGGGCCACACAAAGGAGGTACCCTTTGGCAGCATTTCTCAACAGCAGCAGTGCTACATCAGGGCTGGATAATTCTACATTGTGGGGGCTGTGCCATCCACAGTAGGATGTTTAGCAGCATTGTTGACCTCAACTCACTTGATACCAGTACTATGTCTCCCTCAGCAGTGTAATCAGACATGCCTCCAGACATTGTCTAAGGTCCTCTGGTGTGCAAAATTGTTCCCCAGACCAGCAGCATCAACATCATCCAGGAGCTTGTTAGAAATTCAGAATCTGGGCCCCAGCCCAGACCTACTGAATCTGAACCTGTATTTTAACAAGATCTCTACATGATTCATATGCACATTAAAATTTCATAAGCATCGATCTACATCAGCGGTCCTCTGCACCTCTCATAAACAAAGGATTCTCTGCTCCTCTGGTTAAAAATACAAATTGAGTCTCACCAAACCTGTTGCATCCACTCTCCAGGAGAAACAACTAGGAATTGATATTTTAAAAATTCTTATAATCAAGAATGTTGTGGAACTCTACGGTATTTCTACAGACGGACAAAAGTTAGCAGTTACTTTCGAGAAATATCTGGGTAGGGAGTGTCTTGGCTCAAGAACTTGTTCTCTGAATATTCAACAAACCCTCATTAAGCACTGGCCAAGGGCAACATGTTTCCTCACCAACATAGAACTCACAGCCCGGCAGTGCCCTGGATGGTGGAGAAGCAGAGTCCAGAAGACATTGTTTGAACTTCTGAATCCAACTGTGACTTAACTCTTTGACTTCCTAGTCACATGAGCAAATAAGGTCTATCTTTGCTTAAGCCAATTTAAGTATGATTTCTAATCATTTACCTCTGAAACAGTCTCCACTAACATACCACTCTCTAAGGTCAGAAGACTAATTTTCTTTCCTAGGGCCATGTTTATGAAGCAACCTCCTAATCCTACTGTCATATTGACTTTCCATAAAGCTCCGACCACACGGAGATAATACAGAGCTCAATGAGCATGAGAATGTGGTACTTTTTGTAGCTATAGATGGCATTGTAAATAAATCACATTCTGGCTTTTTACCTCAATCTCTTGTGAGTTTAGCTCCCATGAGTCAGTGTCCAGGACACTTAGCAAATTAAAATAGCCAAACCAGTTCTTGGCATGAAATGATGCCATACTTACACCTTCATTTTTAGGCAGAACTTCTTTAAATGGCAAAAGTGGTTAAATCCAGCTAGTTTGTAGATCTTCCAACATAAGCAATAGAAAGGTGGACCTTTCCTTTCTTTTTTTCCTATTTATAACATCATCTAGTTACATCAGGCTCATCTCTTTTTGTTCCTTTTCATCCAGCTTCTGTGACTTCTAAAATGTCTATAGTCAGTGTTCCTTTTTTCATGGTCTCTTTCCTAAGCCCATATTTCTTTGTAAGATTTTGCTTCAGGTTTCTCCCACTAGTTCAAATTATACACACAAATTTGTGCTTGGAGTCCCTTTATCTGCTGCTCTGCATTTCTCTCTACATACAATTTGCTGAACTAACACCATTTCGTTCTAAAGTTCTGTTTTTCCAAATTAATTGCTGCCATTAATACTATAATGACACACTTACATAAGTGTTTATTCCTAAGTCCATACATTCAATAGCCTGCCTGCCTCACTCTATCACCGCATATAGTGGAAAAAGAACAGTGGCACTCACATTCCCTGCTGGTTGGAATTTCAACAGGTTTGAACTTCTGGGTGGACAAACACAATGTGTATAAAAAACCTTCACCCAACAATGACACATCCAGGGATTTGTCCTAAAACAGCATAAAGATAAGTACGCAAAATAATCAGGTCAAAGATGCTTGCAATGTTTATGTTGGCAAATAACCTCAAGGTCCAATGATAGAGGATCAAAAAAAAAAAAAAGTTAGCTAAGTAAATACCTACGATAATGTAAATTCCTGTATAAAATGATTGGCAAATGAGCTCTGGTCCACAATCCAGCTGTCAAACAGAGATGAGCTGAAGTTCCTTGTGTGTTGGGGTGTGATCAGGGGAAATGAAGAGCAGGTGGCAAAATGTCAAACAATCCTGTTGTAGGAAGGATAGAGATGCATGGTAGGTCCCTATGTGATTGGACATGGCCCAAACTTCCTAGATGTGCTAATGAAATAGATGCCATCTATTTGGAAAAGTCCCAGAAGTGCCATCACTGGAAGTCCCAGCAAAACACAGGACCCAGGTTTGTCCCTTGTTATTTAAGCTATAGTGGCCTATCACCATCAAGAAGTGTCAAATAGAAAGTGGGACTGGCAAGGTCTTTCAGTTGAGCCCCTAGGAGTCCTGTCCTACAAGTTACATAACTTTGGGTGAACTTGGCTAAAATCTTTAATCGCATTTTGGTACCATTTCCTTACTTATAAAGTGGGAATAAGAGCAGTACTCATCACACAAGCTTAATACATATAATGCAAAAGGCAGCACAGTTGGCTCATTTACTACTGCTGTAAGTATTTGCTATTATTCTTATTGGTACTGAGAGTTCTCTATAAGCTTTTTTTTCTTTTTCTTACTATGCAAAGTTGGAATTCTGAAGTGAACAGCTGCCACTGCAGTGTTATCATCTTTCTACACATTCACACATAGCAATCTTAACGATATATCATAATGAATAATATGACATTCTTTAACTCTGTACTCTAAGCAGTGGACTGCACCAAATCCAACTCAATAGTGATCTTGCTCTTCAAATTTTGGCGGCAAAGTCATTCATAAATTAAAAAAAAAAAAAAAGCTTCTTGTTTTGTATGAATCAATTCACAAGATAAATATTTAAATAAAATGTGGCTTCAATTGTGCTCTCTGATTTCTGGCTCACACTCTGTTTCTATATCAGTTTGTTTTCTTTTATTTTTTCCCCCAAGCTGACTAATGAATGGAGCTGTCAGAAGCCCATTGCTCATGATCTAGCGAGCAACACATTAACAGTTTCACATAAATATAAAACCATATTCATTGCAGCTAGGGAAATAATCCTGCAGCACACAAAAACGCCAAATACTCAGTTGCTATCAATAGAGAAAGAATCCTGGGTGATAAATGCAATTAGCTAAGTAATTGACACTCTCTTAACATAGGAATCAGCCCTGCATCACCCCAACTGTCAATAAATAAAGATAATACAAGGAATAAAGCCTTTCGTGTATAGAACATGCTCTATTTTGAAGAGCCCACAAAATTCTGTACCTGAGGTTGTAGAGGGAAAAGCATATTTATGTAATTTGGGGATATTTATAATCCCTACATTGCACAAAATCACATGCTCTTGAATTTATATTCCACTCAAAGTGAAGAGAATCCAGGACTTTTTACCTTTAAGACTCAAGATTCTTTTAAATGTCATTTCATTCACATCCTTTATATCTCCATGGGCTGTTCTGTTCCAATTTTACAGTTTATTCATTCCATGAAAACATATCGAGTCATTACCATGTGCCTGGCCCTGCAGGAGAAGATGGAGTCCAGGAAGACAACTTCCAGGCTCTGACAGACATCAAAAGAACCAGAAATGAGAAGGTCACTTGCTCCCACAATGCTGCGCTCACCGAAAGCACTGTAAATTCTCAAACCACAATTCTCTAAGAAAAATATTTAAATAAAATGTGTTTTCAATTGTACTCTTCGATGATAATTACTGGCTTTCCCTCTGTAATTGTAGCAATGTGGTTTTATCTCCTTGTTTTATGCTGATGAATAAATTTAAGATATATAAGGTACAAAATTGTGAATCATAGTGATAAAAGAGGAGATACAACTATTCAAAGTCATCGATTCTCCATATTTCTTCACCTTCTGAGAACTTCTCTCTCAACCACTCAGTCATGTGGAGGGTGAGACAATAAACAGAAGTTCCAAGGCCTCCTCAAATTACAAAGCATGAGAAGGCTCAGTGCTCAAACTAAACGTCCCCTGTGAGGCAGGTCCCCCTGCAGTTCCCTGAAGTGCCTATCTAAAATCTTCTGAGAAGGAAGCAGCCAAATCTTGTTACCAATTCTGTCTAACCTACTCACACCGGTGACCCCAACCAAGACAACAGCACCCTTGCTAAGGCTTGGAAAACTCAAGCGTAAGAGAGAAATAATGCTGTATAACCCAGGAAGGAAGTTAGATAGGGACTCTTGATTTCTTTTCTCTCTGATCCCTATTCTTATGTGGTAGATTATAGTTTAGAAATATTCACTTCCTAGCCCCATCATTTCCATGGACAGAGTGGAGACCTCTTGACTTTGGGCTTGGCCAGTAACTTGCTTTGGCCAATGGGATTTTTGTTAAATAGTATGACATGACTAAAGGTTCAAAAAGCATTTGTGAGGTTGGGCATATTCTCCTGTGCTTCTGGTACTACCCAGGCTAGCCCAGTAATCCTAGGAGGAGAATGAGAGACAAATAGAGGAGGCCTGGCCAGAAAGCCCCAGCCTCTGTCTTCTAACCCTAGCCATTCTGTGGATGCACAAGCTAAACAGATGCCTTTTAAAACACACCACTGAAATTTTGTAGCTACTTGTTATTTGGCAATAGTCATCAACACAATTTATCTTTGACTATACCTGTCCCGCTTTCCCTGTTCCTACCTTATGGGAAGACACATTCCTTCTACTTTTCAAGGCCTTTAAAGCACTGAAACACAAGAGAATATGTATTTACTGACTGAGGAGAAACGCCTGAATCCAAATTCTTGATTTTACCCAAGACTTTGACTCTTCATTTCCCTCCCTTACTTGTAGCTCTAACATCTGCTTCCTTCACTCTCATCTATATCCTGAATTACTTCTGTTCAACTTTGGGGGCAGGTTCTTCCACCTGCTCTTCCTCATCCTTCTTCCTACCTGCTCCATAAATATTTGTCAAATGCTGGAAAGACAAAAAGGGAAAGTAGAACCTGGCAAGATCATGAAGGACACATGAAAAGACCACTTTAAGAAGAACAAAATGGTCAAAAATAGCAATTAGCGCCTTGTGGCTCAGTAAATAAGGGCTACCTCATCCAACCTCATGGCTTTAGTACACCTTGTAATCTGACCATTCTTCCACTCATCATCTCTTGTCCATAATATTATGAGAGTCTCCAATTCTCTTCTTTGAATGTATGCAAGCTGCAGGCAAAACACAACAAATACGATCTGTGCCCTTGCAGACCTACCTCATAAGCTAATAGAGAGGTAGAAAAGCAAGCAGTAATGATACCACAGTGCATTGATAATGGTGGGTGCTATTGGTATAACAAAGAGATTCAAAACTCAGACCCGGAAGAGGTCAGAAAGGATATTCGAGGGGGAGAAATGTGTAGGCTCAGGGTCAAAGTAGGGAGTAGGGATTAGCCAGACAGAAGTTCACAGGCAAAAGGCAAAGAGGAAGGAGCATAATAAGTTTGAAGAACTGAAAAATTGAGTCTGGCTAAAGCATAAAGTATGATAATGGAGGTGATGAGAGGTCAATTAATGTTTAGTGAATAAATGAATAAATAAATGAATGAATTAGTGGTAAGAGACAAGCCAAAAGGAAGAAAGTCCTAATCTAGTGTTTTTAGTCCCTTAATTTGAGAACTTAAACTATACAGCAGATGACAACTTAGCAAATGAGTTAAACTCAGCTCAGGAAACATTTATTGAGTACGTTCTACATGCCAAGCATGTGTTAATTAAGCATCTACAATAGAGAGCTTGGTAGGCCTGGCTCTTGCCCTGCAGAACCTCATAAAAGCAAGTGTCATTTGTATAACTATCGAAGACTGTGCTCTTACACTTAAATGACTATTATTAAAAGTGAGGCATAAATGAAGTGGATTTGTAAAGTGGATTAAGCATAAGGATCTTTTTTTCTGAACATAGTCTCAGTCTCTCTTAAATATACATATATATGTAAATATTAAATATATATACATATATATATAAATTTTTTAAAGGTCTGGAGCATGGGGCTAATCATTAGCTTTGATCAGCAGAAAGAGGGAGGTCCTACACCCTGCCATGGATTTCCATGTTCCATTGCAGATTCCTTTTATTCTCTATAGCCTAATTGTCCAATATTTTTATTCTCTATACTTTCACTGTTCAATATGGTAGCCATGAGCCATATGTGTTTAAGGAGGCCTTGCAGTGCGACTAGTGTAAATAGAGATGTGCTGTAAGTGTCAAGTACTAAAATAATTTTAAAGACTTAGTTTCAAAAAAGGACACAACATCTCATAATAATTTTTTATATTGATTGCTTGTTAATATGATATGTTGAATATTTTGGGTTAAATAAAATATATTATTAATATCAATATCACCTGTTTCTCTTTACTTTTTTAAATGTGACTATTATAAAACTTAAAATTATATATATGGCTCACATTTATGGCTCATATTATACAGTCAGTTCTACTACAACACTTATTGTGAAAATGTGAACTTGTTCCAGTGCGATTACTATATTGAGGAATGATTTGAGCATAACACAAATATCATGTCAACTTATGTCTGCAAAGAACACTAGGTGAGCCCAGAAAACTGCACCCAGCTGAACTGAGCTGTGTGGGAGCACACAATGTCCAACACGCACAGACCTCAAACATCTACCTGTTACTTCTGTTCACCACACGAGTTATGCACCAGCGCATCCACATCTGGTGCTACAGATTTCTGTCCGATTTCAGATAAGCCTCCTTTTCCCACTTCACAGTAACTCAGAAGCAGCAGCTCACTGGTGTGAATACCACTTCGCAAGGAAATGGCAGGTCTTCTCCAAGGTAAAGTGCAACACAGAGTACAGTATTTATGTATTCTTAATTACTTAACATATGCAAAACTGGGCTACTGTTTTTACTATGTTCCTATTTTTTTTAATGTGTCACTGACAAAGTTCTTTAGTGTTATCCCCCTCATCCCACTTTCCCCATAAGTCCTGTGGTTTTTACTGTGAGATTTTGATCATGCTATTTTCCACAAATGCCTGTGGCTATATTTCTATGGGACAGCGCTGTGCTCCATAGCTTCAGTTCCTAAAGCAAATCCTAGCATATCAGTCCTACTCTTTGGCTACTTGCTTAATAGGATGCTGGACCCTCCTTTAAAATAATCTTAAAAAAATTTTCTAAGGAACTGTAGGACCAAACATCACATAACCTCTATGTGTATGGCTAATGATTACTTTGATTTAATAACATTATAGCTAACCATCGTTGTAAACCTGAAAACAACTGTAGTGCTTTTATGAGCAGTGCCAGGGGAAGTGAAATAAATAAGAGATCTTGCTGCTTTGAGAAAAATGTGTTTGTTTTGTGAACAGTGTGACTATTTAGGAGGGCTCTTCCTTAGAATCCCAGGGGCCACTATCACTGAAAAAGTGCTGGTGCCTGGGATTTCTGCTTCTGAGAGATGACACTTTATTTCTTCCTTAAGCCAGGCTTTATCCTGGTGCCGTCACAATAGACCCTGGGGGCTTGATTGGAAAACCAGTGTAGAATATGGACTCCCTTAAACATAGACACTTCCTTAAAAGCTTTTGGTTCAATGTGAATGTAAGTCATTTTGATTACTCAATTTCTATATTTATTAGGAATGATAAACCAAAGTACTTGAAAATAATTTCAGTGGCGATGAACTGTGGCGCTCGATCAATGGGGGACACGGCAGTCAATTACCCTTTCACTTTATTTTGGTCGTTGGCAATCAGTTGGAATCAATACTCTTAATCTCGATTGATAGCAGAGCACAAATCACAAATAATTTTTTAAAGTGGGCTGTCACAGTGTGTGCAGGCAAGTCCAACAGGTCCTGAGCCAGCCCCTGCACTTCCATGTAGGCAATCAGAACCGGAGATGTACCGGGGCTTCCTGGCTCCATCATGTCAACACGAGCGGCTATGACTGGTCAGTTCAGCTTGAGCGATGCTATGCATCCCGATTGTGTCTCATTATAGCCCACTCTTCAATATTTAGCTGCCTGAAATCATCACAAGTCTGAAACTTGATGAAATCTATTAATTGAGCAAAACTAAGAATCTGGAAGGTAAATTGTGCAAAACTGAACAAGCATAGAGGGGAAGAATTATAATCCAAGAGAGGTACCAATACATAAGTGTGTTCTTTGAAAAAGTAGGCATTGTGAGGGGAGCTTGAAGGTACAGACTCTGCAGAAAGGCTTACTTAAGTCATCCCTGCATGTCCTCTTTGGGGAGGCAGAAAGACCCCTGAATTACAAGTGAGATCCTCCCAGTTCTGCCATTCAGAATCTGGTAGTCCTAGGGTGAAACACAGCACCACTTCACCACTGGAGAACTAGGTGAAATAAGCAGGTCATATTAGGGCGATGTTTTTCCAAACCGTGTTCCGTTGGGTACTTTATACTTCAAAGAAAGAGGTAAAAGGGTTGAGGAGAAATGAAAGAAAATTGAGGAGAAAGCAAGGCTCTTCACTCTACATGAGCAAGAGCCGCTCTGCTTGTTTATTTTTGTTTTGTATTTGACTGCATTTTGTATATTTGAAGGAGCAGTCTGATTAGTGTATAAGAGTGAACACTAGAGCCAGCCTGCCTGCGTGTGCATTCCAGCTCCCACTTTCTAGCTAGGTAAACTTGGGCAAATTATCTAACCTCCCTGGGCTTCAGTTTCCACAAATGAAATATTGACAGTACCTAGTCTAATGGAGTGGTTGTGAAGACTAAACACATTAATATTTATATTACACTCAAAACAGTGCCTGGCATGTGGCGAGTACTATATATGGGTTTAAGTAGATAAAGTTGTATGCTGACTTTTAAAAAAATTTTAAACTACAGCTCTAAATCAGGGGTCTCTAAGCATTTTTGACCATACATCCTTACAAGATTCAATTTGAACATGGAATCCTCATGTGTGTACACTTAATACACACATGTACTTTGTTCCAATACACTTTGTGCCTTAATCTGTGCAAACGATTCTGTGATGGATGTAAAGCAGAATGTGAATGAGTGAAGTTAGACTCTTGATTCTCCTCACATGTCTTAGGTTCAGGATGCTCAGCACCAAAACTTGTCAGACCTCCAGTGAAATTAGCTGAGCATAAGTAGAAAGCTTTGCAAAGTCATGACAAAGGGAGCCTTGTCAGCTCCATTTTCATTTAAGATGTGATGTTCTGAGTGTTCTCAAGCATGAAGTAAGCACCTACTATGCGCGCTAGGAGAAGGAAAAAGTATGAGATGATATCGATGGTCCTAAACAACTCAGACATGTCATGAGAATCATATGAAACCTGGCCACAGCCTCACACTCGAGGATTCCTGAGGGAGGGTCCGTGCTAGAGCACAAACGGCACCAAGGAAAGACAGACTCTCCTGTTAGCACCCTGAGACTCATAGTAAGAGCTTGCCTTTCTCCCCCACCTCACCACCCCTTGTGGAGACGCCAGGCCTGGAGTCCAGGCCTTCATGACCCATGTCCAAGGGCATTTCCTATACGACTGCCATCAGCGGCAGTTACAGAGCCCCCAGACGTGCTGTGGAATTCCAATATTTGGACTTTCTTATCATGGGCAGGCTTACTGACAAACCCCACGGCCAGCTTGGGGTATGCAAACTGTCCAGAATGAACCTGAGATCAGAAAAGCCCTATTAAAAGCCTGCCACATTCACACAGCAGGAAATTGAGAAACATCACACAGACATGAAACATTTCATTTATATCATGGTAAATATTTAAGTCACTCTCCTCTGATAATAATAACAGATATAATTAAGAGCTAACGTTTCTCTCAGGAAGTATCCTCCAGAGCTGAGCATTTTTATGTGATCCTTGTATAAATGTTCTGGGCTGTCTGCTCAGTTCACAGGAACCCTCCTGTCTGGCCAACTCCTACACAGAGTGACAGAAAGGTAGCCATACAGGTTCCACTGGAGAGCTTCTCAAACCTCAGCCTGAACACCAATGACCTGGGGAGCTTACAAACATGGAGGTCCTGCTTCAGTAGGTCTGGGTGGCCCAAGAGTCTACACTTCTAACAAGGTCCCAGAAGATACCAATGTTGCTGAACCATGGGTCATACTTTGAGTGACAGGTCTGGTGTGAACACCTGACAAAACTGAGACAATCAGCTTTCCTCCCACACATTTAAACTTGGGACAAAGAGATTCTCTTCTCTCTGGGATGGTCTCAAATGTGGAGAAATCTATAAACTCAGAAACTGCAGGATGGCCATTTCTGCTACATGGACTGAGAAAAAAGGAAAACTGGGAGGCACAGAAAAATCAACAAGTATGAAAGATGAGAGACACAGAGGGACTGCACGGGTCCTGCAGCTTTTAAACCCGTGTTCATGTCTATTCAGAGCTCTAGGGTTTCCCTCACTTGGGTTCCAAAACCACTCCTTCATCATTATAATAATTTTCTCTTTTTCACTAAAGCTTATTGTAACTTACTTTCTGTTCCCTGCAACCACAGAACTTAACATTCTGTACTATAGCCTCTGAACAGTTACAGTGGTCAAGCAGATCCTTTTAACCTCAGACCTTAGTAAGAGAACCTAGACAGTGCTTGTTAGATGACTGATGATTGAATGAATGAAAACAATGCCCCAGGCATGGTGTTCGCTACAACTTCTCTGTGCCCAGATATGGAGAAATGCTTTTACTTCCTGTCTTACTGTCAATCCTAGAAATTCAATTGTGAATGCAACACACTGACAATTTTTCTATTTATGTCATCTATTCCCTTAGCACTCTTATTTCATTTTTCATATCTGGCAAGGGAAAAAGGGACTCGGGGAAGGTGTATTTCCCCCTTTAAGTACCATGAAAGTTATGAATATATCTTTCCTAAACTGCCAAAATAATTGTTTCATTTACAGAACTGAAATTCTCTAGGGAACGTCCCAGTGATGTTCTAAATTGCTAACATCAGATATGCAGAAAACAAATATGGAGCGATCCATATGTTCCCAATCCTGAATTTAGCATCTCAGCTCAACAAAAACTTGCATTTCAATCACTTTCAGTCAGTTTTGGGTTATGATTATGTGCAGGGTTAGGGTTGGATTAAAGCCACTGGCCTGGAACCTTCTGCAGTGAAGGGCTCTCTCTGCACAGCCTGAGTCTCCTGCACTAGTTGCCATTTAAAGAGTTCACTTTAAATTAACATTTACAGGCTACAGATCCACAGTCAAAGGACAAACTCAAGAAGGCACTGACCATGTGATTACAAGAAGAGAAATTGCCAAAATTCTCCCTATTTTTTTATTACCACTCAAAAAGTCCTACTGCTTTGGGCAAGGGCAGGGAGTGGGGGAAGGTTGGGGCACAGCCAGGAATTTACCACTTTTCAGGGCTCCATTATGAAAGCAACATGTAAAGAGGAATAATAGATCAGGAGCTTGGCATAATGAGGATGCTACTGCTGCTGCTGCTGATTGATGATGATGATGATGATGATGATGATGATGATGATGACGGAGCACATTTTATGTTCTAGGCATACTCTGAGCACCTACATATGTTAACCCATTTCATCTTCAAAACATGAGGTGGGTATAATTACTGCCTGACTTTGGGAAACTAAGGCTCTTAGAGATTGGGTAACATTAATTCGGTGTGGTGGAATAGCTGTTGCTTTTTCCTGCCAGTGGTCATTCTCCCTCTTCCGCTAATAGTGCCTCAGTTTTCCTTTGGAGAACCACTCTTCCCTTCTGCACATTTTTTTTTTTTTTTGTGGGACAGTCATTCTAACTTATTCTCTAGGACTAAAAGGTCCTATCTAATTCAGTCATTGTTGCACTGTGAACTACACAAGGCAGGCACTGTCTTTTTCATCTCAAACTCTAGCACAGGGCACAATTTAGGCACTTAGTAAAGCTTAAGGACAAACAAATGAACACAGCATACAGTTTGTAATATATCAGAGTGATGTTTTCTACAACTGTGTGGTTAGGAAGTGTCCTGATTGGCCAAGCCTGAGTTGTGTGCTTACCCTAGACCAATCAGGAGCTCTCCTGGGAATGTGAATGGAATGACACATAGATAGAAGCTTTCTGGAGCAGATTCATTGCACCCATGGTGCCCTGGAGAGGCTGATACCTCTTTCTTGGACCTGGCCCCAGTTCCTATACTTTCCACGGCCAGATGTTCAGCTTTTCCTTCAGTTCTCTGAGATACCCTGTACTCTAAAAATAAATTCCATTTTTGCTTAACTGCCCAAGAGTTGGTTTGTAGTTACTGCAACCAAATCACCCTGCATTCTGACTGGCATGTTTGTACCATTCGCAACATGACTAAACCCAGAAAATTTAACCTCAGAGATACAGGACAACACTGAAAGCCCAGGACCTAAAATTAGGCACAACCACTGGCATTCATTTATTCACTGAGTGCCTCTATGAGCCTGGAGCTATAATAGCTGTTTTCCATAGATTCTTTTCAGCAGTCACAGTATACTGATGTTAACAGTATCATGTCCGCTTTGCAATGTAGAAACTAAGGCTCGAGGAGGTTAAGTAACTTTCCCAAGAACACTATACGGTGAGTGGCATAGTCAGGACTGAAAATCACGTCTTCCTGAAGCCAAAGCAATTGCTCTCATCAGGTACCACACAGTTTCCAATGGACTGGGGGCTTGGCTTACTGGCGGGGCTGAAAAATCTAATTGCTAGATCTTGAGCAAAAGGAAATAGGAGAACCTAATGGAGACTGAGTTCCATGTGGGTTAAACTAGTTCAAAGGGTGAGGACAGCAATCAAATACATCATTATAAACTATACTTTTCAAATGGTTTTTAAAATTATACAGAAATTGTCTCTTTTAAGGAGAAACTGTGTGTGTATCAATAAAGATTCTAGAATGGGCTACATCTTCCTAATCCTCCTCACTTCCATGCTCCAAGTCCCTCACCTCTTTGGCCATCCTGGTCTAACATGCACAAGCAATTTCTTCTGTTCTAAGCATAGCCGTCTCACAGTCCATAACCCATAGGAATCCATTCACAAGCAACTTGAAACCCACCACAACTTGTTAAGACCTGTCAAAAATGGTTAAGCCAAAGAGCAGTGCATGACATCACACAGCCACGTGGAATCTTTTTCTTTTGATCTAGTGAACAGTAGATGCATTTTGCCCTTACAGCATCCATTTCACCTTCTGATTTCCCTTTGAATAAGCCACTCCTGGTGCTTGGTCCATAAGGCTGTGTGGGGTTGACCTTGATTCCTCCTCTCTTCTTAGATACAAAATGGATATGGGATTCAGGTCTGCCAAACGAATGCCTCTATCCCCCTCCCTATAACATTCGGTTTGTGGTTGCCCCTTATCCCATGACCTCATGTGACTCAATGCTGGGGCTTTTGCTGGACTAATACTACGAAGAAGCTCTCCTTCCCTTGGGATTACCAGCTATAAAGAAGACATAATAATCCTAAAGCTGCCTCAGAATAAAGGCAACAGTGGAGGTGGCAAAGCTACTAAGAAATAAAGAGGAGAATGAAACTCATTGAATCATTTGCTTGCCTGAATGTGGACATACCTGAAGTCTATGCCTTGGACTTTGTAGTTACAAAGTAAGCCAGAAGCTCCCTTTTGTTCTTAAGCCAGTTAGTTGGGTCTCTGAGTCTCCTAGAGCCTGGAGTAATAGCATTGACTCAACCATGTGTTTTGGAATTACACTTACCTATGTTTTCCTATATCTTAATCCAGTTGCCTAAGATTTACAGATTTTCTAATTTCATTTTTTTTGTTCATGCCCTAAAGTCCTTTTGCCCAGAAGTCAATGTTTAACATAAGAAAGGGAAAAAGTCAATTCATTCCCAAATGATTATTTATTAAATAATGCAATTCTGTTTAATAAGCCCAATTAATGCATTAAAAATATTTAGGAAAAAAGTTAAGTACCCTGAATATTATATAATTTTTCCTGAAAACCTACTAAGTTCTAGGCCACTGGGGATAAGGCAGCAAACAAAACCAGAAAAAATTCCTGCCCTCATGGTGGAAGAGAAATAGACAATAAACAAACATATAAATAAACAAAGCATGGCAAAGTGAAATAAAATGGTGCAGGAGTTGATGTTATTCTAGGTAGATGGCCAGGAAGCATTCTGAGAAGGTGACATCTGAGCCGGTCCCAACATTAGCTGGAGAAGAAGACTGTAGGCAGAGGGAACAGCTAGTTAGAGGCCCCAAGGCAGGTATATGTTTGGTGTGTTCTGTGAACACTAAAGAGGCCAGCATGGCTGGAACAAAGTAAGTGAGGGGAACAGTGAAAGGAGATAAGTTCAGCAAGGTAGCTAGAGACCAGACCATCTGGGGCTTTATGGACATGGGAAGATTTTGGATTTGATTTTGCTGTGATGGGAAAGCATTAGTGCATGTGGGGCAGAAGAATGTCATAATCAAATGTATATGTTAAAAAGATCACTCTGGCACTGTGTGGAGAATAAACTACAGAAGGACAAGGGTGGAAGCAGAGAGATCATCTAGGAGGCTACTGTGGTCCGGGCAAGAGATGACATGGACGAAGAGGTTGATGTGGAAATGATGAGAAACGGTTGGATCAAAGATGTATTTTGAAGGTAGATCCACCTGGATTTAGGGATGGATTAGATGTTGTAAGTGAGAAAAAAAAAGAATCAAGGATGATGACATCAAGTGTTTAACATGACCCTAAAGGTGAGTAGTGATGTTATTTATTGAGTAAGGAGAATGGCAAGAGGAACAGATTTCAGGAGTGAAAGTCGAGTTTGGTTTTGGATGTGTAATTTTTCATTGTGGTGAACATATACAAACATGAAATTTACTATGTTAACCACTTTTAAGTGTACAATTCAGTGGCATAAAGTACATACAGTGTTGTGACCATCACCATTGTCCATTTCCCAAACTTTTCTATCACTCCAAACACAAACTCTGTATCTGTTGAACACTTACTCCCCATTCCTCCTCCCCCAGGCTCTGGTCGTCTCTATTCTACCTCTAGTGGCCATGTAAGTTTAAGATGCCTATTGGATATCCTAATGAAGATAATAAAAGGCAGTTAGATACAATGATGCTGGGGTTCAAGGGAGAGGGGAGAATTAGAGACATAAATTGGGAGTCAGCAGCATATGGAATAGTCAGCACACAATTCCCATTTATCAAACTGAATATTTGACTTGTTTTCTCTCCTATGCAGCCCCCAAAATGAATAGGATGTCAGATACAGTGCCTGGCATATAGTAACCATTCAATAAATATTTGTTTAATTGAGTAACTAAACTCTTTGCCCTTAAGTTTATGGGAATAGCGATTCTTTAAACGAGAATATTTAAAAGTACAAGGTTTAAAATAAATACCTCTATTTCTTGAAAAAAAAAGTATGAACAAATTTTAAAATACACTGGCACTTCTATTGCAGTTTTCAGAAATAATGTTTGATTTGTGATCTCTTTGGCTGATGATTATGCCAAAATCTAGTACCACTTGACACCATGCTGTTACATAAACAGAACAAGAGTGACACAACCAGATGTGGTGTGTCACAGCGAGGATCAATGAGCTTGAAAAGTAGGAGAAAAGGTGCTTAAAACCAGGTGTTCGAAGTGTGTTTCAAAATCATCAACCTCTATTCAAATTACCCTGGCGATGTTCGAAAAAAAGTGTGATTGTCCAAAGAGGTAAACTTATGGCTACCAAGATGAGATTCAGACAGACATTTATCTTCAGCTAACAAATGTACTGTATGCATAATAATCTTCAAATGCCAGATCTTGAAATTCTCAGTTATGTGCAGGTATTTAGGAGCTGCTGAACCTAAGTGTCAGTATGTCAACACTTTGGCATGTCAGAGTACGCAATATGTAACTGGGGTATGAAATATTGCAATTTATGTTTGGATAATAATGTTAGGATCATCTTATCTAGCCACACAGCCACAAGTTCAGAAATTTTGGGATCTAAACTTGATATGAAAAGATTTCAAAAGCCTCAGCCATTTATTACACTCTCTTGACACTTGCTCCCATCACCTGTATAATTAACCATAGGTTAGTAATCCACTAGTGCCAGACTACAACCTTGAAGTTGAATTCAAATAGCCTTTTTAGCATTTGTCAAGGCTGTGAAACTCAAAGTTGAGAAGTACGAGACGGGCAAGTGTTCTTATACACCAGTGTCAGTGTTTCATTGGGAAGTAAAACTTGTCCACACTAAAATCATTAGTGCTCTCTCTCAGTCGTCATATCTTCTCAATTCACAGCTTTTTAGCACTTGCTTAGGGAATAATTGATGCAATAAAAATATTTAAAATATATTCAGAGGCCATGAACTAATATTTTTGTATTTTATCATTGTGAATACATAAGACACAACATGTTCTAGGAAGTCTAAATGGAAATTGTAAAATAGCTACTTTGCATGGCACTACCCATAAATTGGTCAAACTATAGCAAGTACACCTTAGTCTCTGGGCATTCCATTTAGATAAGGAAGAACATATTTCTTTCCAGAAGAATGAGATGGTTTCAACTAGTAGTCTAGTTTATTAAACTTAATAGTGTACATGAATAGGAATCATATTTTATAAAATTAAAAATAAGGTAGGTTAGGGTTATCGATAGTCTTAACAGCTTAGTAGAGGCAATCATCTTAATTTGGAAGGCAATGAGAAGCTACTAGACAACCAGGTGAATGGCATGGTTGTTATTAGGTTTAGGGACTATAATCTCCAATCTCTAGACTGGAGGGATGAGAGCCTGAGAGTGGAGCAGTCGTAAAAAGAGTGATGGAGGCACTGTCAATAGGAATGAGGGAGATGGACCCTACTGGTTTGGTCTCAGTGGCTGTTAGGATAGAAAACATGTCGGGTCACAGATGACTAGTTTAAATTCACTGACAGTAAAATGGAGAATAGGAATAGAAGGTGGTGTTGATTAGAGAGGAACGCATGAAGTTCTGTTTTGGAGAGGTTGACTGGGAGTAGCCTGTGGAGAAAAAGCATACATAAAAGTCTAGACTATGGAATGGACAAGATGAAAGTAATGTTTTGGTTCTGGGAGAGAAAAAATGAGCTGGAGTGGAGGAAAGAAGAATGCTAAAGCCAGACCTGATAATAGAAAACTGAAAGGTGGCTAGTGAAAAGATGGAGAAAAAGGAAGAAACACAAAACATATAGTGGGAGTGACTCCATAGTGTAGTGGTTAGGACTTCTGCTTTACATGCAGAAGGTCCTGGATTCACATCCCAGGTGGAGCCAAGGGCCATACCCCCGGCGCACCGCAAGCGCATGGGAGGAGACACCCCGCCTTCAGAGAGCCAGTTCTTAAGGGGAGATGGCAACATCCGTAGGTCAGGGGTGGAAGTGAGAGGTGGGGGATCAAAGAAGGCGGGAAAAAAAGCATATAGTGACACTTGACACCAAGGAGGAGAGAGTTTCAAAAGTTGCAAATGATGTGAGTTAGTTCAAGAAGAACCCAGAAAGACTTGATAGTATTTGTTAATTAAGGGCTTAGTTTATTTCTATTGGGTCATATCAAAAATGAGTGAGGATTCTGCATAGCAAAGAAAACTATCAACAAAATGAAAAGGTAACCTACAGAATGAGATAAAATATTTGCAAATCATATATCTGATAAAGGACTAACAACCAAAATATATAAATAATTCTTCAACTCAACAGCAAAAAAAAAAAATCTGATTTAAAAAATGGACAGATCTAAATAGACATTTTTCCAAAGAAGACATACAGATTGCTAACAGGTTTATGAAAAGATGTTCGACATCATTAATCATCAGGGAAATGTAAATCAAAACCACAAGCTATCACTTCACACCAGTTAGAATGGCTATTATCAGAAAGACAAGAAATAATAAGTGTTGGTGAGGATGTAGAGAAAAGGGAACACTTATGTAGGTTGGTGGGAATGTCAAGTGGTGCAGCTACTATAGAAAATGGTATGGAGGTTCCTCAAAAAATTAAAAATAGAACTTCCATATGGCTCAGCAATTCCACTTCAGGATATTTATCTGAATAAAATGAAAACATTAATTCAAAAAGATACATGCACCCTTATGTTCATGGCAGCATCATTTACAATAGTCAAGACATAAAAACAATCTAAGTGTCCGTCAATGGATGAATGGATAAAGAAGATGTGGTATATATACACAGTGGAATAATATTCAGCCATAAAAATAAGAATGAAATTTCACCATTTACAAGACAGATGGACCTCGAAGGCATTATGCTAAATGAAATAAGTCAGAGAAAGACAAATATTATCTGATCTCGTTTATATATAGAATCTTTTAAAAAATGAGCTCCTAGATAGAATAAAGATTGGTGGTTGGCAGAGGTGGGGCATTGGGGGGAGGTGGGCAAAAAAGGGTTAAGTGGGCCAAAAGGGACAAACTTCCAGATATAAAACAAATAAGTCATGGAGATGTAATAATGTACAACATGGTGATTATGGTTAATAATACTGTATTGCATATTTAAAAATTGCAGAGAGTAAATCTTAAAAGTTCTCACAATAAAAATAATTTTTTAGAACTATAAATTTGTTAACTAGAATTATTGTGATCATTTTGTAATATGTACAAATATTGCATCATTATGTTGTACACCGAAAACTAATATAAAGTTATATGTCAATTATACCTCAATTAAAAAAAAACTGAAGGAGGCTAGGTGAAATGGCATAGATGACACAGGCTTTGTATATCTCCTCTTGTGACCACGTCAAAGTTGTGGCAGAAACATAGAGCAAACTTCAAAAAGAGTTGCCTGATGTCTAGGTGAACAGAAGCTCTACAATTAGGGAGAGAAATAAGAAATCATCCTGCAATGGTAAAAGGTAGGAGGGGGTAAACCCGTGAGGCTGCCCAGTCCCCAGTGGCTGAGTGGGACAGAGGCTACAGCAGCTGCAGACGTTCCTCTTAAAGGGGCCGTGTCCATGACCAAACTTTTGTGGTAAGGGATTTGCTCGCTCTGAGAACCAGCGTAGGCTTGGCTGTTCAGGGGGCACCAAGGACTTACAGGGAGACACTGAGTTGTCAGAGCGAAGGCCGGAGGCAAGACTTTCTCCCAGGCAGAATGCTGGCAGTATCCATTGTTCCTCTGTTGAGTCTTCCCAGTGTGCAGACACAGCATAGCCATAGCTGAGATGTCATCAAATTAGATAACAGAGGTCCCTCTTCTCAGAAGATTCCATGAAACTCCACCTCCCCCTACTTGCGGCCCCACCCAAGCCACATCCAAATGTGTCCTCCGCATGCCCTGTGCCCCTTGCTGAGCAACTCTAAGCCTCACACTGGTGGCAGCTGCCCTCAGTTTCTGGCGTGGCCTTTTGAGGCAACTTTAAGCACAGCATCTGTGGATTTCCTGCTGAATCTTAACAAGTGATCCTGGAGGGGCACAAGCTGGAGCTAAACTGGGCCTGCAGCTGAACCCCTCTTAGGACTGTGCCACCGGACACCTACTACACAAAACCACGGTAATAAGACCAAGAGACTTAAATGCTTCGCTGAGTACATAGAAACAGATACAAAAAGACAGTCAAAATGGGAAGACAAAGAAGCAGAAACCATATGAGAGAATAGAACGAGATCCAGGAATAATGGAGTCAAGAAATCTAACAGATGCAGAGTTCAAAACACTGGTTATAAAGATGCTCAATGAACTTAGGGGAAGTGTAGATGAATTCAGTGAGAACTTTATCAAAGAGATAAAAAACATAAAAGTGAAAATGGAAAATAAAAGGGAACCAGTCAGAAATGAAGAATACATTATCTGAGATGAAGAGTATATTAGAAGAAATCAACAGAGTGGATGAAGAAGAGAATCGAACCACTGATACAGAGGATGTGGAAGCCGAGGACACACAATTAGAATGTCAAGAAAAAAGAAGCCAAAAATATGATAATAATTTAAGAAGCCTAGGGAACAATATTAAATGTAACAACATTAGCATTAGAGGGGTACCTGAAGGAGAAGAGAGTAAACAAGAAATTGAAAACCTTTTTGAAGAAATAATGAGGGAAAACCCAGGATGCTCAGAAAGTCCCAAAGAAAATAAACCCAAAGACACCCCACCAAGACACATTATCATTAAAATGCCAAAGGTTAAATAAATGCAAAGAAAGAATTTGAAAAGCAGCAAGAGAAAAGCAGTTAGTTACCTACAAAGAACCACCCATAAGACTGGTGGCTGATTTCTCAAAAGAAACTGTAGGACACAAGGGCTTGGCACAAAATACTCAAAGTGATGAAAACCTGGTATCTATAACAAAGAATACTTTATCCAGCAAAGCTGTAATTTAGAGTCGAAGAACAGATAAAGAGCTTCCCAGAAAGAAAGCTAAAGGAATTCATCAACATCAAGCTAGTATTACAGGAAATATTGAAGGGACTTCTTTAAGAAGAAAAAACATATATCAAAAACATGAATAAAGAATGGTAATAACTATATTCCTATCAACAAGTGCCTCAAATAAAAAAATTAAGTGTTCCAATCAAAAGATACGGTGGCTGAATGGATAAGAAAACCAGACCCCTAATATGCTACCTACAAGAGACTCACTTCAGATTAAAAGACACGCACAGACTAAAAGGAAAGGGATGAAAAAAGACATTGTCTTGATGGACCTCTAGAGGGTATTGTGCGGAATGAAGTCAAATACCACATGATTTCACATACATGTGGAGTCTAAAGAACAAAATAAACAATAACAACAACAAAAATGGAAACAAAGTCACAGATACAGAGAATATTTTGAAGGCTACTAGATGGGAGGGGGAACAGTGAAAAAGGGCAAAAGAATTAAGATGTACAAGTAGATAGTTACGAAATAGTCATGGAGATATAAAGTGTAGCATAAGGAAAATAGCCAACGATGTAATAAATATGTAAGGGGAAAGAGGAGTACTAGATTTAGTGGGGTGATCACTTTGTGAGTTATACAGATCTCTAATCACTATGCTGCACAACTGAAACTAATATATTATTGTATGGCAACTGTAATTGAAAAAAACTCTTTGAATTGTGCACTGTAAATATGAGCAACTAATTGTCTATTTCAATAAAGCAATAAAATACATACAAACATACATACATACATACATACATACATACATACATGGGAAGGAAAAATAGTGAATGAGGAAAGGGGAAGATATTCAGAGGCATAATTTTTGTGGGTAAGTGAAAGAAAAGAAAATAGGAGGAGAGCAGGAGGGCATTCTGGGAGAGAGATCTTTAAAGGCTAATAAGCAGGATAACAGGAATAATCCCAGGTTTAGGTGAAGTGGGATGATTTTATTGTATTCAATTCACAGTTAAATACCTGGCCATCAGGCGTCAAGGTTGAGTAGGGAGGCCATAAAAGCCAGAATGGAAATGACAGCAACCACTAGAAACTAGGGAGAAACTACCTGGGGATGGATGACTATAATAAGGCTTTAGTTTTATTTTGTTTATATATGGTTTTGAGTGCTAGTGAAAACACAAGTAATATGTTTTGCATGGAATTTTTTAATCGAATTAGTTGCTAACATTTAAAAATCAAGAATATTTCAAATACTTTTTTTTTCTGATGTATCCTGACGAAAAGCATGATCTGGGACACTATCCCACTTGGCAGCCACTGTCAGGAGCTGCCTGATGCTGGGCGTCTCCTTTGGATGCTGTAGGGTCTCTCCTGTACCCTGGTCCTCACCATTCCCTGTAGTCTACCCAAACCCACTCTGTTTATATTATCTGTCTGGTATGCTTAAACACATAAATTTGCATCTCCTGGGCTGTGGGACTAATTAGTCAGTGGAAAGGAAAAAGTAGAAAGCAATGAATATGTAAGGGATAATGATTAGAGATAATTTCAGAGGCACATCTCAAAGGCTACCTTTTTAAAAATAATATATGAATTTTGAATATAACTTCTACATTATATTTCTTCTAAAAAATAAACTCACTTATACAATATAAATACAGATCCACATTTTCTTATGCACAATTCTGAAATTCAAAGTTTTGTTTATTTTTTAAAATTAACTCAGTGTTGGCAAGACCTGACCTGACATGGAATCTTTAAAGAGTTTACTACTAATGTGAACATTCACATAGTTCACTGCAGAAATATTAATGTATCAGCTGTAGGGTACACAATGTATGGTCTATGCACAATAGTACCTTTATAAAATTTTCAAAATTCTATTTTCTGGCACCAACAGTTTCAGGTAAGGGATTGGGACTCTAATATCAACTTTCACACTTGAGGGAAAAAAAAGCACCTTGCTGAAAAAAAATAGGGTGTCTAAAACAGTATCTTCAAACTAACATTTATGAAGACAATTAGCAAGAGTTGGGAGCGTTCTCAAATAGCAGGAAATCAAAGGAACAAAGCATGCGTGAGATTTCACCACAGATCTTTGCCAGACAGAAAGCAGAGGACAAAAGTTTATTAAAAAGCAAATCATTTCTCTTTGCTCCATCTCTAGACAAACCTCCACTTAATGTTCTTCATACTCTGAAAAAAACAGACATCTTAATATCACTGCGATTTTACAATGGAAAGTGAGAAGCTGCAATTACCCTCAAGTCAGTAGAGTAAGATAGAATAAGATTGGTCATTACTCTACTTCTGTTCCACAGGCTCTCTGGCACTTGGCTGACTTGCCAGAGATACCAGCCTGTCTTCCCAAAATGGAGGCTTCACCCACCTGAGAGAAAGCCCATCAGCTTGTATGTCGGCTAGAATTTGGGCTCTGCTGGCTTCTGGGACCATGTGACCATGCGTGGCCTTTTTAGACCACAGCACACCCACCTGTTTCTGACTGGACTTTGACCAGTGTTGTCAGCTGCCTGATATTCCATTTATTTTCTCCACTGTGGTGGTGGGGAGGAAAATCATTAAGAAATGGAGGCTCCTCAATCACCCTCTCTTAGCCAAGTATAATGATGCTGTTTGTAAGGATGGAAAACACTTCAGAAAACCATCTCATGGATGTTTCAGCAGCTTCAGATACTTCTCCCCTGAGTGTATGGTATTGAACAGGGCCTGGACACCTGCCTGCTAGGCAGAGAAAGGCACGTACCTGGTTTTATGCCAAGCCAAAGAGCATACCCACTTGGTATCACAGTAGCCTAAGATCTCCAAGAAACTGGTTTTTAAAAAAGGTTTACTATGAAGCCAGAGAATACACTGTTTTCAATTGCACTTGAAGTTATAGAGCTCCTACAAAGGACTTTGGATGGGGTTTTCCTCCCCTCTTTTGTCATTAATCTCTAAGGGATTGCCACTATACCAGGACCACATTGGCAGAGGCAGCAGTGACTGAGCCCTTCACAAACAGGGCATGGCAAAAAACAGCATCATCATCATCATCATCAACAGCAGCAGCAGCAGCAGCAGCAGCAGCAGCAGCAGCAGCAAAATGCCTATTGCATCAATATCCCAGAACACTTTTTATTCCCTAGTGCCCATCTGTAAAAGGCAATACTTGCTTTGTGAAAAACAAGAGGATAAATGCGCTGGCACTGACATTAAGACTTCACAGCCAGGCCCTGTGGGGTTGGCCACTTTACTGAGATCATCTACGTACCCACCACCCACAATGACAGGGAAGCTAAAAGGAATGAGAAGATGGTTAAACAAGATTTTCATTTTGACCTTAGTTATATTCCTGAGACAGAACCAAAAGTGGAACATATCTTTCCACTTTTGCACTTGTGAGTTTGGTCAGATTTATCTCTTTCTTATTATTTTTAAAGTCTTTTATTTCAGATTATATTTGAATCAGGTTATAGTTCTCTGAAAATGTAAAAGGGCCTGTCCACATTGAATTCTTGAGTAGCATCTCACTGATTAAAACCCAAAAAGAATACCACATGCTCTTAGCACCTTTCCTAGTTAATGTATCTCCGTAGGAATTCCTGTGTGTTCACTTGCAAATCTGGCCATCTACTTTTAATTCTTTCAGTCCTTATATCATATAGCTCACTCTTTCCATAATTTATGTTACAGTGCCATCTTATGGTAGTTTATGACCACCATTTATGGATGGAAAAGTTCTGAACTCTTCAGCATTTTAAAGAAATATAAGGATTTAAAAATTATCTTTAATTGATCACACCGGAAAAAAATGTGTTAAAAACGGTGGTCTGTAAATAAGGAAGCTGTTGCTGTGTGGTCTGCGAAAGGCCAGACACTAGAGAAAGTATCTGAGGAGCCACATGAACCTTAAAGACAACTGATGAAATATTTTAAAGGCTTTTACATTATCATGCAGCAACTATTACTGACTGCATAATCCGCCTTTTAAGAAGCGGCCTTCTTCGTGAATGTCATGATGTATTTGGGAAAACTATCAGAAGAGTCTGAGCTAAGTGATTTGTGGCCTGGAATTTTCAGCTCTGCATTCTCATGGTGCATCATTTCTCCCTCCTCATCTCTGAAAACCCCACAGAACTCTCTGGGCCCCTATCAGCATGACACAGGAAACCCAACTCCACTTTTAAGCCTGATCATTTGCAAATGTATTTCAGTCTCAGGTTTAATTCCAAGAGAAGATTCCTTGGAGAAGCCTCTTTCCGGAAGTCTGCCTGCCAATTTTTGGAGTCTTTAAGGCTTGTTTCCTCTCTCTTCTCCAAGTTTCTTTCCACCCACAAAGTTAATGTACATCGTGAATGGGCCTGAATTTAATTCCTTAATCAGAACTTGCCAGTTCCGTGGCTGCTCTGCCAGTCACTTTCAGGAAGGGAAAAAATGGTTTCAATTCCAGGTTTGTTTGGGGCCGGGAGTGGAGGGTTGGGGGAGAGTAATGGATAAATGAAATGAGTTCATGAGATGGCAAACCTGGGGGAGGGCTGGGGTGGTAGCAAGGGTTTTGTTAATGTAAGTGCCCTTTCTTCTCTAATGACAATATGCTCTAATAGCTAGCATTCTAACTCCCACATTCAAGAATTCTTTTATTTGCATTCCATCTCCTTTCCAGATTGCCCCACTGATTTTCTCATCACTCCTATAGGATCAAGATGAAAAGTTTGAGTTGATGGTGTAAGGTAGGGAGGGCATCCTTCAATTTTCCATGTAAGATACCCCTTTTCTCTCCATAAAAAGGATGCAGAGCAAACAGTGATTCATGAAGAAGGAAGAAAAATTAATATGCATTTAGCCAGATGCAAAGTAGGAACTTTGGAAGAGAGGCAATTTTTTAAAAAGGCATACTTGAATGTCAAATATTTCTCGGGTTCTTTCTGCCCTGTCACAATTGAACTGCTTTCCTTTTTAACTGCTCCATTTTCAATAATTGGAAGGATCACAATTTCAACATTCAGCAAATTCAGGATTTAAGCAGTCCTAACACATCACAGCAGGTTCTGTTTGCTTGGCTTCTGCTTCCCTTATTCTCTCCTTGAGTCCTCCTTTCCTCTCTAACCCTTCCCAACCTGTTTTGCTATCTACTCACCGTTGCTGACTCTTCTCCCTCTCCTGTTTGGGGGCTGTTCTTGCTTCAGTTCCTGCACTTTTAACTGTCATCCTTAAATTAGCAGGGACACGCCTGCATTTTCCCCATCTTTTGTTGAGTGTGTGTTTGTGTGTCTGTTATTGTTTTTTTCCCCTTTTAATCAGAAGAACATGATCAGAAACTCCAACACATTCAGCTCAGAGTCTGAACTGACTGTACCCATTAGGAATTCTTAAAATGCAGATCAGCTCTACAGAATGACTCTTTACAGATGCAAAAGTGACATCACAGGTTCCCTCACCCCCACCCTACCTCTCAACATGTATGGTTTTTCATTGCTGTTCCAATTTTAATTTCTCAGTTTACCAGTCAAAAGAGATGATTTTTCTAATATCCATTCTGCAAACTCCATCTGGGATTCCCCCAAACGAGCTGTGTTCTTCTGTGTTTCTCACAGGCATGAATTATAAAAAGTCTACAATAGGATCAAGGATGAGGTCAGGCCTTCTAGATCTGAAACCGTATGAGTCTTAATGCCTGGAAACATGAAAGAACATGGAAGAAGAAATAAACATATTTCTACAAGCGATTTTTCCCCATCCAGTCTGCTGATCCTGTGCAAATTACCTTGAGGAAGCTGAAGTTACAGTCCTCAAAAAAGGGAAGCAATGAATATCTACTATAATCACAATTATCCTACAATGTTCATGCATAGCAGAATATTATTACCCTTCCAAGTTTTCGGCCTAGTGTCTTGTGTGAACAGGGAACCAGATGGAAGTTTTGGTGGCTAAAATGGTTACACCAATTATTTATAGATTCGGACTAAAAATCACGTGAACTGCCTTCTGTGGAGTCCCATCTTCCCAGAACAGACTAGAAATAGACATAGTTGTGGAAAGTCTCAGAATCATTTAGAATAATCCTAAACATGATATTGCAAGTAGAGAAGAGTGGAGTTAAGCCTAAAGAATTTTTGAAGCCTTTTCATAAAGAAGAGCATAGTTTTAGAACTATCTTCTGGATAGCTCTAGAATAAGACCTGATAGTTCAACTTTATATCCTATTGGTTTTGGTAGCATTGCCCCTAGCCTTTTTTTTTTTTCTGGAAAAATCTTTAAAATTAGACATGACTGCTTGTATAGCTAGGTATCACCAGCTCTGGAGTAAAAAGAAATTATTCCTAATGACTTATACATGACAGTCACTCAATCAATATTTACTGAAAGGATGAAAGAATAAAAATAGAACTTCTTTTACCAGTAATAAGTATAAAATTATGTATTATTTTTTAAAGTTTCCTTAAGTTCTCTATTTTATTTTTTTTAACTTTGACATAAAGGTAAGTTTTTTTGTGTGGGAAAGGCAACATTTCTTGAAGGATTCCTTTGGGCTAGGTACTATGCTAAATATTTTGCCCTGTGTTGCTTTATTTCAACTTCACGACAACCTACAATCTTTCACATCTTACAATGGAAGAATAACCTGGCTGTAGTTAACCAGCTGTTCCGGGGTCACCCAGCCAGCCACCTCTAGAGCCCCACCCAGCCCCAGCCTCTCTCAAACACAGTCTATTCTGCTGTGATTCAGAATTGAGAACTGCTGACTTCTGTTATTATAAATCTAAAAATCAAGATGGAAGAAAGTTTTGGAGAATGGCTGAGTCCATTAAAATTTTTAGGAATGCTTACATTTTCATAGCCAAAAAACCATTTAAAGGAATTGGCAAAAGCTTGTGCTTTATTTATTTATTTATTTATTTATTTATTACTTTAATAAAGAAAGTCTTCTGGAAGTCATGAACAAAGGTCATATGCCAAGCTCTCAACTGCTCTCTCCAGGCTCTTCTATTAGCAGACTCATTTAGTTCATAAACTACCTAAAAAGCTTAAACTAAAAGGAAAATTTAGAAATGAGCTTGTATCTGGTGACATCAAATCAGACTTATGGTGCTGATTCGATACTTCATCTCGGCATCTGGTGACATCAAATCAGACTTATGGTGCTGATTCGATACTTCATCTCGGCCAAAAGGCCAAGAAGCATTGGTGCTGATTCTAAAATAAGATATTTGTATTGACTTAATTTTTACTGATATCCATCTGAACATATTTAACATCACTAAACACGTGAGAAATTAATAACTTTAATTACCATTTACTTGGGAAAACTCTTCATTCATCAGAAAGTGAAGATTCTACCACTCTATTAAACTTGCCCAGAATCAAACAAATTTTACATTTTTCTGGTTAACTGTATTTCTGATGGGAAAGCATTCAGACGGTTTCTCAGGTGAAAAAGGGTAGTGGTATTCCAGGTCTCCCCACCCCTTCAACCTCATGTATAGGTCTTATCTGGGTTATGATCATGGATCTTGAAAAAATAATACAATTCCAGGCCTTCTGCTCCATGTGGCTTGAATAATGTCAGTTGGAAGAAATACATTTTATAAAAATTACAATAATAATAAAACATCATAATAAAGTAGGCATTGAGTTATTAATACTCAGTTTGTATGGGAGAAACTTCCAAGTCAATCACCTAAAATTAAAGAAGTCCCTGTTTTTACTATGAGTGGAAAGTTGCAAATATGAACATATATCTTTCCCCTTAGGTTTAAATCCCCATGTTCCACAATTAATTTTCATGCTGTCATGGCACAAAGTGTTGTAGGATTGAGTGTGTGTGTGTGAGTGCGTGCGCACGCACACACGTGCATACATATGTTCTCTGAGTGTTCTTTGTACTTCAGTTGAACACCATCCTAGATCATCCTCGACAAGAGAGTAAAGGTTATCATTAGTGTGTTGAATAATGGATGGCATCTATTGTATTTTCTTGTTTAGGAAAATAAATCATCCTGAATACTTTTATTATGTTCTATGGAAGCACATCAGCACTCGTTATGTTTTCCTCTCCTGAGCTGG
This sequence comes from Eidolon dupreanum, assembly GCA_028627145.1. Classification (NCBI taxonomy): domain Eukaryota; kingdom Metazoa; phylum Chordata; class Mammalia; order Chiroptera; family Pteropodidae; genus Eidolon; species Eidolon dupreanum. Next base: position 63,466,849 of record CM053507.1, read on the forward strand.
TTTGGCAGGGTGCCTTAGGCTGGAAAGAACAGCCAGGGGTTGCCAAGCAAGGGCTGGCTTGATTCTGTGCCCATTCCTCTAGGGGATGTAAACATCCTGCCCTGGAATACTTCACCAACCTGTAGCTAGAAACTCCCATGTGCAGTGTGCAGCTGGGAGAACTGGAAACCATGAGTCACAGCACCAGCCAGGCCCTGCTGGATAATGAGGAAGTCAAAGGTGTAAGCTTTATGCACCCTACTCTTGTCCCCAATATAAGGGTAGTACTGAATTTAGTGGAGAGACATACAAAAATCAAGTGTAAACCAAGGGCAGAGAGGACCAAGATTCCCTAAGTACCTACCAGAACGTGCCTGTACTTATCAGGCACTTTCGCATGTGTTATCTCACGTCATATTGAGTAGGGTACCTCAGTAGGTAAGGCCATGGGCTCTAAAGTGAGACACCCCTGGGCTACCACTCATTGGCTGTGTAGTTGTGAGCAATTTGCTTAACCTCTCTCATTCTCAGTGTTTTCATCAGCCAAGTAGAGATGTGCCAGGTAAAATACTAAAATCCTTTCATACCAGACCAGAACATACAACTTTATACTATACTGGCTGAACTATCTCCTCTCCCTTTGCGATCCAGTAACTAAAGAGAGATGAGGGCACAACAGAGCCTCTAGGGCCTGTCCATCAGAAACGACTGCTTTGCTCTCATTGATTCGTACTAATGCCATACCAGTTGTTAGGTAGCTTTATAGAGATCTCCTAGGGACAGAGGTAGATTCTATAGAGGTTATCACATGATAAGCCCCAAATAAATGTTGGTTCTTATGTCCAATTTACAGATGGGGAAAGCTGGGCTAAACGAGGTTAAATAACATGGTGAAAAACATGTTATGGAACCAGGATAGGAATTTAGTTGACATAGATTCTCATCTCTATGTCTATCAACCATGATATATCAATCAGAGAATCATAAGAACCTATTTAAAGATGGCATAAAACACTGTCCCTTCTAGAGAAAGCTACTGTATCAGCTAGATTTCAGATGGCCATGCTCATCTTGAATGTCACTCTTGAGGATTCCCTAAAAGGCAAACATGGATCCAGTTGCGAAGACAGTGTTTCAATTATGTTATCAGACTTATTATACTGAAATTGCTTTTCTCAAGACCAAATGGAATCAGCTGATCTAAGCTAAGGAATGGAGTTTGACAGGTGCAGAGCTAGTCTTCTCAAACACAAGTTGTGATGCTATTCTTGTGTTTGGGTACTTTGAGTAAGTACTGAGTTGTAAAGACATCTGCAAAAGAATGAAACTAGACTGTTGTCTATTAGCACACACCAAAATTAACTCAGAATAGATTAAGGACCTGAACATATGACCTGAAACAATAAAATGCATCGAAGAAAACGGAGGAACTAAACTCAAGGACCTTGGACTTAAATAGGATTTTATGAATTTGACCTCAAAGGCAAGGGAAGTAAAGTAAAAATAAATGAATAGGACTACATCAAACTAAAAAGCTTTTGCACAGCAAAAGAAACCGTCAATAAGCTAAAGAGACAACCAACCATCCGAATGGGAAAATATATTTACAAGCAATGCCTCCAATAAGGGCCTAATATCCAAAATAAACGAAGAACTCATATGACTCAATAACAACAAAAAACAAACAATCCAATCAAAAAATGGGCAGAGGACCTGAACAGACACCTCTCCCACGAAGATATACAAATGGCCAACAAACATATGAAAGGATGCTCAACCTCACTAGCTATTAGGGAAATGCAAATCAAAACCACAGTGAGATACCATCTCACACCTGTTAGAATAACTATAATCAAAGGACAAGTAATAACAAGTATTGGAGAAGATGCAGAAAAAAAGGAACCCTCATGCACTGCTGGTGGGACTGCAAATTGGTACAGCCACTATGGAAAACAGTATAGAGATTCCTCAGAAACTAAGAATTAATCTACCATATGATTCAGCAATCCCTCTACTGGGTATCTACCCCAAAGACTTGAAAACCCATATCTGAAAAGGTATTTGCACACTGATGTTCACAGCAGTATTATTCACGGTGGCCAGGACATGGAAGCAACTAAAGTGTCCTACATTATATTATTGGATAAAGAAGATGTGGTACATACATACAAGGGAATATTATTCAGCCATAAGAAGAGATGAAACATTGCCATTTGCAACAACATGGATGGATTTGAGACAATCATGCTAAGTGAAATAAGCCAGCCAGAAAAAGTTGAAAACCACATGATATCACTTATATGTGGGACATAAACCTAAAAGCAACAAATGAACAGGACAAACAAACAGAGACTAATGGACAATAGACTAGAGGTTATCAGAGGGGAAGGAAAGGAGGGAAGAAGGAGGTAAATGGGGTAAAAGGGGTCAAATAAGTGGTGAAAGAAAGAAATTAAACTATGGGAGGTGAACACATAATGTAAATTTATATATGCCTTACTGTTAAAATGTATAGCTGAAACTTACTAGATTTCGTTAACTAATGTACCATAAAAATTTAATTAATTTAAAAAATTAATTATAGTTTTATTGTTAATAAAACTATTCTTTTAGAAACTTTTATCAAGATAGGATATTGTTAGGATATATTAAAAACAATGGCTTATCAGTTGGAAATGTGATTCTCACATAATGGTCACAGCATAGATCCTATACCCTGCTCTCAGAGATAGCCTTCTGATCCCATATTCTGCCTCTCTACCAGCTATTAGCACTTGAGTATGAAATGATCACCTGGAGGCAGAAGGGTGCTTCTATGGGAATAGAACATAAAGCAGTTAAGTTTTAAGAGAAAGAAGTGATAAGATCATTATAGGGGAAGGCCAGCATGGAGATTATTCCAGCAGTGATCTAAGACTTTGCTATTCACTGTGTGGCTCATGGACCAACAGCATTGGCTTCAGCTGGGAGTCCGTTGGAAAACAGAATCTGAGGCCCACCCCTGTCTGATGGGTCATATCTGCATTTTAATCAGATGCCCAGATCATTTGCATATACATTGCTGTATGAGAAGCTCTACTCTAGGAGGTCCAGCCTCTGCTCACACTTGGTGGATAGGAATTGGTGGGGGGTGGCACAGAGCAGAAAATGAAGTTTAAGAGATGGGAAGGTACCCAAGTGTTTGCCTAAGAAGTTATCCTGTCTGAATTGGCTGGAGGGGAAAAAAAATCTGTTCTAAGATGATAAGCAGGCCATGGATGCAGTTGCACACAGCATGATGGCCATCTGTGTATAAAAAGAAAAGAAACACTGTGCAGGGTGTGGAATTGCTGCAGAGGCTAAGCACGGCCAGGTGCTTAAGCGGGAAAGCCAGTCTTGAAGATCAAAGGCAAGTTGATTGTAAAAGAGAACATCTTGCCCACCAAACCCAGGCCCTCTGAATGGAGAAAGGGCGACATCTGAACCAGATGTTAGCAGCCAAGGGGTCCTGAGAACCTAGAATAAACTCGCCAAAATAGTTCTGTAGCATCAAAACCTCATTACCTGCCAGGCCCACCGCTAAATACAAACATAGGTTCTATAAGAAGACGTGAAAGTCCTTTGAGACACTCAGCTGAGGTAGTAGGAATTTTCTATCCCTGTGGTAAATGGACAGACATTAATTATAAGACAGACACTGAAGCCCAGAAAGTAAGTTCTCCTTTGCGGATAGCAAGGGAGTGTAGTTTTTGGAAAGAGCTGTGTGAGCATTTCACATTAACCAGTCTGGCTGGGGTCATGACAGGTGTCATCTCCTGCAGGCTTGGGATGGGTGGCGAGTTATTTTTGTACAGATGAGTGGCTCTGGTGCGGAAGCTCCCACCCCTTGGGACTGTACTTTAGATATGGTACCAGGACACTGTCACTCCACCAGCAACCCAAAAGGATAGTGGGGGACTGGTAAAGATATGGGTATTTCGTCAGCTTGTGAATTTTCCACAAGTACAAGCTGGTCTCCTTTTAATTGCCCCTACAGAGATTTTCATAAATACATTTAAAAATAATAATTATTATTGTTATTTTACTTTGTACTTCTAGATGGCACCTTTCCTTTAAGCAGCTCAAAGAACTATTCTGAAACTATCCAATTAATCTTTGCAAAGTTCCTGTGAAGAAGGTGGGTGGCAGTTCCTCTACATGTCTGGAGGTGAGGGGAGAAAGAGAGGGAAGTTATGGGCCTGGATAACATGAGGATGGCTCAGAAATGGAAACTGGACTCCCAAACCCTGTTCTTCCAGCAGTCTTCTCAAGTTCAGTGTCCTCTGAGGTACACAATTACATAGGCCAGGGCCTTAAATACAAAATACTTGTATTTAGATCCTGGTTTCACCTGTCAGTAAGACACATGGCTTTGTGCAAGTCACTTAGCCTCTCTAGACTGCAGCTCCTCCATCTGTCAAATGTCTGTGATGTACTCAGTGAGATGTGGTATAGGAAAGACTGTTGGGCTGCTCAGGGTGAGGCTCTAAGCAGGTTCACGGATGTTCTTTCCACCTTGGGTAGCACAGCCTATGGAGTCCAACCCCCAATGGACTCCTTTGCAGTTTTATGCATTTCAGTGTAGACAGCATATTTTGGCATGGAATGGAGCAGGAGGGTACAAGATCTGGCTTGGGAGATGAGCAGCCTGATTCAGATTTTGACTCTAATACTTCCTAAATCTTAGGACTTTGGGCAGGTTACCTAACACTGAATCTGTTTTCTCATCTGTAAAATGGAATGGTCATGATTCAATGAGATCATGCAGATGAAGTGTCCAGCATTACTAGGTGCTTAGTAAGTAGACAGAGAGTGGTTATAAGGCGAGGAGGCTGCTGTCAGACTGTCTGCATTTGAATCCCAGCTCACCACTTTCTAGCTATGTGACCTTGGGCAGGTCACCTCACTTCAGTGGATAAGGAAGTTTCCTGTGAGGATTAAAGCAAGTTCATACATGTGATTTAAACAGAATCAGGCACAGAGTCCATGCTTGATAAATGTTATTATGAATTCTTTATGATTATTGCTTGATTTTTTGTTTCTATTTTATCTGTGTAGCCATGAACACTGACCTCCACCCCCAAGGAAAGAGATTACTCCACAATTTGAGGGTAATGTGGAGAAGAAAATAGCTCAGTATCAGGCCATTTTCCTCCAGTAAATTGGAAGAAGTGTCTCTTAGCTGGACTCTGAAATCAGAGAGGCTACAGTCTGCCACTCACTGGCTCAGTGATGCTGGGCAAGTCCTTTCATCTTTCTTGCAGTCAACACATCTGCGAAATAATGGTAATACACTAACCACCTTGATTTATTAGAAAGGAGACTTGAGCTAATGTACACAAATGCACTTTGTAAACTCTTAAATACTACATATACTTAAATGGTTATGAATTCAGAAATGCACTTATACTTTAAAAGCACACAAAAGACCTGAATTTTTATTTGAACAAGGGAAAACTAAACACTTTTATGTGTGCTTCTACTTTTCATTCCTTTGAATATAAAAAAAAAATTTTTTTAAGCTCTTGTCTCAGGTAGGAGAAGAATGAAGACACTTTAATTTCCGGCAGTGTCAGGATCTTGGGTTTGGACTTCATCCCCAACTGCTATAAAACCAAACCAAACAAACAATATGTCCACCCACCCGGGAAACTCAAAGGAACTCTGGATTTCTCTTTGCTGAGTTTCCTGTGGGTACTTCAAAGCCTGGAGACTCTGCAGATGTCTTGGTGGTGATATCCCTTTAGCAAACACATGAAAAATACTCCAATAAGAGAGGCACCAGTTCCACAAATGGAAATTTGGGGGAAGAAACAGAGGGAAGACAGTTTGCAAGCTGAGCCCAATGAGCACAGTTGCCTGATATTCATTTCTTGGACGAACAGCATGCATTTGTAGCTGGGGTCTAAGATGCCAGCTCACCTCCAGCTTCTATGGCAAGGAAACGTTTCTTGGGTTCTGGGTGGTAAATAGTCAAAACTGAACTTGACTAGAAAGAATTATATTAAATATTTCACTTTTGCCAAGACTCTCCTTGGAAGTGGTCAACCCCATCCGAAGTTAAAAACAGCAGACTCTCCTACTTGAGAGCAGGCAGAGGGTGGGTCTAATCACAAGGTGTGTTATTTTAAACTGTGTTTCTTTTACATTTTTAATTCTCCTCCCAAAGCAGATTTCCTTTGACATGTAGTCAGGGACATTTTTACCTTGAGCCACTGTAAAACTCTAACACAGAAAGTAAATCTTTACTTTCAGGAAAGTTCTTTTGTGAATTAAAATCTGCTTTTTGAATTAAGAAGCAGCTCATACTTTCAAAATAACAATTTATTACAAAACTATAATGTTGTCTACAAACTAGATAAGGAGTATTAAGAGTCTGTGCAGTCAGCAAAACGACTGTTGCCATGTTAACTGGCAGGACCAATGGTAGGGACGGTGACTGGGGCGGGGGCATCCACTCCAGGCCCAGCGCACTCTCCCCAGGTGTTAGGAGGATGCTTTGCAAGGCAGTGACCTAGATCTGGGGGTAATGACTGCAGCTACAGGTCAGAGTAAAGCCCCCTTATCCACTGAGAAACCAAACTCACAAGGCCAACGAGGCCTTCATTTGGAAGAAGCCCTGCCTGCCTGCCTGGTGTTCAACCCTGGTCATTTTACGCACTGAAGATTCTTTGAACACCTACTATGAGCCAGGCATTGTGGCCTCCTGAGGAGCCCTAAAGTAATGATGCTTATTGTGGCCCTCTTAGTGTATGCCTAAGTTATAAGCTACTGAAATTGATTCAGTGTGTTCTTAAATTTGTATATTTAAAAAAAAATAGCGAAAATTTCAAGCACAGAATAAATTGAACTCTGAAAATAAAAACAGAGTAAAGAGATGTGTTACTTAAACAACAGTAAAATTATAGTTGCATAGGAAAAGGGAACTACATGTGGAGTAAGGGGGACTGAAGTGCAGATGCTGCTCTGGAGCTCAATAGCTCTGTGATCTTGGGCAAGGGACCTTTTCTCTCTAAGCTTCAATTACCCTCAGCTATGAAATAAGGGGGGTGTCATTAGACGGGCTCTCACTGGTTGGTGACTGCTTTCTCGGATGCTTTTGAATAACTGAAAGTTGACTAATACAGATCTAGGAAGCCCATTTATATTCAAAGGTAAATGGAGGTTTACCTTCCTTCCAAGAAAGTCCACACCCGTTTGTGTCTGGCAGGTATAGCTGACAAAGACTCATTACTGGGCTTGTGCCCAAGGAAGCAGAATCATGTAACTGATAAACCCCAAAGGACCTCACTTATAGCAATTTTAGGAATCTCAAATGGCTGTCCTGGGAGAGGGTCTCCAGCCTGGCTGGAGCCCTACTGTGCTCAAGGGACAGCACTCCGCCACCTAGCTGACTGAGAGAGAGGACTTTCCCAATTCACTCTCCACCATTACAGAATTTCTCTATAACAAAGCCTTCTTACAAGTTCCCAAGGTACCACAGCTGGTCTTGGTTGTCTCTTGATGATGCCAGCCAGTGAACTGGAAGGTGGCCTGCAGAGATCCCGTGAAACCACACGGGTTTAGTTTATAAAGAGGCTGACTTTGGCAGATGGCACATGAGTAGTGCCTTTGAAAGAATCTGGTGAGCTGAGTGCTTTATTTACCTAGTCTGCTAAAAATTAACCTTAGAATTTCTACAACTTTTAAATGTAGACACTTCTCACCTATTTTGAACTTCATACAATGAAGAAAGTATAAAATTGGAGATAAGAAGTCTGTCAATAGACTTCAATGCAATCTACTTTTAAAACCTGTATTCTGTCACAGATAAATAACATTTTGTTCTCCGATAGTTTGATCTATGAACTAATTAGGTGATTTTTTTCTGCAATATAAGATTTTAAATTTTGTTTTGTAAAGAATGAAATATACAAATGGATGTGTGAAAAGGCTAGTGAGATTTGTTAGAACAAAGGTATGATATAATCAGAAGTCACTGATGCTCTTTCACAGGCAGAAATCGTCTCCTCAGCCTCAGATAACACCAGGTTACCGGCTTGCTTTAAGTCCTGGTGTAGTCCTAATGGGATTTGGACCTTTGCCCTCTCATACGAATGACATTCTAGGGCTGCTCTGTCTGGGGGTACCACATGGGCAGAGAGACCTAACAGACTATTTAGCAGAACAAAAAAAGAACATCAAAGTAATTCCCATATTTATACTCTTGGAATTGAACATATACTCAAATTCTAGCAAAATGTCCAATAGAAACTATTAATAGTGCACAACTCTTATCACAGTGATTGTAATTCAGCTATATAAACACAAGAGGCATAAGCCATTCCTGAGGACAAGATACAGCACTGACAAGAAAAATAGATTCGTAACCACAAATTTCCACTGAAGTTTCTTCAGGGCCAACCATTTCTACCTCTTGGTGTAAAGATAACGTATATTTGTTGATCAAGGTGAGTAATGACTTAATTACCATTGGGGGCGGGGGTTTCTAATCTTTAGATAGTCAGAGGGGCTCTTGCGGGTTTTATCTGCCCTCAAACTTCACCTCCAGGTGCAGAGTTAAGAAAGTTCTACAGGTGTTGGACCCACACAAATAAAGCTTAATGGTTACAGCTCCTTTAAAGAATTTCCTAAACATGGGGGGAAAACAGGTGTTGTTAATAAGTTATCACCTGATGTAAGGCGAGTACCTCTTGACAAGACTCACCGTATTTCTTTGGTCCCTCTTTTTTTCCTATTTAGTGTTCCTTACTTCCTTTCTATATCTTGTGCCATGCTCCCTCACCATAACCCTGGCCCGGCCTTAAGCAGTCCAATTTTCTTGCATATTTTCAGATACCCATAAACACTGTTATTTACTACTCATATCATTTAGGAATAAAATATTGGGGGGGGGGCAGCTGTTATTGTTTGCATTTGTTAAAACAAGCATATATTACTTTTATACTAAAAAAAAGATTTTTGTAAAATAATAAAAGGTTTTTGAACTCTAGAATGTGATTTTAAAACAACTGGCCAAGTATCTAAAAACAAACAAACAAACAAACCAGGTCTACCTTGAACAGAACATTGCAATACAGTAAAGCGTTAACATCAAAACCTATATAAAAATAGCATGTCACAGTTTATATAGGGCCTCCATGCATATTTTCTCATTTAACCTTCCCACTCAGTGATGGGAGTATTCATTCTCCCTGTTACCCAGATGAACAAACTGAGGCTCAGAAAAGTCAGGTAGCTCACCGAAAGTCACTAAACTAGTAGGCTGGGGTGCAGAGAGGCAGGAGCTAGTCTTTTCACTTCAAAATACGATGCTCTTTCCAGCCACAAACATAATCCCCCAGGAGTAAAGAATGTGTTTCTTAAGGATGGGATCTCTGGAGGGCTTATGACAATGTCACTCCTCCATCCAACAAACAGCAGGGTCTCTGTGTGAGACCTGGGATTTCGCAAGTTAGTTCCACACTTACAAATATACACACAGACTACAAAGAACCATGGGCCACAGGGGATCTTAACAAGGATATTCAAGTGCCTCCTAGATGGCAAGCAAGGAGGGCTCCTCATAAACTTAAAAGTTCAGACAGACATTTTGGTGGAGGGAACCCTGGCTCACCCTCAGAGCACTGGAAAGGAGTGAGCTTGGAGGGACAGAGGTGGAGGGCTGGAGACATCGGGGCTCGGCTGCCACAGCTTGGAGCCCACAGGGCGGGGGAGACAGCACTAGAGCCAGTTCGCAGTGGGAGGCAGAGTCCTCCATACATTTGCTCATTGCTGGAATCTAAAATACAGCTTTAAATTATTAAGCATCCTGGAATGCCACAAACATTTTGAAAACTGCCTGTCAGGATCAGAAAAATACTTGGAGGAAGGATCTTCAAACCAAGTGTCAGAAATGAGAAGTGGGCCCAGGTGACTCCACCTCACTCCGCACATGTTGATCAGGCATCAGTTACCAGTAGCAGGGCTTGGCTGCATAGAGGTAGATCCTACAAACTTTTATAATGGGAACCTACAGTATGGACACTCGAGTGTTTTGCCTACATATTATAGTGAAAAACTGTCCAGGCTTTCTTTCTGAAATTGTGAAGTAAAGGTATGAATCCTTAATTTTTGGAAGTCTTTTTGAGAAAGGTCTGAGGCACCCTCAAGGACAGACAGGGGACCATATTTTGTGTAACAGCAATTCTTCTAAATATAGGACACAGTAATCACAAGAAGGATGCCAGCGGTGTCCTTGGATGCTCCACAGAACAGGCGGACGGCAAAGCTGCTAAGAAGGTTTTGCTCCGAAATCCTGTGCTCCTCGATTTAGCAGAAGGCTTACTTCACACTCTCACACGAGTGGGCTGCCAGAGCGGACCCATGGCTGATGCATTTTGAAGCCCGTTACATCACCTTGTCCCAGGCCGGCCTTAACAGGCACATAAATCTCTCCGGACGCAGGGCATTTCCTTTTTAAGCAGGTAGAAGTAAATTTCCTTATCCAAACTCGGGCTATCTCTAACGTTTGCCAGATATCACAGGCTTATTTCTTTTCTTTTTTTAAACCTCATCTTCACAGCAGAAACATAAAAGGGGAGATCTATAAACATTTCAGATTCATAATATACTACTTCCTTTAGGTTCTTCTAAGCGGAAACTTTGCTCTTGAGAAAAGGTGAGCTTCTACTAAAAAGTAATTTTCTCTGTCAGGAGGGCTCGCCGTGCACTCGGTCGCAGCTGAAATGTGTTTTAATAAGGCCTTTCTCCTTTACAAGCCCGGCTGGCTTTCAGCTCCATCCCACAGCCAAAGCAGGGAAGAAGATGGCTCTGAGATATCCTTTTGTTACTCTAATCAGAGCCAGAAGGGCTGTATTGACTTTGGGCCTTGGGGAGTTGTAGTTCTTTTGTATCCATCTCATCCAAGAAAATCAAGTTTGATTAATTTGTTATCAAGGAAAATGTGTGATCCGCTCAGACCCAGGCTTTGAAGTGGAAGGATAAACCTGGGCTGCAAAAGCCCAGGTCAGCAGGCGAAACAGCAGAGGTGCCCAATTGAATGACTTCTTCACAGAGCTGCCTGTTCTCGTTTATAACACTTAAAAACAAACAAACAAACAAACAAAACCCCCCACCTTTCCACCCAAGTGTTCCGAGTTGGAGCACTCTGTTATCTAGGGTCTCCTTTCATTTACTTTAATTTTGAAAATAGAGTTATCAGGGCTACAAAGCAATACCGAGAAAATATTTAGCCACGACACAAAGCATGCGGGTGGAAGGATTTGACCTCCTGCCAATCTTAAAAGACCACTGAGAGTGGGAGATTGGAGAGGGCTGAACTCGGTGTCAGCACGTGCTTCTGGAATGAATAATCAGAAGGGGTCCCCAGCTGGGTCAGGGGACAGATGCTCATTTATGATGTTCTGGTCTTGTTAACCTGCACTTAGAGGAGTTCCCAAACTGCTGAAAATGCATAAGGTAGTGGCCCCAAGATATTACTTAATCCTAGACTTAGTGTCATATTTCTTTTTCAGATGCTATATATACTTTATAGAGAATTACAGGGCTTTTAAAAATTACAGAGTAAGCAATCTTTAGACATTCCACAGTGTAAGAATCCCCATATTTAACATGTTGGTGCACAGGCCTTTTTATGATTGTTACCCCTAGGTATATACATAAAGACACAGTGAATTACTGAGCAAAAGTCAAGGGCTCGCTTGGCTTTTAAAGACGTTTGAAAAGCACCAACAAATTATAAACAGCCTTTGTGGTTACTGAATTCAGTGTCAAAACTATTATTAGAGAATTTTAAAACAATAATGAGATCAGTAAAAACAGCTTTAGAATTCTAATGCTATTTAGACTTAAAAAAAACCTCTGCTTATGACAACATTCAAACATTCCTTCATTTAGACATACACTGAGTTGGTAGTGTGTGGAACTCAAAAAAATGTTTAAGATATACTTTCTGCCTTTATTATGGTCTAGTAGTTCAGAAATTTTAATAATATTTACCATTCCACTAAATTGTGAGCTCCATGAAGAAGGCACAATGTCTTGTCTTGCTTATTTTTCTATCCCCAGTGCCTAGCACACCATAGTTGCTCAATAAATACTGAGTGAATAAGTCAATATCCCAGACAATCCTTATCTTAGCTATATTAATGCCTATCAACTTTCCTTTGAGGTATCCAAGATTAAAATAGTATGCATGTGATGCAGGGAACTCTTGGGAGCCTCTTCCAATCCTCCGCAGTGATAAGTTTATGTGCCTATAATCCACAGTGGACAATATGGGACTTTTACTTCAACATGAATTTGTTCAGCCTGGAAAATATTTTCATTAACTGAACTTTCTTCTTATATTCCTGAGTAATGATGGCAATAACATCCTTAGATAATAGTTCATTGGAACGTTTGTTCAGGTTTTACGTTGGTTCACAGTAAATTGACTCTAACTCTCTACATGAACAAAATACTGAGCTGGGTGCCTAAATATGTTATTTGCTTTGAAGAATCTCTACTTTCTTCTAATCTAAAGATAAGGAATTTTCAGCTCAGAGATGAATAATTGGTCAGGGCATAAGCTACTGGGATTTCAACCCAATAAGCAAATTCTAAACTAAGTTCTCTGCATTATGCCCACTTGCTTCCCTTCTAATGAACATACAGGGCTAAGTTGGGCATCCCAGATGGGTTCAATCCAGAGAAAATCCCACAGTCTCCCACCAAAACCTCCAAACCTTTTACTAGGACATGTAACTCTGCTCAAGAAATCAAATTCCATCTTCTCTGCTCTTCTCCCTTCCAATCCCTAGTAGAAGCATTTGCAAACACAAATAAAGGTCACCAGTAAGAAGTGGAAGAAGGATTTTGTACAATCCATCTGTGCTGGGATAATCCAAAATTTGGCCGTGAATATGATGAAGGGCCTACACTACACCAGTCATTCTTTTTCACCTGCCATCCACACCAGTCAAATGTGTTATTCTCGTACATTCTTTGGAGAAGAGTGTTAGGCATGTGCTTAAAGCAAACTTCAAGTAAAAAATTTTTAATTCCCAGTTAAAACCTTGAGAAAGTCAGTAAGTCGGTGGTGTGTCCTACTTATAAACTGATTTCAAGTCAAATCTGCTTTTGTGGAACTGATACAAAGCAGCAGATTAGAAAATGTGTAATTTTTTTCCATATAAGGTATGAAATGAAGGAAAGATCATTGATTTTAAAAACCAGAAGATTTGGGGATCTGGCTGCAACTTTGCCACCAACTGCTTAAACAAATTCTTTATACTTTCTGGGTCATTTCTACATTTGTAAAAAGTTTGAACTAGACCAGCAATTCTGTAGTATTTTTCTTAAAGCTGTAGATCCTTTCCTTTAGAAACAAGCTCTTATAAAAATATCAAAATTCTGGTACATCGGAATCTTTAACCTCCATCATGGCGGCCTAGCATTGGAAGAACAGGCTGGACCTACACTACCTTACATGTATCTTGGCTCTGTGACAGACTAACTGTGTGACCTTGGGCAAGTTATTTCCCTCTGAACCTTGGTTTCTGCACACAGAAAATGGGAACAACAATAGTATCTACCTCACAGGGTTTTAGGGAGAAGTAAACTAATTAATCTGTGTGCTTAATGGTCTGGAACTCCATACAAGGTAGCTATTATTATTGATATGACAGCTATGAACAGAGCCATACACTACAGCAGAAACATGTCAAACTCTGCTGTGTCACTGATACATGGAGGTAGCAATCCTTACAGAGTGTTATTCTGCACTTTTCTTTCAAAGGGCTTATGTATAGCTTTTATGCACCAACTTTCTTTAGTAGAGGAGCTTCTATATAAAAATATGAAAGTGATGTTTATCACTTGAGTGATAAAACCAGAAATAAATGCAAGGAAGTGCTTACTGAAAGTCAAGATAATGATTATTTTAGTGGGGAAGGCAGGGGCTGTGCTTGGAAGGGTACTCCTGGGTGGCTGGCAAAGTTCTCTTTCTTCATCTGGGTGCTGTTATAAGAGTATTCTCCTTATAACAATTTACTAAGTTAAACATTTGTTTTGGGTGGGTTTTATGTATCTTTGTTTTATTTTATAATAAGAAGGTTTTAAAAAGTGATGTTTCATAAAACAAAATCAATGAGTACATAAGTTATGCTCATTGGCTTCCAAAATGTTAACATTTTGCCACACAATGTGCGTCAGTATGAATATGTTATTGTTTTACTACACTTTAAAAACATATATTTTACAATAGGAGCTTTGTTTGCAGTATCTAAAAGTATTTATGTAGAACCAACCACCTGGGGAACACTCTTTGAAAGCCAAAAGACTTCTGTTAAAATTTTATTTATGATCCCGTGATTTTTTTGAAAAGATACATTCTGAAAATCAAAGTCTTGTCCTTCATAACTTGCTCTCTTCATGAAGTACCAATATTTTTGCCTAAAAAAGGTAACATTGCTTTACTGTTTAACTTTCATTTCCATCATTCTTCAGTTAAGAGTGAGTGACAAAACCCAAAACTTTCCTAAGACCTGAAACCTTCCTCTAGGTCTTTGCTTTTTAGAATTCTATATGTGTGAAAACAAATGATTTAAGTTTCCCTGAGTAGAAGAGGAAATTGGAGACTAAGAGCTTGTCCAAATTTTTGAGGCTGGGAGGAGCACACACATTTAGCTCTACCATCTGTACAAATGGTACCAGAGTTCAACATGCTTACGATTAGAAGGGCTTATGATTTATGTTTGCTAGTTAAATATGCTTATGATTTAAACTTATTTTCTCTGGCAAGAAATAAGCTAGTCAGCACCATAGCCTAGCCAGATGATGGGAAGTAGATACATACTTCAATAATATATAATTTTAACTTGCTGAACCTTGTAAATGCTACTGTTTTCTTTTCTTCCTATAACAAAAGACCTATCTTCCTGTAGTAGTTCACAGATTTTTTTTTAAAATGCATTAGCAAAAGCAGTTAAAATTTCTTTAACAGCAGTTACAACACTAAAAGAATCACTGGTGTTGGCCTCTAAAAAACCGCATTTTAGGTGGGAAGGCAGAGTCTATGCTTATAAAACAACCAGTAACACATTCCAAACAGTGCATTGATAACCACTAGATGATGAAGCACACACAGAATACATCACAGCAGTTATTGGACTCAAATATGAAGAGATGCTAGGGAATCTTAGTGTTCAGGGTTGTGTCCTGCCCCCCAAAGGTTTCATTAAATACACTGTGTTAAAATTAATAGGGTATCACATACATGATCTTGAATTGCTTGCTTCTACAGTAATAGATAGGAAAGTCTGCAGATGTATGGGAGAAATAGAAGTTTGCTGGTATTTTTTGCCTTTAAAGAGACATATTAGACAGCCAGAAAGGAAGAGTAAATTCACTTTACTTGACTAAATGGGGACAATTGAATCTTATAGGCAAATTGGAGGACAAAAGAGAAACGAGTAACTGACTTATTCTAAAATGAAACCATTCTTAGTAAAGGGTAAAGAAAAAGAACTAAAATAAGTAAAATGTGTTTTCTAAGAGATCAAGATGAGCCTGATCACCAAATATGTTCAACAGGGGAGAATAAGAAATAGAAGTCACTGCTTCCTGTCAGAACACCACAGACACTGCTGTGCTAGGAGCTTCACGCACATTAGAACAGTTGGACAGAAAGTTTCAATATGTGCTGGAATAAACAGGGTTATGACAATTACCACACATATACTTGGAACTTAATTAAGATGAAGCAATGTGGTTAATGAAAGTGCATGAAAATTTAAACCTGAGGGAGGAGAATGACATTTCTATTCAATACAACCCAATTTCAGAGTGAGGCAGCAACGGATTGGAAAAGATCTCAGCATAAAGTTCTACAAACTAGTGAACACTTAAACAAACCCCACAAAACTGTTACTTGAAAAAGGAAGGAGCACAAATTCATAGCAATATATTCCAAATTATAAAACTGCAACTAGAACTTTTTTATGAAAAGTCTATACATTTGCATGAAATGCATAAATCACTACATATTCAAATAAGAAAAGCAGTCCAGTCTTACCTTATTGCTGCAAAAGGCTGAAATAAAAATTACTGACTTATAGAAGCAACTTTCACATGTATCTGAACATCAAACACAACACACAATATAAAATCAAAAATAACTAGAACAGAAAAGTTTTCAGTGTGACCTTAAAAATCCTGAGCAAATCACTGGATGAAGCCAGATCAAAGGAAGGGCATTACACCAGCTTGGAGCCATATGTGAAAAGGCCCCAATAGCACAGGGCACAGATGGTATACAATTGGGGGGAGGGCACAAGCAGATCCAAAACATAAGGCAAATAAACCTGCTTCAACTTACACAGGTAAGACAGTTCGAAAAAATTAAGAATTTTGAATGCAACTGGTAAGATTCGAAATTTGGGACAAATGGTGCTAGGTGTCCCAAACTAAAGTGTGCTCACTAGTGTAATAATTTAAATGAAACTAAAATCTCAGTGAGGATACATGCAAAAGGGTGGTAACTTGTTATTAAGTGATTACTGAGGAGACAGTTAAAACATTTTTAAAAGCCATACAGTAGTTGTAAGCTATATTACCTGATTAAAGTCTGAGAAATTTGGAGGGAACTGAATGTAGGCTTACAAAATTCATAGCTCTATTTAAAAAACAGAAACTCTGTAAGTTTAATAAAATACTTGAAGTCTCTTAACATTTTCCATTCATCATATAATGTAAAATGTGAAAATTAAAACTTTCTCCTTCTTACACCTTCACTGCTTTCTCATATGTAAAAAGATGAGAGGTACCATTAATTTTCTATAGAAAACTCAGAAACACTCATATTTACTTGACGCTCATTTATACAGTGCAAAGTTGCCAGTTTAATAATCCCCAAATAAATATTTGTTCCAAAATAAAAGTTTAAGAAAAATTCTGACTTGAACATCAGAAGGTGAAATTTTCATAAAGAAATCTTGCATTTAATTAAATGAGTTGGTAACTTTTCAGACAGCAACCCAAACAGAAAAATTTAACACAGACTCCTTCAACCTCATCATTACTGAAAGACACGAGAGCATAGAATATCCAAAAGACTATTTTTATTGGATATTCTAATAAGGTACATTCGACACACACGTATACAATGGGACCCTAACTTTTAGTAGCAATGATGGACAACAACAAAAAAATGTTGACTTCACAATGACTTTTGCTTATCATTCGGGTAGTTTAGGGAGTGCTTACTTGATTTTTTGACACTTGCATGTGTTAAAGAATCCCTCCAGTTTAGTAACAGCTTTGCTAAGCTACGTCTAGAAGTGACAATTAATTTTAGTGGAAATTCATTCCCAGCCTACTTTGATAGTCATTTGAACAGTTTTGCGTTATTTTACATGCAATTTTATAGCTCTGTAATGTTCAGTTAATCTTGTTCAATGATGCTGAACCCCAGATGCCATAAGATATTATAGAAAAGTAGTTACTGCACATATGGCGTAACTACTTTTTCTGAACATTAATTCCTTTTCTCTTAACAGGCTGAAATGGTATTCAGAAAAAAGAAAAGCCACCACTCTGTATTAAAGGTTTTATATCATGGACTTGCAGAGATGTTATGCTGTGATCCTAGCCATAAAGTTCTTATTTTCGAGCATCATCTTCTCAAGTTTTAGTAATAATGGCTTTCTCCATCCTTCATAAGGTTGTTTGCATTAAACATTCTAAATTGAGTCACCTGAAAAAGCTGGGGGCAGGGAGGCTTTCCTCACTTGTCCTATATGAGGGTTGGATGTAATCAGGGGTTCGCAAAGTGAGGTCTGGGGACTGTCCACATTAGAGTCACTGGGGAGCTTGTTAAAAAGGTAGATATCCAGACCTCCCAGGCATACTGAATCAGAGTCTCTATGGTTGGAGCCGAGAAATCTGCATATTCAGTAAGCACCCAGTGATTCTTCTGCATGCTAAAGGGTGAGAAGCAATGGTAGATGATCTCAAAGGTCCCTTCCACTCTAAAATTCTAAGAGTCTGTGAGTTTTCTTTTTAAAATGGTGTTGTGTCAGCAAGATGAAAGTATCTACAACACAAGATGATGACTTTTAGCCTGAATGAGTTAACCTAAATAAGAAATGTTCTAAGATTTTCATGCATATGTAAAAACAATAAAAAAATAAAAACAACAGTATAGTCAGATGTGTAAGAAATCTCTTTGGGCTTTTTCCTCTTGGGAGAAGGAAGAACCCACTCTAATTATTGCACAGGCACATAGGTTAAAGGGCTTTTCACTGCACGTTCACTCCTATCTTTTTCTTCTTCATCTTCTGAACTCCTCAGCTGTTGAGAAAATTATATAGGCTTTTTACATTCCTGAGTCACCATATTCTTAAGTAATTTTTAACTGATCTGACTGAATATATTCTTTTGAGAAATAAACAACTACAGGCAGTCCTCTACTTATTCATTTTGTAGTAAGTAAAATCTTATAGTAACATAACTATAGGAAAGGTGAACAGTAGACTTATATTTTTAAAAGGAGAAGTTCCATATTCAAAAAGCTAAAAAAAAAAAATAAAAATGTCAGTTAAATTCTCCCTTTGGGCACAATATTTGAAGAAACATTTCCTATATGTTACTTTACTTCATTCTTTCTCTTCATAACAATGAGAGCCTAAGATTTGAGATAATTTTAAAATCACATCTGGAAAGTTCTAGCTTTGACACATTTTTATTGGGTGTAAAAGAGCTACATTTCTACTGGTAGTATCTAATTTTTATAAAATCATAAAAGCAAAATGCAGTAGATTCAAAATTATTACAAACACAGTTGAATAAATTATGCTAAGCCAAAACTGTTGGCTGGAAGGCAGCGCCACCATGTGATCGCTCCAAGTGTTGTCAGTTCTGTGTAAGTACAAAAGTGGGGATTCTCTACAAGTTGAGCATTTCAGGGCAAAGGCCCACCTCTTGTCACATTAAGATTATTTTCAAACACCAAACTGTAACACTGCTGCAGTCACTGAGAGAGGGAAAAATGACAACTTCTTATAACGAGGATATCTGGTTATATGTATAGTCTTATCAGGGGCCAGACTGGATCAGATATTTAGTGTTTGATAAGGATGACTTGTCGGGGGTTAGGTTGCCCAGCTTTGAACGTTCTTGGTTTAAGGAAGCCTGGACTGGGAAGTAGCCTGTGGATTTCAATACCCGGCTCTGTTACTTTTTAGCCTCATGTTCTTTAACAAAAGACAAATTTGGTAAAGGCTCTTGTGGTAGACAGTACATTGTGTCTAGTGGACCCAATTTTATTCAAAGTTTCTTTTAACTATAAAGTTTTGTGACTGTGTACATGATGTGAACATGAGCTAAATTCAAGAAGTTGAGAAGGTTAGTCAGGTTAAACTCATTCAAAGTTTATTAGAGTTGTTTTTCCTTTTGTGTGTTTTTTTCCCTTTGTCAATTGTACCATGGATTTAACAGCCAGATGATATACACTTTTGCTGTAAACTATACCCTCATTTCAGAAACGCAAAAAAGTGGCAGGGGTATAGGGAAATGTAACCTTAAAACTGAGAAAGTCAGCACTTCAGGAAGTGTTTACAAAAGAAAACTGAAATACAGACGAGTTACTTTAAATGAATATTATCTGTCCTTATTTAACAGGTATACTTTCTTGGTGTAAGCAAGCACCTGAGTTCTGACAACCTAGGGGATAATGGAAGCAGCAGCAGCATATTGGTTTTGGAGCCCCTGCCTTTGCATCACAGGCCCTGAGGAATTACAAAGACAAGAAAGTGAGCTCTTTGGTTTCTGTGTGTCTCTATGTATAGAGTACAGGCTGCACCTGCAAGGACTTTGGCTGAAAAACAAAACAAAACAAAACAGTATTCTGTTGAAAGGTCTCACTTTCCTCAGCATTGGTGGAGATGGGTATACTGCCCTAACATAAAAGTCACATGCCCCACAAAATATTTCCTTGTATCTGAGAAGAGTATTGGCTTCTTTGAACCAAGTGGGTAATGAGAGGTTTTTAAACTGATTAAATCAGCTTAGTTCATATAATGTCTCCTATGAACTAAATATTCAATTAAAACAATTTTCAAAGCAAAATTTGACAAAATCCTCTCAAAGTATTTAGATGATAGGTTTTTAACTTAAGCAAATTAAATCCTACTCACAGTTGGTATTTTCTACAGGGTCAAAAACAGTTGCACAAGTTCTCTGCAACAAACACCTACTTTGTGTGTTAAGCCATGTTTCATGATCATAAACAACAGAAACCGGAAAACACCAATGTGAGCCTAACATTCCTGTTTATTTTATTTTACTTTTACTTCAAAGGCTACATACATGCAAAAATTGAACATGTCATTACAATGCTTTTAAATAAAGTTCAAAAATAAAAATACTTCGAAGTCCATTTAGTTATGGAAATATATTTGACAATTATAATGAAGATAAGTCAATTATATCCTTTTTCTAATCGATCAGAAAAATACTTATATTATAAAAAAGAATTTTAACTCATGTCCAGAATACCTTTTTTAAATCTTTGATGAATAATTTGAAAACAAGTTGGATGTTAGTACAATATTTAAAGAAGTTCCAGGCTTTTGAAAAATGGGTCTGGATATCCTTATAACTCATTTTGAAATCACTGAAAAACTCAAGTTTAGAAACAAAGCATTTAAAAAAAAACTATGATCATTGTTATTATGGTTGATGTGGTTAGTAATGAGTGAAGGGCACAGCTTTTATAAATAGATATTGTTGAAACTCCTTTAAAATGTTTGAAGAATTTTATTTACAAACACAGGTTGGCGGTTTGAAATAGCTCCACCTGTCTCTGCTGGTCAACACTGCAAGAGGAATCAAAATTCAGGGCACAATGAAGTTCTGAGAGCTCGGCCCTTTTGTAAAATGTATAAGCATGCACTAGCTCCCCGGCTCTGAAAAAAACGCCAGCAGGAGGAAGCATCTTCAAATGACTCTGCCCTTTTTACGCAGAGCAGTAGGGGGCTTTGCAGAATCAAGGAATAAATTTGGCACATTTTAAGCAAGTCTGTGTTTCAGAGGGTGGCTATTTCCTTCTACTAAAATCAGTATTTCTTTGGTAACATAATATATTAATTATATGTTAACAATTTCGATAATTAATATGAACAGAATGCACTCAAAATTCCACTTTGTGAATGTTCACCTTCATCCTGGAAATGAGATTTAACTTCTTGCTCCTCAATGAAAAAGGCAGGCAAAATCTGTCCCACTTGAAGGACTATGGATTATTGGAAATGACATACAATGTAAGTAGCAAAAAGGGGATCATTTAACAAAATGTGTTCAAATTGATGTGGGAAGCCTTAAGGGGGTATGCACACCCAAAATTCAGAAGAATCTTAATTCAAACAATTAAAATATTGCCTCCTCTTTCAATCAGAAATGTAAGGTTTCCTATTTGGAGAAATGCCTTGCTACCACTCTGAAGCTTCCTTTGAAAAGGCCAAATTGAAATTCTGGTTAGAAGTATGTTGATAGAGTCCAAAACCTAGAGTTTCATTTATATCCTGATCCTCAACCATGATTATAGTTTTTATGTTAGGCAACCCAACTATTATTTTCCTTTTATAGATAAAAAAACAACAAGTTTTAAAAAGGAAAAATAAAAGATGTGTGAGCTGTCAGTGCAAAATCTGATTAAATATGGTTTTTCTTTTCCTGGGGCAGAAAAAAACAATGCCCAGTGCACAGTATGTAGGAATGTGTCACAACAAATAATCAAGACAAGTTTCACCAGCTAGTATTCCTCTGAGTACAGTGTGGATTTTCAAAAGCAGCATTGTCACGATTATGCATATTCTCATTAACTAGGTACAGCAGAGCTACTTAAAGGGAAACCGATTTCTTGTGCCTCAATGAAAGGGGAGTGTAGAAAACCATAATTAGATTGAATAAGGAATTAAAAGGGGGAAAAAAATTGAAGTAAAAAGGACAGAGAATTTAGAAAGAAAAAAAAAAAGTGCAAGTAATGTGACGGTAGAAACCCATACAATTGCCCCCAACCCCACCTGCCACTTTGAATCCTAATTGCCCAGTCTGCAAGGACAGAAACCCACTCTAAATTGACCAGCATCGGACTTCGGCAAGTCTTCTCTTCACTCTCCCTCCTGTTAAGACCGTTTCCAAAACCAATCAGCAAAGGACAAAGAATTCTTTACAGAGTGCAATTAGTGTTTTCCACGTCCACCTTCAAAAGCATGATGCTCTTCATGGGCTAAAGGACAGAAAAAAACAAAAAAGAAAAAAAGGAAAGAAAACTTTAAGCAAAGGATGGGGCAACCCTTCTCTAAGGCATCTCATTCAGTTTCCCCAAATGTTGGCAAGAACTCAAATACCTTTTTGTGCCAGTAACTGTTAGCTAAGGCGTGCATTTCTTGAGAAACGTAATAATGAAAATTAAAACAAGGAATAAACAAGCAATGGGCATGCTGCCTGTTTCTTCTTGCTGTGTCGGAGAGGATGAGTAATCCAACAAGCTGATGAAGAGAGTATGTTGGGCTCTGAGCAAAAGCTGCAGGGGAAAATGCACCCCACAGAACGCATGGGTGGGGAGAGGCCTCATATTACCCAAGAAAGGGTTATTCACAAGCCTATCTTAAAAAAGCAAATAGAACAAAAATAAAACAAAACAAAGAACAACACAAGGGCAGGAACAATTATATTATGTCTCCCCACCTTTGATGCCCTCTCATAAAGTTGATGGGTCTTTTATTTTTCCCAATGATGTTCCCTGCCCCCACCTCCCCCAGCTCTATTGTTTGGCTTGCAAAATACTCATTACAATTAAAAACTCCAGAATAAAAATTATCAGAAATATTTTTCAAAGACTTAAAATTTTAAAAAGTGGAAGTGGGAAATGAGAGACCTACAAAATACATAACCTTTCCTCCGAGGCAAATGCGCAAGACTGAATATCTGCTTTCTATACCTGGTTAACCATCATCATGAAGCAAGGGCAGGTTCTCATCCCTCAAGGGGAAAAGTTTCATAAAACCAAGGGTGACTTAGGATCCTCCGTGCTTTGTTTTTCCCTCCACCCACTACCCCACCAGCAGGGAAGATGTCCTAGGAAGATCCACATGGGCTGGCCCATTTCACCTCTTAAGCACCTCCCAATTCTCTGGTTTTAATATGGACTATGTTCTTCAGATTAGTGTGAGGTGCTAGGTGGGGAATGAGACCTCTGGATCATCCTGGATGTTCACCCCTGCCTGCTCTTAACTTGGATAAAACATTCAAAGAAGCACACATATAGCTCTCCAACAGTTACCTCTGGTTGGCCAAACTCCTAAGGGTGGCCTGTAATCCAAATTGATTTAATTGAACATTTCTCACAGGCAGAACTTTACAAATATTTCACTTTGTATGTTTTCTTTTCTTTTTAAGTAAGATTTTCATGGCAGACACCAAAGAAAATATGGTCTGCTCTGGAATAAAATATGCAGTGCTGCTGGGTCAAGTGGGGGAGCCATGACCTCATGGTGATGCTGGGTTCCAGATTATTAAATCAAAAGACATGGACTATTCAAAGATTTTTATTACTTCTAAGCATGAAGGACACTGTGAGACAGTCATAGCTGAGACACTGAAATGCTGCAAATGGATGGGTCATGGAAATAGTAGAGAATTCAGGACTGGGAGAGTCCTGGGGAGCAGAGGAAGCCCTGTCTGCCTCAGGTTAGCCTTGGCAGAAGGGGATGACAAAAACGCTTAAATCCAGGATTCAGCAAATTTTTTCTGGAAAGAGGCATAGGATAAATATTTTAGGCTTTGAGGGCCATAGGGTCTCTGTGCCAATTATTAACTCTGCCACTGTAACATGAAGCAGCTATAGGCGATGTGAACACAAATGGGCATTGCTAGATGCCAATATACTTTATATATACAGAGACACTGCGATTTGAATTTCATATAATTTTCATGTGTTGTAGTTCCTCTTTTGATTATTTCCAACCTTTTAAAAATGTGAAAACCATTCTTAGCTGCAGCCCATACAAAAGCAGGAGGAGAGGGGGAAGACTTGACTTGAGGTTTGTAGTTTGCCAGTCTCTGTTCTAAACAGTTCTCACATCAAAAAAGACATCTGTCATTCAGCTACTCTGAATAACTAAACAGAATTTGAGGGGTGGGGTCTCTGTACTTTGGGAGTTTCTTAGTCAAATAACCAATCTTTATCCAAATCTCATATAACTTATCAACAGCCCAATCCTCATTCACCCTGCTGAAAGCCTGACAGAATATACCAGGGCTCTTTCTACATGGAAAATCTGCTGTTACCTTGGCTCCTGTAACTTGTGAATACTTACACCAGGATCCTATTAACAAGACAGAGTAAAAGCATGGAGTTGGCCATTTCTGACTTAGTTGTAACTGTTCCTCATCATGCTGTGAATAAGATTTCTGCCCAAACCTCAGTTTTCCGTATGAATTCTGCAGCATGTGGTATATAACCCTACTGAGTAAAGGACTGCCTGCTTCATATAAAATAAAGAGAATTGCTTCTTTTTATACAATTCAAATTTTTATTTGAATAATCTTTGTTTTTAAATGTGAATGTATGTCATTAAAATATGGATTTCTACTGAGACTATAGCCAGTTTTGCATTACCCACAAACATCACGATGGCATCTATCTCTAAGGGTATCTATTCAGCTTGATTCAACTGGCCAAGCTTCAAGTTTCCCCCTTTGTTTGCCTCCCCTCATGAAATTACAACAGCTAAGTGAGGAATCATCCTTGCTTAGTCTTAAGTGATGAATGCCACTGCCCTAAAAACCAGCCTAACCACTTTGTGGCATAATTATCTAATGAAACACTCATATCATGTTGAACCTCCTGCTACCCAACACGTTACCTGGAAAATTAATCATATAATTTTGAAGTAGAAGGGACCTTGGAGATCATGTAAGACCAACCTCCTTGCTATTTAGAAAGTAAAGGGATGAGAAGTTGTGACTTGCTCAAGGTCACACTGTTGAAGTGGGACAAAAATCTACAGTGCGTGACTTAATAATTCCAAATGGTTTTTCTCTTCTTTCGAATCAAACATGGAGCTAGTTCAAAGGTGGGAAAGAATGTTTTAGCCTCATTCATAAATGGCAATGAAACACACTTCCTTCCAGAGAATGTCTGCTGCGTTTAGGCTTATGGAGTAAAAAAAAAGAAAAGATCCTCAGCGACCTTTCAATTAAGATTGGGTTGAAACTACAATTAATGTTCCCTAAGGAATGAAAATTGTATCTAGAAATGTGCAATTTCCACACTGCACAGCCAACAAGCGACTTCTGCAGTGCTACCTTTCTGTCTCCTTTATCTAAACTTTCATTTACAGTTCAGAAGCTAAGCACCTCCTGAATATCTGTAGCACCTGATTGGTCTCACTGCTTAAAATCTAAAATCCCTTGGCCTATGATTGTGTGATTTCTTAGAAGGAGGACTTAGTTTTAATATCCTCCATCATATTAATACGATCATATAACAAATGTGATTTTTTTTCTCTTTTTTGGCAAGGGGTTGAGAAAAGTGAAACAATATATGAAGTGTACTTCAGCAATTCTAAGATGCGCACCCCTACTCCCTGCCCCACATTTGAAAAACCCTGGAATCAATAATGTGTCATAGTTTAATTGGGAGCCTTTTATTTTTCTTTCTTTGTAATACTGAAATGATACTTATCATCAAGGGCATCTTAGATTCAATGAAATACAGTAGTTGAAAAAACTGGTTTATTGACTCTTGGAACAGTTTGAGAAATCAAAAATCTAACATATATGTGTTGGGCTGTCAATCTTTTACTCTAATTCATTGTTGAAAGTGTAACCTGAAGTTTGATCCACCAAACATTGGTGTAATAGCACTAAGCTGTTTTCATTATGACAAAAATGACTTTTTCAAAAGAGCACACAAAAGCAATGAACATGAATCATGATGGAAACAATGGGTTCACACACCTATTCATACTGTTAACATTTCAACAGTACGCGTGAATTCTCTTTCAGTTCTGTGTCACAGTCATCCATAATGAGGAAGTATTAGCATTTCAGTAGGACATTCAATCATCCCTGTGCTCAGAACTAGTTCCTTCACAAATACAGATGTTATACATTATAAATTCCTCTTTATGAAGGGATGATTGAACATCTACCTGCCAGCTCATACAATAACATTTTTGTTATTGTTGCTTTAAATAGAAGGTAATTTTTTTCTGAGAATAACAAATTTAAGATCAAGTTTTACTCTTTGAAATAATAAATACAATATGCATCTACTCTTCTGATCCATGCATTTAAGCAACAATTAAATCTTATTTTAATTTCTGAGATTAAACTTTTTTTAAACATTTAAATGTATTTTATTGAAATAGTTTCTGTATTATAGAATTTCAAGTGACTGCCTTCATCTCATTTGCAATACAGTTTCTATTTTTTAAAGTTTAAAAGAATTATCTAGTAAGTAATAAGTGGAAATGAAGCACTTACGTTTATAAAATACTGCTTTAAAAGATATGTGAGGCAGAAGTTCATAGATCTTTTCTAAAACGGTTGCTTCGCCCACTAAAGAGGCATTTACATTCCAGACTTGGACTACGTCTTCCCGGTCCCGAACGCTGACACTAACTCCTATTACTTCATCATCTAAGGGGAAAGCAAGGAAAAAGAAATGAGTGATAATTTCAAGTCTGCCCACATTGTTTTTTAAATGCTTATCATTTTGCCTGTAAGTTATAACTAAGATGATAAAAAGAAGGTGGCACAAGAGAACCTATAATAAATACTTGTTTCTAAGAAGAATTGTTGGACAAAAAGCAAGTTATTGGGCAAAAGCTGTAGCAATCACATCACATTTAACCAGGGACTGAAGAGATAAACAAAGTGTTCCAGCCAAACAAATTTTCCAGATAAGTAATTTACCCTTTTTAACATGTTACCAAAGCTTTTCTTACTGTTTTGATGAGACTTTTTCTAAAACGAGTTGCATAATACTCTGTCCTCTGAAAGCCAAGTGAACTCAAATGAACTTTTCCTTGATGCTTGACCGTCTTTAAGAAGTGCAAGTATTTCTCCTGATTTTCTTGTCAGGCGTTCAGAGATCATGGGGGTGGTTAGTACTATTTGCCCCAACACTAACTGAACCTAGTGTGTTCTGAGTTGTTCTTTCTGCTTTTGGTGGTTTGCATGTCTCCTTTCCCATTAATTCTTCCAGCTTTCTAGTGCTTCTCTCTAGCCATTCCCCTTCTGCATTTGAGCTTAAACTGTAGGCTAGAGAATCAATGACCATTTGTTAGCACTGTGCATAAAGAATAAATATCTTCTGAGTGTGGTTCTGCTATTATAGTACTTAAGTGAATGGACATTAAAGCATTTATCCACATTAATTAATGTAGGTCTTTAGTCTTTATTTTATTTTATATTTTTAAGATTTGCGGCTGCCTTGTAGATATTTGAGAATGATAGCTGAATAAGTAAGGTTTTGTTGTACTGTCATATGCTCCCTTAAAGAGACTTTTGTATCCATCAGTTTGCATCAAAATGATTAAAGTAAAAAGACTTTTGACTCCTGATTTACATGTTTATTACATATTAATACAATAGGGTCAGCTCTTTGCACATGCATATTTAGCATCAATAAGTAAAATGAGAAAGGTAGGCATCAAAATTACGAAATGTTGCTTTAGTAAATATGTTTTGCCTAATTTGCAGTAAATCTGTAAATCTAAATATTTATGTCATCAGTTCTTCCAATTGTTTTCTGGAGGTTAAAACATTCTAGTATTTAGGTACAATTTAAATAAGTACATCCAATTTACTAAAGGAATTCACCTTCAGTAAAATAAGTCCTGCCTGCCTGCCTGCCTGCCTTCCTTTCTTTCTTCCTTTCTTCCTTCCTTCTTTCCCTTCCCTCCCTTCCTCTATTCTTTTCTTCCTTTTTAAGTGAATTTGATCATGGCTAAATGTGTATGATTTGGTACTAAATTATTCCATTTACATAAATGTTTGAAAGCAGGCAAAATCATCCCTATGGTGTTAGAAGTCGACAGGAGGTCATCTTTGGAGGAGTGGGAGATGAAGAGGGATCTTGGGGGCCGGTAATGTCGTGCTCTTTGATCTGGATTCTAGTTACAGGAATCTGTTTACTTTGTGAATCTTTATCAGGGTATACACATTATGGTTTGTGTACTTTTTTGTATATGTGTCGCATCAAAAAAAAAAAAATACCAAAAAAAAGAAAATAAATAGTACCTGATCGTGGTCATCCAATAGGAACTTGGATTATTCCATCAAAAAATTTGTTTTATGTACAGGTTTCTTATTTTTTAATTTACTCCTTCAAAATATACTTGCTAGAGCTCAGTGTTAAGTTTTATGTGATCATAAAATCATCAAGTAGAGAGGGAAGCTTTGTAGTTTACCACTTTGAAAAATGGCCAGGAAGTCACTAAATTTACCTTTTAGGAAAAGATCAGCATTCTCCAGTCTTTAGTACTGCCCATTTCTACACTTTTGGTCAGAGGGTGCTATAATTGATGAGTATTAAGTAAGCTGAACTGTCAACATTTTCAGTCTGCCTTGGCTTTTGGTAACCAGGCATAGCCTACTAGCATAGCATTTTCAGAAACAGCATGGTAAAAAGGCTGCAACTCTTATGCAAAGGCAGACCCATCAGCAAACATGTAATATTCATAAAGAGACTCAACTAGCGAAACCCTGATTATTTTAGGGCACTGGCAGCATAAGACATCAGAGAGAGGAGGAGCCACTGTTTAAAGAAAGAGAAAATGAAGCCCAGAGAGATTAGCTGACTTGCTCAAGTGGCAGAGCCAGGTTAGTGAAAGAGCTAAAAGTTAATAGTTAATGGTGTTCTCATTTCCTAAAGCAGTCACAGAACAACAGGTCTTCTTTACTTAATCCTGGCTATTTATTATTACTTAGATAATATTCCTTGTTCTGGAAACAGAAATAACTTCCTCTCCCAGGGATTTCAGTATTTATAATTACATGTAGAATGTATTTTTGGCCGCATATGGTAAAGTTGCTAACCACTCCCTGTTAAGACAGAAAAAATCTGAACTTTAAAGACCATTTCATCTTAATCCAGGCTTTGTCTTAAGTAAATAAAAAAGTGGTGTAAAAAGAAAGCAAAACAAAGGCAGAATTATTGAAACTGCTAGTGAGATGAGTTGAAACTTGCCATAGCGATGGCTAGGCGTACAGAGCCTCCTAAAGATAGCACTGTCTAAGATATCTGAGGGCAAATTAGTCAATACAAATTCATTAAAAAAATCTTAACTGAAAGCTGAACAGTAAAAATGTTATTCTAAATGTTACCTCAGAAGCAACCAGAAGGAACTACCCAAGGAAAAAAAAAACTTTAAACAAGGAATTCATTTCCCCTCTTTGAGTGGTTTCATGATAAAAACAAAGCAAAATAAAAATGTACTCATGGAGGCTCTCAGAAATTCACTCAGTATTTGAAAATGGTCTCCCAAGTAAAGTTCTGGAGACCTTATATTTTAGCCTCAACTATGGGGGTCAGGTTATAATGGTGAACTCACCCTGCCTACTTTTTATTGCTCCCTTTGAGCAGGGAACCAAGAGAGGGACAGGAGGAATGAAAAAGGGATTGAAAGGGACAGAGAGAATTGTACCTACCTCACTACAAACTTCACTAGACACCAAAGGCACATTCTCCTTCAAGAAGAATTAGAAAGGAAACCAACCACAAGTTAAGAGCCCAATTGATATTTTCTTTTCTTTCTGCCTATTTATTTTGGACAGATGGTCACAGATACTATTAAGATGAGTGATGAGGGAAAATACATATGCATATACACAGACACACATATACATATGTGTGTGTATATATATATATATCATACACATAAATATACATGTGTACATACACATAACACTAAATGCCACAATCACATGAAAAAAAAAAATCTAAGTAACTACACAGTTACAAAATAAACAACTTCAAAACATGTAAAAAGTCAAAACGCACAAAAATAAATTTCTGCAAGTAACAAGCACAAGCCAAGCACACATGAGCAGGGACAACCGGAGCTGTGGGCTTCTTTACCTGCAGCGGCACAATCTGTGAACTGTTCCCCGATAGTCGCTAACAACAACTCTTTCCAAACTGTGGACTGGTATGGGAAAAGAATAAAAAACAAAAAAACGAAACCAAAAAAAAAAAAAACAAAAAATAAAAACAAAAACAAAAACAACATACATATATATATATATTTTAGACAATTATCTCCAGGAGCTAAACAAGTCACATTTCCCGTAACTTCACATACACTTTCCATGCCCATATTTAGAGCCCACAGACATCTCCAAATTACAGGTGCAAACACTCAACAATACCAGCATGTATAGTATTGGTTGACAAATAACTTTACACAGATAAATACAAGTGATCTAAAGTCACAAACTTTGTGTCCAAAGTCACAAAGCTAATCTCTAGAGAAAGCCCTGATGAAGGTCAAAAAATGGGGGGAAATGCATTCAAATGACCTAACTTTCTGTTTTCTTTACCTCTGATTCAAAATGAATGCTATTAGTAAAATCTGTCTCTTCAAAACCCCTCCCTCTGTTTCTCTTGCAGTTTATAAGGTACTTCAAAGGTTACACAGCAGAGAGCACTTGAGGAAATTTCTAGTTTATTGAATACTAGAGACTTGCAAATTTCAATTCACTTGAGACAGACTGTTTATGCTAACTTTATAAGGGTATGTACACATTTGCCCAGAGAATTAGTGCATGGTCTGGTCTACCTCCTACTAGTGAGAAAAAATGGAGTCTTTTCTACTCAAGATCTACTAATGCCATCCAACAAACAGCCAGGATCCACTTACAGGTTATTGGAAGCCTAAAAGTTCTTCCAGTTATTCCCCCTTGAAAAGTTCTTGGTCTCTTTTATCTTCCTTGCCTTGGTTCACAGGCTCTGCTCTCTCCCAGAACTAGATCTGAATCCTGACAGACTGCTTAGTATCTGTGACCCTGGCAGGTTATCAACCTCTCTGAGCATCAGTTTCCATTGGTGAACAGAATAATAATAGAGCCCACCTCCCAGGGTTGTTGTGACCATAAAATTAGTTAACAAATGCATTCAAAGGACTTAGCACTATGACTGCAACCAAAGGACTCAACCATTCCGTAAAAGCTGTGTGCCTGCTATATGCCAGGGGCTCAATACAAATTAACTATAATAACAGTGTTTATTATGTTCTAATAAACTGAAAGCAGCCTAGCTGAATTTGTAACCAAAACAACAGCATTTAACTATTATGCCCTCCCAATCTCAAAGAGGATTTTCTTTTCTCTTTCCTAGACCCTCCCAGCTAGTCTACTTGTCTCTCACCTAGAAATCATTCCTTCTATTTTATGTCTCTTACACTGTTAGTGATGAAGTTGAGGGTGGAGACAAGAAGCTAGGGAAGGGAAAGTTCCCTCTCGTTTTGAATTCAGACAAGGTTGACCCACCAGACTCCCATTTGTTGACAATTAAGTATGTACCTAACTGCTTAGGATGAGGGCACTCATACAGACATGAAGTGTTATTACTTGTGACTGAATGTGGCCAACTAGGCTTAACAAGGAGAAAAAGGACAAATGTGCCTTTCAGCCTCTTTTCACTGAAAGTTGGCATCATGATTGTTTCTACAATTCAAAGTCTAGTGTCAGAAATTAATGACAATGAAAATGAAAACTTGTTCTTATTAAAAAAAA
This sequence comes from Eidolon dupreanum, assembly GCA_028627145.1. NCBI lineage: Eukaryota > Metazoa > Chordata > Mammalia > Chiroptera > Pteropodidae > Eidolon > Eidolon dupreanum. The sequence continues at coordinate 63,498,637 of CM053507.1, forward strand.
AAAGATAACTTACATTGTCTCCTTATATTTTTTGCTTTCTTTCCCTTTTAAGGGGGACAGAGCGGATTCATAGGCCTTACTTACCTGTTTTGTTCTTTGTTTCCCTGACATTTTTTAATATGTATGTCAAATAACAGGCAAATCTTGGAGCTACATATCTTGACTAATAGTCTGCATCTTTCCCAAATAAATCTGACCATGTCTTAGGTATGTGCTTATAGGAGAATGACTCCAGCTCAAGCCTATGGATCTCTGGAGACATTTCAATTCTTTGAGCTTATACACATGAAAGAAACCTTGTAAAGGTGAGAATAGGTAGCATTTACCCTTTCATCTATTTTCAAAGAAGGCTTTTGGTTTCCCAGGGCTTAAGAAAATATTTGAACATTCATTTTCAGCCAGTATGATGAATTAGAGCCCACCCCCGGGAAATAGAGGTTTCTGAGGCTTGGCTACTGCAAACCAGCATCCCACCAAGCCATCCCTCCGATTGGGTTCTCATCAGCCCCAGAGGGAGGCTAGCACAGCCTCATGTGAACCCCCTAAGATTGGTGAGATGTGAGACCTTCCCAGCATCCTTACTCTCCATGCCATAGTCATTTTCAGAACCACTCTGCCCCTAGTAGAAGAGGGATGAGCTTTCAGTAGAAGGGTCTTGCTTCTTGCTATGTAAAACCAACTACCACGTGTTAGTTAAGGCTTGGTGAGGAAATGACCACCATAAAGATAATAGGCTTTCTGTAAAGGTTATAGGCATCTGGCTCTCAGACTACATGGCATAGTAAAACTATTACACCACGTCTATAGAGAAGCACAATAATATAATTTCAAGGTGACAGTGTAAGGCAGAAAAATCACCAGAGTCAGAATAGAATTTCTCACCCCTAGTCCTGTCCTGAGACTACCAGGCAGGCTGTCTGAAAAACACAAAATGCTCATCATCTGCAGTCAAAAACCACCCTGAGCACTGCCAGGTCTAGAAAAGGACCAGAACAAACCTACCGTGCTGTCCTTGGGAACTTTCATCTTCCACACGCCGCCCTTTGCGTTACTCTCCTCTTCCCTGGATCAAAGACCAACATATAAAGTTACATGCAAGAATTAACTGATTCTACATACATTTACTTTAACAATAGATGACATTAAAAACCAAAAACAACCTGCATTCTTCAATAAACTCTCCCTCAGTCCTTTTATTGGAAACAAGAAGATAAAAGAAAAACAAAGAGGATAGAGATGGGGAGGGAAGATGATGAAATTCGGTAACTACAAGGGCAGGAAAGGTGATAAGACACCAGGTTCTCATCCTTAAGGAGGTGGTAATGAGAGGTTCCCTAGACTATCAGGAGATGGACAAATTAATACAAGCACTTCACTTGTGTAAAAGCCTTTATATTTCAAAATCATGATCATGACATTGCTTCGTCTGATTCTTGTGTCAACCTTGTGTCATAGGTGTGTTAGGAGACCTAGCCCCAATATGCTTTGCTTCCCCATTTAGTATTTGCTCCCTCTTCTGGTAAGAGCATCCAAATTTCCTTTTAAGGAAAACTTGTTCCCTACTCTTATGTCAGACACATTCAGATAGGGTCCATTCCACACCTTAGCTTCAAAGATAGGCTAATGTACCAGGTTTGCCTACAACAATACTGCCTCTGCCTAGAGGTTGTGCCCAGCCAGGGATGGAAAGGTGACCCATGTGAGCCAATGAGAGTAGGCCCTGGCATTTTACTGGTACTGGTGAACGCCAATGTCTGTATTCTTGTAGGGTGTAAGACTGGAGCTACTGCGAACAATTTTGCTACCACAAATGGGAGAGCCTGAAAATTAAACCAATGCAGAGGAAAACAAAGCAAATCTGATGGAGAGCATCAGGTTCCTAATAACATTTGAGCCCTCAGCTCTGCCAGAAATCAGCCCTACCAGTGCACTGCTTAGTTACAGGGGCCAAAAAATTCATTTCAGATTAGGTTCCTAGCATTTTCTACCAAAGGATCTGAGATAGATTTCTATTTTATTAATGAGTACATAACTTAGTTGAGGGACATGATATAAGGACTTACTACTAATTGGGAATCCAGTCTATGCAAACTGGCTCATTGTCCACCACCCTCATCACTATGGCAAGCTATTAAAGAAGGACAGACCCTAGACCCTGGGCCATGATCAGCACCACACACTTTCTATGTGGTCCATGTGAGAGAGACGTCTGAGGTGATATGATCTTTGTTCAACCATACAATAGGAGTGAATACCACATCTGTCTCCCTCTGTTCCCCACAGTAGCCTGTAAGCTTTTTCAAATGAAAGAATAAACCCAAATGATGCAACACCCCTACAAAGGCCTGCTTTGTACCTTCAGGACTCTAATAATGACCTATTTGTTGTGAGACTGCAATGAGGCGCTTGGTGGATGCACACCAAGAAATCTCCTCTTCATCCTGAGCCCTAAGTGAAGTGGATGGTGGGCAGGGGCTTAATTCATAATTAAGTAATAACTAAAATTACTTTCCAACATCTCATGGAAAAAGTGCTTTGGCATTTCAATTTAACACGAACAAGTATGAGGTTTACAATCATTTCTCTCCGATTTAACCTCAAATTAACGTTAGACACTTACCAGAGTGGTCGCCTCTCTCCTCTCATTAAATGATAACTACATCTCAGAGGCAGGCTAGTCACAGGAGGAATGTTATTGTATACACTCCAGAATATCTTTAAAAGAAAAACACTTTGTTTAATACACTCAGTTTTAATTTTTACTATGTCACTAGATTATAAATTAATGAATTAAAGAAACAATCAGATTCTCACTAAGTCCTATCCATTCAAAATAGATCATTCTTAGTATTCTAATTTTCTGCTAGAAATTGTACCATAATGTTAAAGAATGTTCTTCACTGAAATTGGGCCAACTTCTGTGTTCATAATGCTGTAGTTATTAAGCAAACATTCCTATGCAATGTATCTCCACATAAAACTGGGTGAGGATGTTGCTAACGATTTTTAAAGCTTGTAATGCTGAATATATGTACTGAACCATATTTTCTATAACATAGACTCTGTCTTCTTCCTAGGAGTGTATTATGCCTAGAAAGAGTGTATTATGCTTTAGACTGGGGAATTGGGTCTAAAGGAAAAGGCAAAGAGGAATCACCTTACATGCTCTGTCCTCTTTCCTTTTCCTTCCTAGAATGAACAGGGAACAGCTCAGTAGCCCAAGATACTGGATGTTATGGGTTGCATGTCTGTATTCTCCTCAAATTCATACAAAGAAACACTAACCTCCAGTGGGGTGGTATTAGGAAGTAGAGCCTTTGGGAGGTTATTAGGTCATAAGGAGGGAGCCTCCACGATGGCATTAGTGTCCCAATAAGAAGAGGAGGAGAGATGACCTCTCTATCTCTACCGTATGAGGACATAGCAAAGAGATGGCACTCTGTCCTGTAAACTAGGAATAGGGCTCACACCAGAACCTGACCATGCTGGTACCCTGATCTTGGACCTCAGTCTCTAGAACTGTGAGAAATCACTTTTGTTGTTTAAGCCACCCAGTCTATGGTATTGTTATAGCAGCTAGAACTAAAGAACATACAGAGTAGCTGGTAGACAGAAACAGATTGTATAAAAATAAGAGTAACATAATAGCAGTAGGAGTAATATTGCCAGGTTTTGTTCTATGAATTTTTACATTTCTGTAATTTATCCTAATGACAACCTTATTACTAAGAGGTACTATTATTATTCTTGTTTTATCGATAAGAAAACTCAGGCAGAGACTAACCTGCCAAAGCATCACTGTTTGGTATGACCACCAGGATTAGGATGAGGATTAAGTTTACAAAGAAAAACCCTTCCCAGTTTGTTTGGAATGGACCATAGTATCACTCCGCTATGCGGAGAACTACTACATTCATGAGAACTATCATTCTGTGTGGTGAGGTAAGTAGAGAGTGATTTTCTGCATCTCCTAGTAGGTCTGAAAAGAACAGCACAAACAACAGAACAATTAGAAAAATTAATCCTAAGGCTTTGTGAATGGAGTGGCATTGTTGGAATAAGATTTATCTATGTTGAACAAAAATCCTTATTCATTGTTTGAGTCTGTCTTGTGTAAAAATTAAAGCTGAATTAATTGTAAGGGCAGCAACAATAAACTGTTAAGATAAACCTGAAGGGAAAAAACTACCAGTAGGTTTATTAATTATGAGTCTTGGATCCCTCATACCAAAGTGGTGCTAATGGAGAGAGTAGCTGAAAATAGATTTCTAGAAACAGTAGGTCCTCAAATAGTATCTGTCCTTAGGAAAGTACTGAGGGGCAAGCAGAGTTTGCCATCACAAAACAAGCCTTTTGGGGCAGTGATTATTTTAAGCTGGTCATTTTTAAGAAACAAGACTCATTAAGAACCTTTAACCCTCCCCTCCCCCTTTCCTGCCTAAAGGAATTAGAAGAACCTGCTTCAGGAAGGCAGCCTTGGCATATTCACCTCCACATACACCATTTAAGTGTGGCAGACGGGGATCCGAGCATGTCTGTTTGTTTAATTCCCCTCTGTGTCCCACTGTTCCAAATTCCAGCATGAATTTGTTTACCACACGTTTGCTCTTTCTCATCTACCTGTGAATTGCCTGCTTTCCCTTTGAAATCCCAGACCCCTGCCTCCCTCTCCTTAGTCCAGAAGGGCATACAAGCCTCAACTGCTCAGTGCGTCCTTGGGTCTCATATTCTTTGGAACTCCTGTAAGTACACATGTAATAAGTTAGGTCATTTTCTCCTGTTAATCCGTCTCAAGTTAATTTGATTATTAGCCCAGCCAGCAGAAGTTAGAAAGGTGGGAAGAAAATTATTTTTCCACCCCTACAGTTTCTACCTAATACATGGTTTGCTCTTAGTTTAAAGAATAAGATTACTCCAATATTTCAGTTTGTCTGTAGTGTGCACAATAATAAGTAGAGCTGGAATTTGAACTGAGGCAGTGTGATTCCAAAACTTGTATTCCTAACCACTAAGCTATTTCATTTGAAGATATTACTATATGTTTTTGGCACATCTTTCTCTCATCTCGTAAGCTATGGACCAGGTCACGGAATCACAGAATGAGGAGATATTTAAAGACGTATTCCCACCAGCAGATGCCCTTAACAGCATCCAGCATGGTGGTTGCCTTAGCTCTAGCCTGGGACTCTCACTATGATGTGGTAATGACTTGTGTAGAATTTATGGACAAGACTATGCTAAAATAAAAATCCCTGCCCTAGGTAAAACTGAGAGGACTTTGGTATTGGCAAACTTCAAGTCTCCTAAAAAGCATCCCACACCAGAGCACCTGCCCTCACACCTTGCCAAAATTCTTGAATCCTGACTTCTTACCTAGTGTTTTAAGCACTTTGAAAATAAACAAAATCTTTCTCCTGTTCCAAAGGTAAGAACTATCCTAAGGATTATGCTAAGGTTCATAGCTTTAGAAGCTTCTCCTGAAAACAAAAACAAAAACAGACAACTGATTTTGTTAGTCTTGGCTAATATGACAGATTATAACCCAAGAAGATACAGCAATAGACTTAATATACTTATTAAAGCACATATTTGCATATTTGTGCATAAAAATAAAACAGGAGTAAAATATGTCATTACATCATTGAAAAGGGCCACATTAAAAACATATGTGGCATTAAATTGGCCTATTTCCTTGTGACAGTTCTCATCCAATATGTGGAATATTGGTTGAGTTTGTATGATGGTAAAATAGCTCAAGGAAGGACCCAGCATTACATAGTTCTTTAAACCTTCTTCCTCCCCTGTGAAAGTGAAAGGGTTCATTGGAAGCTTGGTAATTCATGATTATATTCCTTGTAAAACATTTTTTTAGTTGAAACACCTAAATTTTACTACAGATGGAACCTTGTAAATAGATTTCAAAGCAATTAGGCTTATAATTAATTCTATCTGGGCCTGTAAACGGATCATAGTAAAACTAAAACTAAGCACAGCAATTATTAATGATGGCCAAGTGCTTTTTTCAAAAGCCTTAATGACAGTCTAAGGACGAGAAGAAGTGTAACTGTTGAGCATCATTCATTTAGTCAGCATTTGTGACATTGTGAGTAATCCTTGTGGAACTGAGCGGACTGCACGAGGGGCAGCCTTTGCATACAGAACCCACTCCTTGGTGGGCAAGCTCTTCAGCATCATTCTGGCACTTTCTGAAGAACTGAGGCAGGTCAGGTGTTGTCCAGTGAAGTCTTAATCCAGTGGAGTCTACCAGGATTTATGGCCAGGAAAGTTCCCAGGATAACCCTCACGGGTCACACAACCCTTGAAACCCAAGTTTCCCTCCCTGTGCAACTGGGTCCATATGGCAATTTCATTGGAAACTTCTATTATTAAATGTGAAGTAAAAGTGCATGGCAGGCCTAACGTAAGGAAGCAAGGTGTGGGTAGACTCCTTGGACAATTATGACCATTTGATAAATCCCCAATTTACCAGTTTCAATTGGAGCAATTATGCCTCATCATCTGACAATCTTCTGCCAAACAGATAATTATTCATTATTAGGAAAACTGGCAAATTTTCTCAATTTTCTACTAAAAATGCTCTGAAGGAAAAAAAGAATAGAAAATACTTTAGAAAAAAAGATACCATGTGGTGAGAGACAACAGGTGTAAAACAAAACACTCAGCAAATGCACCTCCAAAAAAAATTTTCCACGAAGTCCAGGATTTCTTCTGAGGGTCATAGCATATGAAGCAGGAGAGTATTTTTGAAATATTAAACAAAGATTTTCATTCATTAAATATTTCTAGTTGTTTGGGGCTTGCTTCCCACCAACTGAATCAATAGTATTTATGGGGAAGGCAGGCAGAACCGGAAACAAAGGCGACTACTGAAGAGCTTAATGGATGTTTTTAACTCATAGCAGACACAACAGGTGAAAGCAAAGTGCTTCTGATTCGCAAGAGCTTGGCCACTTGTGAGAGAAATGGGTTTTGCTTTGAGTTCCAAAAGGAACTTGACTTAAAATGAGAGCCAAAGTTTTCAGGACTGATTATTGAGAAGATGAAGAGAAGGATGTTAGGGCAACTTCCCACCACACAGAAAGTCAATGAATAAAAAACAAAGTCTGAGTTGGGGAGCTATACAGGGTTCAAACTTTGAGAGAATGGGAGAGAGCATCTCCATAGAAAAGTCTGGGGAAACAGACCAGAGCAGTGTGTATCCTGCTCCCTGGGTACAGCCCAAAGGTAGATGCTTCTTTATTGATGTTAATATTTCTTAAGTACACAGGGACATCATAGAAAACTCAAAGAACTGCTTGGACTCAGAAGCCTATATATCATTTTAACAAAGGGTGATTAGCTGTGAAGAAGTGACTAGACAAAGGAAAAGGGGGTTTGGGCCCCTAGAAGTGGTAAGGTGACTAGGAAATATATGTTAGATAAGGGTTATTTATTAAGGCCTGTTATGCAGACTCAAGTGATAAGAAAGGGGGATACCTTTATAACTGGAAATTAATGTTATCTTTACAAAGGGAAATTTAAGTCCTGCTTTTAGGCAGAGAGTAACTCTTGTGTCTGTTGTTTCTCAATTGCTTTCAACTCAAGATAATCCTTATGGTAAGTGGCATATTTGGGGTTGGTATATTCTGATCTCCTTCAGAAGAGACCAGGTTTTACATGTGAAGTGACTAAATTACTTTCGCTCTGCAAGATTTAATCTCTCCCCTCATTTCCCAATCTCACCTATACAATGGCCTCCACTGCCAGCATGCCAGCAGACATGGAGGGTCATGAGTAATTTGACTTCAGTCCTATTTCTGCACAACTGAGCTGTGACTACAAATGTTGATCCCATCATACTCATAATGAATAAATTAAATGACAATAAAGAATCCCATCATACTCATTTGTCTGTTCTAGACAGAACTATGAAGTAGACTTTGCTTCTTGTCCTTCTCTCTCTTTGGTGTGGAGTTGCTCTTGGTCTTCTCTCAGCCTTACCCCTTCACTAAAATGGTTCATTCTAGGTCATTCTATTGCAAGACACCACCCCCAAGGCTGCCCTTCTGTGTCCATGGCAGTGTGTACTTCAATCAATCTTTTCATCATTCTACATCATCAATACTGACCTCTCCTTCTGAAAGGGACAGGCTCATCTCCCAGGGACCTGAAAAGCAATCTGTTGTCCTGACTTGATGACCTATAACAGCACCACAACTCCACATCTTCTGATAAGGGATGATGTCTTGATACTAGTGGTAGTACATAGTTACAGAAGGAACATTTTCTTAATTTTAATAGAGTGTGTGTGTGTGTGTGTGTGTGTGTGTGTGTGTGTATCCTTCTGTTTATGAGAAATGATACTGGGTATCCACTAACAGGAATTATATGAAGTTTGTTTTATATAAATTTTATATAAATTTATGTAAAAAAATCAATTGACTTATGGGAAATATTAGGTAGAACACTGTTGAAATGGGACACAAATAACTGAGGTGGGACAGAATGCTACACAGAAATGTTTTCAGGAGTGGAATTTTTGGTCTTGAGGAAGCAAGGCTGGAAGATACTGGGAATTAGGGAGCTATCCCTTACAAATCACATCTGGCAGGTAGCTCTTCATTCTCCCACAGGTAAAATCAGGCTTGTTCACAAGCTGTGTTCTGTTCTGTACAGCATCCATTCAGGACATAAAAACACAGGAGAAATGTGGAAAAATTGGAAATGTTTACAGAAGAATAAAAGAAATCAATAAGCTTCTTGTAAACACATCTACATGAAAAACGGAATTTTCCAAGAAAGGCAGGAAAGTAGGAAACAAATTTCAGTTCATGCAAAGATAATTACTGTTAGCCTTGATGACAGTGTCCTCAGCAGGGGTCACTGGGCCATCTGGAAGCACCCACCTCCTCCACTGGTTAGTCAGGGCAGAGTTAAAGAAAGAGAACTGAACTAGAAGTGGGAGGGAGTTCTGATCCTAGAGACACAGCATGACTGGCTGTTCCACCGTATGTGTGGGGCCACTTACCTCTTAGCCACAATCTCCTTGGTTAATAAATAGGGATAATTCCCACACCCTACCTCCTGCCATCGAGATTTCCAGTTTGCTCAAGGGCCTCACAGTACAAAAGATACACTGTCTTCATGTAAAGGAATCATTAATAACACATGATTCTTACATTTCATTCAAACATAAATAGGGGGAAAACACAGACATGATTAGGGATGCAGTTTTTTAGTGCTGACAGAGTGAGAGTTCAAGAACCAACCTACAATCACGGAATAAAAGGATGGTGGGACAAAAACAAGTCCTCAATTAACTTTAAGATGAGACCTAGGTTAGTTCTTAAACACTAAGGTCTATGTCATGGCTGCAATCCCCAAAATTACTGATCAGGTAGATATGTTTTCATAAGTAGAATTGCTAGCTGTGGTATAACTGGTTGATATACACAACCTAGTAGTAGTAGTACACAGTTTTCTGACATAAAACATGACTGAGGAAAGTACAAAAAGGTGTTAAATAGAAGCGGGAAAATGATAGTAAATAAGCTTATCATTATTCGGCACTTACTTATGTGCTTTTTACTTCCCGTGCCATTTCATTCTCACAACTTCATGATATAATCGGCATGAGTAAGGAGATACAGAGAACTTAAGCAACTTGCCCAAGTTAGTGAGTGGCAAATAAGAGACATAAACCCAGGAGTGTGACTACCTCCACCCCAGCCCACATCCTCACCAATCACCTGGTGAAGCAGAGGGGTAGCATCCAACACTTCTGTAAAGAGCTGCAGACATCTGAGGGTTTACTAAGTGCCAACCACAGCTAAAAACTATATGCAATCTCATTAAACCCTCGATTAACCTGAGGGAGTAGACAGTTACTATCTGAGTTTTACAGTTGAGGAAACAGAGAGACAGAGACATCAGAGATATGACAGAACTTCCTGACCACTTACAGCACTATTTCATTATCACCCCTGCACCTGAAGGACCTCTTTTTCTAATCATACCCTTGTGAAATTTTAATACCACAGAGAGGCTGTACATCTTTTTATATACTCTATGAATGTCTGTACTGTATACATAAAGAGAGTAAGATTTTTTTGACCCCCAAGAACCAGTTTTTGCCCCCATTGGAAATGTATAGCCTATAGCTTAATGAATCCTTATGTGAGCAGTCTGTTGTGACTCAGGAACATGGTTCATTTATTAATTTCTCATTCATTCATTCAACCCCTCAGTATTTACTGAATAAAAAGGAACCAGACATGATAAGCACTGTGTGATTCCATTTATATGAGGTTCAATAAAAACAACTAACATATGGCAAGATTAAGTGTGAACAGTTGTTGCTTTCTAGAAAAAAAGGACTGACTTGAAAGCGGCATGAAGGAACTTTCTGGCATGATGGCAAATTTTTATCTTGATCTGGGTAATGGTTACATGTTTGTATATTTTTGCCAAAATTTATCAGACTGTACACTTAAAAAATCTGCATTTACTTGCTATAAATTATCTTCTAATGTAATTTTAAAGAATGTCTTTAAGAAATTATTTCCTAGTATATACCAGACTGGGCACTTGAAAGTGGTCCCTGAAGACCCTGTCTAATTTGCTGCTGGATGCCAAAGCTCAACCAGATGCTGTGTTATCATGCAGAATCAGGAAAACTAACCTGAAACCGCTTAACCTGACTTTACCAATGTCTGTCTGTCCACCCTGTAATCCCAGGCATATCTCTGATGATCCAATGTCATAATGGAGAGGAAAAGGTCTAGTAAGTACTTCCAAAAATCAGTGAGATTTAAGAACTTCTATAAGAGGACAGGCTTGAAAAACAAGTGCTCTGAGGGTTATACCGTAACTGCTGGGAAGGGGTAACAAAAATCAGTAATCACTTCAGGAGAGAAGCGAGGGGAAGCATTTCCTGAAGCCTGAGAGCATTTATCCATCTGGACAGTGGCCCACATGCTGCCTTGTGATGCTGCTTGCACTTGGCACTGAATGGTTATTTACGGCAGCACTGTTATTTTGCTTTCCATATAGTTATGTCATTTTCCCAACTAGATCAGAAATTACCTATGGCTGGGACTGTCCCCTTACTGCCTTCCCTGGGACTACATAACTATGAATACCAAATTTTCTAAGCCAGATAATGGGAAAAGTGTCTGAAAAAAGGCTCTTTGTGCTACTTCTGCATGTAAGAAGCTTCCTATGAGATACAATCTAGATGCCAATTTGTTAGAATTTGTAAGAATTTCTTTAATCATCATAACCACTGTGGCAGTAGGTTCTATCATTATACTAATTTTACAGAAATTAAAAGGGTTGAGACTTTCCCAATTTAGACAATGGAATTTAAGCATGAAGTAGGAAATTGGTCTTAGACCTACTTCTATGCTCAAAAGTATCATGCTCTTTCTAGGTGACCTGTAACCTTCGATAACCCTGCAGGTGGGCGCTAGGACCTCTCATGGATGGGAAATCACAGCTCAGAAAGGGAGTGGCTGAGCTGGTGTTTGAATGGGAACAAAGATTGATGTCTTTCAAACCACAGCACAGTCTGCTGCTCATCAGGGTCTATGAAAGGTTTAGGTAATAAAGTTCTAGCAGGTCACCAAGAAAAGAGCAGGCCACTTGGGCATGTGCTCAGCCAGCCTCTGGGGTCGACTTAGTCAAGGGCAGCTACACCAAAATGGACATGAGAGTTGTCACCAGAGCAGAACCCTGGGTGCGGGCTTCCAGAACAGTGGCAGTTTTCAAGTTGGATGATCAAATGTCCAACATAAACCATGTTAATTGGGTGTGTCCCTTTTCTGATCTTACCTGTACTGTTTGTACTGTGTAGATTTTCTTCAGATTTGATGCGCACTCAGCTGCTGTGGCACCAGGGAGAGATCTAAGCAAACATAAGCAAAAGGGCAAAAAAACAGCAAGACAAGTAGTCAGTGTTCCACAATAAAGTCAGCAGGTCTTCATGCACATAGGTTTAAAACCACAGAACTGGACATTTCTGGGACCAATTTAGAATTTAAAATGTAAAATTCCTACTTTGTGAAGTCATGGGTTTGCTTTTCCTAAAAATAAGCCTATTTATTCTGTAGAAATTTAGTAGAAAAAAAATGGAAATTTAAGTAAGAAAGGTATTGGAAACCTTAAAATCACATTTTAAAAAATATTAAAATAAGCTTGTAATAACCACGCCTTTTGAGTAGGACTTTGGATAAAAAAAAAACAAAAACAAAACTGTGCCTATTGAACAGATATCAATGAAAATGCAGGGTCCTAACCTGCATCTGAAAAACTCGTTGGTAAAGATGAACTCTTGAGTAAGAGAGTGATCTTTTCCTGACCTTAAGAAAACATAATTACTAAAAGTCAACTTTAGTTTTACTTGAATTTGCATGTGTTTCCAAAACATTTGCCTTGAGAAAATACTTCCAGTTATTTTCTCTAGCTTATTTAATGAGATCTGCTGAACTTTGTGGTCAGAACTTTGTGGTCAGAATATATTAATCTTTAGTTTGTCATATGTTCCACTAGATGGCAACATACTACAGGTTTATTCACCAGAAAAACCATGCAAGGTGACTAGTCTTACTCAGCACCATTTCCTGGGATTGGGGATAACATGGCATGATCTCATCAATCCTTAGAAGTTAAGACTCTCAATTAATGACTTTTCTTTCTCCTTATACTGAATTAGCAGTCTAGCTCAAAAATGTTGGGTCCAGCTGCCTCAGGCTTAAGGTGAAAATTTATCACTCAAAATAATGCTTGAAAGCCCCACGTCTGTTAGAAATAAGAAGCTTGCTGAGAGAATTCACTGGTTCATAGCTGATCCACTAGGGTCTAGAATCTATAAAAGGAATACTTTGTACCAGCCACTGACCCTCAGAGCCACAGCCCCCAGGGAACTCAAGATGTTGGGCTTCCTGGATAGTCATTAAACCATTACACAGTGGAGATGTGCACAAAACTCACATAGCTCAGAGGCAGAGGTAATAGCAAAGCAAAGAACCATGCCTAGGTGTCTGTGTGTGTGGTGGAGGTGGTGGAGAGCATGAGGCATAAGTGGCAGAGCTCTAGAGATGACATTCCTCTAACTATGGGCCAATGAATGCTCCCTGGGTGTCGAATCTGAATATCAAAAATACATTTCTGAAATCAGCTCCCTAACCTGGAGGTCACTAAGGAAGTACAATTATGAACTAGTCTGGGGACAAACAAGGGACTCCTATTTAGCAGTTAAAGTCTGATAAATAAATCTACCTAAAACATTGGGTTTACAACTCATTTCTTTTTATTTAAAAATAAGTAAGACATTGTTTTTAAAAAATGGAAATCCACAATAACCACCATGATTGCATTTTGCTGCCAGACTTGAAGCCTAAAATAACTATGTTGAAGAGTATGATGAAGAGTAAGGAACTTGACCAGTGCCTTGCTCTGACAGTAGTGAGCCTGTAATGCACCCACTACTCTACCCAGACTGCCTGGGCTTGGGGGTGGTAAAGTCCTGACTTGCCTAAGTATTGATGTGCTATTTAACGCAGGCTTTTATGTTGGATTTTTTTGGGGGGTGGGGGGCGGGGGAGCTTAAATTGTGAAAAGATTAGGGGAAAAAACTATAAAAAAACTTAAATTTCTTCTGAAGAGATTTTCAATAGACATAAAAACTCTATTGCTTTTATATGAAAATCTATTGGCATTTACTCCAATACTGATTTTTCTTCCTTTGAAGAGTTTTACTGACCTCCTCACTGAACACGTCTAGCACACATATCCACAGCCTGCCCAGGGCACACAGGAGAGGGTACACAGGGCTCCTTCCCTACAGGGTGGTAGGTGGGGGCACCAGCGCTCAAAGAAAATAAATGTACTTCGTATTTTTCATTTTAAAATCATATACTTCACATTTTTACTAATTTTTAAAGTTGCACTTCAATATATGATGGTTTAGAATGAGAATAATTTGAGTGACCACTTCATACAGCATTATGTCAACTTAAGCAAATACAATGTGAGGACAACACCATCTAACCTGAAAGAAAATTCATTGATGAGCATTTTATTTATATGCTTTTTTAAAAAAATGTCCCTGGTCTTTTACTCATATTCTAGTATAGGAGGCAATTACACAAAATCATTTAGGTCCCCTCAGTTTCACTTTTTTGAATAAACTTTTTTCTTCAAAATTTTTTGAAGAAATCTAATTTCCATAGTCCAAGAAAGGGCTCTAGAATGAAACAAGGACTAGGCAGTGTTATCAGTGTAAGGCAGCAATGTTAATAGCTAGTATGTATAGACTGAATTCTTGCTAGCGCACTAAAAATTTTACCTTCATTACAGCATTGAATCCTTGCAAGCCTACTTATGTAGCTGTCAATATGATAACTCACTATTACACAGGTGAGCAAGGCAGAGCTTAGACAGGTTTGGTAACTTGCCCAAGGACACAAAAACCTGATTTGAATACAGGTAACCTGCCTGAGATTTCCTGTTCTTTACCCCTGACTGCTGAACTGTCTAGTCAAGCCATACTTACATTTTTTAAAATGAGGTTTTGCAGTTGGCTCTTGGTGTGCTCCCAACAAGTCCACATTTTTGCTGAATCCCGTTTTTAATAACAGATTGTGTCCATGTAACTTTTTTAGAATAATAATCTTTCCAACAGAACAAGGTAGGGAAGGTCCTCACTAAAACCAACAGGGCCACAACAATAGCTCTGTTCTGATTAACATCTTATGATGCCAATGTATCAGTGTTTGAAAGAAAATATGTCAGGTTCTGTGGAAATTCATTTTCCTAATTTCTTAATGGAGAAGGTTGGATTCTGTGATTTTAAAGGTCCCTTCCAGCTGCTGGTCAGTTTTATGAATATCTAGGTTTCAAAATAACAAAACAGTGTTGTCAGAACTTCTGACGGTAGTAAATATTTGGCTTGGCCAGTGCAAGACATGGCATTCTTCGGCAAGCCAAATCTGATTCTGACAGTCACTGAAAAACACTAATATGACTAAATCTCATGTGTGAACCTCATACATCTTTACCAAGCAAAACTGGGCCATATCCACAGAATCAATTTTAAAAGGGGCAAACAAGCTGAGATTTTTAAATGATCTGCCTGTAAACAGGTCAGCGTGTACTGTACTTGCTGATTCAAAACAGAACCAAAGAATCAGGGCCTATTTTCACATTCTCTGAATTCTATGCCACCCTCTTACAGTATACAGCTGGAGCTGAGAACATAGCAATGGAATAATAAATCCTCCTCCAAATCCCACCCTCCTAGATGGATAAGGTTAAGGAGTTTGAATTGTTCCATCAGGAGCTTCCTCGATGATTTAATATTACTATCATCATGGTTTTATTTTATTGAGCAGGTATTACATGAGAGGATTTTACATATATTATTTCTAACCCTTCCAGCAATCATGCCAGATTGGTATCATTTAGCCCCACTTTACAGATTAGGAAACTGAGGCTGAATGAGCCTATAGTACAGCCTATGGCGAATCCCTCTCTCACCCCTTCCCACATTATCTGCTCCCTTTCCTTGGGCCCATCAATTGCTCTTGTCTATCATTCTCTCCTTCACCACCATCCATCTAGCCACTGTTAGGAGGTGGCAGAAGCAGAGATTCGGGACAGGGTCAGATGTCACCTGAATCCCTGGAAATAATGATATCCCAAAATGTGATACAAGGAACACAATTCAGGAAGAACATATCTTCAGGTCATCATTTTCTGGTGCTGGACATTAGAAGAAGATAATTTACCAAACAAAAGCCACAGATGGGCTGTAGCAGGAAGGCAGGAAAGCAGAGGGGTTAACAGGATGATGGTCTTTGGAGTCAAAGATCTGAGTTCAAGTTCCATCTCTGCTATCTACAAGTTGTGTGACAAGCCTGACTCTTCTGACCCTCACTTCTCCTCCCTGAACACATTGCTTTGTTACTTAGACTACATGAGCTAATGTCATATAAAACACTGACACAGCTCCTGACATCTAATAAGCAATTGTTGCTGATGTCAATGTCGTCGCGGTCATCGTCATTATCATCATTATCATCATCATCATCATCATCATCATCCTAGGCAAAAGAACAGGAATAGACGAGAAAGCAATTAGAACTAAGAGACACTAGCCAAATTTTCTAATCTGTGGGACAGAGAGTAAAAATCCCCAGAAGTCTGTGATAGTCACACGCAGAACTGAGAAACTCTTATATCCATCCTCAGAAAAGCAAGCCCATCAAATGCCTGTCTCTCTGGACTTAAGGCCACAGCTCCAGTGAGGGCTGCCTCCAGAAGCTGTGATGGTTAAGACAGAAGCTGTGATGGTTAAGACAGAAGTTGGAAAGGATCCTTCAGGTCTGCCAAATAGTCGATTAGTATAAAGATGTAACAGGAGCACTTAATGTTACTTAAGAACAAAACTCCCAACTCCAGCTTTATATTATTCCTATGTATCTTCAACTTAACGGAATAGTGAGAAATGCATCTTAAGATTCTCTATGTAAAACTGGTTAAAATTCCTTGTCATTTGTGGAATTAGGAGAAGGCAGAAGTCCAATAAAGTTAAACCAACTATTATACTTGAATGGTTTTGAGGCACCTAAGCACCATTTACATGCAAAAGTTTAATGTGCTATTTATAAATCATCTTTATCTACTCATTAAAGCAAGTTCCTAAGAAACCCCACAAGACAGAACTCTTTGAGCTCAATTTAAGTCTGAAATGCTTCAAAGCATTTTATCCTCCCTCTTATTCAAGAAATATTTACTGAGCCTGCAATAACTAAAAAGAAAACATATCATGTGCTACATCCATGCATTAGATCATTTCATCCTCATTAAAACACTATGAGCTAAATAATGGTCACAACCTCATTCTGCAGGGAAGCAAACTAAGTTTGACTAAAGACACACAGCTGGCTAGTGGCAGAGCTGGAACTTGAACCTTAAGGGGGAGTTTGAACCAAGGGTTGCCTGGCAATGGTGCACTTAGTCACTAGCCAAAAGTGATCATTTACTGCAAGACCCATGCTCTGCTTTGTGCCATGAACACAACTCTGAACCAAACACAGTCCTAACTCTCCTACAGCTTATAATCCTTAATTCAGACTGTCCAGCCTTCCAAATGTGCCTTCTCCATTAAATCTGTCCTTAAAGACTTGGTTGCTGCAGGCTAAGCTCATGAATAAAGTTCATTGGGTCTCTGTAAATACTTAAGGAAATTACCTTAACCATTACCTGGCTAGCTCTTAGCAGGCCGCAGCACCACTTACCAGTAGCCTGGATACGTGGAGATGCTTCTCACAAAAAAAAAAAAAAAATCTGGAAAGGTTTTCCCAAAACCTGCCTGCATCTATGCCCCTCAAAGTGTTGTTCATCAACTGACAGCTTCATCTGGGAGCTTATTAGAGATGCAGAGTCTCAAGGCCCCTCTTGACACCTGCTAAATTCCAGGTGATTCAAATATATATTAAAGTTTGAGGTACGCTGGCCTACGTCATCTAAATCAAGTCACCATAAGAAATGCCAACAACTCAGGAAGTAAAAACTAATGAACTATAGATAGCATCAAAAGAAAAATATAAATATCGGTATTCTAACACATGTATATTTTTCATCACTCAGAGATTATCAAGACTGTTATCATTAAATGTGAAGGACAATCTTATAACGGCACTTAAATATGGGTTTTAGGAAGGGATCTCTTCTTCCTCTGCAAATCCTGAAGCAGGAAGGCCTTGGCTTAATTACCTCTGATGACACTGACCCTTGGTTTCCCTCTTTGTGAAAATAGTGGTAGGCCCAGATTACCTCTTGAATCCTGTCCAGCTCTTGTATTTTAGGATATGAAATATGAAAGAATTGTGTCCCCCATTGTTCATATTCACAGGAATTCAGTTTTCAGTGGGGTTAAGGACCTCAGGGCTTCACGTCACACAGTCCCTAATTCAAATCCTTTTCCTGTTCTAGATTGGCTGTGTGATCAACAAGTGACTTCTCGAGCCTCAAAGTTTTCACTTGTAAAAGTGTCACTGATACATCCTATTTCAATGTTGTGATGATTTTGTGGATAATTATGTACAGCACCCAGTCTAGTGCCTAGCACAGTGAAGTAAACAGTAGTTAATATTAACAGGTTAAAGAGAAAAAAGATGTTTAAAACTTTGTATATGGTACAATATATCCAACTAATGGGGACAAATGCCCAGTAAATGGTTGATGAAAAAAAATGGATAATGACCTGATTTGAGAGATCACCTCATTTCAGAGACGAGAACAACCTTAAAGGGCAAAACTATAAAGCCAAAGATATATCTCCTAAAACCCAGTCTTCTTGTTGATTTACTAACATCAGGCTCAGCTGTCAGAGGAAAAATCCACACAGGCTCAGTTACGTGATGAAGGGTGTCCCTTACTTATCAGTCATTCCTTTCAATATGATTTTGTTTTAATTACTTTTAGATAGATCTGTGATTTGTGGTTACATCAGCTTGCTGTTTGAGTAAGAGTCACATGCAAAAATGGTCCAGGGCCTATTAATAACATTTAATAATGTATCCATTGAAACTATCTACATAATCTAAATGCTTTATTTTTGCATGTTTATTTAATTTTGATTTTCCCTGCTTCCATCTATTGTCACTCCTACTCTACGAGCTCCTTGGCAGTAGCAACTGGGACTCTTTTCATCTTGAAACATAACCAATCCTTCAGTACATGGAGGATAAGTGGAAGAAAGGTATAACCGTATTAGAGTTGAAAAGAGAACTACATAAGGCCAGGTTTGGGCCTGTCATCATGCCAGCTCATGGAAGTCTTTCTGGCTGTCTTAGGTTTGGAATTTAGAAAATGGTATCTGTAATATCAAAGGAGGAAAATATATATTTTTTGAGCAGCTTTTACCAAGTAAGAATAAGTAACTTTTCTGAGAATGTTTAGGGCCCTCAGAACTATCTGCAGGAAGCAACCAATGACCCACAGTTGGGCAGGCTGTGAGCTCCTACTGAGGGCCTTCCCTGCCTAGTCTGCCCAGAGATCCTTTGCCCCTTATAGAAAATAAAATCCTTGGCCTTTAAGAGAGACTGTGGGTTCAGAAAGGCAAGAATGGGGAAAAACTAGGGAAAGTCGAGATGCCAGCCACTCTCTTCCAAACAACTATGGCCTTCCACGCAGCCTCCTGCCCTTGCCTAGTCCACATGAGCCATTCTGGGAACAAAGATCCTCTTTGTCTAGCCTGGCCCCACCTCCCCCTATCAGATTTGTTGTTATGGATTACACAGTTGGAATGCATTAGAAAGCATCACACCCTGAAGGTGGGTCCATCTAGAACTCAGTACCTTGCTGAACTCATCGCTGGTGTTATTAAAGCATTCAGCACGTGAGACAACCCTTTTGGGAGGCCCAGGTCCAATGTTGTCCTCATCTTTGCATTCTCAGCACCTAGAACAAGGACTAGTAACTAATATGCTCAATTAATATGATCAATAAACAGCAGTAATTCTCAAGTTCTAATGCCTTAAGGCATTTGTTACAAATGTACATTCCACCCAAGAGGTCTGACTGAGTTAGTCCAGGCAGGGTCAGGAGCCTGCATTTTAATAGGCACAGCCAAGTGATTCAGACGTAGGTGGTAAAGGCACTATACTTGGAGAAAACACTGGCTGGGTGGAGCTAAACACTAATGGGGTGGAGTTGGTGGGAGATGTTCATGAAAGCTCACTTTTATGATTAAAACCACTAGAACACCAAGCACCTACTGTGTGCATTGCCAGGTGCACTCCTAGGAGTCAGACATGAGGAAGTTAGAGCCTCGGGGTCAAGTGGGAGGAAGAGAAGAGAGGAATCAATAATCCTAAACCAAATACTGGCATGTAAAAAATGTCAGTGGAAACACAAAGGCAGTGGGTTTAAACCTGCCTGGGCTAAGGGCTATTGAAAAACAATTATAGATTCAGCATCTCAGTAAGGCCTTGAAGGATGTACGGCAGCTTTTCAGGTAGACAAAGGGAACAAGGGCATCCCAAGCAGAAGGCACATTGTGAGACCAATCTCAGAGGCTGGCAAGTCCATGGTTTATCCAGGAAGAGGGCCAGTAGTCTGTTATTACCAAAAAGAATGGACAGACTGAGTGGTACTTGGAGCTGGGGAGAGGTAGGTGATGAGGTTAAAAAGGAAGTGGGTTTCATATTAGACATAGCAAAACAGAAATTTGTACCATAATCTGTTGTCTATGGTTTTCACTTTAAAAAAAAAAAAAAAAAAAAAAAAAGCCGAGAAATGCTTTTTTCAAATTAAAGTGGCCCATTTCTGAAAATAAACAACAACAAAACCAATCTGAGCTGCTCTGGTAAAAGTAGGGGTGGAGATCCAGAATCCCACCTGCCTGGTACACACAACACCATAGCAGAGGCACCCTTAGGTGATGAGAAGGGGCAGAGGAGTTTTGAAATGATAAAATCAAGTGTAGTGTGGAAGGCTAACTCTGCCAGACCAGGTGAAGGGTGCTTGGAGAAGGGAAGAGCTTAGGAGCAAGTACGCTAGTGTGTAACTGGGGCTAGAAAGGATTAGGGCCTATGGAAGGAAGGACACAGAGAGGAGGAGATGGCTTAGGCTTGGAGCAAGTTTTAAAACAGCGAATCAACAATATGAAGTACAGAACTGGATGAAGCAGGGTGCTTAATAGAAAGAAGAGGATTTAAGGAACAAATGAAAATTCCAACTTTGAAATTGGTATTGTTACCCAGAACGTGGTAGGTAGTATGTGTCCAGAACTCAGGAGAGAGCTAAAGGCTAGACAGTAGATTTACAAATGATAAATAGCTGTATGAACCACCATGGGAGAAGAGAAAGTCACTGTGCATAGAATTCAACAACTCCCTAAATATTTAGTGTAGACTTGAACTAGGCTTTGATCTAGGAGCTGAGGACAGAGTAATGGGGGAAAGAATCCTGTAATGCTTACATTATAATGAGAGAAGATGGGCAAATGGTGCTAAATCCTATGGAGAAAATAAAGCAGGGTGAGGAGCATGGGGAGTGTGTGTCTGGATGTGCATGCTAGTTTGTATCAGTGGTCAAGGATGGCCTCCCTGAGAAGATGAAATGTGAGCAGAAACCAGAAAAAGAAAAAAGCATGAGTGTCTAGCAGATGACCAAGGGAGAAGAACTGTGGTGGCAAAGGCCCATGCTTAGGGTGATGGTGAAAGAACAAGAGGGCCAGTGAGCTAGAATGGCATGAGCAGGAGGGAGAGGGACTGGCAGTGGGAGAAAGGTGTACTGGGCAGGGGCAGGAAATGCTGCAGAGTCTCATGGGCTACTTACTATAAGCACTCTGGCTTTTGCTCAAAGTGAAACAGGGAGCAGAGAAGTGGCATGCTTTTCCTTAAGTGTTAAAGGGGCCACTTTGGCTGCTGTGATGGGAATGGACTGTAGAGGGCAAGGGTAAAGACAGAGAGAGCAATTAGGATGCTCTCGTATTCATCCAGGTGAGATAGGCGGTATGGTCCAAGGAATAGGGTGTAGGGGGTAAGAATGAATCAGATTCTGGATACTTTAATGGTAGAATTAACAGCATTTGTTGAAATGGATGTAGGGGGAGGGAGGACAGAAAAGAGGAGAAAGGGGGGAGGCAAGGAGAAGGAGAGTCACAGATGACTCCAAGATTTCTGGGCTCAACAGATAGAAGGATGAAGTTCCTATTAACTGCTCCTATCTGAGACAGGACAGATAGAGGCAAATTTGGGAGGGAAGTTAAGGAGGTGGTTTGGCACATGTTGAGTTTGAATGTGTGAGACATCCACACAGAGACATAAGGAAGAGCTGAATGCACAGATGTAAAATTTTGGGAATCACCAGCATACAGATGGAACTAAAAGCCTTGTGACTGGATGAGATCGCTGGTGTGAATGGAGACAAGAAGAGGCCTGAAGACTGTGGGTAAAACTTAGAGAAAAGGGGGTCACCATGTGATGAAAACAAAGTAGTCAGAGACACTCAACCAAGAGTGGCCTCCAAGAATCAAGATAGGGCAGGGTTTTAAATAACCAGAAAATGAAAGGAAAACTCTAGATTCTATGCCCTCAACCAAAATTACCTCCCAAATCTTAAACCCTTAGCCATACAGTCTACTTAAAAACAAAAACAAAGATGAACTTACTGGAGTTTACTATTGAGAATGAAAATAATGCCACTGAGGGGCTCCCCAATTTATCTGTGAGGGGAATGAATTAACTTGCTGGCTTCCTAACAATGAATTCAGATAAACTGCTCCAGGGGTATCTGTGTGGGGGGGAGGGGGTGGGATGTGGGTGGAGTAGGGTGGCCTGAAATTTGGCAAGCATCAAATACCAATGTTAGAAGTTAACATTTATTAAGCATTATGTATTGTTATTTTACATTCATCACTCTCATTTAATCCTTAGAACAGCCTGCTGAGATATATCCTATGATTATCCCCCTTTCACAAACAATGAAAGTGAGGCTTAGTTCGGAAGGCTACATCACTTGTCTGTCATCACACAATAGGCTGGATGGTAGGACAGGCCAGGAGAGAGGATTTTGGATATTGTGAAGCTCAAAACTGATGTCTTGGGTGGCAGACGTCAGCTATGCTGCAGTGAAGCTTGCCTTGGTGGGCTCTTCTGAAAACCTTACCACTCTCTCTAGAATCTTGTTTCTCTAGGGGGAAAAGTTATATCTAAACCTCTAGAACTCAGTGTGTTCATAACCCCAGGAGGAAGGGGGCAGTCTACATACATGTTACGAACTCTCAAAGAAGTGGAGAAAGTTCAATAAAAGCTAGGAGATAACTGATCAGGCAAAATGAGTTCGTATGTGCAATGTTGGAACTAACTATAATTTCTAAATTAACAGAGTCATTTCTATTAAAGATTTGGACACTGTGACAATGATATATTTCATTTTATTTCTGGACTTCAGAACACAAATATGTGCAAATACATAAGAGGACAGTAGTATAACTTGTCTTCATTGAAGTTACCGTGTTCTTATCTTCAAATATACCAGATAGTCTTAAAAAGTTGTTATGTAGTATTAATATCAAAGACCATTCTTAACATGCTGTGCCTGTAAGTAGACTAATTTTTGACCTGTTTAAAAAGAAACTCTCAATACTGTTTTCACCAATCAACAAAATCCACAATTTGGACCACAGGTCCAGGTTTAATTAACACCTTGAAAACAGGTTATCAGTTAACAGCAGTCATAGATGTTAGTAACAGCATACCTTGCAAAACAAAGGCATACATGACTTCATTCTGAGAGTTTGCCAAAACCACTCTTGTTATAACAGTAAAATGCCCTCTTAGCATCCCATAATGAAAGCGAAAATGTTTTTGAAAAAAACGAGACTGCTGTATCTCCCCCACCCCCAACTTCTTTGGTTCACAGGAAAAGACCATGCTCCAAGTATCAATTTTTATAGTTGGGTGCTAATTCCAAAAGAAAGAAACAACTAGCTTGTCTTCTTAAAAAAGATGAATATCACTTTTAAAAAGTCTTACTAGCATTTTACACAAGGACCTTTTAAGACCAGATTTGCGACTATTAAGTAAATTTCCCATAAAACTTCACATACATTTCCTCCTAACACTTAACCATAGTTGAGATACAAAGTCATCCAAATTTCCATAAGCTCTTAGGACAACTCTGAGGTGTCATGTTGGGCACTTACTGTGTGGCAAATACTCAGAAGGGGCTTTACATTCATCAATTTATTCATTTGTTAAAAATTTATTGTACTCCTACTATGTGTCTGGCACGACTCTAGGCACTGGGATAAGTCAAAAACAAAGTCCCTGTTCTTTGTTGTTGAGTGCTGAGGCACTGAGACATTGAAAGCAAACAGATTCATATTGCAGTGCGGCAGTATTAAGCATAATAAAGAAAAACAAGGGAGGGTAGGAGATTACAGAATGGTTGGAGGGTGGGAGTGTGCTAATTTAGATGCGGTAGTCAGGGAGGCACTTTTGAGAAGACGGCACCTGAGCTGTCTGTCCCGTGAAAAAGCTAATAATGGTACCCACTTTTACTGACAAAGTGAGGTATTGCTCAACATTGAATCCCCAGAGCCTAGCAGGCGTGTGGCTCCACAGTAAGTGCTCAAAACATACCAGCCCATGGATGAGAAAGAATTCAAAGAGGTGTCCATGGCAGCGCCGGTGCGGAGGCGGGTGGAGGAACCCGCTGTGCAGTAATAATACCACCACCGCACACTTCCCGGGAGATTGGGCAACTTTCCCCAGAGCTGTCACCGCGAAGGTCGTGTCCTGAGCTCCCCAAGAGGCCCGTGGGGGTACCCGGGACGGCATCACTCTCCCCACTTTACAACGATTACCCGCGCCTGGCCCACCATCTCCCACTGCCCAGCCGGGATGCCCGCCCGCGGGCTCCTTTTAAAAAGCAACAGAGGGGGAATGTGCTGCTGAAACTTTCGGGGCTGCGCCTGTTCTCGCCCAGCTGTGAGACGAGGCCGCCAGACAGCCGCTCGCCCCTGCCCAAGCCTCGGTTTCCGACCCGGCTCTGCGCGAGTGCCGGGGCGGCGGGGCCGGGGCGGCGGGGCCGGGGCGCTCGAGACAAAGCGGCGGCGCAGGCCCGGCGGGCTGTCGGCGGCGGCGGCGGCGGGGCCGGGCCACACGGGCGGGCCCCGCGCCCCCTCACCTGTCGAGCCAGAAGGTCCAGGGCGAGTGCAGCGGGACCCCGCCCGGCTCCGGCCGTAACGCCGACAGCTGCTGCAGGCCGAGCGGCGGCGCGGGGTCAGCGGCGGCGGCGCGGGACCTCGGCGGCTCCCGGGCCGCGGCGGGGGGCGCGGCGGCCGGGGGCATCGCCATTTTCTCCGCCCCGCCTGCCAGGCCGGCGGACGCGCGGACCGCGGGGCGAGCTGCGGCTGAGTCACCCGGCCCCGCCCCCAGCCCCGGCCGCCCCGCCCCCAGCCCCGGCCGCCCCGCCCCCAGCCCCGGCCGCCCCGCCCCGGCCCGCCGCCCAACAGGCCCCGGAGCCGCGCCTCGTGGGCGCCGCCCGGCAGGGACCACCACACACCAGCGGGCGGTCCAGGGCGAGGTGCGAGACCGATTCGGCACAGGCGCCGACCACCGCGGAGCCAGGGCAGAGCAGCGGCCGGGGACATCTTCGAGGGCTATGCGGCTCAAGGGAACAGAGGACCCATCAAGCAACCAGAAAGGAAGTTGGCGAGTTGAATGGACAAGCTACAGGAAGATGGAGGGATGGCTGGGTGGACCAGTGGATGGAGTCTGAGACTCATGATGGTGGTAGGGGAAGAGGGGTGGATAGACATATCAACACCCTGAGGGATGGGTGGAAAAGTTGGTAGATGATTGGAGTAGGGGTGGAGGGATGAAAGGGGAGATGGAAGCATAGTTGCATGTGAAAAATACAAGGGGAACCTTTGGCCAAATGGATAAAGAGAATGGAGTGCCCAAGAGTGCAGAAAGGACCTGACAGACAGAAGCCAGGAACTACAGACTCTGGCATGAAGTTGCAATAGGTCAGCCTTGAATTCCTCATGTTTCCAAGCTCAGCCGATTCGAAGGGACTAGAGCCCTCATCCCACCCTCTCTGGGGCCACCATGTGCCCATAGTGAGGGGCCTACGCCTGGCCCAAAGTGTGGCCAACTTTAAAGGAAGGTTCCCAAAGTCAGCTGAAGTACTCTGTGCTTGTCCCAAAGTATCTGCAAAGATGGAAGAGGAAACTCGGCAGTCTAGAACACAGAACCCTCTGCTTTCTGCACCTCTGAATAAAGAGGAAATCCCTATGGCCATAAGATTCCTGAGGGATCTTCCTAGCACAGCCTCTTACCAGGTCAGGTCTCTTGTCACTCTCTCAAAAGAGGAGAGACATGAGGGCATGTGAACACATGTTATAATCAGCATGGGCATGGATACCTCTTTTAACTTTGAATTTCTGGAAAGTCTCTGGCCTTTAACAACTGTGGATATACAGTTCTCTCTTCATAGATTTTCCACCTGGCCTAACATTTGTTCTGCTTTTAGCTTGAGCATTCACTGGGGTGGAATAGAATGGGAGCTGCAAAACCAGATGAGTTCAGGTTCTTCACAGCCACTGTCAACAGCTATTATGAATCCCAAGGTAGGTGCCTTCCCTAAAAGGTATTCAAGTCCAGATAAAATAACAATGAACACAAGGCCACTGCTTTTTGATCCCAGCTTCAAACAATTTCTATGCAACATGATCTGGAAGCAGTGATGTAGTTATAAAGTTCTTCCAACTTTGAGATATTGGAGGTCCTTTTGGTTAGATACATTTTTAAAATTTCACCTTTTTCCCCCCAAGAAAATACATATATGGCCTTGTTTAGGCTGTCTGAGCACTTTACACTTATTAACTCACTTAATTCTCGTAATAATCCAATGAGGAAGTTACTATTATTGGCCCATTTTATGGATGAGAAATGGAGAAGTTAAATTAACCCCAAGGTCACACAGCTAGTAAGTGACAGAGCCAGAATTTGAACACAGGTATTCAGACTCCAGAGTCTAGGCTTTTAACTGCCAGGCTCTATTTACCTGTCCAACTAAAAAACTGAGAGGTCCACATATTAAAAATAAGGCAATGAATGAATAGTAAGTCTCCCTCTATCCCAATGCTATCAATCTTCTGTTCAGAGGAAACCACTGTTAACAGTTTCCTTCCAGAAAAATGCAAGTATGTACATAAAAGCATATATCTAGATATATAAATTACATACCTATCTATATCTGTTAAAACAGAAATAGAAGTATTTTATACCATTGCTGAACTTCTTTATCTTAATTTACACATATATTTGAAGATTTTTTTTCATATCAAAACATAGATCTACTTCATTTTAAGGGCTGCGAAGTAATCCATTCTGAAGAAGTAATATAATTTAATTCACTAACCCTCAATATTTCTGTGGTTCATAGTCATTTTCTTTTACAAATAATGCTACCATAGCAATTTTGTATTCAATGTCTTTCCTAATCGCACAAGTTTATTTCAGAACAGTTTTGAAGCCAAATCTTTGCCTGTGTTTAAAAATTTGATACATATTGCTAAATTACAAAATGGTTACATGAATTTATATATAACTGATTTATAAAATCATAGCTGATTCTGAAAACTTATACATAGTAAGGGACATTTATCTTTATAAAATCCTAAGGCATTGGTAGAAAGGGAGTTTTTGCTTTCTGATGATTAGAATTAGTCAAACTGTCAACTTTAGCTTCTTTACCTTTTAACAACTTAAGCAAGAAAAGGTTATTGTAATAGTTTCATCTTCAGTTTCTAAAAGACAGTATGCACCACATGATAAATTATTTTCAGAACTGAGAACTAAGAACAGTCTGGCAATTTTTCTTTATTGAATAACAATTATGTACCTCCATCTCTTTTTGCTTTTGCTTCCAGGATGCTCAACATTACATCTGATGCTCAATCACAACATCAGTATTAACCAATGAATAAGCATCACTATTTGTATATTACTTTATTGCTATTTTTATTTTAATGGCCTAATTTCACATATACATCTAAGACAACCCTCAAATATATTTTGGAAGTAAGTGCTATGCAAAAAAATTTTAAATAACCTTTAGATTAATAAAAGAGTTTAGGCAACATGACTAAGGTGAGAGGCAAGGAGAGAACGGTGAGCATAACTTTCATTCTCTTCCTGTTTGAAATATATGAGACTTAACTATTGTTATTGCTCTTCAGAATCATCCTTAGAAGATAACAAATTAAGAAAATTCCCCTCATCTTCTCTACTTTGTAACTGGACAGCACGAATTAGAATTTCAGGGTAGAAAGGGAACTTGTAGATTACCTAAACAAACCCATCACTTTACAAATGAGGAAACTGAGGCCCAGGGAGGTAGGTGACTTACCTGAGGCCACAGCTTTAGAAAATGACAGAGCAGGACTAGAACGTGGGTAGCTTGAGATCCAGGCCAACGTGCTCTACCACTGAGTAAACACGCAACTCAGACGACTTGGGGTGGCAGGAGGGAGGAAGAGAAGGTAACCCCACAGCCCCTAGCAACGAAAACAACAAAAACGACTTGAGGTATTCATAAATAATTAAGCAATTAGCTACAGCAGCTACTCCCTTCCCCTCCAGCATCCAGTCACCAAGGCAACTTGGGCAGGGTGCCTGCTGGTTGCCTAGTAACAGTGTGGTCTGCTCCCCTGACATGCTCCCTAGGCATCAAAGATTTGAGAGCCCGGAAGAGCCTTAGACAGGGATCACTATTCCAATACCTTCATTTTCCAAATGGGGAAATGGAGGCCCAGAGAAGCTGAGTAACCTATGCAATATCACACAGCTACTCAGAAACAGAGCCAAGCTCCATTTCCAGTTGCTTTCCATTGCAATAGGGATGCCTTGAGGACACTGCAGAGGGGGAGATCTCCCCACAGTTCCTAAAAGAATGAGAAAGTAAGACCAAGCAAGCAAGCGAGAAAGAGACAGAGACCTTGAGCTCTCATATGCAATTAGCAGGAGCTGGTAATCCCATCAGCCCAACTTTCATCATCACCATGGCAACATGGGTGAGCCGGGTGCTGGTTGCCTAGTAACAAGTGGTCCTCTATTTTCCACTCACATCAGTCTCCCTGGGAGTCATGGGAACAGTAGAATGTTGGAGATAGAAGGGAAGGCAGGTATCCTAACTCAATCTCTTCCTTTGATCAGCAAGGAAACTGAGGTTTGGGAACACTGTGCAAGGTCACACAGCCACTGAGCTCACAAGTGACAGGAACTCATTGTTGGCCAGCCAGCCTTTCCTGAATTCCCTCCATTTGACATAGCACTGCAGGAAGGGAAACTACACTCAATGAAGTCAAAACTTTGGAGAGAAATGGCTGGTGGTCCCCTGGAGGTACTACCACTTGTCTAAACAGTGGCTATGCCACACACAAGGCCTGGCACACAGTAGATGTACACAGAAGGCACTATGCCCAATAGTTAAACCTAGGATCTCTAAAGTCAGAAAATTTGAGTGAAAAGTCAGCTCTCCCCAAACCTAGAAAGCTTATCTCTCTGTGCCTCAGTCTCCACATCTAAGAAATGGGCATCTGATCATGCCTACCTCTCAAGTCATCATTAAGATGAAATGAAAAAAATGTACATATCAAGTGACTAGTATATAGTAAGATGCAGTAAATGTTAGGTCATTCTACACTCAATAAATATTTGTTGCATATCTGCTATGTAAATGCCACACTGTCCTAGGCTCTTGAGATTCATTAATGAGCAATACAGAAAAATATTCCCTATCTCAGGGAGCTTACTTTCCAGTGGAATGACTGTATGTACGCATTTTTTTAATGCTTGTTGAATGGGCAGAGGAATTCATTGGCAATTTTCTATGTTTATGTTACAGGGCTCCTTCTCTAAGTCTGAGAAGTTTCCTGTTTACAGAGTGTGATGCTATAAATATGCAGGTCTGTCTTATAGTGGGAACTCCATTTTCCTTTTATAAGCTCAGAAGACAAAGGAAGGCAATGGCCACTAGATGGCAGACCTCTGTCTCCCTAGATACAGGACACAGGAAGGCACAGGGAGGCACAGGCCTGGGGCACAAGTCCCTGATGGAAGCTTCCAGCAAAGGAAGTGTTGCAGTTGCTCAGTCCTAGGGCGATGGCTTGGAGGGGTCTGGGAGACCTGAAAATCCTCTAGGAATCTGGGGTCATCAAGGGAGGTTGAAGCATGGTTTAAAAGCAATCACTCTTAAAGCGATACTGAATCCCACTTTAACCAAGATCCTGCCATGGGTAAGCTGTGTGACTTCAGGAAGTTATTAATTTTGCTGAGCTCCGATTCCTCATCTGGAACATGGAGAAAATGACAAGAACTCCCTCAAGGGGCAGCTCTGAGGCATGTAAGAGAAATATGTCTAATGCATCCTATAAGCTACATACAGAAAAAGCTCAACCAGTGTTATATCTAGACTCTAAAAGATCTCTGGAGGTCTGGTTCAGAGTGGCAAGTGGAGGGAAAAAGGATAAAGGAGATAGCATTAAGCATTTGCAGTGAGGAGACTGAGGTCTTCCCAGTCACCAAGCATGGAAAATGTGACATTGAGTTTCAGTCGTCCCACCTTCCACATCCAAATCCACCTATCAGCCACAGAATCTTTCTTTTGTTCTTCCTGCACCCCTTGTATTGATGTTCCATCACTATTCCTAGTGGTACCACCCACTCTGTCTTACTTCCTGAGTTCCAGCCAAACACAACACCCCCCTCACTGATCTCCCTGCTTCCAGTATTTGCACTTCCAACCCACTGCCAAATAGCAGCCTGAGCAACTGTCCCAGACACTGATTTGATCATGCCTACTGTGCTTCACTGGCTTCCTGCTGTTCTCAGAACAAAGCCCAAACTCTTTCCAGGGCCCAACAGGGCTTAGCATCTTCTGGATCCTTCCTGCCTTTCCAAACACATGGCTGTCCTCTTCTTCCTTCCTCCAAGCTTCTCAGTAGCCTGGAGGCATCTGTACAAGCTGTTTCTTCTCCTAAACCTCCAATCTCTCTGCTCTACATGGCTGGCCCCTTCTCCTACTCAGGCCCCCTGGGCAAGATCTTCCCCACCCTCCAACTCTAGAGCAGGTCCTCCCCCTTCCCTAATTATTCCTCTTATAGCAAGCTGCACCGATCTACTACTTGTCTCCCACACCAGAACATCCTGTCCACGAAGGCTGGGCCCCTCTTGTGCACCTTGTTCTGGAGCCTAACATAAGGCTGGCCACATAGATGGCATACCACCAAGGGTTGTTAAGGAAATGAACTGGATATACAATGCTATTGATTGAAAACAGTATGAATTTATCTCTTAATTTCTCCTCTGCCAATTTATCATTTTCGTGGATGGCCAATTAGTTTTCCTAAAATGCACTTTTCCCGTTTCCTCTTTGCTCAAAAGCCCTAAATGGCTGTCTCTCACAGGCTGAGTTCTGAAATCTCCAGTCTAGCATCTGAAATCTTCCCCACCTAATCCACCTCTCTAAAAGCAGTTGCAGAGGTGGCTCCATAGTGTAGTGGTCAGCACTTCTGCCTTGCACGCAGAAGGTCCTGGGTTCGCACCCCAGGTGGAACCACCCATCACGTCCTGGGTACAGCAGGCCCCAGTTGTATACTGTGAGAGTGTAGGAGAGGACACCTCACCTTCAGAGATCCAGTTCTTAGGGGTAAATGGCAATGTCCATGGGTCAGGGGTGGAAGTGTGGGGGGAATTAAAGAGGGAGAAAAAAAATAAGATAATAGCATTTGCAAGTATATTTCCTTATGTTTTGGTTATATATGTATATGTATACCTATATATACATATATGCTTGGAAATATGTAAATATATACTAAATGTATGTGTTTGTAAATAAATATATTTGGATATACCTTCTTCCCCTTGGGGCATCCTCAAGTCTGTGACTACACGAATTCCTGAGGGCTGGTCTGTGACCCTCTTCTCCACCCATCTCCTCAGTTCCTAGTGCAGCATCTGGCACATGGAGATTCATCTTTACTGAGCCAGTGATCCGTCTAGTCCCCACTGAGTAAACACACTGTGTGCACTCATATCTCCCTTCTTTTTTCTGAGACCTTTTTTTGTTTTCCCAAATTCTCTAACCATCCTTCAAGGGCCAGGGCAAGTTCAGTCAGAGATCAGTCAACCAACCCAACCCTGAAAGGAGTAAGAAATCTAGACTTCCAAAGTGATGGCTAAGCAGGTACCCAAACTACTTTCTTCAGGAACCTGTTACCCTGACAAAGGGAACACTGGAAGTAACCATGCTTTTCTTTGTTTAAGAAAGAGTCACAGTGATTTCAAAAACATTGGCCCTGTGGTCAATCGAAGAATTCCGATAAAGGGACCTTTGTTGTGGCTGCACAGGATTTTTTACTGATTAGAGGACCAATGATTCATATAACCAACCCCTAGTGTCGGGCATTTAGATCGTTACCAAGGTTCGTCTCCACGATACGCAGCCCTGCAATTACATACTCTGCAAATCACTGGCTCCTTATCAAAGAGTAGATATTAATGCTCTCCCAGACCAATGAACCAGACACGTGAGGATCACTCAGATCAGAAACTGGACTTGAAGAGGAAGGCTGGCAGGCCTGGACTCGGTCTTTGGCAGTTTTTAAAGGAGAGGAAAAGATGGACAGTAGGCAATGTGAGCAGAAGGAAGTCCCAAAATGTGTGCTTGAGCCCACACTTAAGAGCTGTGTGATTTGGGACAAATCATTCAACCTCTTTGAGTCTCTTTTTTTCTCAATTGAAAAACGAGTGTGTTAATGATACTTGCTTTACATTGCTGTCCAGTTGGGAGGCCCTACATAAGTCATAAGATGCACATAGTGTGGGTTGTTTTCTGTTGAGATTTGAGCACCATAAGTCCCAGAAAACCCTTCCTCAGTCCTGGGCAAACTGGAATGGCTGGTCATGCCAAGAGCATATCCACAGAGCACTGCCCATTTCACTTGGTTTTCTGCATCTATTGTGGGGTCCTCTAATCCCCATTGCCAGCTGACAAGTGCTTGCATAATTCAGCATTGAGCTGGTTATTTTGTTACAGCTAAGGAGCTGCTTTAGGGATAAGTTTTTTTGTTTGTTTTTTGGGGTCCTTTTTTTGAGCTTTCAGATATTACTCAGACATCATTTAGGGGAATATTTTGCAAGCCAGTGCTCTGAATAAGGGCATTGTGCTTTCTAAGCTTAAATAATCACTTCATATAAATAATCACATCACTAAAATACAGTACCATAAGAAATCCTGATACAGAAAATATCAACTTACAAAGCAAAATATTAAGCGATGAGTCAAATATACGATGACAACCTGTACCTTATTTCCCACATTAGCCTAAGCTCCTTGAGGGTGAGGAGCCTACCTTTGTAGTCCTCACATAATATTATAAAGTTTGTATAGTGGATACTCAATAAGTATCTGAATAATACATCATTCTATGATTAAAACATTTATTATTAAAGTGTACATTGAAATATTTTATAAGTCATTTTACTTCTTAAGAGCCGAGTGTACTCTACAATTTGAGAAGCCACATTATTTTCTGAAAAAATTGTAATTGCATAAAATTTTCAGAACTATAATTACTGTGTAAAGTGCTCCATTAGGATCATGAAGATGTTTTCAAACAGCATTTTAGCCAATGAAACTTCAGTAGTTACTTAATCTCTTTTCTTTTACCATTAGTAGGAATTGCATACTCTCAATACAGAATGATACCGTCAATGATTTACTCCTTTCCTGTTGGTTTTCATTTGTTAAATATTATACATAAAATGTTAAGTTGCAAGTCATACAACTTATATTTCTTTAAGAGTTTCTTAGTTTTTACAGTAAGATAGTGTCTTTTTCTGGGAAGTGAAAAATAGGCACATATCGATCATACTTGGTCCATTACAAAATGTGTTCTTTAATGGGGGTTATGATAAATATGGCGCCCCCACAGATCACTATGCATGTGTGTTTTGTGTCACAAATGTTTACTGTCACAAATGTTTACAATGATCTTGGAGATAGCTAAGAATGATTTTTGTCCCTTCAAAAACTTCCAGAACTAAACCCTGATTTATCCTAACTTTGCGTGGATTCTCTATCATTTCTAAAATGCCCAAAGGTCATATTTTCTTGCTAATTGGACTGAAGTATTTTGTATTACATGAAATATAATCTTGTCAATAAAATATAGTACCATCTTTTTCATATTTTGCAAAAGCATAGTTAATGATGCAAGTAATTTCCTATATTTCATTCTGAAGAAAAACCATTAATAAAATCACACTCATTCCAAGAATCAAAATTGAGTGTAAGCGAATAGAAACTACCCATAAAGGCAAGATTAGCATTGAGGAAACAAGTCTAATAATCATAATGTCCAGATGAAAATGAATAACTGAATCATTCTTTGCCAAATGAAATAGCTTTATCTTAATAAGTTGTTGCATTATCTCTGTTGATTTAATTTAACAAGAAGATGTTGAAAAAGGATTACAACTTGCAAAAATAACTTTATTTCCTATGCTCATTAGCATTTGGTATGTGAATACTCTCCTTTTATTTTAAAATTGATGTTACCCCCAAAATGGTCTTTAAGTTTCTTTTCCTCAAAAGCAGCCATGTTAAAAAAGAGAAATAGCCCCAAACTGCAATTAAATTATTGGAATTAAAAAACTAGAACCCAAGTGCTTGGTCAAATCTTTTATCAAAGAAATAATTCAAACATTCTTTTACCAGGCAAGCTGGTAAGTACAAGTTGTCATGGAAACAGGATGTTTTCAAATTATACGAGGAATGATGTTCTTCATCTAACTAGGTGTTCATCTCCTCTAAATGGGGAGAAATTGTTGTAGCTGATACCCATTATATTTATTTCAAGTCTGCATTAAAAACAATAATTTCTTTTATTCTATATAGGAATACATGGACACGGAGCCTCACTCTCATAAAAGGGTGAATTAAAATTATTTGCAAAAGAATTGGTGAATACAAAAATTCCATGATATAAATCTACTGATGCATAGTGAAAGGATAGGAGAATAAAAACCAGAGAATATAATACTGCCTTTATGTACAGTGGGACACATTTTTCTTCAGTAGCATTAATGACTCTTTTTTACAGAATACTCTAGGCCAGAATACTTCTCAGGAAGTTGGGGTGTCTTGCTAACAGGTATATTGTCACCACTGCTGATTACAGCACAGCCCCTTGTTAACCCACAGATTTCTTAGGAAGACACAGAAGAAAGGCAATGCTGTGTCTTTTCCCACTACTTAAAAAGACAATAGTTAAGAAACACAGGGCACAAGCTAATTTTGTGGGAGGGATTTATAGCATGGAAGGCTCCTGCATCTAAGAGGCAGCCTAAAATTCTTTTTGGATCAAGGTAATCCTAGGAAAACATCTTTTTTTTTTCTTTTTCAGGTGAAGATAATTTCTCCAGTTACCTCCCCCCCCCCAATTTTTTTCTCACGTTTTGTAGTCTAGAATGCTGAGGAGTTAATGAAGGCCTTTTGCTATCACAAAATAATAACGATTCAAGTGACAATACCAACAGCATCAAGTATACAAATAACTCTTAAAATCAACATTAAGAGAATAAAAACCCTGATTTCAAAATGGGCAAGAGCTGTGAACAGATACCTCACCAAAGAAAACAGATGGCAAATAAGAATATGAAAAGATGTTACTACATCTTATGGGATCAAAGAATTGCAAATTTAAGTAACAATGTGTTATCACTACACAGTGATTAGAATGGTTAAAATCCAAAACACTGACAACAACAACTGCTGACAAAGATGTGGAGCAACACAAACTCTTATACATTGCTAGTGGGAATGCAAAGTGGTACAGCCACTTAGGAGGACAATTTGGCAGTTTCTTACAAAAAACTAAACATATTCTTCCCATGGGATCCAGCAATTGTGCTCCTTGGTATTTACTTAAAGAAGTTGGAAACACGTTCACACAAATATCTCCACACAAATGTTTTCAGCAGCTTTTTTCACAATTGCCAAAACTTGGAAGCAAATAAAATGTCCTTCAGTAGATGAATGAATAAACAAACTGCAGTACATCTAGACAATGAAATAATATTCGGTGATAAACAGATATGAGCTATCAAGCCATGAAAAGACATAGAGGAAACTTAAATGCATATTACTAAAACAAAAGAAGCCAATCTATAAAGGATACATGCCAATGTTCTAAAACACTCTAGGAACGGCAAACTATGCAGACAGTAAAAGGATCAGTGGTTGCCAGAGGTTAGGGGGTAGGGAAAGGTAAAAAGACAAAGGATTATTTAAGGCAGTGAAACTATTCTGTATGATACTATAATGGTGGACAAATGTCGGTATACATTTGTCCAAACCCACAGAATGTATGACACCAAGAATGAACCCTAATGTAAACTATGGACTCTGAGTGATAATAATATGTCAATGTAGGTTCAATGATTGCAACAAATGTACAAGTCTGGCAGGGGATGTTGATAGTTGGGGAGGCTGTACATATGTAGGGACAGGGGATATAAGGAAAAACTCTATACCTTTAGCTCAATTTTGCTGTGACCCAAAACTGTTCTAAAAATAAAGGCTATTAAAAAAAATAAAACCAACAGTAGTAATAGCTACCCTTTCAGGAGTGTTTAACTATGTTCCACATTTACTTATCTCATCTACTCCATATGTCAACTTTATGAAGCAGGTATGATTATCATCCCCATTTTATACCTAAGAGGCTTAAAATGGTTAAATAAAATTCCCACAATTACACAGCCAGGGTCATGGAGTCCAAACCCAAGTTGGCTTGGTTCCAAGCTTGTGCTCTCCATTTGTAAACTCTCTTCTGAGGACAAGTTTCACTCCAGGAAGGCATCGCTATGTCATCTGAAAAGTAATCTGGGCCTCTGACTTAAGAAAGTATTCAAATTTTGTCCCCAGATGTTCAATACAAAATCCTAAAAAAAGTGCTTATGTATCTGGTCTACCAATCATATGTATATCTACTAAATAAACACTACGGGACCTAGTAAACACCAGAGTTCAACTACAAAATCACAACAGTTTAGCACATGACATAAGAATGGTTAGTCATCTGCTTTTGGAGGACTATTTTTTGGAGATATAAATCCATAGATACAAGAATCTCAATGAACTTCCAATACACACACACACACACACACACACACACACACACACACACATAAAATCACACCAAGGGAGAGCATAATCAAATTGCTGAATACCAGAAAAAAGACACTTATGAACAAAGAAATAAAAATAAGGATTAGAAGTGACTTTTCACAGAAAACAATACAAGTCATAAAGTATTAGAGCAACCTCTTTAAAGTACCAAAAGAAGAAAACTTTCAACTAAGAATTCTATACTCTGTGAAATATCTTTTCAGAAACAATAGATAATTCATCTTCCAGAAAGATGGAATAGACATGTTTTCCTTAATTCCTCCAACTAAGTGAAAAAAATCTGAACATTATATATAAAACAAACATAAGATGACTCTGAAAGGTGACAAGAAGAAGGCACACCAGCTAGGAACCTCGGAACCCAAGGAATGACATAGTGATGGGTTCCTTGGGTTTTCTTTTTGCTCTGTATAGCCCAGATTGGAACTGGAGAAGCTGGCAATGTGGAAATGCCAATGAACAGGGGCAAAAAAAAGCCCAAGAAAAGTCTGCTTTCTCTAGCCAAAGAACAAGAAAAGAACCAGCCAACCAAGACAGAAAACTTTTAGACAATAACTGTTCTACACCAGCCAAACACCATGGAAATAACTGTTCCCCACCTCTACTCAAGTCAGCAAGGCCAACAGGGGAGCTTAGGCTTCTACCTCTATTAGACAGAGTGGATTAAAAACAAAACAAAACAATGACAAGAATAACAAACCCCATGATCCAACAATATGTAATGTGCAAAAAACTCGCTTGAAAACAACATGGGTAGGTTGAAAGAAAAAAGATGGAAAAATATATGTCATATAAACATAAATCTAAAATAAGGAAGAGTAGTTATCAGATAAAGTAGACTTCAGAACAAAGTTTACTAGAGACAAAGAAGGACCTTATATAATGATGAAAGGATCAATCCACCAGAAAGACATAATGAACCCAAATATGTTTGTATTAAACAACAGAACCTCAAAATATACCAAAGCAAATGCTGATAGAGTAAAGGGGAGATAGGCAATCCACATTTATAGTTGAGAACTTTAGTACCCCACTCTCTGCAATTGATAAAACTACTAGACAAAAAATAAGCAAGGATTCAGAAGAAATGAACAACAAAATCAGCCATCAGTACCTAAATGACATATATAGCACTTAAGCAGAACACATTTTTTTCAAATATTCCTGGAATATTCACCAATACAGATTACATCTGGGACATAAAATAAACCTTAACAAATTTAAAAGAAACCAATAATAGGAAGACAACAGCAAAATTTCCAAACACTTGAAAGTTGACTAGTACACATACAAATAATCCATAGGCTAAAGAGGAATCTCAAAGAAAGTTTAAGTATACATAGAACTGAATGAAAATGAAAATACAACATATTAAAATATGGCAGATGCAGCTAAAACACTACTGAAAAAGAAATTTATAGCACTAAATTTTTACATTAGAAAAGAAGAAAGGTTTCTTAGAACTGTACTGTAGATCATCACTGAAAATAGCCTGAAGTCTAGCTGAACAGAAGCCCTCCAACTAAGGACATACAAAAGAAGCTGTCTCGAGACTGGTAGGAGGGGCAGAGACATGAAACGGGCTGGTTCCACACTCACATGTGGTAGTTAAAAATTGGGAGACATATCTTGGCTACAGAGGTTCTCCCCTGAGGAGCAAGGGATCCCAGCCCTACACCAGGCTCCCTAGCTCAGGGCTCCAGTGCTGGGAAGAGAAGTTCCTACAACATCTACCTGTGAAAACCAGAAGAAACTGTGGCTGAGTGAGACAAGATCGGCTGGAGCCCCAAGTGCTACTCTGGGAGGGCCTGCATGAAAACTTACTGATGGACTCACTTGCTCTGAACTCCAGCTCTGGGGTAGCAGCTTGAAAGGCACCAGGGGGACATATAGGGAGGAAATGAGTTGTCTGGCTTCAGGGCGAGGGCTGGAGGGCCAATTTCCTCCCAGATAGAAGTGCTGGCAGAATCTACTGTTTCTTTGTTGAGCTCTTCTCCCTCCTGGTATTCAGAAGGAGGCCACCATATCTGAGTCTCCATCAACCTGGCTAACAGTGGTTGCCCACCCTGGTAATTCCCTGAGACCCTGCCCCACCCAACTTGTGGACCCATCCAAGAGGCTTCCAGAGGCTTTTCCATACAAACAGCTAATCTTAGCTCATGTTGCGGACTTTCCTAAAATCTCTCAAAGATTCACAAAACCTAAACAAGCAGCATCTGGTGGCATGTCCTGTAGCTCACGCTGAGCATCCCCAACCCCAGCACTAGTGGCAGCTATTCTCAGATTGCAGCTTGGCCTCTCAAGGCACCTCTAAACCCAGCATGGGTGGCAGCCATCTGCAGATTGCTTGGTGGCTCATGACAGGTGGCCCCATGCAGGACAAAGGCTGCAGCTAAAATTGGCCTGTGGCAGGGTCCTTCTCAGGTGGCCCAAGGGCTGGCAAAGCTGGTGGCCAGCTTCCCAGTAAGCCAGAGAACTCTTCGGGGCTGCATCTGAAGATAACACACCCATAGAGCAGACTTGAGAGGTGCCAGAGCCCTACTAATGTGAATCCTGCTCTGTAGGGCCAACCCTTGCACAAAAGCTCCTTTACAGTGACTGTAGTCACTGGCCACTCCTTACAACCAATCAGCCTGAGGATCAATCCCTCCTACTGACATGGCAATAGCAATTAAGACTCAACTACACCAGAAGGGCACACACAATCCATATAAAGGACACACCTGGAGCACCTGGCTGTGACCAGGTGAGTGTTCCACTGGGCATAGGACATTTACTACATAAGACCACTCTACCAAGACTGAGAGACATAACAGCCTTACTTAACACATAGAAAAAAACACAGGGAAACAGTCAAAATGGGGATACAAAGAAACATGTCTTAAATGAAAGAACAGAATAAAGCTTCAGAAAAAGAACTAAAGAAAATGGAAACAAGTAATCTACCAGATACAGAGTTCAAAACACTTGTTATAAGGATGCTCAATGAACTTAGGGAAAGAGTAGATGAACTCAGTAAGAACTTTAACACAGAGACAGAAAACATAAAAATGGAGATGGAAAACATAAAAAAGAACCAGTCAGAAATGAAGACTACAATAACTGAAATAAAGAATATATTAGAGGGAATCAACAGATTACATGAAGCAGAGAATCAAATTAGCGATTTAGAAAATAAGGTAGCAGAAAACATCCAATCAGAATAGCAACAAGAAAAATGTATCCAAAAAAATGAGGATAGTTAAAGAAGGCTCTGGGACAACATCAAATGTACCAATATTCACATCATAGGGATACCAAAAGAGACAGAGCAAGGAATTGAAAACCTTTTTGAAGAAATAAGGACAGAAAACTTCTCTGACCTGGTGAAAGAAACAGACATACAAGCCCAAGAAACATAGAGAATTCCAAACAAGATGAACCCAAAGAGGTCTACACCAAGACACATCATCATTAAAAAGCCAAAGGTTAAAAACAAAGAGAGAATCTTAAAAGCAGCAAAAGAAAAGTATTTAGTTACCAACAATGGCGCTCCCATAAGACTGTCAGCTGATTTCTCAACAGAAATTTTGCAGGCCAGAAGGGAATAGCACGAAATAATCAAAATGATAAAAAGCAATGACCTACAACCAAGACTACTCTATCCAGCACAGCTATCATTTAGAATCGATGACAAGATTCCCAGACAAGAAAATGCTGAAAGAGTTCATTACCACCAAACCAGAATTATAAGAAATGTTAGAGGGGCAAGAAGAAGGAGAAGGTGGGGAGATGGAAATAGAGGAGGAGAGGGAGGGGAAGGAGGAGGAGAAGGTGAAAAAAGATAAAAAATATGAATAATAAAATGGCAATAACTACATGTATATCAATAATTACTTTAAATGTAAACAGATCAAATGCTCCAATCAAAAGATAAGGTGCCTGAATGGAAAAGAAAACAGCTCTCACATTGAATACCTACAACAGACTCACTTGAGATTGAAAGACACACATAAACTGAAAGTAACAAAATGAAAAAAGATAATTCATGAAAATGGAAACAAAATAAAACAAAAAATCTGGGGTAGCAATACTTATACCAGACAAAATAGACTTTAAAACAAAGGCTATAACAAAGACAAAGAAGGATCCAGTAATCTCACTTCTGGGTATTTATCCAAAACACTACTTTGAAGGGAAAGAGCAGAACGAAGTAAATCCATATGTTCATTGCAGCATTATTTAAAATAGCCAAGATATGTCCATCAATGGATGAATGGATAAAGAAGAGAATATTACTCAGCCATAAAAAAAGAATAAAATCTTGCCATCTGAAATAACATGGATGGGCCTAGATGGTATTGTGCTGAGTGGAGTTAAGTCAGTCAGACAAAGAAAGGCAAATGCCATAGCATTTCACTTACATGTGGAATCTAAAGAACAAAATAAACAAATAAAACAAAAACAAACTCATAGATACAGAAAACATTTGGATGGCTGCTAGATGAAAAGGGTATGGAGGGGTAGGTAAAAAATGAGAAGGGATTAAGAGGTAAAAATTAGTAGTTACAAAACAGTCATGGTGATGTAAACTATAGCATGAGGAATATAGTCAATAATATTATAATAACTATATACAGTATCAGATGTACTAGATTTATTGGGGTGATCACTTTGTAAATTATATAAATGTCTAATCACTATGTTAGGCACCTGAAACTAATGTAATATTGTATGCAAACTGTAACTGAAAACTAAAAAAGTTATTAGTAAAAAGAGACCACAATTAGAAAAAATATATTTGAAAAAAGATTTCAAATCAACAATCTAAATCCTACATTTGTAAGCTACTAAAAAGAAAACATCAATGTAAACCCAAAGAAAGAAAAAGGAAAAAAAAGAGCAGAAATCTATGAAATTAAAAACAAAACCATAGTAAATACCAATAAAACAAACAAAAAGAATAAATAAAGACACTCTCAGACATGCAAAAGTTGAAAGTATTCATTACCATCAGACTCATGGTTCAAGAAATCTCACATGAAGTACTTTAAGAAGAGGGAACTGATATCAATAAAAAGGAATGAACAATAATGGAAATGGTAATCACAATGGTAAATATATGAGAATTTTTCTTATATTTAAAATAATCTCTTTAAAAGACAATGAACTGTTTTAATACAAATAATAACAGTGTAGTATGGTATTTATAATAAATGAAATAATGTGTGACAACAACAGCAAAAAGGTTGGGAGGGAGAAATGAAAGTAAACCAATATAAGTTTTTATACTATATGTGCAATGATATTTATTGAAGGTAGACTGTGATAAATTAAAGATTATTCTATAAACCCTATGTAAAGCACTAAAATAATACAGCAGAGAATTATAGCTAATAATCCAACAAAGGAGATAAAAAATATCATAAGAAACATTTAATTAATTTTGAAAAAGACATAAAAATAGGGAAAAGGGAACAAAGAACAAGTGGGACAAGTAAAAACAAATAGCAAGATGATAGATTTAAATCTTACCATATTAATATTCATGTTAAAAGTAAGCAGTTTAAATACCATAATTGAAAGTTAGGGATTGTGAGACTGGATAAAATAAAAAGACCCAACAATAATGCTGCCTACAAGAAATACATTTTAAATATGAAGCAGAAATAGGGTAAAAGAAAAAAAATAGAATATCTATT
This sequence comes from Eidolon dupreanum, assembly GCA_028627145.1. Lineage (NCBI taxonomy): Eukaryota > Metazoa > Chordata > Mammalia > Chiroptera > Pteropodidae > Eidolon > Eidolon dupreanum. The sequence continues at coordinate 63,541,101 of CM053507.1, forward strand.
TGTCTTTCTGCAGGTAGTACATAAAAACTTCTTTTAATTAAAAAAAAAAATTTACTGAGCACCTACTTGAACCAGGAATATATGGGAACAAAAGAATTGTGAGAAAGCATTTTAAACTACACACCAGTGTATATGCGTAAACACACACACATACACGCACACTGAAATCTCAGGCTTAGGTTGTAAGCAAAATTAGAAGTTATATTGATCCTTAGCTTGATTTTATGAGCATATTATACCATAAAATAATTTTTAAAATAAAAAAATAAAAGTAGAAAAAGATACACTGTATAATTTCTAATCAAAGGAAAACTCAATACCTACATTAATATCACACTAAGTCAATTGCAAAGCAAAGAATATTACCAGGAATGAAGAAGGTTAATAAATAATATCAAAGAGTCAATTCACCAGGAGGACATAACAATTTTAAACATTTTTGCTCCTGACAACATATCTCCAAAATATATGAAGCAAAAACTGTTAGAGGTACAAGGAGAAATAAACAAATCCATAATTACAATCATAGATTTCAACACTGCCCTTTCAATAATTGATAGAACAAGTAGACAGAAAATCAGTCTACTATTAAATATTTTAACACAATCAATCAACGTGACCTGATTGACATTTGTAAATCATTCTATCCAACAACCAAACAATACACATTATTTTCAAGTGCACATGGAACAGTTTTGTAAGACAGACTATATTCTGGCCCATAAGACATGACTTGGTACATTTAATACAAATATGTTCTCAATCCATACCTCACACCATTTATAAAAATAAACTTGACATGGAACATTAAATATAAAACCTAAAATAATAAAACTTCTAGAAGAAAACATAGGTTTAGGCAAGGATTTCTTAGATGTGACACCAAAAGCATGATTCATAAAATAATCCAAATTCAGAAGCTAGATTTCAAAATTAAAATCTTCTGCTCTTCAAAAGACACTATTAAAAGAATAAAAAGATAAGCCACACACTAGGAGAAAATATCTGGAAAGATCTGGTTTGCGGAACATATAAAGAATTCTTAAAAATCAGTAAGAAAATAAATGACCTAATAAAAAATATGGACAAAAATTTGAACAGATTCATCAGCAAATAAGATATGGCAAACAAGGACATGAAAAGATACTCAACATCATTAGTCATTATTCCTGACATAGTTGAAACTCTATTCTCAAACTACTAATTAAGTATGAAGGTAAAATAAGGTAATTGCCAGCTATGTAAAATCTTAAAACATTTAGCTCCAAAGCACCTTTCTTGGGAAGCTACTGATGTATGCACACCACCTAAAAATGAAATGAAAGAATAAAACAAAAAAAGAGAAAAATGCGGACTCCAGGACACAAGAGTCCTGAAATAGAAAGGGAAGGAAGAGACCAACATGATGTTGAAGGGAAAGGCCAGACCAGACTGAAGTAAGAGAATGAAGGTTCCAGGAAAGATGTCTCCAAGGACAAAAACAAACCAACAGAACAGATGATAAATTTGGCTGTTATATGGTTCTGTCAGAAAATCTGAGGTCAAGAGAGTTGTAGGTACATGTCATTTTAAGGGGGAAAGGGAAATCATTAGTTCTAAGGAAAATTAAAAAGTTGTACAATTTATAAAATGTAGTTATACGATTCAGTTGTGAACTATACTATACAGTGTGAAATTTTACAATCCTGCATCCCACTGATGCTAAGCAGACTCTAAATAACTTGAAATCATTAAACTAGTTCTATACCTTTAGGGTGGCAGCAGGGGGGTGTCTGAGAAATGTGTTTAACCAAAATGTCTGTGACGCTGAACTCAGACCTCCTCAAGGTAATATGGAAATCTAAGGAGAAATGTGCCAAAGTCATGTCTTTTATGTGACTTGTTTCACCATAAAAAATTTGTCTGGCTTGTCTCTAAGGTAAGACTTATTTTTGCAGATACTTTCCCCAACAATGGTAATAATTCTGCCCAATGAAAGAGCCTCTACCTCATCTAAATCAAAATCCAATGCAAAGCTTGGGGTGGGGGGAGAGGAAGAATTTTTACATATAGGGGATATCTAGATATATAGAGGGTGAGTATTTTATAGTTAAATTTTTATTTTTCATTACAAGAAAATCTCTGAATCACAGGTAAAATAGAAAATTAATAAACAGTAGGTACATCTCTAAAGATGTGTCTTATGGGTCTCAGTTCCACAGCATAGAGCATTTAATAAAGACGTGCCTCCCAAATCTCTTAGAAAATATGGTCTCTATAATTCTCTAATAATAAAAAGTAATAATCAATGCATTATTTGACTTTTGAGTATGTGAGAGAAGGGAAGTGGAGGAGAGGATTAGAGCAGTAGCAGCTTTAATAGATAATATTCATACCATTATTCCATCACAAGAAGAGAACATTTAAGGAACAAGTTTGATCCTACAATCTTCTGCATTCATGGTAGCAGCACCCTTATCCTGGTAGCAGCATTCAGTCTTTAAAAGCAAAATTTAGGATCACAACAGGACTTAACCACTAGAGGGAGTTTAAACAGCTATCAAATGTAATGGAAAAGAGAGGGACCACATAAAACAAGGCTTTTTTCTCACTTGGAGCCATGGCTGTAACTCTTTGAAAAATTTATTATAGAAATATAAAAAATAAAATTTTAAATGGTGATAACCATTCTACTGAAGATTTTTGTTTCTTTTCAGTATTGGAAGTATTCATTTTCAGGTGATTAAAATACTACCTACAGCATAATAGTTTTTCTCACTCCCATATATCAGGTGCTAAAACACCCAGTTAAATATTTATAAGATATTGATAGGTTTTCCCTTAATTATTTATTAGTCCACACAGCCTTGTATGTATTTATTAAGAATTCAGACTTTCAGGCCAGACAGACTAGATTTTTAACTTCGACACTTTGTGCTATGTGACCACAGACTGTAATCAACTACTCTAATTAATATAAAACTTGAGGTTCCTCATCTGTGAAATGGGGTGCATGGTTCTGAAGGAGTAAATTAGATAATGTACATGAAACACCTTGGTGTACTACTAGATCTAAAAAAACGATAGCCTTTCTAGTGGACAGACACTGCAATACATGTATACAGCTATTGACTGAATAAGAATTTCTTAATTCCTTCTCCCAAGTTCCCACAGCATCAAAGCATGTAAATGCTGAAGCAGACCGAAGGGGCAACACATATATCATATGGCAAGGCATGACTTATTTCTGTGGCCAGCCATAGGGACGGATGCTAGAGTTTATACCTTAAAGGCCTACATTCACTCAGAAAGCAATAACAAGTAGTCCACATGCTTCCAGGCCCCTATTCACCTACTAATAAGGATACTTTCCAAGATCACAGAAGTGACCTGACATTATATAACTATTATCACTACCTAATCTTAGACCATTGTCATCATCCCCAAAACAAACTCAGTATCTATTAGCAGTCACTCTCCAATCTCTTCTATCCGCTAGCCTCTGGCAACAACAAATCCACTTTCTGTCTGCATGAACTTGCCTGTTTTGGCACTTAATATAAATGGAATCATATAGTATGTGGTCTTTTGTGTTTGGGTTCTTTCACTTAGCATAGTTTTCAAGGTTCATTCATGTTGTAGCATGTATCAGTACTTCATGCTTTTTGTGAGTGAATAATATTCCAAGGTATGGATATATCACATTTTGTGTATTCTTTCATCCACTAATGGACATTTGGATTGTTTCCTCCTTTTGGCTATTATGAAAATGCTGTTATGAACAATTGTGTACAAATTTTTATGTGGATATGTTTTCATTTCTCTTGAGTACATATCTAGCAGTAGAACTGCAGCATCATAAGGTAACTCTATGTTTAACTTTTTGAGGAATTGCCGAACTATTTTCCAAAGCAGCTGCATCATTTTATATTCCTACCAGCATTGTATGAGGATTTCAATTTCTCCATATCACCAGTAACATTTATAATTCTGTCTTTCTGATAACAGTCATCCTAGTAGGTGTGAAGTGGTATCTCACTACAGTTTTGATTTGCATTTTCCTAAAGACCAATGATGTAAAGCATCTTTCCTTGCATTTATTGGCCATTTGTTTGTCTTTTTAGAGAAGTGCCTATTGAAATCCTTTGACCAATTTTTAATTGGGTTATGTCTTTATATTGTTGATTTGAGTACTTTATATATTTGAGTACTTCTGGATAGAAGTCCTTATTCAAATCTATAATCTGAAAATATTTTTTCCCATTCCATAGATTGCCTTTTCACTTTCTTGAAGGTGTTATTTGAAATACAAACTTTTAAAATTTTAATAAAATCCAATTTATACATTTTTCTTTGGTTACATTTTTCTTTTGGTGTCATATCTAAGAAACTACTGACTAATCTAAAGTCATAAAGATTTACTCCTATGTTTTCTTCTAAGAGATTTATCGTTTTAGCTGTTACTCTTAGGTTTATGATCTATTTCGAGTTGATTTTTGTATAAAATGTGAGGTAGAGGTCCAACTTCATTCTATTCCATGTGAAGAAAATCAACTGTTAAAATAATTTTCACTAAAGTAAAGCCACGCATACTCACATACATATTGAATGATTCATTCAATAAACATATGCAGCAAAAACAATACTTTGAGATATACACTGATAATTTTTCTTCCTTTATTTTTCCCTTTCCTTCCCAATATTCAAGTAGATAGCTGGCTCCAGGTTTCCTTGCATAGGAGAGGTTTATGGCAAGGTAGCTGCCTGGCCCTTGTCTTCCCAAACACCTAAATTCTAGGACAACAGACTCTGAGGGGAACTGACCAATTACATTGTCTAAACAAAACATCGAAGAACTGTTTTTCCCCTCTGCTAGAGTAGATAGAGAGTACCCAGAACTGAAGGCAGAAGGAAGGAGAAGAAAAAAAATACTGAGAGAAAAGGGATCTACACCCAACATACTGCTGAGAGAAATGGCTGTGGATGCATCTATATCACATGCATCTTTAGCCCAGATTCTCTACCTTAAGTCTGGCATAAGGCAGCTAAGAATCACTAAACCACATGGCTTATAGGGACAGGGACAAAATGGCAACAACTAACCAAACATTAGATGGGATACCCCCATACACACATACAGGCAAATCCTGAATGACTATGTACTGTGCAATCCAGACATTACCCTAGAATTATGTCACATCCTCAAGAAGCAAGGGGCCATGATGAAACTGAAGAAGCACTGAGGTTACATTTTTCCCTCCACCACCAAGACAAAATGGCAATTCAGAGTGAGAAGGTTTCTAGGAAGGAGCTATATTTCTTGCATACTTGATTTTATGTCGATTCATACCCGCCACACAAATATTCAGAAAGAACTATGTATGTATAGAACAACCTGCTAGGCTAATTGGGGTGGGAAATATAAAAGTCAATCAAGACATAGTTAGCTAAGGCATTTATAGTCTGGTGAGCGCAAACATGATTAACTGGAGCTGCCATTTATTACATACCTTGCGCTACTCTTTGTAAATGGATCACATTTAATGGAATCTTTCTCACGACAGGCCTTTAAGGTTTAGATGTTCGGAGGAGGCGAGGGACTTGGCTAAGGATGCATACTAGTAATTGGTGAGACTTGGATAGAACCAAGGTACACATAAGTCCAAGTCCATTTTCATTCCTGTGGTAATGACTCCCTCTCATGAGAGACCAATCTAAGTGCTGACCTTTGATAACCCAACATCCACTGGACAAAGACTTTAGGCCATGTTTTCTAAGAGTTGGGGTGGGGTTAAGTCAAAGCAACCTTCTCTAATTTTGTGTTCAATGTACCCATTGGAAGATGACAAGCCAGGGGCCTGAGACTGGACAGAAGACATTGGCCAAATTGGCTCCCACGATGTTAGGACTTATGTCCTGCTACATCTGTAAAGGTGTGTTAACCAGTTCCTCTGAACAATCCAGATTTTTATTACTATTCACGCCACCTATATGTCTAACAAAGACATAATATATGTGATTTATGTGCAAAAGGAGGAATTTAGTTATAAGCAAACGGAAATTTTTCTTATAGGGAAAACTCTCAGAGCTGTTTTGATCTGAGGGGCAGGCACTTAACTTGGAGCCTAAGAAACTATGATAAAATCTTGTCTGAAGCCCCCTAGAAACAATTAAAGCAAAATAAGTTGATTCTGGCATGAAATGTTAATTTTTCCTTAAGTATTAATCTATTGAACAAATAAATGTTGAACATGAAAGAAGCAGGCATAGACATGCTGTAAGAGCCATGATTTATACATTTCTATTGCTGCTTCTTCTATTTGATCTTTGGTAGATGTCTAAACCAAATTTCAAATCCCAAAGAGAAGCATATTGAGCCCCAGAGAGAAGTAAAAAACATAGAGAAATATAAATTATAAGGGACTACTGACTTTTCTTTTGTGTTTCTGTCTGAAAAATAAATCTCTCCCTGTTTGGGATTTTATAAATATTTAATTTGCATTTTCTCATATACAAATTTTGGAACTGAGGACCCTCAGAAATCATTTGGTCTAATGTCCCATTCTGCAAATGGGAACACTTCAGATTCCAAGATGTTAACTGACTCGTCCAATGTCATGTGTTCATTACAACAAATATTATTCCAACTAAGTGGAAAGGGTACTGACCTCGGAGTGAGAAGACCTGGCTACTTCCCACTCAACCATTAATGAATCACTGTTTATAAAAGTGTTAGATTAGATGGTTTTTAAGAATCCTTCCTTCTCTGAAGAAATTATAACTCTGTGAATATAAACATCAGTGGTTTTTTGTTTGTTTGCTGTTTTTAGAAACTCAATAACTTTCTTTGCAGTTGTGATAAAGAGGCACTGTGTATGGTAGTTATGAGTGTGGGCTCTAGGGCCAGAGTTTCTGCCTTGCAATCTCAGCTCTCACAATTACTTCTGACGAAAGCCTGAACAAACTACTTAATCTATCTGCCTCACGTGCAAAATGGAGATTGCAACAGTACTTACTACATATGGCCCTTAAAATGATTTAATGTTAATAACATGTCAAGATTCAGCACAGTGTGTAGCATGTAGGAAGTGCTTAGTAAATGGAGGTTGCCATTAATATTGTCATAAAAGAACCAGATGTGGTTATCTTTGTGTGGGCTACAAGAAGGCATCCCCTATTCTGAGCAGAAGCAGTCCAAGTGCTAAAGTCCACATCAGTGCAAGATCTCATTCTCTATAGTTACGTATCTAGCTTTAAAAAAAAAAAAAAAAAAAAGCAACCAACCAAACAAACAAAAGCAACCATTTCCCAACCTCAACCCGACAGCAGTAACCAGACATGTAAGTGTTTGAGGGGGCCTACTGGGCTGGCAGGAACACATATGCTTTCCCCTTCTTTTTCTTCTGTGTGGAATGCAGAAGCAATGGCTGGAGTGTCAGAGGCTTACTGATCATGAGGGAAGGGCTAAAAGACTTTCAGAGACTCAGGCCATGAGCCAATAATTCAATGTCAGCAATCACTGACCTCCAGACTTCTTATTTCATGAGGAAAATAAACTTATGTATATTTTTAGCTACTATTATCAAAATGAAATCCTAACCAAAACACCCTCCAAAACTGGTTTCTATTTTCTGTCAATATCTGCAATCCTGCCTGGTTAATCATTTGCCCCTGGCCACTTAGGGGTGCTAAGTCAGACTATTACTGGCTGTCACTTAGATTTTTGCAAAAGGTCCACACTGTCCTCAAGATCTCTGCTCAAAGTGTGATCTGTGGACCAGCAGCATTATTGTCACCTAGGAATCTGTTCAAAATCCAAAATCTTTAGCTCCATTCCAGACCTACTGAATAGGAATATGCATTTTCACAGTATCGCCAGTGATTTCTGTACACACTGAAGTCTGAGGCTCTAGACTACACTTCCAGGCTCTACTGTCATTCCTCTTAAACACTACTGCCAAAATAATTTTCCCAAACCACAACTCTACTATGTCATTCTCCTCAAAAACCTTCAGGAGCTCCTTACTGCCAATAAACTAAAGTTTCGATTCCTTAAGCCTGATGATCCAGGCCTTCTATGATCTTGTGTTGTCTTGGAAATGCTCATCAAAATGCTTCCCATATGTAATGTTCTGCATAAAAGAAAAAAAAGTGAGTGTACCTGAGAAACAACATATTCCTTGATTCTGGAATACAGTGGTACAAAAAACAGACATGGTCCCTTGCCTTCATAGAGCTTAGAAACTAATCGCAAGAATAAGATTTTTTAAAGAAATTAAAATATGTAATGACAAATAATAAATGCTATTTACGAAGAGAGTAGACAATGATACAGAATAAGACAGACTGGTCAGAAGAGGTGGCCCAAAGGATGGGCGCCTTCTGTAAAGACGGATCAAGCAGAGGGAACAGCACATGAAAAGACAAGAGAACTTGGTGTATTTGAGGATCAGAACAGGAACTGCCCTTTCAGCTTACCCAGAAAACAGACACCCTGGGGAAGACGATGTCATGTGGTTCACCTTCCAGATCACTTAAGAGAAAATGCTAAATTTCTTTTCACTGACATATGTCTTCACTGAGACTACGAGTGAGGTAGAGATCAGAGCTTGCTGTCCAGTCCCTGTGAGTCCAGCCCTGGAAATCAGACCTAGTAAGACTGGAATTTCAACACCACCGTTTAATGACTCTCAACTCCTTTGACCTCCAAGCCTCTGCTTCCTCAGGTACAAAGTGAGGTTAAGATTAGAAGCAACTTTGTAGCTACTGTGAACGACGAGCGAGATAACGCTAGTAAAGCTACCCCAAACACTGCCACCCACATCATTGCTCACCTGAACATTAGCGGTTACATGATTATGATGATCATGATTACTATCATTAATTATTATTAGCGTTGGGGCAGAAGGCTTATCATAATCATTCCAGTCCCTCTGAGGCCTCACGACCCTGCTATCCCCAAAACCGCCCTCCCCCCCCCGCCAGGAAGGCCACGGTGACCCCAGCGCGGGCACCGGATGCCGCCGCTGGACCCCCGTTACCTGGGGCCAAACGCGACTTGTCATCACCTTGCGTCCTGGGCCCTGCCTCCCTCCCGGCCGCCTCCCGGCCCCGCAGCTGCCTCGGCGGCGCCCCCAGCCCAGCCTGGCCCGGGAGGCGGCCACGCTGCGCGCTCCGGCGGAGGGGAGGGGGCTCCGCGGCGGCGGCGGCGGCGGCGGCGGCGACGGCGGGAGGCAGAGCCAAGAGGCGCGGCGGCGGCAGCGAAGGAGGAGGAGGAGGATGCGGGGGATTGCGGGCGGCCGCGAGGCCCTGTCCGCAGTGAAGCCCGCGGCGCCCAAGGCGCAGGGAGTGGCCGTCGCCTCCCGCGCGCATCATTCCTGAGATGGCGGCGCGGCGGCGCGGGGAGCCCAGGAGGCGCCAGCCGGGCGCAGGCTGATACCCGCCGCCTCAGGAGCTCGCGCAGGGCCCGCGCGGCGGCGGAGCCTGGGACCAGGGGCCCGCAGAGCGGCGAGGCCCGGAGCAGCCCCGGAGCGGAGCGGAGCGCAGCGCAGCGCAGCGTCGGGCCGGGAAGGCCGCGATGGCGAACGCGAGCGAGCCGGGCGGCGGTGGCGGAGAGGCGGCCGCGCTGGGCCTCAAGCTGGCCACCCTCAGCCTGCTGCTGTGCGTGAGCCTAGCAGGCAACGTGCTGTTCGCGCTGCTCATCGTGCGGGAGCGCAGCCTGCACCGCGCCCCGTACTACCTGCTGCTCGACCTGTGCCTGGCCGACGGGCTGCGCGCGCTCGCCTGCCTCCCGGCCGTCATGCTGGCGGCGCGGCGCGCGGCGGCCGCGGCCGGGACTCCGCCGGGAGCTCTGGGCTGTAAGCTGCTCGCCTTCCTGGCCGCGCTCTTCTGCTTCCACGCCGCCTTCCTGCTGCTCGGCGTGGGCGTCACCCGCTACCTGGCCATCGCGCACCACCGCTTCTACGCTGAGCGCCTGGCCGGCTGGCCGTGCGCCGCGATGCTGGTGTGCGCCGCCTGGGCGCTGGCGCTGGCCGCGGCCTTCCCGCCCGTGCTGGACGGCGGCGGCGGCGAGGACGAGGACGCGCCGTGCGCCCTGGAGCAGCGGCCCGACGGCGCCCCCGGCGCGCTCGGCTTCCTGCTGCTGCTGGCCGTGGTCGTGGGCGCCACGCACCTCGTCTACCTCCGCCTGCTCTTCTTCATCCACGACCGCCGCAAGATGAGGCCCGCGCGCCTCGTGCCCGCCGTCAGCCATGACTGGACTTTCCACGGCCCTGGCGCCACTGGCCAGGCGGCCGCCAACTGGACGGCTGGCTTCGGCCGCGGCCCCACGCCGCCAGCGCTCGTGGGCATCCGGCCCGCGGGGCCTGGCCGCGGAGCGCGCCGCCTCCTCGTGCTGGAGGAGTTCAAGACCGAGAAGAGGCTGTGCAAGATGTTCTACGCCATCACGCTGCTCTTCCTGCTGCTCTGGGGGCCGTACGTCGTGGCCAGTTACCTGCGGGTCTTGGTGCGGCCTGGCGCCGTCCCCCAGGCCTACCTGACGGCCTCCGTGTGGCTGACCTTCGCTCAGGCCGGCATCAACCCTGTCGTGTGCTTCCTCTTTAACAGGGAGCTGAGGGACTGCTTCAGGGCCCAGTTCCCCTGCTGCCAGAGCCCCCAGACCACCCAGGCCACCCTCCCTTGCGACTTGAAAGGCATTGGTTTATAAGGGGCTTTCCTACCACGTATAGCCCCAACCCAGCTTTCCCCTTTGGCTTGGACAGTGACGTCGTTTCTCCCCTTTCTGCCCCCCCCCCTTTTAATGGTCTAAACTGCCTTCAAAATGACTTTTAAAGTGGATAAGCACTTGGATTGTACAGATTCCTTTTGTGGTGGAGAGATAGGTGTCGATGTAACAGCCCCACCCAGCTCCGCTCATTGTTCTCCTAAATATATTTTCATCCTGAAAACTGGCTCTGGAGTCTTTGTATTGGTACTGACGCCTTTTATTCCATGTTATTCCTTTTTTTTTTTTTTTTTTTAATGCAAAACTGATATTCTTCGTGCAACCTTTCCTAAAGACCATGGCCCATTTTCTACAGAAGCTATTTTTGACAACCTCAAGTGGCGTTACATTTTGCAGTGAAGTTGAGGAACCTAGGGGGATCTTCACAAGTTCGTTTTCTTGAGGGCCTTCTGTTGGAAGCAGAAGAAAAGGGGCAGGGGGGGAATTGTCTTAATTAATTGGAGGAATTGCCGGCCATGGGGTCAGTTGTGCTGCTCTGGTTCTATGAAAGTGTTGAGAACTTTGTTCAGTATTGTTGAATTTAAAGAACAGCTATGGGAGTGAATAGCAGTCTTTTTTTAAGCAGTAACAAGTTAACAAGATGTGTTTCCTATGTTACTTTATACTACTAGAAAATACTCGTCAGCGACAACTGCTCTTTGCATTATACCAATTTTGACTGGAAACATTTCTGTAAAATTGTAACTTTTAAAAGAGTTTAAAAGTGTTTTGGCTAGTAATGGTGTGGAGAAAATACAGTATTGCATGTATTTGTACTGATTGTGGTTCACGGATTGGAAGGGCTCTGAGAAGCAGAGTATTAAAATTGTTTAGCTATTTTTTTGCCAATAAAATTTAAAATAATTTTATGGAAAAAGCTTGTGCTTTGAGGAGCCCAGTTTTATTCTGTCTTATGAAACTAATTTCCACTTTGAAAATTTTCTTTTGTTCATTATATAAATGAATGGCATATAATGATACTCTACTTCTAGGAGACAAAGTGTTTCTTTAAAATGTTTGTTAGGTTAAGCTGTGCTAGTCTACTGATGGTTATTTTAAATTAATAATGAGAACTATAATTTTAAATAATACTTCTTTGTTAGGCATAGTAATCAAATTGAAAGACTAAATTCTGCAAGTACTGTATAATTTTTGCTTATAATGTTACATTTTTATTAATGTACCTTCTGTTTTGAGGATTTATATCTGTATTTCTCTTTGCATTATACAAATATACCAGTATTTTCACTCTGGAGTAGTTTTTATTGTTGTTGTTGTTGTGTGAGGCTGTATATTTCAGTTGGTACCAGGCTGTGACTGGTACTCATAAACATCTAAGTATGGTACTAGTGTTCTATTTCCTTTTAGTGCATGTTGTTTAGTTGATCATTAGCATATCCAAGACATTTGGAGGCTTGTCAACTTAAAATGTAAGATAAAAATCTCGAATCTCTTTAAGGGGAAGAAGCAGGAGTCATGTATACTGTTTTAAAACTTTTTATGAACATATAAAACGTGAGTGTGAGCAAAGTAATCATTTCAGTAAAAGTAATTAAAAATAGGTGCACTAAATATATTGAAATTTATTTTAGTTGAACATAATATAAGCTATTAAATATTCAGTCCAAGAAGGATGTTGTAATAAAAGGATGTGGCCAATTTAATTTATCTCTGGTAAGTGGTCAGTATTATTTTTTAAAAGCCAATCAGTCTGTGCAGTCAGTCTCATATTTGGAAAGTATGAATAACTATTATCCTGTTTCTCCCCAGGCCATAAGACCAGGTAGATATTAATTATCCAATAGCCATTCATGAGAAATCTCAGCTAACCTAAAGACAGGCCCAGGAAGTAAATATCTCCTCATCTAACCCTCTACCAACACAAGTGATCCAAGTTCAAAAAGTAGACGTCACTAAGCCCATGTAATATTTGAAATATATAGCACCTGGTATAGCACAGGAACCAAGCCATCAGGGTCGACTCCTGAATAACTCCAGCCTTAGACAGCAGATTGACTGCACAGAGACAACCTGTTGGTTCTTTATGGCCTTAAGTTCATGGGTATTTTTTCATAAAAGCATCCATTAGCCAGCAATTCTTAAATTCTAACACTCATAGAATTACCTTAAGTGCTTGCAAAGTCCAGAGATTATTAGAAGGGATTGAGGTGGGACTCAGGAAAGAGCATTTTTTAACAAGTTCCCCCAATGGTTGGAGGCAGACCTCCAGGCCTTTGTTCAGACACAATTTACTTTAGACACCAAGTATACTAACTTAATTATCTGGTTTGATTTTGTTTTATTCTGATTAGTTGGGTGATTTCTAATGAGAGTTAAAGTATAGAATATTGAGAAAGTAAAAGCAAACTTGATATGAGTCCAAGGGGTTCTTTATGATTTTTCTTCCAACTTGGACAAGACTTTTGGGGTCTAACCCAGCCCATGAAGAGAGCCCTTTTGCTAACCCTTTTCCTTCCTTTTGGGATGTTTTTGGTAAGAATGTGATGGATGCTTGAAGCCACAGCAGCATCTTGCAACTCTGAGAAGAGATACTATCAACATAGTAGAGATAGCAGACCAGAAAGATAAAAAGAGAAAACATCTATTTTAACATTGTTGAACTGCTTAACCAAATATGCAACCTCATATCTCTAGACATTGAGTCTTGAAATTAAAACTACTATTTTTCGGGAACTAACATTCACAGAACCTGCTATTTGAAGCAACAATGAACCACAAAGTTACTTAAAACTATTCCATCCCCTCCACTCCTTTGATAGATATGCTTGATATCCTGGAACTGTATTCACAAATTTTTAAAAATTAGATTCATTTACTTTTTCCAACTACCAAGACATTCAGCCTGCTGTTAACTGTTAATCTGGTTCTAGAAAAATAAGATAGACTTGATTTCTTAGATTGAAATAAATCTAGATTAAAACGGTACCCATTATTAGGCCAGTTCTGTTTAATTGCACTTTATAAGACTTTTTTGATTAGTGTATATTTAAGCTTTTTGATATCATAAATCTAGTTGCAGTAATCTGGAAAGCTACCAGAATGAATCTATATAATCAATAGTTATTGTAAGCTAGAAATTGCTCTGTTGGGCAGTGCAGGGGGACACAGGAATAAGAAAGATCCAGTTATCTTGCTAATGAGTTAGCAAGCTAATATGAGAAACTTGAAAAATGTGTTCGAAACCATAAAGCAAGGAAGAACATGACAGATGCCAAAAGAGGGATCTAGATAAAGAGCTGAGGATAAAAGATCAGACATTATAATAGATTGTCTGAGAAGGGCTCTCGGCATTCTACCTCTGCTTACCCAACTGAGGAAAGCAGAAACAACCAGAAGACCAGGTTTCATCTTCTATTTTCTCCTGGTTCTTATATCTGTTTCTGACTCTCACATTTTCTTCACTCCAGAATTTGTTTTTAAAATAAGTGAAGTAAAATGAAATAAATCTAAGTGAAATAAAACTACATAATTATCACTTCAAAATTTTCTGTTCCAATTTTAGCTGAATATTCAAGTATCAGCAAGGAATTTGGTCATTTTAATGGAGGAAATTTGCTACATAAAATCTTGTTCAAGGAGAACCAGCAAAGACTCTGTTAATTAGAAATGTCAGAACTGCATAGAAATCAAACAGGTAGCCTTCAACAAGATCACTCCCCTCCCCTCTCAAAGCAAGGGAGAGTAGAAGGTTTACACAACAGAAAAGGGTATTTTGTGCTTTAAATCAGGGTAAAAGAGGCGGAAAAGGCTTAGCAAGTACTCAACCTTCCCTGTATCCTTGGTTGCAGGCATTTAAGAGGAATAAACAGCTTGAATTATATGTGAAAGTCTGAAGTCTTGAAGTCACTTCCAATAACACAGAGAAAGCATGCGAAAATGTTTTAAATTGCAACATCAAGCATAAATGCAATATTTCTATTTCTCAGTAACATTAAGGAGACAGATAAATTAAAGCTATTACTATTTGGCTTCTAGGAGGAATAATTTAGTCATTTATAAATTAAGTTTTAAGTAGCCAGCCCACTCTAGCTGGAGAACATGTAAATTGTTGGAAAAGAATATATAATTAAACATTTTCCTGATGCATTTATATTACCTGAATTATGCCAGTTTGTGTAGCTTTCTAGGGTGGAAATCTTATTTTCTCACAGGATGGGATATCTGAGAAGCACACATTGTTTTTTGGTTAGAACCTATATTGGAACCTGGAGAGTGCAATAATTGGTTTCATTTTCTTGGAGATATAGATGTGCTGTAGTTTCAAAAGGCTTTGAAAAATTATTAAAGTTTCAATGCTGACTTAATACATGCCTTATTAAAATACCCTCTGGAGATCATAGAATTTAAAATATACAACATGAAATTTCCTTGTTTTTATCACTTAACATTTTTTCCCTTTATTTCTCCATATATTTTCTCCATATATATCCTGAGTAGTGACCAATTTGCAAGGCAATGCACTTTGGAGAAGAAGATGGAAAAGAGAGGAAAGAACCCCTGTCACAGGTATTCATTCTGCAGAGTGATATAAAGAGTATAACTGTACAGTGTGTAATTCTTTTAACCCACAGTCATGATTAGTTTAATTTGCATACCTAACTTGAGGAATTATGGGATACACAGAGCTATTTCTAGAATTTGATTTGCATAATTGTTCTAATCCTTTTTTTTGAGTATAGTGACATGTGGTCTGATAAAAGATTTCTTAAAAATTTGTAAGTTACTTTATAAGTTTTTAAGGAGATTAGAATTAAACATTTTTGGATATATATTTAATAACTTGCCTCTACTGAAAGGAACACAATTATACAGAGGCATGATTAGTCTTCTGCTAATGGCATATTACTTTACTTTTTGCTAGTTTGAAAAGCAGCTTTGTTCACTGAAAGTTTGTCATTGAAAACTTATCTCTTTCTTTTTTTCTGGCTTTTCTTGGGGAGATTAAAATTTATTTAAACATCATAAGAAAATTTACCATTGTAATGGATCTCAGTGACGTTTCTGTCTCCAAAATTTCTTAATCCATGGTTACATGACATTTTTCAGATTTTGAAACAGTGGCAGCAAGAAATGAATTTACACATTTTTTTTAGTTTTGGGAATATCAATGGTGTCATGATAAAAGTTTAACCATTTCTGATTTAAAGATTATGCCTCCATTTTGTTATCAGATTCTTTTCAAGATATTTCATGACTGTTATAAAGAGGAAAACTCCACTTTGGGTGTTTGAACACTGACAGCTCTCAAGACTCATATCCCCTTTTCCTTTTACCCCCAACCTGGGCTAGCCAGCCCCAGCAGGTAGGAATTCTCACTCTGGGCTCAGCATCCTGGCCACAAAAAAAGCTAAAACCAACCAAACTGCCTCAGTATGGCCACTTGGACTGACTTGCACCTGCTCTAGTCTCTCCAGAAAATTCCATGACATGAATGATAATTTTTTGTCACATCTTTTTGGTGTATGCTATATCAGCAGTCTCAACATCCAAATCAATTTTGAATGGTGGTTGATCCCACCCTCTGCAGGGCAACCACTAAACAAGACCACAAAAACAATGTTTTAAAAACATAAGAATGATGTATAAACTATAACAAAATGATGCACTTTTGAAAATGATTCCATTTGCATTGGTTAGGATAGAGGTGGAAGTGCTTTAACAGAGACCCAAAATAAGAGTGGCTTAATTGTTTCTCTGGGATTCAAGGTGACTGCTTCAGGAGATTCCCTAGAAACTTAGCTGGTAGGTCAGCTCTACTATCTTCCCCAAGTGGCTTCACTCTCTAGGTTTAAAGTAACCAGATTTACTGCATCTTCTCATTGGAGAGGAAGTGGAATACAATTTTCTTTTAAGCAAGTGTGGCTTATTGCTTCTGATTACATTCTATTGCAGCCAAGGGCTGCTGGTAAATATAATCTCTAGATGTCTAGATGGGTGCCCATGTTCTCCACTAAAACTAATGAGAAAGGGGAGGGAGAAAGAGAGAGAGGATGAATTGTGGAAAACAATTGGAGTCTACCAGCCATATCTTCTATTCAATGATTTCCCTCTCCTAACTGAATCCAGGAAAATTAATCAAGAATATTAATATTTGCTGACCAAAGGTCTAAGAACTGCAGATGACATTCAACTCCCCATAAACCAAGCACAATACCATGGTTAGCAGTATTCTTCTGCAAGTCTTTTATTTTGAGTGGCAAATATTTTCTCTTAAAAATTTATACAGGAGCAAATATTCATTCATATGAACATTCTAGGCCTGAAATATTTTGCTCTCCCATTTTAAACTCAACTTGAGAATTTGAAAAATATATCTCAAGAGTAAATATTTAAGTGTTCAGGTTGATTTAAAAAAAAAAAAAAAGAATTCAAGTATATCAGTGAAAAGATCATGGCAGCATCTAAACAGGGAGCCATCATTGAGAGAAAAAGGTTTGATGTTGGTCATACATAAGAATGTGACTGTCTTTTTCATGGTAGATAGTGACTAATGGTCCCTATCAAGGAAAGAACAAATTGATTTGCTTCAAGACAATAAGGAGCAGTGTAGGTAGGGTGGCAGTGGTGCAGTAGAGCTGGAACAAGACTGTCATTGAGATGAGAACTGTTGATAAGAAACTGGATGATGGATATATAAGGCTCCTTATACAACTTTGTCTATTTTTGTGTTTAAGCTTACCATAATAAAATTTTTGTTGTTTTGCTTGCTTATTTTAAAGAATGAATCAAATATACTCACACCAGCATCAATCTTGTTTATAGGGAACAAGTCTGTTCTCAGACACACTGAGAAAACTTGATTTGTGAAACTTCTCAACAGTTATTCAAATCTAACTTAATACAACACAATTTCCTCCAATTTTTCTTGTAAAGCTTTTGAATTTCTGCAAAAAAATATTAAAAATAATTTTAATCAAGATGAAAATTTGAATTTAAACAATGAAAATCTGCTTAGAAGTGCACTCTAAAGGTGTGGAATCTTTAATTTATTATTGAAGTTATTTTATCTGAGCCCTTTGCCTTAAACTTTAAAAAGTGACAATATAAAAATTTCTTCCTTGAAACATAATAAACTACAGAGCTGACATATTTCTTTGATTGACCATGTAAAATTTACCATCAAACGTTTACTTTTCTGCTACTTTGAATGCAAAATGATAGTTAATTTTTTTACCATACTGATTTTGTGAAATAAAATCTTTTTGGATGTTTCTTTTTATTCCTGTCACTTCAAATTTTGACACTGAAAAAAAATTATTAAATAATGCCAAGTGGGCACAAAATATCTTCAAATTAAACCAGTAATTCTCACAGGGGAACAATTTACCTCACCTGCACCCCCAAGGGACATTTGACAATGTCTAGAGACATTTTGGGTTGTTACATCTTGAGGGGACTACTTGCATTTACTGAGTAGAGGCCAGCAGCACTGCTAAACATCCTTTAATGCATACTGCAATTCCCCACAACAAAATTATCTGGTCTAGAAAGTCAGTAGTGTTGAGAATGAGAAACCCTGGACTAAAGTGAGAGAATGCCTGGAGGGAGTCGCCACAGCTGTCATTCTATGGAGCATGCCATTGTTTTGCCTAGTCAGCACAATCTCATGAGTGGGGAAAGCCAAAGTGGACACAAGAATACATACTTGGTATGTATATAATATAAGTTAGCTTGTGCATTTTATCATCAGGAATCATGCTCACACCATGTTATTCTACTTTTTTTTTTTTAATCTTGTGACATATACATATTTTATTGAAATATTTACTAGCCTGAGATATTCAGTTACAATCTACTGCAGTATTGGACTTTCTAAAGCATTTTGATGATTTGTGGACCCAGTAAAATAGAATAAAATTCTGAGATGTAGGGAAAGAGGGCCTGGGAGAGGGGAGCATCTGCTTGGTTGAGCCACCTGGGGTGGAGCACCTGAAAGAAGTGAGAGGTCATGAAACCAATGGAGCTGGGGCTCCATGCCATGCCACTGGGCCAGCAGGAGAACCAATGGGCCAGCTAGACTGAACATAGGCCTACTTCCTCATCTAATTCTAAGGAACTTTGAATAGGCTCTTCACATGAGCTGTGTAACTGCCACTAAGATTCTCAAGTGAGACCCTTCTAGGAGCTTCCTTCTAGGGGTGGTGGTGGGAGAAAGAGAAAGGATTCATTTATGCTTGAGAGTCATGGAACTTTTGAGAGTGACAAGAAAAGACATAAATATGTAGCTACAATCTTGACTTCAAATTTAATGAGAAAGGTGTCTTATAGTTTCACAGAGAAACAGTACCCTTTCTACAGAAGTGTATTCCTTTATTCTTTTTCAATGACTGTCAACCATAAGTGCACCTTAGAATTAAATGAGTAACTTAAAAAAATTCCCAACACCTGGCCTTTACCTCAGACAAATCAAGTCAGGATCTCTGAGGGCAGTAGAGACAATGGAAAAGTGGGGATGGCACTTTAAGAATAGCATATTAACGACACCTCTAAATATGAGAAAAGTGTTCTCTGAAAATATTCTGATTTTCTTTTTTTGGGGTGGGTAAAGTGGGGGATACTAAATGTTTTGGGATTTTGTTAAGGATTGTCATCTCTGAGATACATTAAAAAGTACTAGAATATAGTTCCCTTTAATGTAGAAGAGAGTACCAAGAATTAACAAATTAGGGGGTAGGTATTAGAGAATAAAAGAAATATTAATTCTGAGAATATTACCTAAAATACATGGCAACATGTTGAAATAGAAAGATCACAAAAGGTTACCAGTGAATTTTAGATAGCAACCCTCATTGAATACCAAAATTGTCCTGTTTTTAAAATTAAAATTCTCCCTAACTTTAATTATCCAAAAAAAGAAGTTAGAAATGAGTGGAGTGAGATTTCTGGTATTAAAATCAATGAATAAAATTGGTTTATGTGTTTGATCTGTCACTGGATTGACTTTGTTAGACTCCAACAAAAGAACTACACTGAAATGCTGGAAAGGATGAAGGTGTTCAGTTAGATAGGAGAGGTTGTAAGGAAATTGTTTCAGCACAAACTTTTCTGTGATTAAAAAACAAACAAACATTGCTTAAAAAAAAAAAAGGTTGAAGTCGGAAATGACAGTTTTCATGAAAGTTAATATTTGCAAAGAAATCCAAAGGTGCACTTGAGTGTGTTTGGTCAGTAGCTTCTTGCATAAAATCCATTTCTACCTTAGAATGGATTCCATCCATTCACAATATTTACATCAAGGTACATTGTTGCCTATTTTTTGTGTAAATTTTGTGTAAATTCTCACTTTATGTTACACCTTGTAGAAATTCTGGCCTATGAAGTCTCAACTTCAATGAGAGACCATATTAGGGCCTCACAATCTTTGTAGTGCAAAACTTCGTATGCTTTCATAGAATTATTTTAAAGAGTCTCTGTGAAATATGATTACAAGTTTCTTATAAAATATTTGAAAGGTGCTAACTTTGGTAGCAAGTTAAAAAATGATAAACAAAAAGAACTGTGCATTAAAAAAAGGGAATATCATCCTTCAATAAAAATAATAACTGAGAGCAGAGGTGACAAATGGAAAAGTTTGGTTTTCCTTTGATAGTAGTGAGTTAGTTAGTAAGTACAGTTCTAAGTTTTCTACACAAACTTCACTTTGTTCTCTTGGCTCTGTAGTTTAGGTAGTAATTTTAAAAAATTGAGTTGGTATATGTAAAAATACATTTTTTAAAAAGTTGGTTGTATGCCTTTTAACTTGGGTAAAAATGGATGATTGTCCCATTGTTTTCACCACTTACTAAAAAGGGTGTATTGAACATTATGTGAAAAGAACATTTAGCAAGATTGCTGAAGTACCTGTATCTTTACCCATAATTTCACTTGCTGAAGTTTAATTTTTTTTCCCAAAAAAACCCTAAGAATTTTTTCTTGAACATAAACTGAACCAAAAATACTACTTCTATGACTGAGTATGATAATTAGTACAGCAACATGCCATACATTTATGGGACATGTTAGCCCTGGGGTAAAGTTACACACAATGTTCAATTGTAAGCCCTGGCTGGGTAAATAACTAAAAAAAGGAACATTTTTTTCCCCAAACATTTAGTAGGTTGGCATGGTCAAGTTTAGTCAGGTAAACACGTTTCATAAGTTGTTTATTTGCAATGTTGAATCCATTTACAATACTTGGTAGGTTTTCCAAGGCCAGGCTACATTGGCATCACTGTATGGCTAGCACTTAGCACCCTGCTTAAATACCTATGATGAATACTCCATTCTATTTGCTGAATCAATACAGTGAAATTCCATGAGTCCATTCCTGATTACAATCAGTTTTGCATGCCATAATTTTTCTTAATGCTCTAAAACTTTATTGATTTACACACTTTTTTGGTACTACCTTAAAATTCATGCAAACAGAACTTCCCGATATGTAAAATGAAAACACATGTATTGTCAGCGCTATTTTACCAGTTGAAGAGTCTTTACCCATTTTAGGATGTGGGCTATATAAAAATCTGCTTGTAATAAAAACTGAAGACAACTGTGACAAAAATAAGGATATAATATTAAAATAAATCAAATGATATACAGTACTGTCATTCTGATACAGAATTTTTACACAGCAATATTGATACAGGTACAAATGGCAGGATGTCAAGCAATCCATTACAATAGACTTTTCGGTTACAAATAAAATTTAAATTACAACTCAATACCAATTTAAAAATGGTAACTTGTGTTATGCCAGATTAAAATCAACACTTCCTTTTCAAGTGACATTTTCTGCAACATCTATAACTATAAGGCTTTTAAAAAATTAACTTACAAAAAGAAAGAGAAATAAATGTAATATTGTATTGGAAAGCCTTTAAAAAAAAACCCTCAAATTTGCAAATATGGTCTAAATTTTGACTGAAGTCCACTTGCATAGACAAGTTCAGTGAAAGTTTAGCAGCAACCCAACCTCCACTCCTTATAAGAGAAGTCTGAAGTGTCTAGTTCAACTACATACTCTTTTCACTGTTTAAGTATCAGGCAAAAAGCTTGATTCTCATCAGTGATTCTATCAGCAAGCTAAAGGATATGGACAAAGCACTCCCCCTTACCACTATACACACACTTTAAAATGTTAGAGGGGTAGAGAAAGAAATGGCAAAGAATAAAGTGAGGTCCTTAAAATTCTTTGACGAGAGAAAAGAAACCAATGGTGAATAAGAATGTGTGTGTGGTGGGGCAGGGATGGGAGGAGGAGAGTTTTAAAAAAAGTTTCTGTAATAAAATATCAAATTCTTATTCTCATTTTTGTGAAAATGGGCGAGTTATTGGCATAAAAAGGCAAACCAAATCAAACACAAACAAGGAAATGAGAACCAGTTCCACAATGCCTTGTATGTTACATTTTTTTTTTACGTCAAATTAAAATCTTCTTTCAATAAAAAGAGGTCATTTGAAAATCAAAGACAGAAATGTTGCTTAGAAAGTTGAGGAAGCAATAGCATTTCTTTCTGGCACAATCACAAGTAAACAGACTTTACAGACATCATGTGGCTGTTCACATTTAAAATTTCTACTCTAAAGTGATTACTTTCGGGCTAAACAAACAAATCGGTTGAATGAAGCCCGTAAACAGGCTAAGCCTGGCATACATGGACACGTGTGATGCATTCTCCGCCCCAAAAATGGAACCTAAAATAAAAAAGAAAAACCAAATCAGAACAGGAAATGTAAAAAAACAAACAAAAAAACAAAACTATTCTTGAGAAACATCTGAATAATAATAGCTAGCGTTTATTGAGTGTTAACTAGTAATCAAGCAATATGCTCAACTTGTTATGTATTATCCTTTTCCATCCTTCCAAACACTTTGTGAAGATGGCAAATACTTTAATTATACTCATTTTACAATGAGAGACTGAGGCAGAGAGATAAGTAACTTTCCCAAGGTTACATATCCAGAACTTGAAGACCGGCTGGCAGTTTGACCAGAAAGACTAAGCTCTGACCATCATTTTTAATTCTTTTTATAGTGTCCTTCTACTGAAGCTCCTCAAGAACAACACCATTATGGGCATGCACACATTTAAATAACAAGCAAATATAAATTCATTGACAATGAGAAATATATAAATTCACACGTTTGCACACAGATGTCAAAGGAATCAAAATTCTGGGGAGGAGGGAATGAGGAGAAACAAGAGGAAAATTAAGGATGGCAGGAAGCTCCATTTGCTAAAATGGAACTAACTAAACCTCGGCTTAGAGAGAGCCAGCAGTGAAAGTTCGGCTTCATTCTAAGAGTCATTCAACCAATTTTTCTAAGAGCCCTGCCCATGCCATCAATGAAGCGGGGTTGAGGAGGATCAGCTAGCAACTGGCATTGTGGTTCTCTGTGCCAGGGGCAAGTGGCAAAAAGCAAAAAAAAAAGAAAAAAGAAAAAATCCTTCCTTTCCTAGGAATGGTGCCTTCTTGAGAATCTGCCTGCTTTGCAAGTGATGTGGAGAAAGTTTAACAGCAGGCCTAGAGGTGGTGAGAGTCAATGAATTTGAATAGCAAATCACTCAGATTCAGGGTAATGTAAGAGAGGCAAGCTAGTATAGATTCATGCCTCAGGAATCTTCTATAGTTGGCTCATAGCAGGAAAATGCATCCTTCTTGTTTTTCAAACTCAAAAGCTTTATTGGGTGTCATGTTAGTTTAATTCTTATTTTATTCCACCAAAAGAGGCCGCCCCACACCAACTATCTGCCCTTATGAGAAATCTGAGATGCATCTTCCAGATGCTTTCTTAATTTTGTTATACATAAAAAAAAAAAGTAAAGAAAGGAAGAAAATCTGTCTGCAGACAGTGGCAGAACCATTCTAAACCTTATTTTTGGGTTGAACTGGTAGAACAGACCCAATTCTATGGTAGTCCAGCAATGGTCAAGGATAATTATTCTGGATGTTAACTTTGAATGGTACCATCCTCATGTTCTTCTTACCTCCTTTTTTCTTTTTCTTCTCTTCCTCTTTCTTCTTTCCTGCCTTCCATTTCCAAAATGGTTCTGGAAGGGCCAGGGAAATGATTGAGATCAATAAATACAAATGGAAGAGAGAGAAGCAGTAGGAGAGCAGGGTGTGTATGTGGTGAACAGGCAGAGCCTTCCCAGTTCCTTTGTCTTTTTTGAAAGGGCATTACTTTCAAGGCTCTAACAACAGCATCCACACACGAGTACCATGGTCATTGGCACCATGCAGACTTGTACTCAGAATGGTTCTGTCACTGTGTGTGTCAAAAGATAGATAACTGGATGGATGGCTTGTTTGTTGCCATAGAAATATGTAAGAGAAGGCAGGTGCATCTGGATTGGCTTGGACAATTGCAAATGGATAGTATGAGAAGTTATAACCAACAAACCTTATGATCTGTTCTGAGACTTTGAAAGCCTCCTTTTTGCCAAGCCTAAAACTGCTGCATGGGCCAGAGGTTTTCCATTGGGGGTGGGGAGGCGGTGATGCTTCCCTCACATCCACAGGGGACATCTGGCAATATCCAGAGGCATTTTTGTTTGTCACAACCAAGGAGGTAGTACTATTGACATCTAGTGGGTAGAGGTCAAGGATGTTGTTAAAGATCCTACAGTTCTCAAGACAGTCCTCACAGCAAAGAATTATCTGGCCCAAATGTCAGTAGTGCTGAGGTTGATAAAAACTAATATAGGTAGCAATCTCACGAAAAAGGAGCCTGAAGTAAGTGAACTGAAAACTATAACAAGAACGTCAAACTGTTACACATGGAAAATACTGTGCATGTTTCTTCATTCATTCAACAGATATTTATTGAGTGTCAAAAACATATCAGGCTCTATTTTGGGTGCTGTGGATATAGCAATGAACAAAACAAAGAAAGCCCCTGCCCATCACAGAGCTTAAATTTTATTTACAAAAGATAGATAACCAGTAAAATAGTTTCATCTACTAATAAGTACCCTCACGGTGCTTATGGTCCTGTGTATTATGACATTGTGGTCACTCTGGCTTGTCAGCACCAAAAGCAGTCAGAAAAAAAAAAATACCAGTGGCCTCCCATGGGCCAGGCTTCATAATGCATTGTGTATGAATCACATCAAACCTATGTGCCAGATTTTCTCTTCCAAATTTTGCTCTTCTCAAATACTACCATGCCCAGACTCCAGGCTCTTGTGGAAGGAGACTGGTCTGTTTTATTTATGAGCACATAACACTTAGTCTGGTACATAGGAGACACTCAAGAAAATGTCAAATGCCTATCTCCTTCCCCTACCCCTGCCCCCACCATAGGCTGTGACCTCTCTGAAGGCAAAGGGACAACCATCTCAGGTCCTGCGGCCTTCCCTCACCCCACATACTGCCTCCCGCCACTGAGCAGGCCCAAAGTGATTCATACCATTTAACAGAGAGATGGATTTACCGTGGAGCAAAAGAAGCTGGATGCCCTTGTTCATGAAGACCCCTTCAGGGCCTGGAAGGAATGCTGGCAATGTATTCACAAGGTCATATGTTTTTATGAATGTTTCAAAATATCTCTATACTATTCATTTTCTTATTGATGGCACCAAGATTGTATAAGTCTCACCTGGATCTGCCCCGACTGACCTCAGCATGATTAGACTCTACAGCAGGTCCCTTTATAACAGGATGCCCTTTTCATATTCTAATCAAACCCAGTCCCTTTTTCAAGTTCCAGTCTGTGTTTCTCCCTTCCTCCCCCAAGCCTTTATTAACTACAACAGCCAGTAGCAATTTTCCTCTTCCCCTTTCATCTGAGAGTTCCTGATGACAAAGACCATGATTTCTGAGAATATGATATGCTCAGGAGATATTTGGCCAATTTCTTGACTGGCTCATTCACTTTTAGATCTACACATATTGTGACAAATCTAATAGGTAGATAGTCACCAATGCATGAGCAATTCTTTACAGAAGACACATATTCCGATGTGCAAATATAGCCAAGGAGTTGATCATTCAGTCCAAACTTGATGTTTGTTGTAGAATCAACTACATACTCAATTCGATGTTTCTATTAGCCTAGAACTCCAAATAGCAAATTCCAGAAGTTACCAAGGGAGAACATTCAGCACTTTAGAGAAAGAATGATTCTTATCCATTTTCAGCACTTTTTAAAAGAGGAAAAAGCACTGAATGACATGAAACAAAATGTTTTTGATTCCTCTCAAAACAGAGTCAATTATGTTAAAGAAAAAATATAATGAGATACATAAAAAGCCTAGTCATGTGACATTAAAAAAACAAGTCCTATTATAATTTTATTTGTAATAAAGCCAGTTTTGTTACAACTTCCTATGCTGTGTCCTGTAGACTAGGTTAATGTAATATTAGACCAGTGGTGCTCAACCAGGGTGATTCCCATTACCCAATCCCACCCTCCAAACTCCCCTCAAACCTTTGAGGGACATTTGTCATAGTCTGGTGACATTTGATTGTCATAATTAGGGAGCAGGTAGAAGCCAGGTATACTGCTAAACATCCAACAATGCACAAGACAATCCCCAAAATACAGAATTGTCTGACCCAAGATGCCAATAGTGTTCAGATTGAGAAGCCCTGCATTAGACTAAAACACATTTATGTCTTAAGAGTCTCTCTGCCAATGAACCTTTAATCACAGTCATCAAGTGTAGATGGTGGTTCTTAACATCCATGATAGGAAAGATGAGGCAATATTATGCTCAATTATTAAAGCATAATTATTAGCATGTTATGCTTTCTTCTACCTCTCTTTCACTGCATTTTGTAGTTATTTAAATTACATTTTAGTTGGTATTTTAAAAAATTTTATACTCCACTCTGAAATTATAATTATGTGTATAATGTTTCATCATAGGTCGATTCTAAAATAGAAACAGGTAATAATTTTTTAAATCTTCCATTTTCTTTTTATATAAACAAAAAACTCAAGTTTTAATTGGAATTTTTTTCTTTAGAAAGGAAAATGTATTGGTTAAGTTTTGAAGCACAACTAAAAAGAAAAAAGAAAAGCAAAACTGGTGCTAAAAATGTTGACCAAAAAAGTGAAAAAAATTTTAACTTTAGATGAATTTTTTGGAGGAAACAGTAAAGTTGAAAAAGTCACAAAATAATAAGCAATAAAAATGAAAGTAATAATCATATACTTAATTATAAACTTCCAAAGCCAACAGGTAAGCAGAATGTGATGGAAAAGGCTGATCTTAGTAAATTCTGAAATTAGTAGAAATTAAAATAGAGGTCTTTTAAAAACAGCCAAGTATTCCCTGTAGACATATGATTCAGTAACTTCTTCTTAATTGTTTAAAAATTAATTGTTAAAAATGAAGACATGTTAAAACTATTATTTGCCTAAAAACGTGTTTAGAAAATATGGCCTTTTTAGATGGGCTTATATTTTACTCTGCTTTTGAATTATCAAACGTAAAGTTAAAAGCCATACAATTATAAAAGTATAGCCTAGCACTCAGTGACTGCAAACTCTACAAGCTAATTGATGCATGTGAAATAAAACAGTAAACTGAATTCAATGGTTATCAATTCCTACATATGGTTCTCAATTTCATTCATTGACTATTGTTCACTTTATCAAAATAAACAGACTTTTGTGGCTACTGGCTAAGCCAAAACAGAATGGAAAATTTAAAATTTAAACAGCTGTAGTTTTTACACATTCATAGCATTCTGTTTTTAAAATACCAATTAATTGAACAAGTTAATTCATTTTTTTCTTTAACAAAATGGTGGGAGGGAGTAATGAACACATCACATTAAAATAGTATTTTCTATACAGTGTCTACATTTTTACTGTCTACTAAGTCATAAACTTCAGAGCAGGGTTTTGCCAGGTTACATTTATAAAAATTTTTTCCACATGTTGTTTTGAATACAGTTGAGAGCTATTTTAGAAGAAACTTGATTTTTTTACCAGTATAGATTAATTTCATCCAGAATAAGTAACAACTCTGGGACTAAAAATAGCTCACCGAAACGACCTATAAAAATGTATTTTCCAGAATTAAATGAAATTGAAAACAACAATAAAAAAGAATAGAAAAAAATAAGTGCAACAAAGAGCTGGTTCTCCGAGAAGTTTAATAAAATTGACAGACCCCTGGTTAGACTCACTAAAGGAAAAAGAGAAAGGACACAAATAAACAAATCACAGATCAAAGAGGAGAAATTATGACAGACACCACGGAAATACAAAGGATCATGCAAGAATCCTATGAAAAAATATATAACAACAAATTTAATAACCTAGAAGAAGTGGATAAGTACTTAGAAAAATACAACCTTTCTAGACTGAATCAAGAAGAACTGGAAAATATAAATAGACTGATCAGGAGTATAGAAATTGAAATAACCATCAAATACCTACCAAAAAGTAAAGTCCAGGACCAGATGCCTTCATCAGTGAATTCTACCAAACATTCAAAGAAGATTTAATACTACTCTCCTCAAACTCTTCCAAAAAATCAAAGAAGAGGCAATTCTTTCTAACTCATTTTATGAGGCCAACATTATCAAAACCCTCTAAAGATAACACACAAAAAAAGAAAACTACAGACCAATATCTCTCATGAACACAGATGCAAAAATTCTCAATAAGATACTAGTGAACTGAATACAGCAACATATTAAAAAGATTATACACTATGATCAAGTAGGCTTCATCCCAGGGGCACAAGGATGGTTCAACATACGCAAATTGATTAATGTGATACACGGCATAAACAAATAAAATGACCTTATTATCTAAAGCATGACCATATCAATAGATGCAGAAAAAGTCTTTGACAAGATACAGAATCTATTTATGATCAAAACACTGAACCACACTGGTATAGAGAGAACATACCTCAACACAACGAAGGCTGTATATAACAAACCCTCAGCCAACATTATACTTAATGGTGAAAATCTAAAAACCTTTCAAAGATCAAGAACAAGACAAGGCTGTCCACTATCACCACTGTTATTCAATGTAACATAGGATTTCTTCCGAGTGCAAGAGAAAGATATCAGGCAATCAGGCAAGAGAAAGATAGAAAAAGTATCCAAATAGGAAATGAGGTCCAACTGTCAATATTTGCAGATGACATGATTCTCAATATAGAAAACCCTAAAGACTCCACAAGAACACTACTAGAAACAATAAGCAAATGTTTCTGGATACAAAATCAGTGTTCAAAAATCCATAGCATTCCTACACTCTAATAATGGTCAGAAAAAAAAGTGGAAAAAATAATTCCTTTTGCAACTGCAACAAAAAGAATAAAATACCTAGGAATAAATCTAACGAAACATGTGAAGGACCAGTACAATGAAAACTATAAGACCCTATGAAAAGAAATTGAAGAAGATACAAAGAAATGGAAAGATATTCCATCATCTTGGATTAGAAGAATCAACATAATTAAAATGACCATATTACCTAAAGCATTATACAGATTTAATGCAATCCCCATCAAAATCTCATTAGCAGTCTTTAAAGAAATAGAACAAAAAACATCAGATTTGTATGGAAGCACAAAAGACCCCGAATCACCAAAGCCATCCTGAGAAAAAAGAACGAGGCTGGAGGCATCACTCTGCTTGACTTCAAGTTATACTACAAAGTGACAATCATCAAAATGGCATGGTATTGGCAGAAAAAACAGACACACAGACCAGTGGAACAGAATGGAGAGTCCAGAAGTAAACCCATGTTTATATAGGCAAATAATTTTTGACAAAAAAGCCAAAAACATACAGTGGAGAAAAGGAAAGCCTCTTCAATAAATAGTGCTGGGAAAACTGGAAAGTCACCTGCAAAAGAATGAAACTAGACTGTTGTCTACCACCACACATCAAAATTAACTCAGAATGGATTAAGGACCTGAATATAAGACCCGAAACAATAAAATGCATCGAAGGAAGTGTAGGAACTAAACTCACGGACCCTGGAGTTAAAGAAGATTTTATGAATTTGACCTCAAAGGCAAGGGAAGGAAAAGCAAAAATAAATGGGACTATATCAAATGAGAAAAATATTTGCAAACAACACCTCTGATAAGGGCCTAATATCTAAAATATACTGAGAACTCATACAACTCAATAACAACAAAATACAAACAATCCAATTAAAAATGAGCAGAGGACCTGAACAGACACCTCTTCCAAGAAGGTGTACAAATGGCCAACAAACATATAAAAAGATGCTCAACATTGCTAGCTATTAGGGAAATGCAAATCAAATCCACAATGAGATACCATCTCACAGATGTTAGAATAGCTATAATCAACAGGATAAGTAATAACAAATGCTGGAGAGGATGCGGAGAAAAAGGAACCCTCATACACTGCTGGTGGGACTGCAAATTGGTACAGCCACTATGGAAAACAGTGTAGAGATTCCTCAAAAAACTAAGAATTGATCTACCATATGATCCAGCAATCCTTCTACTGAGTATTGACCCCAAAAACTTGAAACCTCATATCCAAAAAGATATTTGCACACCAATGTTCATAGCAGCATTATTCACAGTGGCCAGGACATGGAAGCAATGGAAGTGTCCTACGATAGATGATTGGATAAAGAAACTGTGGTACCTATATACAATAGAATACTAGTCAGCAATAAAAAGAGATGAAATATTGCCATTTGTGACAAAATGGGTAGATCTTGAGATAATCATGCTAAATGAAATAAGCCAGAGAGAAAAAGTTGAAAATCCCATATCACTTATATGTGGGATATAAACCTAAAAGCAACAAACAAGCAGGACAAACAAACAGAGACCTATGGACATGGTCAATGGATTAGTGGTTACCAGAGGGTAGGTGGGAGTGGGGGCAGTAGATAGGGTAAAAGGAGTCAAACATATGGTGACAGAAAGACATCTAATTATGAGCGGTGAACACACAATGCCTTACTGTTGAATTGTACACCTGAAACTTACTGGATTTCAATGTCACCATAATAAACAAACAAATAAAAAGTGTATCTTCAAGACAAAAATAACCAATAGGAAAAATTGTAATATTGAGTTCTAGAAACACATTTCAAGTGTGCATCTGAATAGGGGGAAATTTCAGATCTGATGTAAAATATTATTTTTTAGTACTTCAGTTCTTTTGTCACTTAATTCTACTATGAAAACTATAATAATCTGTTAGTAGACTTTATTATTAAAACTATGATAAAAACAAAAGCATAGAGATGTACTTGTATAGTGGAGAAGAATGATTTTTTTACTTGCAGAATTGATCTTGCACGAAATCTGAACCAGAAGCTATATAGGAACTGGAGAAACGGCTTGTTTTGTTGTTGTTGTTGTTTTTGTTGTTGTTGTTTGTTTGTTTTTGTTGTTGTTTTTTAAATATCTCAGATTTGGAAAACTCATTGGAACCATGATAAAGCAAATTTCAACTCTGGTCTGTAACCCCTCCTAGTGGGCCTCTTATCAAGACAAAACCTTTTGGGTTGACTGGACTAAAAAATGTTCAAATTAAACACAATGACAGCTTTCATGGAATACAGTGGTTAAGATCACGCACACAGTGGAGCATCATAAGGAAATAATGTCTAGTGTCTGCCCTCTGACCTATCCCCTTGTGACCTCAACCTGTTACTGAAATCCTCAGAGGCCTAATGTTCCTATGTGGAGAATGTGATAAAAACAAGCCACTTCACTGGCTTGTTGTATTAAATAAGAACTACATATACAACATTTAGTGCAGAATATCTGGCACTTCACAGCATTCAGCAAGTGGAAACTATTATTCCTGTTAATACAAAAATGGTTCCACAGATTTTGTCACTCTTCACTTGTTTTAGCAAACAGGTTGTGTGATTTTAACCTTAGGCATGTGAAGATATGCTAATGTTGTACAAAGACAACATAATTCTTAAAGAAGAAGGCTGAGTTAAGAGCAAGCCTTTCAGCGACAAAGACTCAAATGTACAAAAAAATGACTCACATTTGATAAGGGTGATGAAAACATTGAGAACAATGCCAAAGGCAGCTGGACCAGCTTCACCACCTTGTGGGGAGTTTGGCATTGAGACAGACAACTACTGGTTTAAAACCTTTCTCTGTTCTAAAATATCCAAGAATAAAAGCTTCATATCGTGTTTAAAAATGACAGTACAGTCTTGAGTGATAAAACCACAGGGAGGAATATTCTAAATGTAACAGGAAGTATTTCTCAAGGAAACCACAGGCAAGCCTTATTCAAACAACCAGAGTCCCTATTACATACAGCTCACAGAGCTAAATATAAGCCAATTTATTTCATTGCGTTTATTCCAAGAAAGTCAAAATATTAATGTCATCTGCTACTGTGGAGTACAGGGAAGATGTTTGATTTACTATAGTTTTAAACTCTATACCACATGTGGAAAAAAAAAGACAGAAGGTAGAATTCAGTTTTCTTTTATAACATGGAGAGAGAACACTGCACAGAAACTGAGCTCTGCCTCCAACAAACACCTGGCCCAGGGCATAACCTTCAGTGCCTCTAGACTTCACTTTACTGCTGGGTAAAATGAGGGACTAGGAGAGCAAGGCATTGCAACCCAGCATCCATGGGGGATTCTGCTAAGATCATACTGAAAGGCAAGGACTCTAGGCTCCTCATACTTTTCTGCTCCCTCCTGCCTCCCTCCACCACCTCCTGATGCACTGTAAACCTGTTTGGCCCCTGCAGACAGGACAGTCTGTAAGACAACCTCCAGAGCCCTGTCCAACTCTGTCATCATATGGTCATACCACTTATTGTCAATAACTTTTCAAAAATATTAAGTCACTATGATATTGAACTGTTAGATAATGAAATACAATGGAAAATGAACTATCATTAACTTCAAGGATTGTGAACAATCTATCCTTTAAATAGAATATTATTTATGATTTTCTAAAAAACAAAACAAAACACAACTTATTTACTTCTGTCTTCTCAGTAAGTCTGATATGAAAAGTCTTTTTAAGAACTTCTATGCTCTGATTTCTGAAAGAAGTATACAATGGTCTTATACATACATACATACATACATAAATACATACATGTGTATACATATTCCTAAATGTTTTTAGCAAATGCCTGTGTTTCAAATTATTTTTATGAAATGTCTTTAATGCCATTAAAGCAATTATACGAAAATGATCACTAGAATAAGGACGTTAGAGGACACAATTCTTTAAAATGGAAGGAGAGAAGAAAGAGGAGGTGATTTTCCATTGTCATCTTTTCTAACTTCCAATTTCAAGCACATTTCCCTAGGCTTCACATCAAACAGGCCTTGCTTAGAGTTAGGGCACTGCAACATAAGAGAACCGACATGAATATAAATATACATACTAACTTTACGAGTCAGTGGATGGCAGCTGTCTCCTACTTTGCCCATAGGTGTACAAATCCTTATGCTCTTAACCCAGATACTAACAGCACAGCACATGCCTCCACCACACTGGGGATCCTTGTCGCAAGCCTGAAATTAAACAAGCAGATAAATATAGATAGTGGGGAAAAGTCTTGCTCAGGAAATCTAAAATTAGCAATAAAATATGCACTTTAAATATTCAACTGTTACAATATTAATAATCACATATACAAAAAAAGAACTGTAATCTTCATTTGCTTGTACATATTTAGCATAAAATCTAATTAGAAAAGATTTTCCTGTTTTTTTTTTTTTTTTAAAAATGGTGTAAAAAATTGCCAACATGTTATAAAAATCTTAAACAAACACAAGATTTTAAAAGAATCAGCTGTCGTTTTCTAATGTTTTATGGCTAGATTGGCTTTGAACTTGAAGGATGAGTCTGTATTACTCTTATACCACACATGGCCATTAAGAACTACATGAATCAAATCATAAGATTTTATAACTATTATCTGTAGAATACATTGGGCCCAATTTTAAAAAGAGATTTAAAAAATCTATATGTCAGACATGAAATGCTCAGATCCATGAAGGCACTGATGTAAATTTCAGAAATACACATTTTCCCTTTCAAATATTTGTATTTTGGTTTATAACACTTGATGTTTCTCACACCACTGGCTTGATTTTCACCATTTCCTCTTTAAAGAAAGAAACCTCATAAGTTAAGAATGGACAGACCAAGACTTTTCCCTTTGTTACCCGTTTTTCCCCCAGTGAATAACTTGCAAAAAGAGAATTATTGGCTTAGGATATACATATATATACATTACAAAATCAGCTGAACTATTCTATCACATCCATTAGATTGGGAAATGCAATTATCAACAGTGATTACTCACTCAAGTCACCTGCTCTCAGTATAAAAAGTAAAAATATATACAATAATCTAAGAATCAACTACAGAGGAATTTGAATTTCCATACTCTATTAAATAGAAATAATGAAGTCTAAATTTATTTGCATGAGAATAGATCTGAAGAACAATTGTTCTTTCCTAGAATCAACAAAAAAAAGGATGTTTTGTTAAAATGATGTTCAGTAATCTGTTTCGCTAGCAATAAGGTAAAAACATTCTGTGCTATATATCTAAGAAACTAAAAAGTCTATAATTTAGGCACAAGTTTAATTGTACATTTATTGGTAACAGCTAAAGTATTCCTTCAAAGTTCTTAGTTTTGGGGACAGCCATAACTTCTTAAAACAAATATATGAGCACACTCTTATTCATTACTTTTCATTAAAAGTGACCAACTATCTTGCTTTAGAATTGATTTATTTTCTCCACTAGATTTTTTTTTTTTCAGTCTATGTAAAACAAGCATCTAGACAAAAACTACAATTTTCACCTTGGAGTGTTTGAACATTTATAGAAAAACATCTAAACTTTCCATTTCCCCAATTTTATCTGTACTCTAGAAATCACATATACATGGCCATTACACTCCATAAATAAGATGTTCAGTACATGATCTTTTCTAATATGGTTTAAACAAATTGATGTGAACTATATAGTCATTTTATAAATGATAACATTTATTACCACCCAAAAAGTGAATATTTAAGGTGGAGGTTTCAGGCAGTATTTTATTTCAGCAGTTATTCAAGACCTCGAATTCTGAAGCCCCACCACCTCTTTTCATAAGACAATCAAAATCCAGCCAAAATCTTTTAAAATTCAATCAATCACTTGGTTGTTTAACATCCTATAGACAATATGTCTAGATAAGTTACTTAGATTTTCCTATGACTCCAGATGGTTTCTTTCATGGAGACACAATTCCATTTCTTTATTGCCATGTTACGTTAGAGAATTTTTAAAAATTCCCTTTTCATAACACTGATTAAAGTGACAACAACAAAAGAGCACACACAACTATATAACAAGCCCAGTCTAAATCTAACAGAGAAACATCCAGTGTGATAAAAATTTCATTTTGTAACAAGAAGCTTCAGTTCTTAGAAATATTTACAAAGAACTGCATAGGTTTATATATTTTTAATTAGACAGCTGTTTCCTAATGCCTTTCATCCTTAAACCACTGCAGATCTATTCAAACTGTGTTGTTCCGTGAATGGAACAAAAAGATACTTATATTGCAAAAGAATTTTGGGCTTAGAGGATTAGGAGAAATTTAAAATGAGTCAGCAGGGGAAGAGGGGGAAAAACTAATCATGTTTCAATTCTCATGTACTAGAAAGATGTGTAAAAACTTTTTCTCAATCACACAGGCTGGCTACTGACAGAGCTATTCAAATATATTTTGTAAAAAAAAAAAAATCCCTAAACTATTTTAATAAATATAACAACACTTATAATTATCTCTTGGATAGAACCAAATATTGTTATAGTACAAGGGCTTAATATGTGCCCCCAGCCTATTAATTAACATGAAACAATAAAGCTTTATTTTCTCAAGACAATAACATTTTCCTGAAATATAAAATTATTTCATTATCTATGTATCATCATTTGAGACATATGTTTTATTTATGAAATGATTTAATGGAAGCATAAAATAATTTCATACTTGGAAAAAAAAATAATGCAGTTGAACAACTAGGAAATGACAGCGTTTTTGCACTGTTGATGAAAAGTAGACTAGATTTTTAAATTTTATACTGTAAGTTCATCCTTCAGATCCGCACAAAGAAAACTGTTGGTGAGAGTAGGAGAAAACTGAACTAGTTCCTATTTTCAAAAATGGTGAAGACATCTTCTCTAAGTTGAAATATTTACATGGCCACCTACTCTATAATTATGTCAGAGCACTGTAGGTGCTTTATAAGGAATTGGAAATGGAAACTTTTAAGGAGAATCAAGAGGCTGAAAAAAAAAAAAAAAAGCCCAGGGACACAGAAGGAAGCATTG
Source organism: Eidolon dupreanum (assembly GCA_028627145.1). Classification (NCBI taxonomy): domain Eukaryota; kingdom Metazoa; phylum Chordata; class Mammalia; order Chiroptera; family Pteropodidae; genus Eidolon; species Eidolon dupreanum. The sequence goes on from CM053507.1 coordinate 63,577,164, forward strand.
CTTTTCAAAACGCACACATGGCCTCGGACCAAGTTATTTCAAAGGGTTTCTGCGGAGGATGCATGAGGAACAAACTCTTTAACTACAGGATTAGGACTCTCGGGATGTGGGATATTCGTTTTGCGCCTTTGCATTTCAGAAACGGGCCCTCAAATTTTAAGATTCCAGGCTGGAACGCCTCAAAAAAAAAAAAGTGCTTGAGAAGACTCTGAAAGAAAACTTCCAACTTAATAGAAAAACAAACAAAACACGAGAGATGTTCTGCAAATAAGGGAGACACAAGCAGGAAAAAGCGGTCATTAAGGTGGTGGGGTGAAGCTTTGGTCACTTTTTCTTCCAGAGTGCGTCAAGTGTCCCGCGCCGTCTGCTGCTTTGGAGCAGACCACTTTTCTAAATGCGCCAAGAGGCGACTGAGGCAGGTGTGCCCGCTCGGAGTGACCCTTCCCATGCCCCTCGCCTCCCCTTTGCCGTCCCCTTCCTCAGCTCCCTGGGCGCATCGCGGGCGCGCCTCCAGGCAAACAGGTGCGCCGGGACCGCTTACCCCGGTGATGACAGCGGCGTCCCCGGCGGGTGGTGTGAGCCGCAGCGGCGGCAGCAGTAACAGGAGCAGCAGCGGAGCGCAGCGCGGGCTCCTCATGGCGCCCTCGGGACTGGCGGCGGTTGGGGGCCGTTGGGGGCGTGGGGCCCGGCGCGCTCACTAGAGCGCGGAGCAGCGGGCTGGCGGGCTGGCGGGCAGCTCCCGCGAGCCTCCCGGCCGTTATAAAGGCGAGCGCCGCGGTGACTCACGCCCGCGCCCGCCCGGCAGCCAGCGCAGGGGGCACGGCACGGGCACACCCCCACGCTCACACGCGCGCCCACCCGGGCCGGCCGGCTTCCAAGACGACACGTGCCGGCGCGCGGCGCCCCGCACCCCCTCCTTGGGCGCCACGCAGGCAGAGTCCCCAGCGCCGTGCCCCGCTCCCCGCCATTCTCTCCGCACAAGACTCGCCGCCGCTGCCTTCGCACGCGCTGGAATCGCTTTCCTGGGCTGAGACGCACTCATTTGCTGTCCTGGTTTCCAAAGCTCCACGTGCTCAGTGCCGACGACTTGCAGCTCATTTGTTCTACAGATGTTTAGGAAGCGCCTACTAAGTGCCAGGCGCTGTGTTCCCTTTGAATTTGTTAATTTGTTCGGTAGGTCTTTACAGAGCGGCCGCTGTACGCCAGATACTGCCTTGGGTCTGTCCTCATGGTCTAATAACAGCAGAAAAGATAGACATCAAACAAATAAACTGGAAACGTGGAAGACTGGGAAAAAGAACAAAGGGAGTGCAAAGTTACCCCTAATCTCACATCCCTGGTGACAGTGAAGGGTTTGTCTTTCCAGCTGTGGGAGTCCAATTTATTTCATTTCAAATGCTTTCCCTTTATGCTCACATCTGTTCCCGACCCTCTCCTCTCTGATTTTTCTCACATGCATTTCCTCCCTTCTTTAGCATCGCGCCAGCTTCAGGCAGAGCAGTTCTGGATGCTGCCAAAGGGAAATGAGAACGCCTGGCTTTGCGTGCCAGCCTGAGGCCCATGGAGCCTAGGTAGGCAGCTCTCTCTTCCGTTACTTTCCATCTCAGGAAAATCACCCTTCAGTCTTATGCCATATTGGGCGTTACTATGAATTGTTCGTTTGTGCCTCAGGGGTTCTAGGCCACCCATGAGAGGGAGAGTGACAAATTTCCCCTCCATCTCTGACCTGAGCCTGCCTCCCAAAATCTCAGCCTGTTTTTGCTCAACGAATATGATTTCAAGAATACCTAGGGGTGACCACACCAAATTTGGGAAGCACAACTTTCTTCCTAAATTGTCAAAACTGCAGGCTTTTGCTGGTCCTTTAAGACCACAAACCGTTGAAAAGCAGATGCGTCTTTCAACCTCTTTAAAAAACGCAGTAAGGAGAGTCAGGACAAAGTTACTTTCAGACTGTGGGACTCCCCCATGCCAAAGCATTTAGACTAAATATGGGTTGGGGGAGGGGGGAAGCAGGCAATTATCTGAATGTTAAACAGCTAAATAGTTAGAAAACCAAATCTTTGATTTTCAAAAGCTTTTTTTTAACCTGTGTTTTCATGTTTGAGAAATGTCCTGAAACAAACCAACCAACCAAAGAATCAAACTCTTTTTTAACTTTTAAAAAATTGTTAAAATTGGACTCAGTAAAATAAGTGGAAACAGTAGCAAGTGACAGATTGGTGGAAAGTTTCCTTTTCCAGTCTCCATGCCAACGCTAGCATGGGAATGCTGCTGGGTAAATGTAAAAACCAGTCAACATGGATTTTAACATTCCTACAACTTTTTAAAAAATGGTTTATTTCATATTTACTGCTATTGACTGCCAGCTTGGGAATTCCCTGCTTCTCCAAGCATAGAAAACAGGATATGTCTGCATAAGAAAATCAGATTTCAAAAGTGGGTGGCTTCATACATGGCTGTTTGGAAAACAATCCTCATAAGGCTGTTTTGAAGCAAGGTTGGAAACACTTAAAAATAAGGTTGGTTTAGTTTCATGTTGTTTGTTTTGATCATGCTTCTTCGAATTATTTTAATGTTTTAGAAGAGAAATGAAGGCCTCTGATATGACAAATCTTTGCATCCGTGGCCAAGTTAGAAAATTGAAGTCTGAAAGTTAGTTCCAGTCTATAAAGCGAAAGATGAAAGGTTGAGTTTGGATTAGTTCATAAAAATAAATTTGGAAGGCCAGCCAACAAACACTGAAATAGAAATTGAAGAGTACCTTATCTATTCCATTCTATTTTTTACTGCAACCTGTTGATATTGCTACATGATCAAGTCAACCTAGGGATAACTGTATGAGGAGAACCCAGTTTTGTGTAATTCAGAGTATAGATTACCATATTCTAGAAGACCATTGAAGGATGGCTGAATTGAAGGAGGAGTACAGGAAAGTTCATAGGACCTTGGGTTGTGAATCAGACTGACCTGGATTGGAATCCTGAGTGACCATTGGACAAGTTATTTAACCTTTCTAAGCCTCTGTTTCCTCACCTATAAAATGAATATAAAATACCAACCTCATGGGTTTTGTTTTTTTTTTAAATTTTAATTCAGTTCAGATTAGCATGTTCGGTTCATTCAACTCCTTCATTGCAATAGTGGCAGAGCAGAGACTGTTTAGTTTCTCTGCCTTCTCTTTGTCTGTAATGGCCGAGGTATAAAGGTATCTGCTGCATCGAACTTTAAACTTCACATTATCCTTATTTTTCTTGATCTTGAGAGATTTGGCATCCTTTCATCTGGCTGTGAGCAGGAAATTTTTAATCTCCTCAATTTTGGGAAGCATAGCTATGAGGCATGGAGAGCATGTAGCCGGTACTTCAGATTACCCCTCTATTCCCAGCATACTGCCCCAAAGGCACTCACAGCTGATACAGTTTTTTTGTTTGTTTGTTTGCCCACCAGATTAGTGTGTATGTGTGTGTGTGTGTGTGTGTGTATACTCATTGAGATCAGGATCCTTGTGTCTAATTTCTCATACATTCCTCTTGGCACAAAGCACAATGATAGGCATATAAGCAGGCACTCAGTAATTAATTGATGATCAACAGAATATATCTTATTGAGGACAGTCCAGAGACAGGTCACAAGCAAATGATGTACAGTGTAGACACTTTTAATTTACATGGACTAATTAAATGTAGTCATCAAAAAGCTAAAGAGATAGATACTTTACCTGGTGCTGGTGATTCAGTAGATATGTGACTGAAATAAGGTGAACTGGAAAACTCAAACCTTTCTCATGATAGTTACTGTGGGACCCAGGCTGGTGAAGGCTTCATAACAACATGTGCTTATGATTGCCAGATAGGGTGGTATAGTGGGTTAAATTGTATCCCCCCACCCCCCGAAAGCTATTTTTAAGCCCTAACCCCCAATGTTTATGAATGTGACCATTTTTGGTAATAGAGTCTCAGTAGATGTTATCGATTTAATATGAGGTCATACTGGATTAGTGGGGGTCCTTAATCTAATGACTGGTGTCTTTTTAAGAGAGAGAAGAGGGAGATTTGGACATAGAGGCACAAAGGAGACACACATACACAGGGAGAAGGCCATGTGAAGATGCAGGCAGAGATGGGAGTGATACATCTACAAGCCAAGGAATGCCAAGGACTGCCAGCAACCACTAGAGTTGGAGGAGGCAAGGAAGGATCCTCTTCTAGAGCCTTCAGAGGGAATATGGCTTCGCATACACCTTGATTTCAAACTTCTGGCCTCCAGAACTGTGAGAGAATACATTTCTATTGTTTTAAGCCACCCAGTTGTGGTAATTTCTTATGGCAGCCACAGGAAACTAATACAGGTGGGTGGAGCTGGAAGGTTGCACACCAGCTTTCCAATGCCTCTGCCTGGAATTGAGGTATATCACTTCTGCTCATGTTTTAGTGGTCAAAACCAGTCACATGACTTAGTCTGTCTCCAAGAGGATGCACAAGTCTGCAATACACTCTGGTTTCTGAGAGGAACCAGAAGTCTGATAAATAATGTCATATTTTACAAGAAAGAGGTCAATCATGGCTTAGACTAATTAATGAGCATAATGAGCTTTACATGATATTAGTAATTATTATAAATGATAATGTACTTGTGATTTTTTTTTAGTTCGATATTTCTTCAGTATAATTCAATATAATTTAGTATACTAGAATTATACAAAGACTCTGAAAGAGAATGAATTTTTAAGCTGATATTTTCTTTTAGGTGGATATTAAACCATCATTCATTTATTCAACAGATATTTACTAAGTACTTACTATGACCAGATGTTGTGAGAGGCACTGAGGGTACAATGGTGAGTAAAACAGACATGAAAGTCAGCCCCCTGAAAGTGTACAAGAATCAAGTAATCATACAATTATGTAATGACAGGATTCCTGCTTTAAATGATAAAGAAGAGAAGTCTGGAGTTTTTATACTGTTCCTCAGGGCAAATTTGTTACCATCAAATATGTTATGGACTGTACTTTTGATGTTCCCTCTAGCTTGTCAGTGTAAGTCACCTGCTTCTTGAGTTTGGGAATTTGCCCCAAGTTCTGGCTTCTTGATGGACCCCTAGCATGTTCACCTCATTATATATGCTTAAATTGCCTGTTATGCAGTAGGTACTCACAAAATATTTATTGGTGGAATTTGAGGAAGAAAGCAATATGTATATGTTTGGTCTGCCATCTTGAACTGAAAGCCTGAAACATTTTCTTAACTATGTAAAGAACTTTTATTATTCTTGTATATGAGGTTCTAGTTTTGAAAGTGATTCCAGCTTATTTGAGGACGTTTTTTGTGTATGCTTCATATGAATTCTAATTATTATTGCATAATAGGTGGGCCTGATAATTTTATACCTGGATTTCATTTGTCTTTGTGTAAATGATTTTCATTTAGATAGATTTAAAAAAAGTAAATGGATATTCTGCTAGATTTTTCACCCTTCATTCTTTATTACCATATGATTACACAGTAGCTTTTCTTGTTAATAGACCCATAATATCAGTCTGAAATTTATTTTTAAATAATAACCATGCTTTAAATATGACATATGAAAAATGGAATTGCTTTTGTAATTCTGAATAAGACATCCATTTTAATCTATTTCAATGCTGATGATTGCTCTTTATTTTTAAAAATAAACCACTATGCTTCAATTGTCTATGAAGGCACTAAAATCATTTGGTCTATTCAAGTGATAATGTACAATAAAGTTTATCTATTTTTAAATAGTTGAAATATTAATCCAGAAGAAAGTGTTTTCTTAAAACAATTAGTATGAAATCCATTTGAAATAATATGAGGGGTCAAGATGAACACTGGGTTCTAAAAGATTTAGATTTTATTCATTATAATGCTGAATGTATTTAATATTTATTTTTGGCATTGCAGATGGGCCTTAAGGCTAAGACTTATGTATCATGTACTTCATTAAAAGGAAGAGATATTTATGCAAATCTGGTGCATACTTGGTAGCTTTCCAGAGAGAAAGTGTCATATAGTAAAGAATTTTCTTAAAACAAAAATTGGCAATTTTTATTCTTTTAGACCAATATTTATTAGCTATCCGATATAAATAAATTTAATTTAGTAATTTGTCTTTCTCCCCTAAATTTGGATCATATTTGTTTTCAACAGAGGTAAAGGATTTGGAATAATAAGGTATTTGGTTACAGGAATTTATAGGCACAAACCAGTTAACAGAGCCTCAATTTCTAAATGTACAGGCTGGTTCTCTCTATACTTCGTACATGGTAGGTTCTCAATAAATATCAATACATCTTGTGTTATATCCCCAGTTGCCCTGTAGAGTAGCTACTATTGCAATCCCCATTTTACAGATGAGAAAAGTAAGATTTGTTATGTTACACAATACAAATCACAATAACTTCTATGTAGTAGAACTGCATTTCAGCTTGGGTCAGTCTGATGTCAAATACTTAAATATACAGCTTCTTCTCCTATTTATATGTTTTATTTAAATATTGCTGTAAAAAATGTAGGTAGCCAATAACCAGAGGAAAGAAATAATGACTGTGGTGTAGATTTTCCTCAGACTCATCTTAAAACCTCTTTTCTCTCTCTCTTTCCCCACCCCCCTCTCTTTCCTTATCTGTCTATCTCTCAACAACTCAGAGACCAAGACTTAAAAATAAAAGAAAAGAGAACAAGTATAATTTCATATGTGTGACTTTTTTGGGGGGTAGGGAGGAGACTTTTTTCCAGAGAGATTCCCTGAAGAACAAGTTCTGAAGAACTATTTTTTTGTAAAGGAAACAGGCAATCAACATTTCTGTTCTGCAGGTTTATTTGTCAGAGTTCTAAGAGAAGATTGGTACCTCTGTTCTAATAAGATAAGTATCCTATCAAAGGCATCCTTATTTTGTGAGGCAGAAGGATCATCAGGGAGCTGAAGATTTTAGCATAGCATCTGCCAATGAGTGTTTCTTCTTAGAAAAATACTGAGTTTTATGAAAAAATACTTTTGAAGACATTTTAAAGAGTCATAATTTGTATCAACACATTAAAGTCCCTGAGAAGGCCTGCAAGAAGAAACCAGCCCACTTGGATTCCCAAAATATTTGGTCACAGAGAACTTTTCCCATGTGTCAGAGATAAAACTGTAGGCAAATCAAAATTTCTTTTCTTGACCACATACAAGCTTTAACAAAAAACCCACTAAATTTAGAATATGCTTTGAATATATAGCCAGTTTTAGATGAGCTCATCAATTAAATACAAGGAATGTTGAAATTTTTAATTCACCTAACTTGCTTTATAGATGAGGAAACTGAGAATCCAAAAGATTTCATCTCATAGGAACTAAGAAACAGAGCTGGGATTAGATCATACTTCTCCTGCCTCCTAGTTCAAATGTTTTTTGACTGTATGTGCACCTCTTTGAGGTATGGGTACTAATCTAAAAAAATAGTTATAAACATTTTCTAAAAACAGGAGATGACTTTAAGGAGATTCCTGCCCTATAGGTTGAGTTCCACCTTCCCTACAGTGAAAGATGGCCATCAAATTGTGCATTCCATATTAAGGCACCCTGGGTCTCTATCCACTGGTGTCATTTGCTCTTCACACAGTTTGGCAGGGTTTGGGTTCGCAAAATGTATACAGCATTACTATCAACCTTTGGCTCATGAGGTAGCAAAAAGGATAGCATAGGCTTAAGGAGCAGGGGTTGGAAAACTACCTTTGGTGGGATAAACTCTCACTGTGAGACTCCTAAGAGGTAAATTGCTAACTCCTTTTTCATTTGCTACCAAAATGTTTCAAGCTGATAAATGCAATTCATCATAATGAAAATATTTCCAAGCTCTACCTAATGATCCATAGTAATTGATCCATTCTTTTTTGAGTTTATCTGTTTAATAGATCCCCATCATAATAGCTGGAGCTGGAGAAGTAGAGAGAGGGAGAGGGGTCAGGAAATCAGTTTACTGGAGTTCTTTGTGTAGAAGTATTTTCCACAGAGTGGATAGGGCTCCAGAACCTGCCCTGTCTTCCTTAAAGTTGATGAAAACCCCCAAATCCTATCCCAGCACCAAGTGATTTCTGTTATTCACTCATTTTAAAATTAATTAATTGCCGGTCTGATTTATAAATTGATGTCTTGTAAATTCAATTTATGTAAACCAGTAGATTTTAAACTTTTTTTCTAGTGCAACACTCAAGTTTTGATAATCTTGTCAGATAAAATTCTTCCTGATTTTTTGTTTCTGGGTCTTTAATATGCAGACAGGGCAGGGAGAGCTGTGACAAGAGAGCATAGGCACTCTCTGGGTCCCGCTATGTGCCTGTAGGCACTGGGAGAAAAGTGCTGTGAGAACCAGTTTACATGGCATGTTTCTACCAGATGGTTCTTTTTACAGCAACAGTTTCACCATTACTATGTTCAATGTCCTAAATTGATTTCCAAAACTAATAGCTCATCTATAACCCTCTGAAAAGCAGTCAAGATTCTCTGTGACCTGAACCCAATCTCCCTGTTCAGCAGTTTCACCTTTGAGTTCTATCAGGCAGGTCTTTTTCCAGACATCACAGAAGTTATGAGAGTCTCTGTTTCTGTCTTCATCCTTGCAAGATTGTCCCTATCCTGTCTTTCTACCTATGCACTCTTCAAGGCTAAAGTTATATATCATCTCCTTTCCAAATAACTGCAGTCCATTTAACTTTCTTTTTTAAAATCTGAGAGCATTTGGAGTATATCCCTCAATCACTTGCGAGACACATCTGGATTTGAATCAGGGTTTGTTCACCTGCTATCTGTTACTTCATGTCTCTGAGCTTCTGTTCCCTTATTTGTAAAATGGAGATAATGATGGTTCCATGCACAGAGGGTTGCTACGAGAACTAAGTGAAATAATATGTATGAAAACTATATAAAATAATGGATAAATGTGATCCACCAACTGCATAATTATAAGAGCTCAATAAATGTAAGCTATCAATATCCTTATGCCTACCTAATAGGTAGGAAATGACAATAATGATTGAAAATATTAAATGAGGTCATGCAAAGTGCTTAGCAGACTGCATATTATATAATGATGATGATGATGATGATGATGATGGTGATGATGATGATATCACATAGTAAGGAATAAAGGAAGTGACAGCTAAATATCTAAAGTGATTTGCAAAGTGTCCGCCATATGAGAGCATTAAAAAAAAGTTAGGTATTATCATTGCATATTTTTTGCATTATTATATAAGTATTTCCTAAATGTAAGTCTGTTTATAATTTTGTTTTCCCCAATACTAGGCCTCTGGTATTTTTTGGTTATTAAATGTTTGCCCTAATTATAATGAGCCATGATATTGAATGATGAGCTCTTGAAGTCAAAGAGTATAAAATATACAACCACTTTGTAGCACACTTTATAATTAAATACTATTCTTTGCCTTTATTAAACATTATGATACATTTACTAAAAAATTGAGCAAATTTTAGGTTTAGCAATGTGTCGTCAGAATTTGGGGGCAATAGTCAATTCTTCCCCCTTCTCTCTATTGGGCAAGTGCAGATCTAACAGATACTAAATCAACCCAAAAGATGTAGGATGCAAGAGTAAACAGGCAGAAAGGCTTTCTGGCCTTCAGTGCCTACTTATTAGAATCTTTTTATGTCAATTTGTATTTAAAAGGCTCTGCTCTGGAGTCAGGCTTGATGGAGTTCTATCCCAGCTCTGCCATTTATGGTCTGCCTAGCCTTGTGAAAGATACTTAAGTTTTCAGGGCTTCAGTCCTCTGATCAACAAAATGGAGCTAATAATAATATCTACACTATAGAGTTGTTATGAGATTTAAATGACAATATGTCTGATGCAATGCAAGGAGACAATAAAGCATTCAATATTATCAAAGGAAAACGGTGTCATGCCAACATCAGAGTTCTGGTTTTGACTATGTACTCTGGTTATGTAAGATGCTATCCTTGAAGGGTACTTGGAAACTCTCTTTTATTTTTGCATTGTCTTGTAAGTCTAAGATTACTTCAAAATAGTTCAAAGAAAAAAAAGGAAAAAAGAATAAAAAGGGGAGTCCCAGAGTATAACTCAGCAATACTAACCACTATCAGGTTGGAGGGGTGACCAAGGATGTGCCTTTCTGGCTCTAGTGACAGGGCCCCCTCGAACTTAAGGAATAGCACATTCGGACCACACCACACATCACCCTTCATCTGACTCTGATTCACCGCAGCCCTTTGCTCATATGTGGAGTTCCAATGGCATTGACGGTGGTGAGGATGCCTGGCAGCCAGAGGACCTCAGTACCAGTCCTTGGGCAGTGAGAGTTTTCATCATAAATCAACAGATTGGCATTCTGATTTCATGACCCAGACTGAGGTGCCTGATTATTACAAGTGCCCTGCCCCCGTTCTGGAGGTACAGGCAGGTCAGGCTCTGAGTTTGCAAGACTTAGGGAGACCCTGGACTATCATCACTGGATCAAGGTGAGATTACCTCGTGAACCCTTTTGGAACACAGCCAGGAAGCTTACTCCAGAAAATGTATCTCCTTCCAGCTCCTAAAATTGAAGATTCTGTGCTTTTTCAGTTCTGGTTTAATCACTCCCAGCATATCACAGTGCAGTTCGATAGAACTTTCCATAATTATAGAAAGATTCCAAATCAGTGCAGTCCATGACAGTACGACTAGTCACATATGCCTATGAAGCACTTGAACTGTGGCTAGTGCAACTGAGGAATAAAATTGTCAATTACATTTAAATTTAATAGCTACATATGACTAGTGACTATTGTATTTTATAGTACAGGTACAAATTTAAAAATTTCTACACTGCTAAGAAGATTCTTGAAATATAAGGCTGGAAAAGAATACAAAAGATGTAAAAATCTCCCTACACATATCCCTTTTCAGCAAAATGTCTTATCCCACGAGAGCCTGAAAAATAGGAGAAAAATTAAATTACCTGTTTCTGTGGAAGCTATGTTGGCCAGGAAAACATATTAATCACTTCTGATAAAAATAATAATAGCAAATATCAAAATAAGCACTTACTAGAGGCCAGAAATTATGCTAAGTATTTAATATACTTTATCTTCTATAATCCTCCCAGCATGTCAAAATGGTTGTTATTAGAACAACATCTAATGTCTACAGACACTTGCCACGTGTCCAACATGATGCTAAAGCCTTACATGCTTTTACCTCATTTGATGCCCACAACACTGCAAGGTAAGTATTAATGTTACCCCATTATAAGCCGTGTGATTTTATGCAAATTTCTTAACCTCTAAAAAAAAAAAGACGTAAGCTATATATAAAAGGATAAAATATATGTACACATTAAATAAATAATAAAATAAGTATCTGTTGGCTAACATCAGCTTCAGCATTTGAACACCAGTGCTTCTGAAGCCCTTTGTGTGTCCCTCTTCATAGAGATATCCAGATTATTTTGTTTCTTAACCATTTCCTAATTTGTGCTTTGTAGATTTACCAGCTGCATACAGGCTCCTAAACAAACGTGGTTTCTTTTTTTACTCCATTCTACAAGAGATCTGAGCCAAAGTTCTCAGGAATCTTTCCATTGCCAAGTAATAAAATCCAATTCAAATGGGCTTAAGCAAAGAGAAAGAATTTATATACTCTAGAACAAGGTCCCTAACCCCTGGGCCACGGACTGGTATCCGTCCGTGACCTTTTAGGAACCGAGCCGCACAGCAGGAGGTGAGCAGCGGGCCAGCGAGCAAAGTTCCATTCATATTTGCAGCGGTTCCCCAGTGCTAGCATCACCACCTCAGCTCCACCTCAGATCATCAGGCGTTAGATTCTCATAGGAGCACTGGTTCCTGGTACCAAAAAAGTTGGGGACTGCTGCTCTAGAAACTAAGAGGACCAGGTAGATGCAGGTTGGTCTTCGGTCATGTTTTGGGTTGTGTTGGCGTCCTCTGTCAGGCTCTCCTGAATGAGATGGTCTCAGCAGCCCCAGGCTCAGATTCTCTTTGTTTCTCATTTACTAAAAGGGGTATTTAAACCTCCTCTTCCTCCAAAAAAATCCCAGGAGGGAATCTAAGTGAACCATTTTGAGGTAGGTGCTTATCTCTGAACCAATCACTGTAGATTGCTGCAGGGACAGAACGCGCTTTTGGACAGGCTTGTCACTTGAACCTAGGGTGAGGGAGGGGCAGTTCTCCTAAGAAAAGTAAAATGCTGTTAACAAAGGAAGAGAGGATGAACACGCACAAAGGCAAGAGGTGTGTGCCCCACTTCTGAGCCAAGGGTTATTACTCTGTTCACATCGCAGCTATCAACAAGCTGTATTCACCCTCCCAAGATAACAATGAGCAGTATAACTGCTCTCAAGAGTATCTTCTCAACCTCTTAAGAAAATAGAGGATATGTTAAAAATTATCTATTCTACTTCACAAGGAAAACATTACTGAGGACTTAGCTTAGTATTTTCATTTTTATATACCATGCTCTTTGACTCTAAAAATGTACTTTATAGGTTTAAATTGTATAGTTACATTTCTAACTTCCTACTTGATGACTACATATATTCTCTCTATACCAGAATGAGGTAAATGAAAAAGAAATTAGTGGGTGCTATTTCAGAGATGTGTGGCACAGAGATCAGCAGAAAAGTCAGAAACAAACAAAAAAGCAACCCATGATTACTCATAATAAATATAACCACCAAACAATGAGACTTTATGGAGCTAAAATTATAAAATATTTATAGACCAGTTCATTTTGTTTGCTACTGCAAACTAGTTTTCATTTTTCACATTTCTCTCTTTGCTTCTATCAGAAGCCATGGAAACAGCCCCTTCTTTTTTTTTTCTATGCAAATTGATTCACCTCAGCATTTACTGACCTTCTCTTGGCATATTCTCTTTGACTACAGCCATGTCAGTAGAATGCAAAGAACCCTATAATGAATGCTTTCAGAAGTTAACAATGTAAAAACCTGATCTTGAATGAATGATACAATTACTTTGTAGAATTAAAAAATATATACATGTATATATACATATATGCACACACACACATATATAATAATGACGATTTTAAAATAATTATATTCCTCAACAAGACTTTTGGAAGGAAAAACAGTATGCCTCGTTCTATAGCTCTATTTTCCCTAAATTACATGTAAATCACATTTTTGTAAACTAATCATCATTTAAGGTCCAGGGTAACTAAAACAATTTTTCAGTGACTCATGAAATAATTTTAATTTTAAAGGAGAAAAATACTTCTGAGCTTTCTTATATAAGTTTCTCCATTTATAGATGTGGAAACTGAGATAGTGAGAAATGACTTACCCTAGATACACTTATGTGAATTTCTTTTATGATTTGTATTAATATCCTTTTTAAAAAAAATTTCGGATTTTGTTTTCAATGTTTACTTCAAAGAAGGCAGGCCTATAGGATCAAAAGATTATTTTCTTCACAGCTCTCTTGTAGTTTAGATATAATTTATCATTAATTGTAAAGTTTGTAGATGATTAAGATAAAACTTAATTTAGGTTTTAAATAGCTTTTTGAAAGAAAAAGGTCCTAGATTAAAGCAGTAGTTTGTAAACAGGGGGAAATTTCACCCCCTGGGGGACATTTGGCCCCCTGAAGACATTTTTGTCACAATTTGGGTAGGGGGTCCTATTGACTTCTGGTGGGTAGAGGCCAGAGATGGGGATAAACATTCTGCAGTGCACAGGACAGAGCACCCACCCCAGCAAAGAATGATCCAGCCCCAAATATCACTAGTGCCAAGGGTGAAAAATACTGGGTTAAATGAACCGATTACTGCAGGTGAAGACTCTCACAAAGATGATAAATCCTGTTCCTTTATGTATTCTGTTGAGCACTACCATGAGCACTAAAGTATCATGATAACCCCGTATTTCTATCAAGAAGCTAGTTTCAGAAGCTTTCCTACCTACTTTTGTATTTACCTTTTGCTTCCTTCTTCCTGTGAAATCAAACTTCTAAATTCAACCCTCTTCCAAGGCTTGGGAGCTTCTTAGGATTAAATTCAGCTGCATGTAGGAAAAAACTACAACTTCTCTGGCTTCACCAACCAGGGTTTTTGTTTTCCCCATGTAAAAGAAGTCCAGAAGTGGCTGCCCAGGGCTGGTGCACTGGCTCTGTGATGCCATCAGAGATGGTGGCTTCTTCCATCCTTCTATCCAGTCATCCTTGAACTTTGGTCTTCATGCATGTCCCCTCCTGGTGGCATGATGGTTACTCCATTGACTAGCAGGGGTGGTGGGGTGGGGGGAAGGCAAAGGGTGCCTGCATGTTGAGAACATCTGCCCCTGGTGATCATTCCAACTAGATACTCACCTGTTAGTTTCTAAAATCGCACTCTATTCATATACACTTATCATATTTGATGATGACATATTTATGTTTTCTTGTTATTGGTCCCTCTCTACCACCTACTAGATGATAAATTTCATTAAGAGAAGGTGGCAGCCCTGCCAATGCTCTGCCCACCTGCTCTGCATCCTTCTTACTGTTCCTGTGCCCTCCTCCCTTAGCCGCCCTGAACCTTTGCTACCAACAGTGGAACCTGTGGTAGGACTGCTCTCAGGCTCCTGGAGGGCCTTTACTCTGCTCGTGCAGGGAGCTAGCAATGCCTGACTATTTCCATCCCTGTGGGGTAACCTATAGCCAGCAACCTGCTAACACAGAAAGCCTAGCTCCTTTCTCTTGAGTCAGGAAAAAGTCTGACATATAACTTATACTCCAGAGGTCCCTGCAGAGGCAGGCTGTTGTGGGGCTCTGCCTGGGAGCACCACCTGCTTGCCTTCTTCCCTTGCTTGCCCTGATTCCTCACACCCTCACTTCCTTACCAGGGTCTCCTGGGAACGCTGTCTTAAGAAATCATTTGCATGAGAATCTTTGTCTCACTGTCCGCTTCTGGGGAAGAAACCATGTATTTTTATTCACCCAGGGCCTAGTAAAATGCCTGACACAGAGTGGGTGCTTGAAAATCTCTGCAAGATTTAAAAAGTATAGTGTTAAATTTAATGAAATATCCAGTTCTAGTAAAAAGATACATTTGAATTCAGTCAAAATCGTATGATTCAGTAAAAATTCAGTAACTAATTCACTGTATAGATTTGATTTTATCTAGTGGAACTCAAGTTCAAAACAACTTGGTCAAAGTTTGATATTAAATTTTCACTGAATTTGAGATCATGGATCAATATGAAAGAGATTAGGTTTTTAAACTGTGTATCATTTTTCAATTAGCTTAGGTTCTCACTCAGATGTCTGGAAGCCTCACCCTACTAGATACCATAAAACCCTCTTTTAGGTCAGCAGGTAGCTACACTGGTACCTTAGAAGCAAAGCTACAGGTAGTGTTACCTGAAGGAATTACAAATGAGAGCCAGAGGAAGGATGGATTCCCACTGGGGGTCTCCCTTTCCTGTGCAGGACTCTCCTGGGACCTCAATACTCATGGAGTCTACTCATATACCCCTGATTCAAATGTACTCTTCCCTGGCTTGCTCTCTGCCCTTCATCATCCTGAACACTCTCAAGTGGCTGTTTCACTGCAAGTCGTGGTACCTGACCCCTAAAACAGTACTTTCTCAAAGCCACAAAGAGCCCTCCCTGGGAAAGTGGAGGATTGAAAGAAGGGAGCCTAAAATTAGATGGGTACAGTTAATATCTTACTTCACATTTATATTATTTCCCTTAGAGCCAAATAAACCCTTTCCTGTAAGAAACTACTCTTGGCTTTGGAGTTGGACTCTGCCACAAATTCATGCGTTGTGATCTTGGGCTACTCTCTCAATCCCCTTTGGCCTCAGTTTCCTAATAATACAATATAGGATGCATAAGAGTGCAGGGACTTGGTCTTTTTGGCTGTTACTGTCCTCAGTGACTAGACAGTGTCTGAAATATGATAGAAGCTCAATAAGTAGTGAATGCAAAGGGTGTCTGGCACAAAGCAATCTCTCAATATTAATGATTAGTATGTTAATTAAAATATAATAAAGTTATAATGTTTATTATTATATGTAATAATGTATGTAAGCTATAAATATGTAAATACACATATAAGTATATACTTCCATTTTATGTTTTACATCTGGAAACATAGTTTCTAAACACAATGTAACATGTTAGAATTCCTCTTCTTGAGGACATCGCCATGTTTTCTAACAACAATAACACTGGTGGTAAACACTGCTACTTGCCCAATAAGCCTCCATTCACTCTTGTTTTTCTTCCTAACAGACCCTAAATTCTGGTGAAGTATTCATGGTCTCCAAGGCCAAAACTCAGGGGAATGTAACCCAACACTAGGCTCTAGGAATGGATCCTGAGCAGTCTGAGCCAATCACATACCAGCCTTCTACCCTACCCCACCCACATATTTCCAATCCAATTGGTCACATAAGATTGGTCCAATCAGAATAAAAGATAGATTTACATTCTTTGCCTGGGGGTGTGGTTTTCCTCTCTCTTACCAGGCTGTTGAGATAAAAGAAGCATATAGCACCAATTACCACTAGTGGCCATTTTGCAATCATGAAATGCTCCAGAATTAGGCATAAAACATCATGAGAAAGATGGAGCAGAGAGATGGAGGGAGCTAGGTATTTGATGACATCTTTGATCTACTGATGGATCCACTCCTACCACTTATGCCAGATAATGCATTTCCCTATTAAGTCATTTAAGATGGGCTTTTCAGTACATTGCAGACAGAAATATCCAACCTAATAGCCTTCAAAGTTATTTAGGAGGTGATAGTAAAAGTGCCTCTTCAAATAATAATAGTAAAGAGAGTTAACACTTATTCATCACTATGTGTCAAAACTGATACCAAGCCCTCTAGCCATTTTTCTTATTTACTCTTCTAAACAATCCCATGAGGTAGAGACTATTGTTAACTTCATTTTTCAGATGAAGAAACCTATGTCCAGGTGTATGCCAAGGTTATAAGCACATACCCCAAAACAGGTCAGTGAGAAAGCTGGGATTCAAACATAGTTCTTTGGAGCCAATCTTATACTTAGCCATAAAACCTAGCCATTACACTATATGGTATTCATTGCTATGAAAGTTCACAATTAGGAAAAACAAACTGGATTTTTTTTAAAGTATGCTAAATCTTAGTAAATAATTGAACACTAGTACGATTTTATTGTTGGTGCACTCTTTTTCATGGAATTTGTCCCCCTTTGAAAACATGTATTGATTCATTCAATCATTCATCAAATATTTATTGGGCCCTTATGTAAGACATTGAACCAGCTGCTAGAGGTACAAGAGTGAGTAACTTCTCATCTAGTGCGAAAGACAGACAGGAAAATAGCAATCACCATGCAGAGTGAGAAGCCCTTTCATAGGGGAAAGCACAGTTCCCGTGCCATGGAATAATCTAAATGTGGTACATAAAGCAGTTGGGTGCAAGAGTAGTGTCAAGAAATGCTTTCCAGGTGGGACTTAAGACTTTCCAGGGGGAGATAAAAGGACCTGTACAAAAGCCTGCAGGAGGGAAGAAAGAACATGGCATGTTCACAAAACTGCAAAGTGTGTGGTAGCTTGGAAAATGTTCAGATGGCTGAGAAGAAAGATGGAGTTTGGGAGGTAAGCAGTAGCCAAGAAATTTGGTCTTTGTCTAAGTCCACGTCCTCTGAGGCAAGAATTGAAGTGCTGACACTTAATTTGAGAGAGGCAATCTCAGGGCAGTGAGGATTAGTTAAAAAGGAAAGTGAGGCAAATGAAGAAGCAAAGTAGTGTGAGGAAACTATAGCACTTCGCTTTGATGGCTACCATGTTACAAAGAGCCAGAAAGAGGCATGTCAGGTAACTCAGCAGGCAAAACTGTTTGGGACAAGGGACTTATCCAGAAAGGCTGTAAGAAGAAACCTTCTCTTACAGTCGTCCATAAAGGTAGAAACAGGGGAAGTTTATCTGTCCAGCTCTCTTCCAACTCCTGTTTCCCACTCTTCAAGGACCATTCACTTGGAATTGACTTCTTCATACTCTGGTTACATCGCTTAGCCCCCGGGGTCTGCCCAGGAAGCCAGATCTCATGCCCCATTATGTGGTGTTTCATTCAACTCTGAAGATAAGGGTGGCTTAAAACAGAGTTTGGTGATGAGACTTGAGGCCACTCAGGCTCACCACATCACCTTGAGCCTCAAACACCAGAGCTGAGCTCCTTCAGAAAGGAGAAAGTTGAAAGAATCGTGAAAGTGCATAGGTTTGTGTCCAACATAATATTTCTCCAGAGAGAAGCTATGAAGAGCTTTAAGCCTAGGACAGCTACAGTCAGGTTAGAGTTTAGAAAGTTCATCTGTGCTACAGCGTAAAGGGTGGATTGGGAACGGCAAATCTGAGAATGTGCAGACCACACTGGTCTAATGGGGGTGGGTGGGAGTGAATATGAAGCCAGGTGAGTGCATTTAAGCAATACTACGGCAGTCGATTTGATTGTAGTTTGTAACTAAGTAGATGTGGAGGGTGGCTTGGGCAGCTGAGGATTAGATGGTGATGACATGCTAAATTTCTGATATTTACAATCTTGCTTTTTTTTTTTTTTTAATCAAAGTCATAATACCCAATATCCATGCCAAAGACCTGTTTGGCTATATTATAAGGAAAAAAACACCTATTTTCTACTGAGTCATTTTTATGGGCAGTGAACATTGAAATGGCAATCCCAAGAAAAATAATTTCCTTTGTCTAATCTGCCTTTATCTCTACTTTCTACAGCTTCTTTATGTCCCCATGTTTTAGCAGAAATCTATTAATTATATATTTTTAGATAAAATATTTTCTAATTTTATCAGACCTAATTCTGTCAGTATGTCTGTATGGTAGATGTACATTCACTTTAGATCCACAAAGCCTGGTCTCCAAACTTTGTGATTTCTTTGTGGGAAGAATGGGATGTGAAGACATGAAGTGAAGAATGCCTTTCAAATTTAAGGAACATTATTCTTCATGATTAAAACAGAAAGAGTACTACTTAAAGTATCTTAACAGTGTATGTAGAAAAGCAAAACTCATAAAATCAGAATTTTTGGGGGAAATTTATTTGTTCTTGAATATATTTTACAAGTATAGGTGTAAAATGGTTAGTAATATTCCAGATTGTCGTACCTCACTAATGAGTCAATTTGGAGTAGGTTAGGCTGCAGACACAAATATACCCTCAACCCTCAATGGCTTTTAATCATAAGAGCTTATTTCTAATTCTCATTATACACTTATCTCAGAATTGGCCTTAGAGAGTTTTACCTCTAGTACAACAGAACTCTGAACAAAATACATTGAAAACAAAACAAAACAAAACAAAAACAAACCTACCTGAAGGCTTTGAAGTGTAAGCAAAAGCAGGCAGGTTTTGGAGTCAAAAATTGGAAGAGGACAGAATCTCTGAGAGCAATAATTGCCCATTTATATGGCTTCTATTTGAGATCAGGCTGCAGTCACAACATGGGTAGGCTAAAATCCCACCAGAAAATCTGCTGTCTTTCTGGCCTAAAGGGCAGCCACTGTTCCTGGAAAGTGAGGAGGGGATCCAAGAAAAGAGAGACACAGAGCAGAAGAACCTCAAATTCTGTGCATAACTTTGCCCAATCCTCTGATTTCTGAACAATGCATGCATGGGGCAGACTCAAAGCCGCTTGGAGGAAGGCTAAGAGTTGTTCATTGAGATCTGATCTGCTGCCCTCCACCAGCAACACAGAACTCACTGTTAGAGTCTAACAAGTTAATTGCCTGCTAAAACAAAACCATCAACACTCTTTGTAAGAATATAACGGAATCGAGACTTTTCACAACATAAGCAGAAAGAAGGCCAGAAAGGGGAAACAGAGGAACAAAAGGAAGAGGAGAAAACCTCAAAATAATGAAAGAGAGAAAGCCCAACAGCAGAGAAACAGTGTTCTTGATTTAACCTAAATGAAATTGTATTGATAATTACATTACATGTCAATGGATAAACACTTCCATCAAAAGGCAGAGATGATCACATCTGGTTCTGGCTTATCAAAAAGAACTTTCTAAAACATTGCTTCTGTTGTGGCAGAAGGAAAGGAGCAATGAAGAAGGTGCAGAATGGCTCTTAAAGCTTCTGCTCAGAAATGACATCATTTTCACTAGCATTTCTTTGGCTAAGACACATCACATGATCAAGCCTGCTTCAATAGGGCAAGAAACTATAATTCGCTCACAGGGAAGAGAAACAAATATTTTAAAATAAGTAATAAAATATACTCATGAAGGCATGTTTACTATTATGAAGAGCAAATATCTTAGGATCAATGACTCTTACAAAATGGGAGTATTCTTAAAGAGTATAAACTCTCCTGAAAAAATTTAGCATTATCGATGTAACCTCAGAAAGCTCTGTAGCCAACTTGGCTGCCTGATCCATACTCCTTTCTCTGCAATTCTGTCTCTTACTAAGGGGGTCACACAAAACCACTTCTGTGGCTGTAGCTAACTGGACCAGGATGTGGATTTCTGGCCCATGTTGGGCCATCCAGATTTTCAAATTTGATCATTCCCATTAGGTGCCTCAACTGTGAGGACAACCAAAGCCAGAGAAGTGAGATGGAGGTGTCTGGCCCTTGAAAAGGTGAAGAGAGAAGGTCCAATAGCAGAGAAATTCTGTGTTCTTGATATAACCTTATCCACTTTTGTTAATTTCTATAGCTCAAGCTAATCAGTCTAAGGGCACCATTCACATGGGAGTCTATATAAACAGCGCTAGGTGAACATTGCCCATGGAGTTGTACAATGCTGCAAATTTGTGTTTCTGTTTCTACAGTAGGAGTCTTTCCTTCTACTGTTATAGGTAGAAAGGGCTCATGGAAGCTACAGAGGAGAGACAGAAACATCATTCTTAGGGTAATAGGCCATGACAATAGTAAGTTTGCTAAGCATATCAAAATAGAACAAACTTCCGATTTGGTGCTTGGTGCTTTGGATCTGTGGAGCACCAGTTTTGGAACGAGAATAGCTAGAATTATGGGCATTCAATGGATGGAGACCAAAGTGTAAACTCTAATTATAGACAGATTTTTTTTTTGGTAATTTTGGTATAAAAATCATTGCTGATAAGAGTTTATTCTGATATAGCAGCATATCATTTATAATTATTTGATAATGATTTTTTTTCAAACACGGAAATATGTAATCTAATACATATTTTATGTAAACATGTTATCTTGCATTGATGAATTTATCTTCATGTCTTATTCCTGGATGGAAATTTCACATCGTATAACCTTAGTTCTTTGATTTACCTTCCAAAA
This sequence comes from Eidolon dupreanum, assembly GCA_028627145.1. Lineage (NCBI taxonomy): Eukaryota > Metazoa > Chordata > Mammalia > Chiroptera > Pteropodidae > Eidolon > Eidolon dupreanum. Next base: position 63,598,479 of record CM053507.1, read on the forward strand.
TTGCATAAGCATATCTCTATTAATTTCATTTTGCAAACTTGTCTCCCTACATAGTGAAATAGCTAAATATAAGTTAAGAGCCTCATATATTTTAAAGAGTTCTGCCTTCCTTTGACACATAATTTAAAAACATGCCATATATACTTATCTCATTCAATTCAAAACAGTAATACAAAATGTATAGACAAAGGCTCTCCTGCTGTTTTAAACACCATATAGCAAGTTTTATAGTTGAAGGTTTGCCGACTTAACTATCACTTTCTTATTATGGTGAGTATATGAATATTTTTTTATAAACCAGAGAAAGATGCTTCTATAGCCAGGCACAGCATGTACATTTCAAAAGCCAGTACTTAGCCCCTTGCTCTCAATCCTGTTCAAGTATTTTTTTGGAGCATTAGAGTACAGTAAACTCTCAATTACCCTTACTCACAGAGAGAAATACACAGCAAAGAATGTTCTGCAATAATTTCTAATTGGTTTTGGTTTTCATTTTTATACTTAGAATATGCATGTGAAATTTAAAAAATTACATGTTATCAAGTATTTTCTATTTATTTATCTTCATGTAGATATTTTCCATATCTGGGGACTAAATAAGTTACATCAGATACCAAAATTTTCTTTAGATAATGTGATCATCTCCTAAATTTTGCTTAGAGAAAAAGAGATGTTGACAATACTTCTTAGCATGTCCTTCTTCATAATGTGCTAACCTACTGTCTTGAACTACCAGTTGAAAATTATAGCATAGTACGAAAATGTAGATTAGTTGATAAACGAACTCGACCATCTTTTGCAAAATTGAAAGCACTATATTAATTTAAAATGTTGTTATCGATAATTAAGGAAATGAAAATCACCAGCTAAGGCTAAATTCAATCTGTCTTCTGCCATCTAGTTGGGTTCTGTCTATGATATTGTGTACAGCTTTACTAAAGCAGTCCCGCAGTTCAACCCAGGCAAAAATTACAATTAGAGATGGGAAATATTCGTTTGGCATTTATTATTTGGCATTTAATATCTTTCTATAAGTTAAAAAGGGTTCTAAAACAGCCACATAAATATTTGTATGTCATCCAGTATTGTGGGTTTGCTGAACAAAAGCAACCTACCCAGAACCAGCAGTCCTAAGGCATTGGCTCCTGCCTCAGTCACATACTAGCAGATGAATTTGGACAAGTCACTTGCCTCTCTTAGGCTCAGTTTGTAAAATGGGGATAATAAGGCTTTTATGAAGGACAGGTAAGATCACATCTGAAGTGTCAAATAGTATGTAGGAAAGGCTTAATAAATGCTAGCTATTATTATTCCATAGTGTATTAGTCAAGGTTTTCAAGAGAAACAAAGCTAATAGAATGTGTGTATATACATAAGTAGATAGAGATGAGAGAGAGAGACAGAAACAGAGAAAGACACACACACACACACACACACACACACACACACACACAGATATTTATTTTAAGGAATGGGCTTATATGACTGTGGAAACTGGCAAATCCAAAATCTACAAAGTTGGTGATCCAGGGAAGACTTGAAGTTCAAATAAAAAGACAGTTTGCTGGCAGAATTCCCTTCTCTTTGGGAGATCTCAGTCTTTTTCTATCAGGGCCTTTAACTTATTGGTGAGACCTGTTGACATTATGGATAACCTGCTTCGCTTAAAGTGTACGGATTTAAATGTTAACCTCATCTAAAATATACCTTCATAGAAACTTCTAGAATAATGTTTGAACAAATATCTGGACACAGTGGCCTAGCAAAGTTGACACATAAAATTAATCACACACAGTAATGAGAATTTAGTGCTTTCTGGGTGCCACTGTGCTAAGCACTTTACATATATTAATTTATCTACTCTTTCACCATAACCTTTTGAGATAGGTACTATTATGTTCATACAGATGAGAAAATTTGAGCACAGAGAAACTAAATAACATGCTCAAGGTCATGCAGCCAGGGATTTGTGCTCTTAACCACTTGGCTAGACTGTCAGCAACCTGAGGACAGAGCCACGTAGATATGGTGCCTTCTGTGTCTAGCACAAGACTGTATGAATACTTGTTAAACAAATACCTAAGTGGCTCAGTTATCTAACCTCCTGGATTCTTTTAAGCAATGGGATATTTCCTCTGAATTGATTTGCTGTTTTGTTTTGGGTTTCATCTTATGGATGAAACCTCAAAATGGTATACTCTTTTCAAATCTGAGATACTTTCCAGCAATTAGTGACAATATACTGAGTGAATGAATTTAAATGTGCATAGTAAATAAAGTCATACATATATATAGGCTTTAAGGAGACAATGTAAGTTTCCAAGTTGAGTTGTGTATGCCAAGGGAGTGGCCCAGGGAGAGTAAAAGTATGGAGTTATTGTAAAATATGTATCCATCGGTATAAATGTTTTGCTCAAGCACTCTCTCTATATGTATATTTAATTATAAATTATATCACACATGATTGCATTGATGTATAAGTACATTATAACTACACACAAAAGGATAGATTTTTAAAAAGATAAGAAATAGAGACCACCTTGGAAAACATGATACTGTAGGTGTGAAAAAAAAAAAAGATAGAGATAAATGTTAATTGAAATTCTCCCTTCCTTTTTCTTTCCACACCTCAGTGGCTCTTGTTGTGTCCTTCTCACTTTGGTTTTCACTGATTTAGAGTCTTGAATAATAGGAAGTTTATCCCATTACATGATTTAGTGAGAAATGAACTGGCTAGCCCCACCAACCTCATGTGTTCAATGTGATATGAGGATCAGCAGAAGATCACTGTGAGGTATGAGATAATATATGAAGGTTTTTTTTTTTTTTTTATCACAAGAGACGTACTATTGCATAGATGTTAAGAACAGACATTTAGGTGCTAATCCCAGCTTCATTATGTACTAGATGTGACTGATTAGATAGGGTTATTATGTGTATTAAATTAATTTTTTTAAAAAACTCAACAAACAAGTAACATCTTTACAACATCTTGACATGTAGTAAGCATTATACAAATGTCGCTGAGCATTTTCACAAGGGCCCAATAAAAGTTAATTGCTATTAATTATAAAAACAAATGTAATGACATATGCTGAGGTCATTATGCCTCTATCCCTATTACTTTGTTCACCCAAAATACTATACAATGAAAATGTTAAGGATTTTAAAGAACTGCCTGAGGATTTCATTCATCTGGGTACCAGTCACAATTTTTGCCACATCTGAGTGTCACCTGTACTATTAATTACTTAATATTTTTCTTTAAGTTGAATTGAGTCTAACACCAAGACCAGTACTTCATTATTTTTGAGAGAAGTAATATTAGTGAAATCTTCAATTTGCTGTGCTAGTAACATTTATTTGACAAAAAAAAACATACAATAAGCACATAACCATTAAATCACTATAAGAAATACTGTGTTACACAATACTTAAATTATGAATACTTCCATAATATTCACTCTGCTTAATGAGATCAAAGAATATAACATATGTAAGATATTTACCAGCTTTCCTTCAGAATACCCTTGTTCTCAAGGAGTTAAGAAATTGGGATATGCTTTTTACTTTGAGATACTTAATTGTTATTTTATTTTGGATGACAAGAATTTCAGTATTTTGTTATTTTTCTTCATGGGGCCACTTTATAATGATTAGATTTTCCTTTAACTAAATAAGGTCTATAAAAACTTTGACCATTGTTTTCAAAGGGGTACTAAAAGTACTAATTTAAATTAAATTTAAATTAAATCAAGTTAATCAGATTCCCCATAAGAGACACCTTAAACCAAGAGCTAAGTCTAGAAAATTAAAAGAGAAATTCAACAATATTGAAATCAAACCTATCTTTCTTAAAAATGTGGAATTTCTACCTTGAAATGGACTGTGAATTATATTCTAGGCAAATAGGAGACAGAGAATGGGACCTTTTCCTCTCCCCATTGTCTGCCATCATTCTTGTCTCTGGAAATAGATTCTTCCCATCTAAATCAGAATCTCAAGCAGATTTCTTTTAAACACTTTAAACCAAAATGCTAACATCTTGAAATCTATTAGATAATCAAATGCTTTTGGTTTAAAATGGGTAAGATATCTACTTGAAAATATTATAAATGCATGTCATTTCTCTGATTCATATTTAAGGGTTCTATTTTAACAGTCTATCGTCTTTATTACAGATGCCAAAGTCATTATTACTGTAACTATTCAGGAAAAAAATTCATTTGAGCGAGATGCATGTTTTTCATTGCTTTTACTCTAAACCTATGTGATATGATAGAAAGTGATCTCATTTAAGAAAACCTTGAATTAAGTGGAAAAGTCTTTGAATGAGGCACATTCACATAGGTCAGGGGTTCTCAGTCTTGGTGCTATTGACACTTAGAGCTGGATAATCTCGTCACAGGAGCTCTATTGTGCATTGTAGGATGTTTAGCATCATTCATAGCTTCTATCTAATAGATGCAGGTAGCATTTTCTCCCTCAGCTGTGACAGCCAAAGCTATCTCCAGATATTGCTAGATATGGCTCAGGCAAAAAGCCCTTGAATCCCACCCCCTTATTGAAAAGCACTGATATAGGTCAAGAAGAAAGCTTTGCCATTGCTTTTATGAATGTCATTGCTGTGTTTTGGCGGGGAAAAGTTGATTTCCTTACATGAGTTTTTTTTTTTGTGTGTGTGTGGCTCTATTACAAAATCCAAACTATAAATAACAGAAGTAAGTGAGAAAAGACTGAATGCTTATTACCCAAAGCCATATAAATTCAATAATAAATAATGGCTCTCTAAAAATATGAAAAATCTTTTTCAAAGTCGTTAGCTCTAATCATAAATGAATTTAGCAGCATTTCTTTAAATTTTGCACCTTTGTAATGAACTCTGATAAATTCATGGAACTGGGTGTTAAATAAAGAGATAGAAAGGTCTAATTTGCTGGTTCATTAAACTAGCTTATTTCAAGACATTGTGCATATTGCTTTGAATTTCATATTTCTGAGCAGTGGAGACAATAGTAGTATCTATCTTTAATGTAGTGTGGCAGACAATTAGGAACTCAAATGGATTAAATCTCATTTCATCAGAGATACACACAGTGATTATTATTTTATTGCCAAATACTGTCAGCATTACATTTCTTCAACTGCTATTGTAATACCTGACTTGCATTCTTAAATTTGCACTAAACACTGTGCAATAACATCAACTTAGGGCCTGTTTTCATATGTGCTTTATTCTGTTCTTTACTATATGTGTTCTCTCAAAACTAGTTTTAAGGGTACAAAGTTTTGCACACACTTGTTACATGAGAGGCAGCTGAAGCATTGAGGAAAAGGTGAGCATTGGGATTAAAAATATGTTCCAGTCCTAGCACTGCCTCTTTCAACTCAGCTATCTTGGGAAGGTGATTGTATTTAAAATAGAACTAAAAAAAGATAATTTTCTTTTGTTGTTTTAAATATTCTTTGTCAGATTTTTTAAATTATAGAAATATTGCTTTTTGAAAGAAATGAAATTATGCAGTGAAATAGCCAATCATTCACCCCTCCATCTCCTTTGATCACTCTCATAGCCCATACTTTTTCAGGTAACTAATATTAATCATTTAGTATATATATCTGTCTATATTTTTGACCAACCTCTATGAATATCTACAAGTAATTTTACCCAAATACAGCATGTTTCTTTCTTTTTAAATAAAAAATAGGATTATATTCTACATATTTTTCTCCAACTTGGTTTTCTGAGTAACTTTAAACCGAAGCCATTGTTTAGATTTAAAATAGCTGCATGATATTTCATAGTATAGATATTAATATCTGTTGAAACATTTCCCTCCAGATTGACTCCATGTTGTTTCCAGTCCTTTGGCACTACAAACCATGATGCAATAAATGTCATTACACTTACAGCATTGAACATACAGTTTCCTGTGATTGAAATGGGGAACAGGGACGTTTCACACAGTATGACTAACTGTTTTGAAGTCCAATTTCCACAATTGCATGTTGAGAATCACGACATCTGTCCTGCTTCCTCCACGCATTGATGTAAGGATAGTCTGAGCCAGCAGGGGAAAACGACATGGTAGTTCTGGAATCAGGAGGGTCCTTATCAAAAATCTCATTCAAGCCAAGCTTCAGATTTCAAAGCCACCTGCTTTTGTTTGCACAATCCAATATAAAATTTGTACACTTGTCATATGCTCTCCAGCTCTTGAATGTTTTTTTTTCAAAGGTATAATCAGCATTTCAGTAGATAATTGACTTTTTCAGTGATTGATATTTGGCTTACAAAATGCCAGAGCAAGTACTCTTCAATGTGGCAGCTGAGTTCTGAGATAGATAAAGCGGGTATATGTGAGTGAGTGAGTGAGTGTGTGTGTGTGTGTGTGTGTGTGTGTGTGTGTGTGAAAGAGAGAGAAAGAGAGAGAGAGAGAGGGAGAGGGGTTGAGAAAGAGTGAGAGGAAGAGAGAAAGGAGAGAAACTCAGTAATTTCAATTAGTGTGAAGGAAAATTCATCCAGTAACACATTCACAAGATGCTGGCTTTGGAAACTGCTCATATGGTGAGAAAATAGTCTATTTAATATTTTACCTGGTACCATAATCATTTTTAATTATTCTACTAAAATATTTCATAATGTGCAGTGTGACATCTCTCTCCTGGAAATAAAAAGTCTAAAAACTACAGCCAAATTTATATCATGTTTTTTATTCAAAACATACTTGTATTCATAAATTCATTGATGTACAGTGACTGTGTGTTCCACATTAATATGATAGGCTACAAAAGTGTGCATGACCTTCTAGTTTAAGGGCTTGGGTCTAGACCAGAGATTTTTAAACTGAGGTCTATGATCCATTGGATTATGAAATGAAATTGGAAATCAAGACTGGTGTTTTAACAAATACAATAAAATAGAATGGAAAATGTTAGAGTGTAACACTCCAAATAATGATAGTTAATGTTTCATAAATATAAATGTGTGTATGTGTGTGTGTGTGTGTGTGTGTGTGTGTGTGTGTATTGGATCTCAGTGTTAAATGTTTTTCTTACTGTGTGTAGCTATCAACGATATTTGACAGTTCCTCTTCTAGTGACACTTTGCTCATGAAATTCATAGATAGCACTCGTTTTGCTGTCTGGTATAACTGTCTCTGTGGGCTACAAAGATGTGACCAGTTGGAGCTTTCTTCCCTCTTCCTCTTTTCTTTCCTTCATCATTCATTTTTGGAACGTGGTCTTTGATAGGGCAAAAAGACAAGAAGTTAATGAAATTTGTTTCCTTTGAGGAGTCTTTGCTCTGAAGAATAGGATAGGGCTTAAAGACCTCATCCTATCCATCCAAGATGGAGCAGGGACACTGGGAGGGAGGCAGAGAGCATGGAGGAGAGACAGATATTCAACAAATAACTAAAGCATACAGAATGTCAAGTGGTGGTATAGACTCTGGAGAAAAATGAAGTAGGGAAGGGGATAGGTGTGTGTGGTGTCAGGGCTGGGGCTGAGTACTGCAATTTTATAGAGAGTGGTTAGGAAAAGGAAAGTGGCAGTGGACCTAAGACTTGAAGAAAATATGGAAGCAAGCCATTTAGACAGCAGAACATTCCAGGCAGACATGTGCCCAGTGTGTTGAGAAACACAAGGAGGCCTAGGTAACTGAGATGGGGCTAGGAGTGGAGAGTAGAGGAAGCTGAAGTTAGCAATGCATGATGGGGGTGGAGGTGGTGGGGAGGTCTAAGTTGCGCAGAGCCTTGAAGGCCTGAAATTAGACTTTGGATTTTGCTCTGAATGAGATGAAATGCCACAGGAGGGTGTTGATCAGAGAGTGACATGATGAGACATATTTTTTAAAGATCACTGTGGCTACTATACAGTGGATAGTACCTACATGCTCTCCCAGGAGTTATAAGTGTAATTAAGGGGTAATATAGAGAAAAACAATGTATGTGAAATAGTTATTAAAGCACCAAGAAAAATGTCCAGATAGATTATAAATCAAGGTCCACTGTTTGCTTCCTACAGTTAACTTAATAATGAACCAGACACAGGAAGTGGGAGTTCTTGGTGAAAAGTTGAAGTAGTCTAATCTAAAAGTGACCAGTTAATCAGTATAGTTGGAGGATCAAATAGTCTCCTCCATTCACACTCCATTATGGGAAAGCTAGATTCAGAGACCCTCCTTCTGTGATCTCTGGTTGGCATTGACAGCCCCTCCTTCCCTCATACCTGTGCTCTCTGCAGTTGTGTTCTTTGATTTTTTTTGCTCCTTCTCTGAAGCTATACCTCAGGTCATGTACGTCCAAGGAACACAAGGCTCCTATACTATGGTCATGGTCAACCCAGGAGTCAACACTGTGCTTTTCTGCTGCTAATTCACCTGGCCTGCCACGACAATGCCTTTCTAGGGTGTTTGCTGCTGCTCCCTTCAGGGGTAGTAAGATCCTTTTCTCTGTCTCTTCCCTTGGCAGGAAGGGAGAGAAAAACTATCCCAAAGCATCCAGCAATACTCTCCTGAACAACTCTCGGAGGCTGAGAAGGGTCACAAGCTTCTTCGTACCTTCCCTTGTTATGTGGATTAGTGGGTGAGGGGCACAAACATGCATCCTAAATACAGTACTCTTCACTCCCCCTGCTTAATGGGAAGGGCACAATCAGCTCCAGATTATTCCAAAAGCAGCCACTCTGCTGGCATTTTTTCAACTCTGAAATATGTGCTTCTGCTCCTGTTTGGACATTCTGACATTCCAGCAGCAGGGGGACTGTCCTCTCTCCCACCCCAACTGTGTGGTACTGGGTTTCAGCCTCCTGCAGCATATGCACATTGTCAGGGAACCTTGGTAGTGGCTGGCCTAGGTCCAGTCCACAGAAGTTATTACCATTAAATCAATGGCTTGCAAAATGGGAAGTGTTTTGACCATAAAAATTGCTACCTATAAATACAGAATTACCTTTGATACCACGGAAAAGGGGAGGCTGTATGCTGCTCTCAAAAAGGCCTTTGTAAAACCCCACTAACCTGCCACTTTCAGATACCAGGGCCATTCGGGTCAGCAGGCTCAGTTTCCCAGGAGGCAGGTGGCTGGTATGAAATCCTGGTGCCAGTGACTGAGATTTTGAAGGTTAATGGTGAAGGCTAAACAAAATAATTAAATAAAAATTAAGCTCTCTTGACTTCTACTAACTCTGCAGTCAGAAATTCTATTATAGTAAATTGCTACAGTACTACTTTAGGTTGCTGTGTATCATATATGATTGGAGAACTTTACATCTTCCTTTCTTTCCTATAGTTTTTGTGCTTGCAGACAGAATGCCATATCTTCCCTGGTGGAAAAAGGACTCTGGGGTGACCATTGCTCAATAATCAATTAATTAATTGAACATTGATTACTAATTAAAAAATTTTTGAGTTTTAAAGCTTTCTAATTTTTATTATATTTAATTGTTTTCTACCTACCTCTTAGATACAATAACTCTTAATAATTTGCTGTATTTGCTTCAGATAAAATTTTTCCCAAAGAAATAAAACATTATATGTTCAGAGGATGCTTCTTTTGTACTCATCTCTCTCCTTTCTCAGGGGTGCATTGAGACAATATTCTTATCTTTTTATCCTTTACTACATTCTTTGTCACAGTAAGCAATATAAAGTAGTTCTTAAAAATTATTACAAAACATTTTAAACATAAACAAAATCAGAGGCAATAGTAAATGAACTCTAGGGTTTCTTTTAAATTTGGGGTAAATAGTATTAGTCTTTTGCAATTTGATTTTATATGCATCATTATGTTTCTGAGGTGGATCTAGGTTGCTACATGGAGATCCATTTCATTCATTTTGACTGCTCTAGAGTATTCCATTATAGAAATGGCTACAATTTACCTATTCTGATGATGAGCTTGTAGGTGCTTTCCCATTTTTTCCAACAAGGCTTCAGGGAGGATCTTTGCAAACATTTCCTTGGGCACATGCACAAAGGTTTCTTTAGGAGAGGAATTACACAATCAATTGATATATACACTTTGAATTGTACTGGGTTTTGCCCAATTGCTCTCCAAATGGTTACACCAAATTACACTCAACACAAAAAGCTATGAGTGTTTCTCTGTATCTTTACTAACACTTGTTATTGTCAAAATTAAACATTTAACCCATCTTGATGGTTGTAAATGGACATTTCTGTCATTTTAAGTGCATTTCTTGGAGACCAGTGGGGTTGAACATTTTTTCAGGACTCCTATAATTTATGAGAACATGTCACTGACTATCTTTCATTGGTGTGCTCATCTCTTTCCTATTGACTTGTATGACTAGATCTAACTATAAATGAGCACTTTGTTTAGATACTATGCTAGGGTCTGGAAATATAAATAACAGGTACTATGAATGGCTCAACCTAGTGATAGTACAACATTTTAGGAGAGAGAACCTTGTGTTTGTGGATTGGGGCACTGTTGTTGGAAGCCCCACCAGAACTACCTGGAATGGAGAGGAGTTTCTCATCAGAAGAAAACTGAACAGACAAAAACAAGAGATGTACATTGTGGAGGGATATTGGAGGAAGCCTCCAAGAGAGGTGCATTTTTGGCCCCATCTAGAGCCTACTGAGATACAGATGCAAGAACACTGGATGTGTATCCAGAAGATTATGGTGTCAACACCAATACTGACACTTAGGAACTGTGTGATTACTAATCACTAACCACCCTGAGCCTGTTTCTCCATCTGTAAAATGAGGATGGTTCTATCAGCCTTCTAGGGCCATGGTGATGATAAATGCTCTAACTATTCACAAATTTAATAAATGGGATATTAGCAGCCAACTTCCCTTCATTATACAAAGATCTTTGTTGGACTGGAGTTGTAAGGCTTTATTCTTCTGCATTAAATATTTAATTGTGTGCACTAGGAATGATAGTGAATGAACATTCTCTCAAAATATAATGTGCATTTGTTACTTTACTTTTGGTACATTTCTGTCAATGAATTGTGTGGTAGTCAATTTTTTTAAATAAATATTCGTCTTTATTTGAGAGCAAGAGTGGATTCATTAGTTTCCAATACCACATTTTTAAAGGGCATATTTTTAAGCACCAGTGATTTTTAAAAGTCTCTTTTGAGCTCTTTGAACATTGTTTTCTCCAACTAGAATTAGAGAACATTTTGACATATTTCAAACAATTTCTCTGAACAAGGATGCAAACAAATGTATTACATTAAGGAAAAATACAAATGGGAAAGGACCTTTTTGAATAATAGGTAATGATATTTCAAGGACAATGCAGAATTATTCATTTCTGATATTCCTATTTTCATTCTTAGCAACAGGAATATATGTCTTTCAATTCTTGAGTAGTTCTGTTAATCTCACTACTCATTTTTCTTTCAACGATTCAGCTGATTTATTATTTCCCTCTTTAGCAGTTTTAACTGCTAAAGGTTCAATGTAACTGCTAAAGATGCAATGTAACCCCATAAATTTGTTTCAGTCTCTCAGCTTTGATACCCAAGGTCATTATACACCCAAAACATCCTTTGCTTACATCACTCCTTTAAATATTCTTTCTTGCTCAATGAGTTGTTACATAATTACATGGTGCCAGTAACAATATCATCTTGTTTTTATAGTTTTATGATGAAGGATATAAAAATGAACTGAATTGAAGAAAATGTTAAAAGATACTTGTAAAATATAAGAGATTGCTATCATAGTTTACCACATATAAATGATATAGTATGTATATATTTAAAATTGAATTTTCTTAGTATATGATTTAGAAATGTGTTTGAGTAAAATCCTTATATTAATGTGTGATGTGATGATTCTAAATATATAGAGTAAGTCGTCTTTAGTGGAGGGTTAAAATAATTATGAAAGATTTATTTTTGCCAACACCCCTCATTATAACCAGAAGTTTTCTATTGGATATTTGCATCTAAAGTAATAGTACTTGAGAAAAGAGAAAAATTTTAAATAAGACCAACTTTCATACTACACAATCTCAACTTGTTATGGCATGAAGTGTACTGGGGCGGTGGGGAGGGTAGTTAGGGTGATCATCTGTCCCAGTTTGCCAGGGACTGAGAGTGTTCCTTGGATCTGGGACTTTCAGTGCTAAAACCAGGAAAGTCCCAGGCAAACTGAAGTGAGTTGGTTCCCCTATGAGTAGCTTGGCCTCAGTTCTTTATTTCTACCCCTCTGCATCCATATTTTTGCAATGACCTCACTGTGGGTAATGTGTACCTCCTATTCCTTGACACTGGGCTTGGCCATGTGACTTACTTCAGCAAAAATATATGGGTAAAAGTGATAGTTTGCCTCTTCCAAGGATTAATAGGTCTTATGTGTTTCTGGTTTCTCTCTTACAGCTCTTCCACAAAAATGCTCTGCAATAGGCCCATGAAGCAATGAGAAAGGTATGGAATAGAGCCACTTCAGCTGACACTTAGCCCTGCGGTGAGAAGCAGAGTTGCCCAGATGAACCCAGCCTAGATCAGCAGAACCCCAGGCAACCTGTTGATGTGTGAGTAGAAAATGCTTACTGTTACAATGCCACTGAGATTTGGTGGTTATTTGTCAAACTAAATTATTGCAACAAAAGCTAATCGATGTAGGTGGTAACAAGTACTCATTCAATAAATATTTATCATAATGCTTCTGTGTGCTAGGCACTGGGAATACAATGACAAGCAAGATAGAATTCTTATTCTTATGGAACTTATAGTCTATTCCCTGAGACCCTTTTGGGAAGGTCTGAAAGGTCAAAATTATTTTCATAATAATACTAAAATATTATTTGCCTTATCCACTTTTCACTGTGTTGACATTTATACTGATGATAAAAAAACAATGGTGGGGATAACTACTGGTATCCTGACACAAATTATGGCAGGGGCACCAAACTGTGGGAGCAGTCATTGTATTTACCCCCATCATGCAATTTCAGTTAAAAAATTCTAGTTTAATTTTTTAATGTCTTTGATAAAGTAGTTAAAATCATCAATTTAATTAAAGCTCCACCCTTGAGATTAATATATTTTTTCATAATCTATATGATACAATAAAAAGTTCACACAAAGGACTTCTGCTGAATACTAAAATAAGATGGAATAGTTAATAAATGGTTAAAAACTGTTAGTTGTTTAAATGAAAAAGTCAAATTCTTACCTCACAACATACTCAAACATATTCCACTCAGATTAAAGATTTAAATACAAAAATAAAACAAAAAGCTACTATGAGGAAATACAGAAGGATATATTTTTATAACTCTGACATGGGACACTTCTTCCTCAGCATTAAACAAATGCCAGATAACACAGGGGACTTCAGCTTTTCCTTTATATATTTCATTATTGTTTCAATTTTTATGAGGATTTTTATTTTAAAATAAAACTAACCCAATTAATTAAACAAAACAAGTGTGTGCCAGTAATCTTCTTAACAAATTGCAACACAGCTTTCATCGATGTTATATGAATAATGAGCAAATTTTAAACACAATTGTTATACAACTGATCACAGTTTAACAGTAAGGCTCATCAGAAAAAAAAGCATAAACAGTCTGAGACCCTTTATATCATTTGTCATCCAAAGTCAACATTTAATCCCCTCGAGAGTAATGACCTATTATATAAATTATATAATTTCCCTAGATGTTTTAGAGGGCTAGGATTTTAAAAAATCCATGACAGTTTATTAAGACCAAAATCAGAGAGGGTAAACAATCTTATGATGTTCTGGTTGCAACAGTCAATTGTTAACAGCTACCCCTAATGTTTTTCAGGCCTAAAGTTCTTTTTCCTGGAATATGGCATCAAACCCTATGTCTTCAAATTAATTCATATTAAAGAACCATGTAAAGATTGCTTTTTGAGTGGCTACCCACAAAAATGGGAAGGATATGAGTCAGGCTCTTAGGTTTTCACAGAGCCTCTGTTAGCACATACCATGTCTTTATAGGAATTAGAAAAATCATCCCTCCCAGTGGACAAATTAGAAAAAGGCTTTTCCTCTGGGTGGAAAAATTAGAAAATGATACTCCTTCCTCTGGGTGGATGCAGCAGAGAATTAAATGGATTTCTACTTCTCTTAGTTCCCATGGCTGGAAGCCATTTTGGAGGGTACAGCCTGGCCAGCTGTGTGCTAGAGCTCCATCCATATCTTCACAACATAAATTCTGCTTCTTGCTGTCTTGTCACAAAGTTAAACTTTAATGAAGCAATAAGAGAAAATATGCATACATATCGCATAATTCCTCCCTGAATTACTTGTGAAACAAGGCTCATTTGGACATCTAGTATTTGAGATAGAGTGCTAAAGGATATAATTTTAAGGCTATTCCCTTTATTATATTAGGATTGGGGTCAGCAAACAAATGCCCATAAGCCGAATCTGGTTTGCTGTCAGTTTTTGTAAATAAAGTTTTATTGGAATACACCAACATTCATTCATTTACATACTGTCTAGGGCTGCTTCCACACTACAATGGCAGAGTTGAGTAGTTGCAATAGGGATCATGTAGCTCACAAAGCTTAAAATATTTAGTACCTGGCCTTTTGCAGGAAGTTTGCTAATGCCTGTTAGATCACCAGATGGCACTGTCTTGAACATACTATGTCTATCTTTTGCCTAAGTGTCCTTAATGAATTGTAATTTAATATTAATTTCTTAGAATATAAGATGAGTTATATAACGAACATTCATATCTACCAAATTTCTGCATATGGAAAAATCTCTTCTTAAATGATGATAATTCACAACCTCGATGCAGTTCAGCCTCGAGGTTCTGTGAAACTACTTGGATTTCTACAAAAGCAAAAATTTAGCAAGATGATATCCATTAGGTTACCCATCATGTCTTAATAAAGAACTCAGGTCACAAATCCTCCATCAAACCATGGAAGGAAAAAGTTGTCTTTGCAATTGAGCTCATTCATTGGACTCTTAGGACAAAAAGAATTATGTAATTTAACTTCCTCTTTAACTTGGCTGCAAAGATATTCAGGGCTAAATTCAGGAATCACCTGAAGTAATTTCTCACTCCATTGTAACATCAAGTCTCCTATACTATCTTTGGTTCTGTTATTATTTTTAATTGTCTTGTTTTTATGTTGTTATATTGCCTCTATTCCTTTTTTGAAGGAGGAAGTTTATAAATCTCATATTATCGAATCATTTTGGTCCAGTGCTCCTTCCACCAACAACAATAGTGTAGGGAAACGAAATGGGTTTAGTGCCAGCCAGACCATGGTTCAGATCTCAGCTTTGTCCCTTACTAGCACCGGGACCTTGGACAATTCATTTAACATCTCCAAACTTAGTTTCTTCATGTTTAAAATGAAACAATAACACCTATCTTGCAAGATTACCAGGAGAATTAGATTGGATATATGCAAAGTGCCTTTGGGATTTTACTATTTTATATTCTCCTTAATTCATTTATAATTTTAAATATTAATTTTTATTTTAAATATCTAAATAGAACTTGAGATAGCTTTGAAATGAGATTTCAGAGTCACTCGATTACTTTAGCATGTTATATTGAACACGTTGACCACAATGAAGAACTTTTACATAGCATCTTTGACAGTAAAATGATATTATTTTGGTATGCACACATTTTATAATTTCTGTTTAATAACTAATATCATTCACAATTTTCTTTACAAATGTGCTCTATTATGGTGGCTTTGTTATCTGTGAGATAATAAAAATCACTAAGAAAATTTTTTGGAATTCTTTCTTCTATATAATCATGTTTATGATCCTAATTGATATTTGGCAAGTGGAATAAATGAATAATTTATTCGAAACATTTTTTATATAACATTTAAGAATTCATCTTTGAAGTGACATTATTTATAACATTATAGCCTTAATTTACACCTGAATTTTCAAATTATATGGACGCCAAATCAAAATGTATCAGATACAAATCGTGACAAAAGTAACTATTTTGACAAGAATTTAGGTAGGACTTATCTGAAAAATGAACAGAGTAGCACATCATGAGCTACATAGTGCTTATTTCTTCTTTTCCTAAAAATAATACAGAATTAAAATCAGAGACTAGTAAAGACAGAAAAAGCAGGACAAATATAAAAGAAAAATAGAACATACTTATCCAATTCAAATATCAGCTTTATTTGATTGCAAAGAGCTTTGGAATGAAATAAAGTAGACTCAAGTTACATAGCTGAAAAATTTTCTTTTCACATGGTCACATAGTAACCATAGTGAATAATAAGCTGTGTTGGACTACTATTTGCTACTTATTGATATTAAATGTTTAAGTGTATGAAACATTAACATATAGATAGTTGGCTTCTTCTAGCCAGATCTGTGATTCACAGTAAATCAGGGTAAGTCCTTAGATGAGAAAACATTACTGCTTGGGTGGTACCTTGCATATGGGGCAGGAATCAGAGTCTCACATGACTAACTCCCATCCCTTGCCTTGAGCAGCCATTCCAAAAATATCTGGAGCCTCTCCTTAGCCCCTTAGGTTCTTACTTGGAATAAAACTCAGAGCTTCTTCCAAAGGATGCAGAAGTGCCCTCTCAGCCAGACCCAGCTCTTGAAGTAGAACTGTCAAATTAAATCCAGATTACCCAGTCAAATTTTAATTTTAGATAAACAACAAATAATTTTTTGGTATAAGTATGTCCCGCACAGCTTTTGAGATGTACTTATGCTAAAAAATTATTCATTTTTGATCTATAATTTAAATTTAATTGGGCATCTTATATTTATATGTGCTAAGCCTGGACACTTTTGCTGGACACTTTTAGGTGATGGCATTATCATTCTGGTAGCTGCTGTGGAATCAAAAGCTAGTCCTAAAGCAAACACCAGTGACTGAAAACATGGAACAGAACTTCCAGAGTAGTAATAAATTTCTTTTAGTATCAATGCAAACATTCAACAAAGGTTGGACTGGAGTTCTTTATAATAAAAATGACAATAACTGGGCCCAATTGGTTGCTTGGTGTGTCTGCATGGCAGGAGGTGGGATTAAGAAAAATTCATAGTGATCTATTTTGGAAATGTTAACTCTTTATGTGATGATTATAATATAGCAAAGCCATCTCATTTACTTTATCCCACTGTTTGTTATATTCCTACCGTCTTCAGATGATTGCTAAAGAGGATTTCTTGTATTTGTGCATTAACAAACTTCCTTTTGCTTAATCCTACCTCTTTCTTCTCTGAGGCTCTGCAGAGGTATCTACATGTGCACAAATTCTGCCCAACATTTGTAGATGGCCATGAGATGAAAGTGAGACCTCCGAGGCAAAAGCAAAAATTTGAGGGAAGAGCAGTTGGAACTTGGCCGTGTTCTACTATTTCCAATCTTATTCCTTGTTCATCCCATCAATTCTCATTTATTGAGTGCTTCTGTGTTGCACCCAATCAGATTTTGTTTTCTCCAGAGTACTTTGTTCATCATTTTGGGGATTTTGTTTATGTAAGCGGTGCTTGCTTCCCTACAAGTGCAAAAACATTCTCAAATATACCATCCATTGAAAAACTGCCTACTACTGTAATGGAGTGCTTCCTCAGATGCATCATTTGATCTTGTGTTATCCCATATTCAAAAGCCATTTAGAAATGTGTTTTCTCATCCATAATTTAAACAGTTAATCTAGTCCTATTGTTTGAATATTCTCTTTTTATTGTTTCACTATGTTGTATTATATTAAACTCATTTAAACGCTTCTGTTTTATAATTGTATGGAATTTGGGGGTAATTTATTCAAAGTTGTATACCCTATAAATAAATTACTTTCCGTTTGCTGCTAATGTTTAACTGACTCCATTGAAAAGGGGAAAAAAGCAAAAGAAAGTTGAAGATACAACTTTTGTTAAAGTGAGTAGAAAAAGTACACCAATTCTGTTTAGAAAAGACTTTTAAATATCCATAGTGATAATACAAAAGAGAGCAAAAGCATTTTGGAGAGAGATTAAATAAATGGTAAACAATCATGCCTCCAACATAGAGAATGCGTCATTTCCTCATTTAAAAGAAAAAGTAGGAAATCAGAAATACTGGTGTTCATTGTGAGAAAGAGAGCAGAGGTTGGGCTTTTATCCTGTATTCATAGAGGCCATCCTTTCAATTAGGTATACTTTTAAAAATAACCCGATGAATCATCTTTTAAGAGTCTGAAAACTAAGTAAAAAGAAAAAACTCAGGTCTGTATAATTTGCACATCAAGTAACTGTGCCTGAAACTTTGTTAGTCCAGAGAATATTTGCAAACTGCTTTTTTCTGGTACCTAAGAATATGGGAAGATTTCATATTCCTTTTATTTGGAAAGTTGTTTCAACTGTAAATATCTGTGTAAAAAAAAGAATGCAGTCAATACTTTTCATAAACCATGTTATTTGTTGGGTGTCCACCGTATAACCCTGGCATGCCATTATGACAAAGAATGTAGATGACATTTCTGATGAAATTACATCCAAATATCTTACTGTACGAAAGTTATGAGAATTAACAAACTAAATGAGATTGGAGGAATTAACATTCTTTGGAAGGTGTGTGTGAGCTATTCCTAACAGAGGAGAAAAAAATTTTAATCCACAGTTTTTAGCAATGAGACCTTTTAGTTGATTTGTCAAGTGTAAAAAGAAATGAAACATCATCTATTCTACAGTCAAGAAGATAAGTAATGAGCCACTCATTTCTAAATGAAGGCCTAAGGGAATAAGCAACTGGCCTTGAATTTCAAAAGAGAATAGTGGTTGTGTTTGAAAGAATACCAAGTCAAAATCACCCCATTCATGTTTGGATTTGAGTTCTTACTCATTTTTAAATGAGCTGTAACCATACTGAGTGCCTCTGTGGGTGCTATGGAAATTGTAATTACTACCTTTAGTAAAGTAAGGAGAAATAGGAACAGTTTTCCTTTTAGTTCCTTTGCTATATACTTTCTGTTAGACAAATTTAGATGGATTATAAACATAGGAGCCCCACAAATACATGCCATATCTTCAAGGTGAATCTTTAGGCTATCATTCCCCCTTAGATTTCAGACAAAATAGCTGTCTGCAAAGAGAAAGAGATTTGGAAAAAATGTCAACAGAACAGAATCAGACAACAAGCTTTGGATCCCTTACCTATCAATTTCAGGCACTGGCTTGGGTGGCCTTTAATGACGATAATAGTTAACATTGAGTGCTAGCTACATACATAGTTCTTTACTTGCATTATTTTCTTTAATTCTTGTCACAAACTTTGTGATAAGAATGATTATTATCCCTCACTTTATAGATGGGGAAACCAAAGCTGAGAGAGTAAAAGTTCCTTGTCCAAGAGCTTATAACTGATATAGGCAGAATTCAAATCCATGTCTGATGATTTGAGAGCTTAAATTCAAACTCTGCTTCTATCAAACCACATGTGCCAAATTGGTGTTAGAAGGATGTGACACAGTCATAAGCTGGGTTAAGGGATATCATCCTGAGTGCTGTACAACTAAATAAAGGTTATTTCTTGATTCTCCTTGATTTAGAAGGGTTCTGAACAGAAAATATTCAAGAACCAAAGAGGTTAATGATATCTTTCAGAAAGAGGGAAATTCTCTTCTCATTTCTAAAAGATACACAAATGTGCATTTCATCATCCTCTCTGGTATGAGTTGGGTTGTGTTCCCCTCAAATTCATACGTTGAAATCTCTAAGAGCATAAAAAATTTTATTCTACCCTTCTAGGTTATTTGGCTGGTTAAACAATTAAAATGACATAAGATAGAATAACAGAAGAAAAACAAACAAATTTGGTGTATATGAGAACTCCAAAGATATGAGTTTCAAAAGGCAGCCAGGTAATTGTGGCTCATTTAACATCCTGAGCTAGAAAAAGGGGTGGGGTCTGAGGGTACAATGGAAAGGAAGGGCATTCACAGGAAAGTGAAAGGAGCAGTTTGGAAAACAAAGATTGCCCTATTATGCAGATAAGTCTCTTAGGTAAAGAAAAAGCCCCCTTTTCCAGTGTAAATTTGGGTAGCTGAGAGGTAAGTAAGGAGCTTTTTCTGAATCACCTGGGTTTTGATTGCCTTAGCTCAAAATATTCATGTTAGAGTGGCATATTTTGGGGTGACAAATTGTGCTCCCCTTCAGTCTCATCTTTGAAATTTCAAATAATAATTCAGTCCAGAAATTAAGTTTATAGATAGCTCCACATCTCATTAAACTAATTTCAGTCTTGAGAATAAGTCAGTTCAGTTAAATGGTTGTTGTCTCATTTCAAGAGATGGTCTTGCAGGCGGGCTTCCAAAATTAGGCCTATATATTGCAAGCAGTCAGGCAATTAATAAGAGCCATTTCTATGGAAATGAAAGAAAAACAAAGATTAATGGTTGGAGTAAACTATAAATGCAGTTTCTGAGTCTTGAGAGTTGCCAGTCTAGGTGTCAAGCTTAAAGCATCTTTGGATGGAATGAGGGCAGGCAGTGGCAATCTGAATGAGTTTTCTGATTTGCAGTTTGAATGTCTCTGATTCATTGGGTAAACCTTCTGAGTGTCCCATACAACAACAGGCATGAGGAAGATTGTCTAAACATGAGCTACAATGGCGATTTTTCTGAAGTTTATATCTAGTTGTCTAACTTCACTTTGCAGGGCTTACGGAAAGAAGGCAGTTTTAGTTCTCAATGATCCTAAGTCAAAAGGATGCGAGAAAATTGGAAATGTTAGTTTGGAGAGTCATAGCCAGATATTGGAAGAAACTAGAATTCATGATCCAGTCCAGTGTACAGATAAGAACAAAACCTCAAAGAAAATGAACAGAAAAGAGAGAAGACCCAAATAGATAAAATCAGAAATGAAAGAGAAGAAGTAACTATGGACTCCCCAGAAATATAATGGAATATTACTCAGCCAGAAAAGAATAAAATCTTACCATTTGCAACGACATGGATGGACGTAGAGTGTGTTATAATGAGTGAAGTAAGTCAGACAGAGAAAGATAAATACCATATGGTTTCACTTATATGCAGAATCTAAGGAACAAAAGAAATGAACAAACTAAATGAAAACAGACTCACAGACATAGGAAATAAATTGGTGATTGCCAGAGGGGAGAGGATTTGGCTGGCAGGGTGAAAAAGGTAAGGGATGAAGAAGCACAAATTAGTAGTTACTAAATAGGGAGATGTAGAGTATACAGCATAGAGAATATAGTGGATATATTGTTATGGCTGTGTGTAGTGCTGGATTAATGCCAGAGTAATCGGGGAGATCACTTCATGAATTACATAAATGTCTAGCTGTTGTACTGT
Source organism: Eidolon dupreanum (assembly GCA_028627145.1). Classification (NCBI taxonomy): domain Eukaryota; kingdom Metazoa; phylum Chordata; class Mammalia; order Chiroptera; family Pteropodidae; genus Eidolon; species Eidolon dupreanum. The sequence continues at coordinate 63,619,770 of CM053507.1, forward strand.
ATACCTGAAACTAATATAAAATGATAAGAAGAAAAGGAACAGCGTTAGAATCTGATATCCACAAAGGCGTACTACCAAAATATAATTTTTCTCCCTAAAATCACCCTCATTTCTAGCAATGACAGCCAAATTAAGACAATTTGATTGTAAAATAAATATAGTTTTAATAAATTTGGCCTGATTATTTATAAAAGTACAGGAAGAATAGTAATTGACCATATAGGCTTTTAAAATCTGCTGTGATGGTACTTTTTATAAAGAATCTCTTGAGGCTAGGAAGCCAAGCCAAGGACTTGCCATCAGACTTCACCCATAATACCCACAGATTTGGGTGAATTCTTCTCTTCATGAGGTCCCCTCCCCAACATCCTGAGGTTTCTGCACCTACCAGGAAGTGATCTTCCTTATTCACCTGTGTAAGCAAGGTACCGGGCTGTTCTTTCAAGAGGCTGTATTGTGTCCATAAAGTCAACTTCAGTTCCTTAAAGCTGTCTGGCATATCTGATTATATGCATAATCTCAAATCTGACATTCTTGTCAGTCTTGATACTATAATCAGTGTTTCCAATTGTGTACTGTTATAAGGAGAACAGATTCTTATTGGACCTATGCAAATAAATATATTGTCATAAAGAATATTCACTAAGTGTCTAAATTCTGGGGGTGGGGGGAATCATTTGGGGAGAAAAAGTAATAGTTTCATTTTTGTTTACAAAGCTACACTTTACCAAAGTACTGTCATGGTTTAAGAAAAAAGAGAAATTCCCTTAAATCTGGAATAAAAACCATTAAGAAACCAGCAATGTTTCCAATAAAAAAAGTCATAAAAATTATAATTATCCTCATCAGTTCATTCAGTCTCATGTTATTAATTCTTGTTCTGCTGGAATCTAGTTTTTCCATTAGTTCTGGAAATTCTTATCCAGTTCAGTTTTATGATCTTAAAGTGTTCAGAAATGTGTGCTTGCCAGAGTTTTTTTCATGAATCTCTTTGAAGATGATGTACTTTTGCAAGAACACTTTTGCAAAAGCATCAGAGTAAAACAATAACAGTTAATGACGAAGGACATAAACATGGCCATGGTTAAAGATATAATGAAAATTCATTACAATGCAGTTGACAAGTAAATTTGCTTATTTTTGGGACATACATTTCAAGATAATAACTAGAATTGTGACTAACATTATACAAGACATCACAATTTTAGAAATTTCATATACTTTCTGGAATGCTTATATATCTATACGAATAGAACATATAAAAGCCTTAGTATTTCTTCTTATTTGACAAAGCTTACCATGTAATTTAACATATCAAATAAGCCTAATTAGTTTAATATATAATATGCAATATGTGTGTGTGTGTGTGTGTGTGTGTGTGTACAATTTTTTTTTTTTTTTTTTTTTTTTTTTTTTAACAAGAAAAGAGAACAAATCTTTTGAGATGTTCCAGGGATCATCTTAAAAATCTCAAAGTTACTTCCAGGTCTAAAAAACTTTATTTAGAATTCAATTTTGGTAAGTTTGTCAAAAATATCAAAAGGTCTTTGACACTTGACTAAGTATCACAGATATTATAAAATAATACTTAATTATTTATTTAGCTAAAGTGACAATAAAATATTTCAAAGGCAAATACAGAAGGTTACATAATTATGAGGAAAACTGAGCTCTTTTAATATTCAGAAGATTCAGTTTTCTTAAGTAATCAAAGACCTAAGTAAGACAACATGAAGCACAGGACATTATTTTGGTAAAACACAAAATCTTTGCTTTCTAGTTAGATTACTTAAATGGTAAAGACAAACCTTTCACAATCTCTTTTAAGGAGCAGAACAATAGTCCAAGAAAAACTTTGTCCTTTTAGCAGATGAAAAAAATGAAGTTTTAGTTTTACATAAGTACACTACTGATATTACTGCTTTTAAAATATAATACTTATAATAAATTCACCTAATTTTAGCCACCTTGACCATGCAAGGTAAACTCTCTCACTCTTCTTCTCTCTTTCAACTTTCTATTAAATTTGTCCTTTATTTTCCCTTTATTCATATTGATATAATCTATTTTTTACTTTGGGACAAATTTCTTTTCCCTTAAAAATACATTTTCTTATCTTATACCTTTTGTTACTAAAAAAATATATCTTGTCTACATCCATGCCACCCTGAACAAGCCCGATCTCATCTGATCTCGGAAGCTAAGCAGGATTGGACCTGGTTAGCACTCGAATGGGAAACCACCTAGGAAGACCAGGTGCTGTAGGCGTAAAAAATAAAAACTAAGGGATTGTAAACTGATAAGTTTCTTGCAATCTGAGAGGTCAACCAAAGGTTGTCTCACCTAAAATATGTGTGTGTGTGTGTGTGTGTGTGTGTGTATTACTTTACTTGCATACAGAGTTGTTTCCCTTATTATTTTAATAGCCTTAATTACCTATGTTAATTAGAATTTTTAGTCCTTAGAAACTTTAATTTCTAGTAAAAACTGAGAACAATATGTGAATTGTCTGTTATACCAGCATTCTTTAAATTGGCAAATTTATGAATACATTTCATGATTTCTAGAAGCATGTGCCCTTTTTAAAATAGTATGATTTTTCAATGTGGCCAAAACATGTTTATTAACAGACCCAAATTTGTCTTTAGTTTCTTTGCAATTGGAAGCCAAAAATAGATAAACATTATGTTCGGTAATTAATGTTTCATTGTTTTCTTATTTGGAAATGATCTAGATATTTAATAAATTTTTATCATTTAAATTAACTTAACTTAGCAAAATTCAACTGTTTTAAGTTACCAAAAATATTTGAGGAAAATATTTAGCTAGACATACTAAAAATTATAATTATTAATGCAAAGTTCACCTAAAAACTCTTATTTTACTTATATCTATCTAGTTCACTTGCTCCCAATAATTATGTTTAGATGACCCATGAAAACTTTCTAGAAATAAGATAAAGACAGCCATCATTTTAAGTTATTTTTTCTTATTGACAAATGTTATAGCATTAATTTATTTTAATTTATTAAAATAAAGGTTGTATGTCTGCATTATATTTGGTGTTGATAGCTCTAAAGACATGTCTATTTTAATTAAACCAATGAACTTAAACTAGCACTTAAATTTTTTTTCAATTATAGTTGACATACAATATTATATTAGTTTCAAGTGTACAACATAGTGATTAGATATTTATATAACTTATGAAGTAATGACCTTGATAAGTCTAGTACCCGTCTGACAACATACATAGTTTTTACAATATTATTGATTATATTCCTTACGCTATACTTTACACCCCTATGATTATTTTGTAAATACCAATTTGTACTTCTTAATCTCTTCATCTTTTTTACCCACCCCACCCAACCTCTCCTATCTGGCAACAATCAATTTGCTCTCTGTATCTATGAATTTGTTTTCATTTTGTTTGTTCATCTATTTTGTTCTTTAAATTCCACATATAAGTGAAATCATATGGCATTTGTCTTTTTCTGTCTGACTTATTTCACTTAGCATAATACCCTATAGGTCCATTAAACCAGCTTTAATGTTGAATATTTTTTCCAGATCACATGAACCTGAAAAGCATTTGTGTTAGTTTCTTTTATATTTCTGAGAATTTTAGGAATATTTAATTCCTATAAGCACTTATTTGTTTTTAAGCCAATTAAATAGAGCTCTTTTAGAAATTAATTTTATCAATACCACTTGGAGATAGAAGAATACATCTAACACACACACACAGACCTTACAACTTGTTTTAAAATTTTAGCCATGAGACAGGTATGCTAATGAAAAACTCCCTAGATTATAAAAGGACAGTTGGATCGGTTTTTTTATTTGTTTTGGCAGTTGGAATAAGTTAAGTTCATTTGCTCAAATGGCTAAAGCTTTTTACTAATATTTATAGAGAAGACATTTAATATTTTTCATTAGCTCAATTTATAAATAGTTTGTTTCTTTTTTCTTCTAATGAGAAACTTCTCCCTAAAATCTGCACTTCAAAGAATGGTTCTTAGGTCCTAGAGAAGATGGGGATAGAATATCTATATCACAGAGGCACAGAGAAAGTATCTAAATTTTTTCCAATACAGAGTTTCTGAGGCATATTTACCTATTATTAGAAGTCTAGGGTAATTATTATTTAAATTTTATCTTCTTTTTTCTTAATTCTTTTAATGTATTTTCAATGTCCTGATTTCTTATAATATCTGCAGGCAAATTGGAAAGGGTCTCTCAGTGGAATTTGAATTACATTCAGAGTTATGCTTTTGTTTCTCTAAAAATTCAAGTTTCAAATCAAGAATTGTCGATTTTTAACTCTTTTTTCTTCTTGCATTCCTGTAAGCTATTTTCAAAGAATTGGATAGCTGCTTCCATTATAATGCATAGAGGTTGACTAACGCACTCAACCCCACTATTTTGAATTTGTTTTTTATATCAGAGAGAAAATTGCCTACTAAGGTGAAAATGAAAAGATTTCTACGGTTTGGAGTTTTAGGGTGTCAATGTAAGAAACATCCAAACCTGTAGAGAATTCATTTAATGAGTTTATTTGAGCCAAATCAATGACAATTGCTGGGAAGCAAAGTCTCAACAAATTAAGAAAATGCTCCAGAGAATGGCAGTTTTGCAGCTTATTTTACACATTAGAATCAAAGCAGGAGATGTAAGGAGGGTTCATTGGTAGATTAAGCGGGCAGGAGAAAGCAAACCAGGGAAATCTCTGGGATTGAATAGAAAGTAAAACAGGGACACAGCTTCTTTTACATTTGGGGCACAGGAGAGTTAATAATTAACATTTATAGCACATGGAGATGGTATGTGGGAGACAAGATAACTATGAGGGATTCCGTGATCTTTTGCTCTGGTGTAATGGGTTGTGCCCTGAGAGGTCTGAAAAAAAGGAATTACTCTGACATTCCAAAGGTTGTTATCTTAGATGCAAAAAGACAATAGAGAGGCTCGCTTAAAGTAAAGATTGACCTTTGTAAAGAAAGCTACAGGCCCAGGATGTAACTACCTGCCATGACCTGCTTTCAGTTAGGAATTTTTATGTTCAGACCATCCTACGTGGTTACTTTTGGTCTCTGAGTGTGTAGGGCCCACCATGCTGGCCTCCCTTGAGCTTGTCAGGTTAGGATGTGGCCTTGTTTTTTCATCCACAGATGCCAGAAACATCCCAAAGGAGAGTGCTAAAGATGCAGCGCTTACAGGATCCAGAAAGTTTACTCCTAGAGTTAGTCTAAAAAAAGCAATGACCTTTATTGTCACAGGCATTAAGAATGGTGTAATGCAAACAGTATCTCTGATTCCCCATAAGAATGTAAGATGCCATCAGTCATAGACCCACTAATTTGTGACACCAGGCAAATGCTACCGGAATGGAATTTTTATAGCACTAACAAGACAGTGAAGGTTGAGATAACGAATGCCCCTTATGGGCCAGGATCCCTTGTGACAAAGTCTCCAGAGAGCTGTCACAATCAAACAAAGGGAATGCTGCTTATTGTATCTACAGCCTATTAGGCCGTCTGCCATAGGCATGCCAATACATGCATCCTCTGTTTGGCAAAGACCAGAGAGAATATTCTCACTTCCATAAAGCCAAGCTCTCCGATTATAGAACAAGATAAAAGAAGACAGTGTGCATCTCTGGGAGGACAGGGAACATAAGTACTCATAACAGAAAACATGAGTACTCATAACAAATTTTTACTGGTCACTATACTTAAGAAACTAGTTCACACAATTATTTATTCCTGCTAATCTAAATTTACAAAAAGAAAAGGATTCTTACCATTCTTACTTACATCAGACTCTGTAGGCAGAGATCAAAGAGACTGGCATGGTAAGAATTCTTACCTTCCACTGGCTTTTGTCAGAGGTCCCAGGATCCATCAGCTGCAGCAGCCCTGTAATGAACACTGTCCACCCAGCGAAGGTCTCTATGTAGTCACCAACTGTAGGGGCAAAAAGTTTTCCTTCCCCCTTCTAGGTTCTTGGGCTAGTTAAACAATTAAAGTGGCATAAGACAGATTAACAGAAGAAAAACAAATTTTGTATGTACAAGAACCCCAAATATATGGGATTCAAAAGGCTGCCAAGTAATTGAGGCTTATATAACATCCTGAGCTAAGGAAAGGGGTAGGAGTCTGGAAATACAGTGGGGAGGAAGGACATTTAAAGGAAAGAGAAAGCAGATGTTCAGAAAACAAAAGTTGCCCTATTATGCAGATAAATTCTTAGATAAAAAGATATCTCTGATAATAGCTCTCTTCCCCAGTATAGGCCCCCTTTCCAATGTAAATTTAGGTAGTTGAAGGGGAGATAAAGAGCTTTTCCTAAATCAGCTGGGTTTTGATTCTCTTTAAGTTAAAATAATCCTCATGCCAAAGCAGCATATTTTGGGATGACAAATTCTGCTTTCCTTCAGTCTTATCTTTGAAATTTCAAATAATAAGTTTCACAGTCTTATTTTGAATACTAAGGAAAAAATTATTCGTTCATTTGTTAAAGATGATAAGAAAGAAATCATTCAAGAAGTGATTTTGCAGTTCAAGATCCCTTGAAATTTCATATGAATTTTCAAAACTGTCAATTTCCACAAAGAAGCCAGCTGGGATTCTGATGAGTATTGCATTAAACCTCTAGATCAATTTTGAGAGCACTGGCATCTTAACAAATATTAAATTATCCAATCCATGAACATGAGATATTTTCCATTGTAGATCATTTTAATTTTCTTGCAAAAATGTCTTACAGTTTTCAGGGTATAAATTTTTCACAGCTTTTATTAAATTTATTCCTAAATATTTGTTATTTTTGATGCTATTGTAAATAGCATCAAAATTGTGTTCTTAACTTTAATTTCTATTGTTCATTGCAATGTTTAGAAATACAATTCATTTGTGTATACTGATCTTGTATTCCTCAACCTTGTTGACTCACTTATTGATTCTAATAGTGGATTTCTTAAGACTGTCTATATACAAAGTCATGTCATCTTTCTGCTTTCCTATCTGGATGCCCTTTATTCCTCTTTCTTGCCCAATTGTTATGGCTAGAACCTCTATTACAATGTTGAATAGAAGTGGCAAAGCAGATATTTTCTTGTTCTTGATCTTAGGGAGAAAGATTTTAGCTTTTCAACATTAAGTACTATATCAGCTGTGGGTCTTTTATAGATGCCCTTTATGGGGTTGAGGAATTCCCTTCTATTCTTAGTTTATTGAGTATTCTTATTACAAAGCATGTTGAACTTTCATCAAGTGTTTTGAAGTAGGTCAGAGAGATCCAACTCAACAACAAACACAGGACAAGTGGAGATTTATAGCCAAGGAGCAGGGTGGAGGTCAGCAGATGGAAAATTGTTAAGAAGCTAGGGAGATTCTTGCTAGACCCACTCAACAGGATTTTTGCTGAAGATGAGAGGAATTTCACTCAAAAGGCTAATCAGCTCTTTATTCTGCTTCTATAGATATGCTTTGCTGCATAGGCTATACTCTAAATTAACTATAGACTTATCTTCCCTTTTGCTTGTTCTCTCTAAGTAACAAATGTAACTGCCTTTACCCCCTAGCAACTCCCACGCTTTGTAACTCTTTGTAACTGCCTGCAACCCATAGCAACTCCTGCACTTTGTAACCATCTGAGGACAAATTAACTAATCAGCCTAAGCCAAATAAGTTCTACATAAGCAATGTTGCAACTGAGCTCTGGGCCCAGATCTTCAGAGTGCCAGCTCCTTTGGGACCACCAGCGTAATAAACCTGAGTTCTCCAAATCTCCCAGTGCTTCTTGGTTTCTTGCCAGTCTGATTATTGCAACTTTTCTGCAACATTGCTGGAGGCCCCAGTGAGATTTCAACCATGCCTGCCCTTTGAGCCACAGGACCAGTGGCTTGGCCAGGCCAGGGAGAAGGGGCTCTGAGACAAACGTGTCACCTGACGGTATTCTGGGTTCTCTTTTTGACAGGCCTTCTGACTCTCTGTCTGGATGACTGAGCCCCAACTGGACTCATAGGAGGGATGGACCAACTCACCAGAAATGGCCACAGGATAAGGTAAGGCCCCGGGGATTCAGCCCCGGGGATTTAGCCCCGTCTCTGGACAGAAGAGGAGCTTGATTACCAACTAGTCTTCAGTTAGAAGACACCATGGTCTTCCAAGGAGGAGAAGACATCAGAGTCTTCCCAAGGAGGGCAAACATAGATCAAGGCCTTCCAAAAAGGAGGGAGGCAATGTTTTAACCTGGTGTGTGAATGAGTGAGTGAATGAGTGGCCTGGCTGATTTCATTGGTCAGGTACAAATTTGTGGCTCACGGCTGGGCACTCTTAAGGTCCCCTAAAGGCTATGGAGTCTGCGTAGGCTTATCTGTGGTTCCATGGTGTATGGCATATGGTCCAGGGCAGCATTGGACCAGTGTCCGATCGTAAGTCACAAAGCTGATTCTGCTATGGCCGAATGTCCCCTAAGCTTTACAATACAGCCAGACGAGCACCTGAGTGGTCTCCTCTCTAGAGGAGGCACCCACCCTTGTTTGTCTCTGTGTCAACAACACAGGATGAGATACATGGGGCAGGGGGCAGGCAATTAACACTGATTCGGCTTAAGAATTGTCTATCTCCAAAAAGCCCTTTTGACACAGGGGCCCTCTGTCGAATTATTTTCTTGAAATTTTAAGGTCTATTTCCCCCCTTCATTAGGAAGCTCCCTAATGCAAATATAGGGGGAGGTTCCTCTGAGCCAACTGTCTTAAACTGTATGTTGAAAAGTTTTAAGAAAGGCTTCTCAGGGGATTAAGTGGTCAAGTTGACACCAGGAAAACTTCATACTCTTTGTGAGCTTGAGTGGCCCACTTACAGGGTAGGATAGCCTTCGAAAGGGACCCTGGACCTCCCCACTGTTAGAACTGTGTATCTGGTAGTGACATAGTACTCTAGACATTCAGACCCATTTGTCATAGACTCATGGTTGCAAATCTTACTGTAATGCCCCCTTGGGCACGGTTCTGTACAAATAAGTAAGGTACTTGTGGCCCGACTGACTCTGGGAAAGAACAAGGAATATAAAAGCCGTGAACTATAAGGAACTTAGAACCATTACTCAAGAAAAAGATGAGAACCTGGCCAGCTTTTTTTGCTGGCTGGAAGAATCCTTTACTATACTAATGTAGACCCCACTTCCGCTGCAGAGTTAGCTTTGTTAGGCCAGCATTTTATGAGCCAGTCAGCCCCTAATATCATTCACAAGCTCAAAAGCTGCAAATGGGGACACAGACTAACCAAAATCAATTACTATATATGGCATTCGTGGTCTATAACACTCGAGATCTTGAAGAGGGAAAAAGAGAGCAGAATAAAGAAAAACGACAAGCCAGGATTATGGCTGTTGCAATTGGCCAGGCCCTTGGTACCTAAAAGCATTCCTTAAGAGACCGGGGAATAAGGAGACATTGAGTTCTTGCTTCAAATGCAAGAAAGAAGGATGCTGGGCAAAGGACTATATCAAAAAGCCCCCGAACCCCTGCCGCACACATAAAGAAACTGGCACTAATCCCTGGCATTAGAGAGTTGATTGTCCATGCTCCCAGAGAGGAGGGTAGCCAGCCAACAACCTACCTAATAGCCCAGCTCTGCGACTAAAGAGGCCCAGGGCCACCCTCACTGTCCTGGCCCAGGAATGTGGTCATTACTACGAGGGACCCTGGGTAACTCTGGACATAATGGGTAAGCAAATTCAATTTCTTTTGATACGGGGGCAACCTATTCTGTTCTCCCTTCATTTGCAGGAAAACCCTCCTCAGGAACTACAATTATCATAGTAGTAGGAGAAGGCAAAGTCAATCATTTTACTCTACCACTGACCTGCCAATTTGAAGATTAGATCTTTCAGCAGGAATTTTTAATACTTCCAAGCTGCCTAGCTCTCTTGTTAGGATGAGATATTTTAAATAAATTAAGAGTGACATTACAACTTGGGTGTAGACCCCCAGTATTTAATGCATTGACCAACAAGTTAATCTTGTGGCTTGGTATAATGGCAAGCCAGAACTGGCCAGCACTGCTGCGCCAGTAAAAGTTCAGCTTCTGTGCTCCTTCACCAAGACCCAGACTTATTAGCTGGCCCACTGATAGGAGTGCCTTCCCAGAAATCTCAGTAATCAGGAATTTTCTCCCCCTTCACCCTCAGACTCTGAGGGAGAAACGAGTTCTCTCAGGACCCCATCTATTTCATTGCTCCCTGAGGAAACTAGATATGCACAAATACTGAAATATAAAGTTACAAATACTGATATATGAGTATGTGCATGACTTCTATATTTTTATGTGTCATATGTAATATGGGGGTTCAGTTAAGAATTCTAATGATGGAAAGGAAAATGTTTTTTGGTAACAGAAGATATAAAGTATGGAGACTTATTTCGAAGGGAATTGAAGGAAAGGCGTTTGTTTTTAAAGTTGGTTATTTCTGAATGAGTGAAAAGAGGCAAACTGCAGGAATGAGGAAGTGGTAGAAGGTTTGTGAAGAGAAATCCTGAGAGGAAATTATAGGTGATTAAGCTAAACAAGATTGGAAATTTAAATGCCAAAAGTAAGCTAATGCAAAATTAGAATTGCCTTTTAATGTTTCTTAGACTATTGGTCTGCTACGGATGGTGTGGAAAAGTTTTCTGAGTAGAAAACAAGGATTCCGTACTTCATCAAAATAATCTCTGTGTTTTATGTTGCCTTAACCAGTTTTCTGAGACTTTTAGGGAATATACTAACATTGGCCCAAAATCTGAGGGCCAGGCACTCCTGTCTATACATTTCATAACTTGGTCTGTGCCCAATTTTCAAAGGAAGCTCTAAAAGTTGGGGCCTAGACCCAAACCCCACAAGCTGCTTTGGGGCCAGAGGTCTTTAAGGTGTCCAATAACTGGGATGGGACAGAGAAGGAAGGAGAGTACAAAAATGTATAAATTTTAGCTGCCATAATACAGGGACCATCTTGAGGTGACCCTAGACAATAAAAACCTTCCAGGCCTGGAGGGTCTTGATCTCAGTTGGCCATGATTGGCATCATCAGAACTGGGCATCTTGCAAGCTCTAGTCCTAGAAAAATCCACTACAATCATGACAGTAGAGCCTCAGGTCACCCTTGACATGGCAGGAAGGAAACACTGAATTTTTACTAGAGACTAGGGTTACCTACTCTGTCCTGACCCATCCCATGGGCTTCTCTCCAATGCTGACTGCACCACACATAAGTGCAATCAATTAAAACCAATTGTAAACAACCCCCTGAACCCCCATTGGAAGTTTGGGGAAGTACTAACACTTGGCATTGATGGGACAGGGATAAATCTATGTTCAAATTTGTATGAGAGGTCAAGTACTAGACCATCTAGCTCGAGCCTTTCAGGTTTATAAGTCCTTCTACAAGGAAGTAACTGAACTCCTACCCTCCTCCCCCACCATCAGCTAAAAACTTATTTCTCAAAATGGCTGAAGGAATAGCTCACTCCCTAAGTGTCACTTCCTGTGATGTATGTGGGAGAACTCTGATGGGGGATAGGTGGCCATGGGAAGCTACAGAACTAGTTCCACCAAGACAATGCCAAATATAATGGCCCCCCACACCTCTGATGATAGTCAATGGATTTTAAAGCATACTATTATAAGACAATACTGCCTGGCTAGAGGTGGAGAAAATCTCATGGAGTCAGTCAGAAACTTAATTTGCCTTGGCCTATGGTATTATAATGCTACCTTCAAACAAAGCGTGTGGTGGGGAAACCGGACAGAGAGAAATCCGTTGGCCAGATTCTCAGAATTAACTGGAGCTTGGCAGGACCCAGGCAGGGTCTGAGACTGGATAGCCCCATGTGGGCTTTACTGGATTTGTGGAAACTAGGCCTACATCCTCCTCCCCAGAAATTGGGAAGGGAGCTGTATAATTGGCATGATAAGGCCATCCTTCTTCCTCTTACCTCTGAAAACAGAGGAAATGCTTGGTTACCCGGTCCACAACCCTTACAATGGGTAAAAAGAGAACTCCAAATAGGGGACTGGAAGGATGATGAGTGGCCCCTAGAGTGGATATTCTGGGACTGCCACTTGGGCAGAAGATGGATCTTGGGGCTACCATACCCCTTTTTACATGTTAAACCAGATTATCTGACTGCAGGCAGTCTTAGAATTCATTACCAGTAAGACTGGGAGAGCCTTGACCCTCCTTGCACATCAACAGACTCAGATGAGAAATGCCATCTACCAAAACAGGTTGGCACTAGACTATCTATTAGCAGCAGCAGGAGGCGTATGTGGAAAATTCAATCTCACCAACTGTTGCCTACAGATAGATGACCAGGGGCAGGCAGTTGAGGACCTTGTCAAGAAAATGACAAAACTGGCTCATGTGCCCATGCAAGTATGCACGGATAGAACCCCAATAGCCTTTTGGGGGGATGGTTTTCAGCCTTTGGTATGTTTAAAACCTTAATAGGAGCAGTTTTACTACTCCTAGGAATCTGCCTGATAGGGCCGTGTCTGCTGCCCCTGCTAATCAAAAGCTTAAAAAGCATGGTAAAGCTACAGCACAGCAGTAAGCTGCAGCCCACACATACTTTACCCACCACTATCAGGAGATCCCCCAGGATGGTTTAGATGGAGAATGTGAGACTCCAACAATAAAAAAAACCAAAAAACAAAAAACAGAATGTCTAGAGTCTCAAAGGGGTGGGGGATAAGAGTGGAGAGGAGGCATATGAAAAACACAAAGGGAAGGGCTTGCAGAAATGACCAATTCAGCGGATTATAGATTAACCACATCCTATAGATCTCTAAATGGCCTTCTGGAAACTCTTGCCACACCAACAAGACAAAGGGATCTGTAAATAGATAGGACCAGTTGTCTGGGAATTCCTTCCCCCTTGCAGCCCCCACACAAAACTCAGGAAGGATAAGGAAAATTTCTACTATAACACCTGCAGAAAATGCGTAACATTTACTAAGTGTACTAACCAATGTTTTAACATCTCAGCTAATATGACCTTGAACTGCAGCTCTACTACTTCTGTAAGCTATGCAAATACACATTTTAATTATCTGCTGGATGGTTTCTTATTTATGGAGGAACTATTTATTCTTAAGTTCCCGCTAACAGTACTGGGGGGCATTGTTCCCTGGGAAGACTAATTGTATTTATGACTCAAAGGTCTCCAACTAGGCACTGCAGGGAACTCACCCTTGTAGGAAATGATATGGGACATCTCTTGTGAAGTTCTTAATTTTTTTAAAAATATATCTATTTAAGTTTTCTTCCCTCTTTTCTTTGGGAAAAAGGCCCAATCCCCCAAATCCAGATAATAACCCTGAAACTGGTAAATCGGGTCCTTCCGCTTTTGATAAGGATCATCATACAGGAAAAGCCCTAGGTCAGGCAGGGTCCTTAGAGTCTGAGAGGGAAGGGGACTTTAGGCCAAAGGTCCTTTTACTCTTTAAGAAATATATTAGCCAAGCCTGTTTCCCTTTACCTACTTAATAGGCAAATCAATAATAGAAAATAATAGATATATGATTTAAATTACAGTTCTTCTCTTCTTTGTCTAGGGATTGAGGCGACACTTCAGCAGGAAACCCATGACCCTGCTCTGATTAAGGCAGAAAGGGAAGAGCTCCATGAAATCCCAGTAGTCAGGGACTACAACCATTCTCAGCAGGAAGCAGATACAGAAGAGACCTCCCGTCCCTCAACATTCATACTAATAATAAGGGGGTTCCTGACTCTTAGAAAAGGGTTAGGCAGGAAAATTAGTTAGGGGGTTTTCCGGGTCTGCCTGCAAAGACACGGAGGTCACCCTATCTTAGAAGGGGTCCGCCATAATCCATCAACAATTAGATGAGTCATGGAGGTCCTAGTCCAGAATATGGATTTGAGAGCCTCTCCCATCTACAGCTGTACCACCTTGAACACACCTGGTCTCAGAATATGGATTTGGGGATCCTGGCTTCTTCCACTTGCGGAGCTCTCCTCATGCTCCTTATAGCTCTCTTATTCCCTCCTATATCCTGAACTGTCTTGTCAAATTTATCTCCTCAGGCCTAGAATCCATTAAGTTACAAATGGTTGAAACATCCAGACCACCCTTATATCAGCTCCTAGGCCAAGAAAATCAAGAGGTTGATGCCCTATAAGAATTTAAATGGGCATCAAAAGGGGGAATGAAGAGTAATTTTCACTCAAAAGGCTAATCAGCTCTTTGCTCTGCTTCTATAGATATGCTTTGCTGCATAGGCCATACTCTAAATTAACTAAAGACTCATCTTTTCTTTTGCTTGTTCTGTCTAAGCAACAAATGTAACTGCCTTTACCCCCTAGCAACTCCCATGCTTTGTAACTCTTTGTAACTGCCTGCAACCAATAGCAACTCCTGCGCTTTGTAACCATCTAAGGACAAATTAACCAATCAGCCTATGCCAAATAAGTTCTATATAAGCAATGTTGCAAATGGGCTCTGGGCCCAGATCTTCAGAGTGCCAGCTCCTCTGGGACCACCAGCGTAATAAACCTGAGTTCTCCAAATCTCCCAGTGCTGCTTGGTTTCTTGCCCGTCTGATTACTGCAACTTTTCTGCAACAAAGACAGGCCAGGGTAATAAGATATTAAGGGTGGAGGATGAGGAATTTGATCAGATGTTAAGGATAGAGGATTTTCACTAAAATAACCTAGCAGGATTCTTGCTAAAATTGGATGAAATGGACCAAGGACAAAGTCCAAGACTGGGGTCTGGAGGGCTTAAATGAGCCTGACTGCAATTAGGTCAAGGAGAGTCTTTGTCAATCCCCAGTACCTCAGAATATGACTGTATTTGCAGATGGGACCTTTAAAGTGGTAATTAAGGTTAAATAAGATCGTTAAGAGTGGGCAATAATCCATGTGACTGTATTTAGAGATAAAGCCTTCAAAGTGGTGATTAAGTTAAAGTGAGGCCTATTAGGGCAGGCCCTAATATAGTCCAACTAGTGTCCTTATAAGAAGAAATTTAGGCACACAAATAGGCACCAGGGGTGTACATGCACAGAGAAAAGTTCTCAGAATGAAATCAACCCTGTTGACACCTTAATCTTGGACTTCCAGCCTAGAACTGTGAGGAATAAACTTCTGTTGTTTAAACCAGCAGTCCAAGATATTTTTTTATGGCAGCTAGAGCAAACAAATACATTCTGAGGATCAATCTTAATGAGGTTAATAAGTAGAAGAGAGAAGTAACTTCTTAATATGAAAGAAAAATAGTCGAAAAATATTAGTTTTATATTTAATACTTCAGGTTGGTGAGACCTTTAAAAATAAGAAGAGTGAACTTCATTATACTAAATTTCTTGAGAATAGTATCCCCTGCTGAACTCCTCAATCTTGTGTTTTTTTAGGGGTAAGTCTTTCATCTTAGGGAACTTTCCCTATTGCTAGGCCATGTGAACCATAAGAGAAGACAAATCTATCTCATAAACCAATAGAACTACATTATCTAAATAGCTTCCAGGAAAAATTGCAAAACTTCTTAGTAAACTTGCCCATTTATTTCCAAACATTTGCTCCAGGAGCATTTCTTTCATAAACTATCATCAAATATCCAACCACAGAACAAATCTATTAAATTATATTAATTTCTAATTAAATTCAATGTAAAGAAATGTTAGAAGTAAAGCACTCTGTGTTGTCTCAAATTCATCGTTAATTGTGGAAGTAACTAGTAATTAGGTGAGTCACATTTCTTCTCTGTCTCAATTTCCTCCTCTAGACAATAAGAATAATAATGCATTTCCTAACTAATATTTGGTAAGTGATTAAAGTGATGCAAATACTTGTGAAACATTTGGAATAATAATGAGCTAGAGAAATGTAAGGCAATATTGCATGTAGTATTTTTCTTTTTGGCTTATTTGGCTTTGTTAATTTCTACAAAAAACTTCGGGAATATACCTAGAAGTATCTTCAAAAGAATCTTATAAAGTAGGTACTAATGAGAGGTTTTTTTTAAAGCTATTGTGTTAAGTAAATTGCGTGACCACTTACTGGAGTAACATATTACTACACAAGATAATGACAAAAACATTACAGTAACCCAGAAATTTTTCATGTGTCACTGTGCTGTTCTTCCACAATTTTTTCAAGGGTATAAGCTCTGTTCTAAATTCCTGAGCAGCTATTCTGAAAGTTTTTCCTGTTAAATGTTACAAAGCGAAATTGCTTTGTCACTTTCACTCACAATATCTCCTCTGCCACCATATGCTTATCTTCCCATATCCTCCAACAGTGGCTGATTCTCCCTTTTCTTTTTAAGAAACTCAGCCTCTTATGGAATTTAATTATCACGTATATGGAAATGACACCTAAAGCTATATCCTAAGTTTGACTATATCGAAGCTTTGAAACTGAAAATGTGTGTGTGTGTGTGTGTGTGTGTGTGTGTGTGTGTGTGTTTATGTTCCATCTTCTCCCCTCCACTCTCCTAGTTTTTATTCCCTGACAGAAGAATGTGAGGTTAAGTAGTTCATCTGGGAGGTGGTTTGAGGAAGTAAGGGATCAGGAAAATGAGAGGGAGAAGGGAAGGAAGCTAATAAAAGGTATGTTATGAAGCAGATGAGAAAGGCAGGCAAGCGAGGCTCAAGACCACTGGGGACCTCTGGAGCACAGTGTAGAACATGCCCCAAGGAGCTGGAGTATTTATCCATAACTTGCAATCAGGTATTGGTTAATCAATGCTATCAGCATGAGTTTATGTTCTTAGCCTTATATTTATAATACTCAGCTGATGTGTCTCAGCTACACTTTCCTTTTTTCCTCCCACATCCAGACTTATAAACCACTTGGGCAGAGAGGATTATCTTCTGAGCTGGAAGCCTTGTCTCTAGTTCCACCCTGATGCCATCTTGGCTATGTGCTGTTGATCAAACGCACATCAAACGCCAGTGACAACATTTTTTTTTTTTTTAAATTTTGCTGAAGTGGTGCACTGTTGCTTATTATATTAAATCCAAACTATTTGGTCCAGTCTTTCCTTTTCACCCAACTTCAACCTCAGGTAATCAAATCTACTTAATGTCTTTTGTGTAATCTGTACCTTATCCTTGGCCACTGCCCCTTTCTGGCCATAGCATACCATTCCCCCTTTGTTCTCTGCATACCAGCCATATTTGGCTTCTTTTACTTCTTACATCTGTCATGTGCCTTCCCATCTCAGGGCCTTTGCACTTGCTGCTCCCCCTTGTCTATAACATCTCTCTCTGTTCTTCACTAACTTCTCCTCTTCCTCTCAGTTTGAATAGCATTTAGTTAGGCCTTTCCTAACAGACTCTCCCTTACTCAGCCTGCAGTCCCGGTGCCCTGACAGGTCAGGTGCCCTTTTACATACTTTTATAGCATCTATTTTTCTCCTTCATACCACTTCTCATGATTGCAGTTAATGAATTAATTAATTGAATTAATTTATTAATTGCATTTTTAAAAACCTGTTATTCCTGGCAGGTTGTAAATTACATGAGCACCTTATTGTTCACCCATGTATCCCTAATACCTTGCATGATGCGTATCACAAGCACCAATACGTGTATAAAAGAATGTCAATTTATACTTTCCAGCTCCACAGGCTTTGCATTTCTCCTCCTATGATGCTCTCCACCTCCCTCATTTAGATGAAATACTTTGTAAACAACTGTGCCCAATAAACATTGTGAATGCATCCCTGGATAAGCACCTTGAGAGTGCTCTGTGTAAAC
Source organism: Eidolon dupreanum (assembly GCA_028627145.1). Taxonomy (NCBI): domain Eukaryota; kingdom Metazoa; phylum Chordata; class Mammalia; order Chiroptera; family Pteropodidae; genus Eidolon; species Eidolon dupreanum. Next base: position 63,637,541 of record CM053507.1, read on the forward strand.
ATAAAGATGAAGAGAAAAATGTTATAAAAGCATTATCATTTTTTGTCTATAACTAAAAATTCATATCATATATTATTTTCAAATTAACTGTAATGAAATAGTAACATTCTCAGGGACTTGATAACAATGTTGGTGGTAGAAGACTATAGAAAATAAGATGATCCTTTGAGCTTGTTAAAACTTTGCTACCAGATTTAAGGGAAATGTATATAGCACTAATAGAAGTTAGACAATACAGTGATGATATAATGCTTTGAAAATTTAGGGGAGAGGTGTGACAGCCTATTGTGTCTCAGAAGAAGCAAGTTCAGCAAAGACATAAGTATACAAATGGGAAGAGAGTTTGATTTCATTTAATTTTATCTGATAGATCTTAACACTCGAACAACTGCTGTTTGCTAGACTATAAGAGTTTTAAAATTCTCCTTTCTCCCTAATGGGTCCCAAAGAGAAATGTATCCATTTGTTCCGCCACACATGTTCAGTTGCAGATTTGGGGGATAGTAAAAGCTCTTGCCTTGCTATTTAATTATTCAGCTGACTGCTAGAAAGATTTAGCTACCCAAATGAACTTGTAACTCAGAAATGATGATTCATGTTTATTTTAAAAGATATCCAGGTAATTACAAAACAAACTAGCAGCAACCTAGGTTTTTATTATGACAGCAGCAATTTGACAATTATATAAAAGTTGTAAAAAAATTGGCAGTTGTAAATTTGCTTTTCACTTGGTAATCTTAATGCTTTCTGTGACAAACTTTATGTTCTTGAAACTTTTTCGTTGAACACCCAGAGTGAATAACTGCATAAACGGTGACAATGAGACATTTATAAATATAATATTTTTCTATTCAGTGATTATATTTTCTATAAGAAGAGTTTGATGTATATTTAATATCAGACATACTTTAAAATATGTACATATCACTAAAAAGAAAACTACTAAAAGAAAGCACTGCATTATCAATTTCTGGTAAAACTTCAAAATGTCATCATTAATTATAGATGGAGCACTCTTCCTGTGATATATTCCTATTTGTTTGACATCTGGCAGGGCCTGAGCCAATTTATTCATTTTCTCTGTTACATGGCTTTCAGTCCCTGGAGCCATTATTTCTGAAGGCAACCAAGCAACATAACTAGACACCTACATGAATGATTCATATTATAACACTCTAGAACATACTAATCAATGAAATATGCTGATCGACTAATCCAACTTGATGGCTGAAGCTTCTGTGGCACCAAGAGAAAGTGACCCATTTTTCAGATCCTCAAGATCAGCTAAATCTTTTCAGCAGCTGTGAAGCCCTATAATCCTCCTTTGTCTACAGGAAGTACTTGCAATGTTATCACTATGAAGCTTTTCCTGAATACACACACACCACACACACACACACTACACACACACACACACACACACACGCACACTACAATTGCTGCTTATCTTTGGTACCTCCTAGACACTTAGTAGTGTCTTTATCTTTTATTTGTAATAAGCTTCTTTATTATTGATGCAACACATTTATATTTATAAAAAGTTAGAAAATACAGACAAACGAGCAGACAAAATTTACCATTCCATCACCCAACATCATGTCTCATATCTTTGTGCATATACTTCTGAATATTTATATGTGTACATTTGTATGTATATTTGTATTTACATACACACATATTTGTGTGTGTGTGTGTGTGTGTATGTGTATACATACATACATATACATATTTTACCATTATGAGATCATACTCTACATACTGCTCTAAAACTTAACCCTTTTTGGTAAATGATCTTTACCTTTCTACTTCAGTACATTTTTTAGTCTTTGAATAGCTAAATCATATTCAAATTTCCTCAATTAAGCAAAAAAAAAAAATTCTTACAACCGTTTGGTCCTATCTAGGGATCCTATCAAGAAACATATTTGGCTGTTATATCTCTTCTTTCTCTTCAATTTCTCATGATCTTCCTTTTATGACAATGGCTTGTTGAAAACATAAGGCCAGTTTGTGAAATGTTTCACCTTCCAGATTTGTCTGGCTACTCCCTTGTTGTACCATATAGCTTATTCCTATTCCCCTCATCTCATACAAACTGGTAGGTCTAAAGGATTGATGGATTCATGATAAACATTTTTGGCTAGAATATACCATAGGTGATTCTGCATCTATTGTATGAAATTGAAACCACAATGACAAAAATCTACAGTAGCAATACTTATACCAGAAAAAATAGACTTTAAAACAAAGGCTATAACAAGAGACAAAGAAGGACTCAGTAATGCCACTTCTGAGTATTTATTTGAAGAAACTCAAAACACCACTTCAAAGGGACATGTGAATCCATATGTTCATTGTAGCATTATTTACAATAGCCAAGAGATGAAGGCAAGCTGGGTGACCAACAATGGATAAATGGATAGAAAAGAGGTGGTACATATATACTGTGGAATATTGCTCAGCCATTAAAAAGAATGACATCTTGGGGGTGCCTCCATAGTGTAGTGGTCAGCACGTCTGCTTTAGATGCAGAAGGTCCTGGGTTCGCACTCCAGGTTGGGCCATGGACCATAACCAGAGTGCACCAGGCCTCCCAGGTGTATGCCGTGAGCATGGGGGAAGAGATGCCTTGCCTTCAGAGATCCAGTTCTTAAGGGGAAACAGCAACATCCATAGGTCAGGGGTGAAAGCAGGGAGGGGGAGAATTAAAAGAGGGGAAAAATAAATAAATAAAAAGAATGAAATCTTGCTATCTGCAACAATATGAATAGACCTAGAAGGTATTGTACTGAGTAGAGTAAGTCAGACAGAGAAAGACAAATGCTATATGATTTCACTTACATGTGAAATTTAAAGAACAAAATAAATGAACAAACAAAACAGAAACAAACTCATAGATACAGAGAACATTTTGATGGCTGCCAGATGGGAAGGAGGTTGGGAGTGGGTGAAAATGGAGAAGGGATTAATAAGCACAAATTGGCAGTTAAAATATAGTCATAAGGATGCAAATTATAGCGTAAGGAATAATATTGTAATAACTATGTATGGTGTCAGATGGGTATTAGATTTATCAGGGTGATCACTTTGTAAGTTATATAAATGTCTAATCACCATGTTCACCTGAAACTAATATAATACTGTATGCCAACTTTAATTGAAAAATAAAAAAAATATTGAAAAAAAACCTGAACTGTCCAATGTGGTAGCTACCAGCCACATGTAGCTATTTAAATTTAGACTAAAACTAATTAAAATTGAAAATTAAGTTTCTCAGTTGTACGAGCCACACTTTAAGCGCTCAATAGTCACATGCAGCTGATGGCTACCACTTGGACAGTGCAAATATGAAATACTTCCTTCATTGCAAAAAGTTTCTATTAGACTTGTTAGCTAGCGATCAGGTCCATTTTGTTCATCCCTTGAGTCTGGGCTTCGCCATGTGACTTTCTTCGATGAATCAGAAATCAGGAAACATGATGCAAAGAGAAGCTTGGAAAATATTTGTGCACAAGGGGTTTCCCTTTTTTGCTGCTGAAACTCCAAGACTGCTGTGTAAAGAAGCTTGGACTAACCTACTGGAGGATGAGACAGGACATGGAGAATGCTCCCAGCTATTCCAGATGACATCTCAGAGATTTTAGTAAAGTTGTCCAAGGCCCTCTTGACAGACCATATAGAGGGAGGCCTCAGCCATTCAGCCATCATCCTATGACTAATTTGTAACCTGTCAACTGCCAGACATGTGAGTGAGGTCATCTGAGATTTGTCAGCCACAGGTAAGCTATTAGCTACACACAGAGACCAGAAAAGCTGGTTCAGACCGAACTAACCAGCTGACCAATAGAGTAATGAAGAATAAGAAATGATCATTTTTAGCCATAGGTTTTTTGGTGGTTTGTTACTCTGCAATAGATAGCTGATGCACAATTAGAAATGAATTGATATAGCATTATTTTGTCCCTATGCAATATCTTGTTTTCCATAATTTCTTTAGGTTTTATAAAATGATTTCTTAAACTTCTATTATTCCTTCTACATTTATCAATTGGCATTCTTTTGTAAGGTAGAGCTTTTCTTCATTAAGTGGGTTAGTTGGTTATCATTTCATCTAGTTCCTGCTGGAACGGCAGAATAAATATTTAATTTTTTCCTTTAATAATTAATTAAAACGTGAGGAGTTATTTAATGGCCATCTTCTCTGGCTCTTTTTCTCTTTTTTGAGTATTGTGGGGTTAACTCAGAACATAGCCCCTCTACATACTAAGAAGACTGATAGCTGCCTGGCGAGCAGCCGAGGAAGGCAGTACACAAAGAGCTTTCAGCAATGTCTAGTCCCAAGCACGTTTTCTGGTGCTCCCATGTACGTTATCTGCTCATGTAACCAAGCAGCACCTCTTGCTTCCATCCGTTGGGAGGAGGTGGCTGCTTTCCCAATGAGATAACCCCTCTCTCTGCTTGTGTGCATAACAACTTTGCTTGCTCTTGGTCAGCAGCTTTATTCCTGCAGGTTTGACCAACCTCTGCTGAAGCGTCCCTGTCTTATAAGTAATAGACAGCCTTTCTCACCTCTATGGTCCTCCTGGTGGTTCTTCCGGAATATCCAAACCCAGGTGCAAGTTCCAGGCCTGGGGCTTCTGAGTTACAAGTATCTTCACGAAGTCATGAATTTTATATATTAAATACATTTTATCTATAATCATTCTTTTTGATGCCCCAATTTTCCCAACTTTGTCCATTGGGAACCCCTTCAGACCACTTTCAAATCTATTAATCTTAGAAAGCTGCTTTGCTTTCTGGTAGAATGAGCTATCTCAAGCTCACCCTGTATCTTTTCCTGCCCCAGACCTAGAATCAGCCATTTCTCTAAGGAGTCCTTGGGATGTATTGAACCATGCAACCTGGAAACCCAAATTGATCCTGAGATGACATTATTCACAGGCCATTCCATTTATAGAGATGTAATTTGGAGCCCACAATTACTTCTCCCTTCCTCAGCCCCTGTTTTTATTCTTTGTTCTCAAATCTGTTCACAGCATTTCTCACTCAAGATGCAACCCTCTTCTCTGTTTGGACATTTGGCGATTTGCAGCTTATAGTAAATTTCAGAATCCTCCTTCCTTCCTGTTGCATCATTGTTGATTTCACACCAGTTTTGCTACTCTTAGGTTTGGAGTTTTCTCTGTCTCCTCATTTTGCTGAAGATGTTGTCCATGTGTTTTGACTTCTGTTATCTCTGATGCTCTACCTACTTTTCTGAAGCTAAAGTAGAAAGATTACAAACTGAGCTGCTGTCAATCCCTATTCTCAATCTTCAGTCCAGACAAGGGTTGGGAGAGTGACTCAGGTAATATTAATCAGAAGGTTCATCCTCCTAGTGATGGTTATTGGTCAGGGAAAGGCACTAACCCAAATCCATCCAATCAAAAGTCAACTGGGACTTTTGCTGGAACTGTTGAGCTAGAAATGGCTGAAGGAAAAAAAGCCTGGAACTACTAGTAGCTATCTGGCTCTCTCATGGAGAGAATCTGGCTTAGACTGAAGCCAACATAGAGGTTAGAATTGAAAGGTAGAGTCATCTTTCTGAGGACCTCATTTGAACTCCTGAGTTCAGCCTTACCTTGGACCAGACCAAACCTAAATTTTTCACTTATGTGATTTTAAGAAGTCCTTTTAATAAATTAAAAACAATTAAGATGAAGTGCCTATCCCATTGAGTGGCACATAGTAATATATGTTGTCATTGTTATTTTTAAAAACTAATTTGAGTTATCCTTCTATAATTTGCAACTGAAATAATAATAGGAAAGAAAATAATACCAAAAATTTTTGAGAATTATATTAGGAACTTTATATATTATTTCACAAAATCTTCACTTCAAGCCATGAGATAGACATTCTTATTCCCATTGTAAAGACTTCAAAAGGAACTGAAGCTTCAAGAAGCTTAAGTAAGCTGGTCACATAGCTAATGAGTGCTAGAGCTCGGATTTCGATCTTAGCAGTTTGAGTCCAGAATCCAAGCTCTAAATCACTTAAAAATTGTTTGTGATTTAAAACTAATTAGAAGCCCAAGCACTTAATCCAAACCAGCCAGAAAATCACCTGCAACATTGTGCTTAGTCAAGAACATGTCAGTGTGTTTATAATCTAAGCTTTGTTAGCAGCCCATGAAGTTGGAAACTGTTCTGAGATTCTCCCAATAGTGCAGTGTAATGACTCACACTAGATTTCATAACCAAATGCCCAATTTCACTCTGCAGAATTCTTCATGTTGATATCTTTGAAAACTGCCAGTTGAAACCATTAGTGGAGTAGCTGAACAATCAAACCTGGTTGGATAAGGAAGACCATATTTCCAGGACAATGCCTTGTTTGTTGAGGAGAAATTCGGTTCAACTTTTTCTTACTCTTGAACCGATGAAATTTCTCCTCCTATACAAATATGAACAGCATGTTTCAAAATATGCACTCTTCACTATTTAATGAAAATGACTCCATTAGAGTGTTATAAATAGAATTAAATTACTACTCATTTTTGTTTTAAAATATGCTTAATAATCAATAAGTTTAACCAAAGTGATGTTATCATTATAGATTTATTTTTACTCCATTTCTTTACAGCACCTTTGTCATAATCTCATTAACAGGCATTAATGATTTTCTACATCCTCGCTGAAATCAGAAAAAAGAGAAAAATGGAAATAATTCTATCCATACACAACTAATTGGAAATCCGCTGGGGAAAGTTATTTTTAAAAAACTAAACTATGTTGTTTTGAATGTCTAATGATAATTCTCCTTAGTTTATAACCAGTCTGCTTCTAAAAATGGCAGTAAGATTCTGATTTACTTCTACACATTTACAGCCAGTACTTAACAATGCTATGAGTTAGGTTTGATAGCCACCCATTTATTTATTTATTTATTTATCCATTCATTCATTCATTTATTATTAATTAATTATTTTTCCGACTTTATTGAAATATAATAGGCAATTAGTTGCTCGTATTTACATTGTAAAATTCAATGAGTTTTTTTTTTCAATTATATTTGGCATACAATAATATACCAGTTTCAGTTGTATAGCATAGTGATCAGAGATCCACATAACTTGCAAAGCCATCACCCCACTAAATCTAGTACCCCTTTTCCCCCTTACTTATTTATTACAACATTATTAACCATCTTCCCCATGCTACATTCTACATCTATATTCCACATTCTACATTCTACACTGTACCTCTTAATCCCTTTGCCTTTTTTTTTTGCTGTCCTTCCTAACCCCACTCCCACCTATTGCCCTTAAAGTATTCTCTGTATCTATGAGTTTATTTCTGCTTTTGTTGTTGTTGTTATTGTTGTTGTTGAATATGATTTTGTTCTTTAGATTCCACATGTACATGAAGTAATGTGATATTTGTCTTTCTTTATCTTACCCATTTCATTCAGCGCGATATCCTCTAGGTCCATCAAGGCAATATCTTTTTCCATCCTCTTCCTTTTAGTCTGTGTGTGTCTTCTAAACTGAAGTGAGTCTCTTATAGGCAGCAAATGTAGGGTCTGGCTTTCTTATCCATTCAGCCACTCTATCTTTTGGTTGGAGCACTTAATTCTTTTCTATTTGACGTACTCATTGATAGGAATGTAGTTATTACCATTCTTTATTCCTGTTTTTAATACATGTTTTTTCTTCTTAAAGAAGTCTCTCCAACATTTCCTGTAATACTGGCTTAGTGTTGATAAATTCCTTCAGCTTATTTTTGCCTGGGAAGATCTTTATTGCCCTTTGACTCTAAATGTAGCTTTGTTGGATAAAATATTCTTGGTTATAGATCCTGGGTTTTCATCATGTTGAATATTTTGTGCCAAGCTCTTCTGTCCTGCAAAGTTTCTTTTGAGAAATCAGCTGCCAGTCTTATGGGTACTCCCTTATAGGTAACTAACTACTTTTCCCTTGCTGCTTTTAAGATTTTTTTCCTTGTATTTAAACTTTGGCATTTTAATGATGCGTTTTGGTGTGAGCCTCTTTGGGTTTCTCTTTCTTGAGACTCAGCTTCCTGGGATTGTATGTCTATTTCCTTCACCAGGTGAGGGAAGTTTTCCATCATTATTTCTTTAAATAGCACTCAACATCTTGTTTTCCTTCCAGTACCCTTATGACATGGACATTTTTACATTTAATAGTGTCCCATAGGCTCCTTAGATTATTATTATAGTCTTGGCTTTTTTTTTTTTTGCCGTTCGGTTGAGTAGCCTTGGCTTCCCTATCCTCTATATCAGTGGGTTGATCTTTTTCTTTATTCACTCTGTTTATTCCATTTAATATATTATTCATCTCAGATAATGTGTTCTTCATTTCTGATTAGTTCCCTTTTATCATTTCCATTTCCATTTTTATGTTTTTTATTTCTTTGTTAAAGTTTTCACTGAATTAATCTACACTTCTCCTAAGGTCATTGAGCATCTTTATAACCAGTGTTTTGAACTCCGCATCTGTTGGATTGCTTGACTCCACTATTTCTGGACCTCTGTTCTGTTCTCTCATATGGTTTCTGCTTCTTTGTCTTCACACTTTGGCTGCCTTCTGTCTCTGTTTCTATGTATTAAGCAAAGCTCCTGAGTCTCCCAGTCTTATCAGTGGTGCTAATAAGTAGGTGTCCAGTGGCACAGTCCTGACAGGGGTTCAGCTGCAGGCTGAGTTTAGCCCAAGACTCTGCCACTCTGGGGCCACCTGTTAAGATTCAGCAAGCAATCCATAGATGCTGTGCTTATAGTTGCCTCAAGAGGCCACACCAGAAACTGCAGTCAGCTGCCACCAGTGTGAGTTTAGGCACTGCTCAACTAGGAGCATCTGATTTACCATGGATACACCTGGATGTGGCTTGGTTGGGGATGTGATTGGGGGAGGCGAAGTTTCAGGAAATCCTCTGGGTGGAACAACCTCTGTTTCCAGTTTGATGACGTCTCAGCTATGGCAGTGCTGCATCTGTACACTGGGAGCAGGGAAGGCCCAAGAGAGGAAAATGGATACCGCCAACACTTCTGCCCAGGAGAGACCTTTGCCTCTGGCCCTCACTCTGACAACTCAGTGCCCCAATGTAAGGCCCTGGTGCCCCCAGAGCAGCTAACCCAGTGCTGGTGCTCAGAGTGAGTAGGTCCGTCACTACAGAAGTCCAGTTGCAGACATGGCTCCTTTAAGAGATGTCTATAGCTGCTGGCTGCCGTTGCGGAAACCTCCATCCCACTCAGCTGCTGAGGACCAGGCAGCATCGTGGCTTTGCCCCTTCTACATTCTACTGTTGCAGGCTGATTATTTTACTCCATAGTTGTAGTACTTCTATTCCTCTAGATCTCAGGTGACTTTCCTTGCTATTTGTTCCATGCTTCTGCCACAACTTTGATTTGGTCACAAGAGGGATGAACAAAGCCTCTCATCTATGCCATTTTTTTCTCCCGTTACACATTTTACAAATTAGAAATCACAGGCTTAGAGATGTTGAGTAAGCTGAAAAGCACATACCTTTGAAATGAAAGGATATAAACCTGGGTGATGCCAACATTTATGCTTGTGATTTCTGCTTTTTTTCTTCTAATAAAAATTTACTGAAGACTTGGGATTACAGAAATACTCCACAGAGGATAACTCACATCTGCTCTAAGACTCATTACTTCTGGAGCTTATACTTCTGAACTTAGCAGAGATCTTAACTGCTTCCCAGGACACCCCCACAAGTCAGGGATCAACTAAAGCCACCCACCAAGGAATCAAGTTCTCCCTGAAGAGAGAGAAATGTCTTTCCTAACTCTGAATGGTTCCCAGGGTGCCTGTTGAGTCCTTAGGATGATGACAGCAGTGACCTCTATTACTTCAAGGGAAGCCCACCACCTTACCTCCTCACCCAACACACATGATGGTCTGACCCAAATGGTCAGGGCTGGACCATTGCAGCTGAACCAGTCCAGTTTCCCCAGCTGAGGATGCTTGCTTTGTGTGAAGCCATCACCCAGCAGGTAGCATTCTACCAAGCCTAATCCAATCTTTCTTCTAACCTGATAAGAAGGACACCTGCCTTGGCCAACACTCATACCTCTATGAGAAACACACAAATAGCTCTAGTAATTTTTTCCAGACATGGGATAGTTTCAATCTATCTTTAGGAGGAATAGAAATCCTCTTACACAGTTTTGACACACTCTCACTTTTTAGGACTATACAGAACACAGACAGGCTGTGTCAGCCTTTGGATGACTTCCCAGATTTAGATATTGACTTGTAAGTCTTGACTAGCAGGGCCAACCAGAGGGGACCTCCTCAATCAAAGGGGAACTTTCCTCTCAAGACAATCTCTACTTTAGACAGCAAACATTTTGAAATCTCAAAAGTGACAGTTTCTAACTTAAAAAAAAAGTTAACCTATGCCTGCTTCTAGAACCCTGTTCCATATGGAACACAGCCACACAGATGCTTGGTGTCAGGCAGGTCAAACTGGAAAAACCCCACAGGCTGTGTCTGTTACACACAAGTCATCTTATAGAAATGGAAAGTTGATTCTAGATACTTGGTGATTTCATGGTGGAGTAACTTAGGTTTCACGGACTTTTCAGTGTTCATCCAGGGCAGGGGAGGGGAGTTAGAAAGACCTACATAGATGGCTTCCACTTCCCAGCAGTGGTCAGCAGTCCCATGAAAGTAATCCTCCTGATCTTCCATGGTATTTTGTCTGAACTTCCAGGGTCACTGCCCACCTTCCACCTCATCCTTATTCTGGAAGCAGGACAGCAAAGAGGAAAGAACCAGGCTTTGATGTCTCAGAGATCAGAGAATGAATTCTATTTTCTTCTTAACAAATGTGTGATCTTGAGCAAGTAGCTTTAACATCCAGGTCCCAAGTTGCCTCATCTATTATCTACATTTTATGGTGATGGTAAAGAATAAGTGAGTTAATGTATGGAGAATATTTAGCACATGCCTGGCACATAGTGGTTGCCCCAGAAATAGTAGCTACTATATCTTAACTCAACTCTGAGAGCAGGATTCATGTTTTATTTTACTGATCCCCTTGCCCCACCTCATCAGCCATGAACCTGCCATGTGCTTTCTTGTACTTGATACACATTCAGTAAATATTTGCTGAATGATAAATACATGAATAAATGAGGGAATATGGAAACTGCCTACAATGCTTACAGGAATACATTTAAGCCAATACTCACATAATTTGAATAATAGAGAGTAATATCTGCTATCTGGAAGATAACATTATAAGACATAATAAAGAAGTATGTGGAGTTTGTGAAATGTCAGTGTGCTGGTCCTTGAACAGTTGGCATTTTTGCTAAGGCCAGATGGAGCAGGCAGCCACTCAATATTTAGCATGTCCTCTCTATCACTCTCCAGTCTAGAACAATGCAGGTGGGCTTGGGAGCAAACATTCTATCAATTAATTAGCCAAGCAGCATCCAGGAGGGGCCCACAGGGTACCAGGCACTTGGTTGAGGGCTAGGAAACAGATCTGAAAGACAGAACTCCTGTTCTTAAAAACACACAACCTCTTGGAGAAGTCAAGGGAAGTGAGAAACATGGCAAGCAGGGCAGACATATATGATGTGATTTGGGGGTGTGGCAAGATTCTTCTTGCCTAATAGTCTTCCCTTATCCAGCTATTGGGCCTGGAATACCCCATTCCTTAGACTCTGGGACTAGATCAAGGGGTGTCTGATCAACTTTTTGATCCTTACGTGAGAATGGCTACTTCTCAAACAATTTTCAGGTTAATCCTGAACAAAGGCAGGATTCCTTCAAATCAACACATGTGGTTCAACATTCATTCATTTTTTTGTTTTGAAAATGGTTACTGAGGGTCTAGACAATGAGAACACTGTGGCGCTCAAGGCAGAAATAGGCCACACCTTTATGGGACCCACAGTCTGTTGGGCAAGACGGATAGACAAATGAGTGACCACCTGTTGACAACTATGAGCAGGGAAGAACAGGGAGCTCAAGGTAGTGTACATCAGGGGGACTGAACCTAATTTAAGGGTATATCTACACTGAGACCAGAAAGATAAAGAAGGACACTCAGGAAATAAGGATGCTTCATGTCATTATGGTTAGAAAAGTGGGATCTAGGATCTGACATCCTGGGTTCAAATCCTGGGCAAGACAATTAACCCATCTCAGCCCTAATTTCCATATTTTAAATGGAAATAATAAAAATTCTTACCACATGAGTTGCCTTTATAGATAAAGATTAAATAGGATAAATATATACCTTATGTGTCAGATACTATATATATAAATATATGTAAATATACATAAATATATAAACATATATATATATAAACATATATATATATATATGTATATATACACACACCCACACACACAGTATATATACACAGTATCTGACACATAAGAAGGCTTCATAAGGAAAATTATTTTTAAGAATGGATGTAACAAAGAGTTCTCAATATTGTAGGATTAGCAAGTGTGACAGCCTGAAGGAAAGGAGAGAAAAAAATAATGCTGAGGAATTTGTAAGTTTATTGTAGCTAGATCCTGTATGAGAAGTAAGGAGTGTCTAGAATTCATTTTGGATAAGCAGGAATCAGGGGGATCACCTACGCCACTATTAGTCCAACCCTGATATGTAGACTTTCTTTTGATCTCTAGACTTCTGATTCATATAAAAATGTCAGACTCAATACTGACCCCCCGCAGACAGGCTTCCTCCTCAGTCACTGTTCAAAAGTTTTTATTGTAGTTATTTCTTAATTCTGTCTTAGGCCTGTTATGTATTAGTTGGAAATCATTTTCCAAATTATTGGTTACAAGTGAAAGAAATTGACTCACACACAAACACATACACACAAATGGAGGTGGAAATTATGGTTCATATAACTCAGAGATCTAGGTATAGTTATGGCTGAATCCAGGTAGTCTAATATTGTTAGTAATCTTTTTCCATTTTCATTGTTCTGCTTTCCTTAATGCTGGCTTCATTCTAAGCCATTCTTTCCTCTTTGGTAGCAAGGTGGCCATTAGTAACTCTATATTTATATTCTATAAGCTTAGCAACTCTAAGGAAAAAAAACACTTCCTCTTTTCCCAAAGTTTCAGGGTTCATTTTCACTGGGCCAACTTGGGTCACTATTGCCAGCAGGGTGGAATACACTGATTGGCCATGTCTAGGTTACATGCCCATCCCTGGAGCCAGGATCATGCACACTGGGTGGGGGTGGCAGAGAGAGATAGTTCCTGGGCCAGTCATTTGCCTATTTGTTCTCACATTTCCCTATTTGCTTGTTCTGTACCACAGAGAACTCTATCTCCTTGATGTCTTTGTCTTCCGGTTCCTAGGTAGATTCTGCCAATTGGAGTCATTGATGGACATTAGAGGAAAGGAAGGCAGTAAAGCCAGGCTATTTATTCTCCTCTTTTCTTGAGGCTGTGTTTCAGGCTATGGCTGTGTCTCCTTTGGGGCCTCAGTATTCCAGCTCTTGCTGATCAGAGCCCACCATAGTTCTTGCTTCTATAAAATGGCTCTAGATTCTGGCGACATTGCCTTTTCCTTTGGTCCCCTAGCCCTAAGTGTGATAGAGAGTTCCTGCTGTTGCTAACCATTAGAAAGCCTTACCACCCCTTGTTTGGCCTCTCAATCCTTCTTCCATCAACTACATAACTAGTTCTCAGTGTAGAATCGACTCTATTTGAAATATCTGGAATGATTTTATTATGCCAACTAAACTGTGACTTACACAGTTCCCTAAAGGAAAACCCAGGAGAGGGCATGAATGTTGGACAGGCAAAATCAATAGATGCCCACTACAGCTTAAATCCTGGTGAATTCTTCCAAGTTTCTCTCCCAGGGGCTGAAATTTTACCCCTTAAGCTCAGCCTGTATTTACTTTACTGCTACTTGCTAATTTAACTGTAGATACTGTCTTCCAGGAGGCCTGTAATAACAGAAGCAGCAACAGTGAGCACCTATATGCCATATACTGTGCTGCCACTGTTCTAAATGCTTTATATATGTTAACTCAGTACTCACAATAACACTGGGAAGCAGTACTACTGTATCTCTGTTTTACAAAAGAGGAAACCAAGGCACAGAAAAGTAAATCCCCCAAAGTCTAAGGACTGGTAAGAGCTCAGACTAAGAGTTGAACCTGGCTTTCTGGCTTCAGAGCCAGCCAGGACCCTTGACTAGGCAAGGGAGGAGTCAGTGACGTCTGCAAAAATCCACTTTGCACGTCATTTGAACGAAGTGGAAATCTCTCTATTCAGTGGTGACAGGCATACTGATTTGGAGTAGCCAATATCCAGTCCCCACTGGGGGTTCTCTGTGGTGAGGGATAGTACCAGCAGCTGCCCGTGTAGAGCATGACATGGCTATCCCTAATAAATTCTGGGTTATAAAAGGGGATTAAAGCTCTATCTGCAAAAACCATTTGTGGTACAAAACAATCACCATGATCACAAGAAATATGGTGAAGAATTCTGTGAATACTGCATGAAAACCATGCCAAACCCTCGCTCAGCATTCCAGTTGGTAGAATTCGAATGAAATGAGGAAATAATCACAGGGATACAATGAAGCCTAATTAAAGCTAAATTTAGCCAACTCTGGTTTTTCAGAGTTGTCATAAAATTCATTTCAACTCAGACAATAATAATGGCAAACTAAGATAATGAGGAAAGGGATTTAATTTGAAAGGCGGAATGTCATTGATATAATAATTAAGATTAAAAAGCACACACACGCATACACACGCACGCACACACACAGGGGCCAAATAGAATGGGCAGTTCTTTGGTTGACATTTTCAGAGATTTCACTGTGGCTTTGTGGCTTTCTAACTTAAAAAGAAAAAGAAAAGAAAACAAGAAGAATATCAGGCAATGTGGTGATTTTCTTCCCATTTCTAGTGGTGCTAAGTGAACCTGGTGTCTCATTGTAACATGATGGGGGAGGTGGTGGAGGACCAGGCCTTTAATTACAAGGCAGGGCAGATTCAGGCTTTGCCCTTCCTGACAACTCCATAGGCTCAGAGTGACACCACAAGCCTGGCTCTAAATTAAATTGCAAGGAAAGGGAAGTGAGGCTGCTCAGAGAACTGGAAGGCTGCACCAAGTTAATGCTTTCTATTGGAACTGCCTTTCCCCTGCGAGACTTTGCTTTCTCTTCATTAATATATGTCACTGAGAAATAATCAGGAAATGTCTGTGAAGCTTCCTGTCTCATGAAATGAAAGCAGAGAGGCAAGTGAGGTGAGGGGGAAAGAAATGGTTGATAAAAAATATCCTTTACAGCCAAGACACACACACACACACACACACACACACACACACACACACACACACACACACACATACACACCTACCTCTCAAGGCCTTTGGCTTTAGCTAACTTTGTTCCTTTTCTTAGTCCTTAGAAACAGGGGCATAAAAACCTAAAGGTCGATTATGTGGATATTGACCTGCCCTCTATCTTCAGAGAGAACTGAGTAAACATACAGCCGAATTTCTCTTTGAATCTGCCAGTATTTAGTTTATTATCTCCTAAGTATTAGGCACTTTAATTATCTTATTTGATCTGCATTGCAATACTAAAATGTAGGCATCATTACCCCCATTTTACAGATTAAGAAACCAAGAGTTTGAGAAGTTGAGTAATGTGCCCCTCAAATCATACAATAATAAGTGGCACATTTGGGATTCAAACCCCAAACTGCCAGACTACAGTACAAGACTGCCTCCTAGCTACTCCATTCAGCTAAGTGTCAAAATGTCTCCATGTACTGCATATCCTGATTATGAGATGTATTTTCTAAAAATTAAAAAAATACGGCTTTAAAAAAATGTAATCTATTAACTTTCAGCTTAAAAAGAAAAAAAAAAGTCCAAGCAAATCTCGACCAGTCCTGAGCCTTACCACATTTACTCAAAAAGTTGCATAAATTAGAATGTTCTTTTGGGGGTAATAATGCCACATGCTAAATGAATCCAAGGTTTTTAATACTCTTGAAAATTAGATCCAATTGGGAAAAAATGAACTTAACATGTATATGCATATTTATGTTTATAATCAACTTTAATATTAAGATAAGAATGTTCACAGTCTTTGCCCTTGCCTGACCTCTAAGGAGAATCTACCCTGCTAATTCTAATACCTTTCTCTCCAACTCTTCCCAGGCTCTATGGCATTGGTTCTCAAAGTGTGGGCCAGGAAAGAAGTCTGTGTGGGCAAAAGACAGGTGACAAATGCATCAAATAACAAATCTCTCTCTTTAGATGTTATCTGAGACAATTTGACTTAGGCAATTTAAGTAATTTAAAATAGTATCTGTCAGAAAACAATGTGACCTAAAAGATATTAACAAATATCAGATGGATAAGATAATTTTATTCCTTCAATGTTGCAGTACGTGGTATTTTCCCAAACTGTTTGCAATCATCTCTTCCTTCCCACGTGCTCTTCTGATATGACTTTGATATTCTTCCCACTGTGAGATAGGTCTAAATTTCCTCCTGTTGAGTTTGGGGAGGCTTATGATCACAGTGGAGGTGATACTATGTGACTTTCAAGGCTTGACTATGGAAGGCAGCATAGCTTTTGCATGGTTATCTTGGGGGCACTTGCTCTGGGAACCCAGCTATTGTGTTATGAGAAAGTCTAAATAGCCCCCTGGAGAGGACAAGGCCAAGTGTAGATGTACCAGATGGCAATCCTAGCTGAAGTCCTTGAAAACACAGCATAAACTTCCAGACAAGCAAGTGAGCCTTCGAATGATTCCATACCCCAGCCACTGAGTCACCTTCAGCCTTTGAGTCTTCCTAGCTAGGCTACAGACATTGTGGTATAGAAATGAGCTGACTCCTCTGTACCCCATTTCAAAGTTCTCATCCACAATGTCATAAATGTAATAAAGTGGTTGCTGTTTTATGCCATAAGTTTGCAGAAATTTGCTATACAGTAATAGCAAGGATAATAAATGCCCTTCTTCCTTTTCCTCTTTCTCATCTTATAAAACAAAAATATCACCTTGTTTGTGACTCTACTCCTGTGCTTGAATAGCAGTTTTTATCCACCTCTATTAAAGCAAGTGTCATTTTATTATACTAGTAATTATATTTCTGTCTGCTTGACATTAGCTCTGGGCTTTGTGAGGACAGAAATTTTGCTTATTGATTTCTGCTCCCCCAAAGCATTTGTTGTATAAATGAATATATGAATGAATGAATGATTGAAATAGCCTAGAAATCATCATACTTTTATCTCAATTTCATCTTACCAAATATGGTGAAAGCTTGATAAGTTTTAAAGCTACTGTGTTTGTAAAGAGTTATTACTTATGAATCAGTACATACGTAATCAATACACCTTCTTACTATATGAAAAGAGGTTAAACTAGGAATCAAAAGCAAGAACACTCACAGTTCTAGAGGCAGATGCTGGCCATACCCCTCCTATGTTCCTTTAAACTCTTGGGGTACCCCAAGCACATGCCTACCATGTCCTATTACACGTACCCACAATTCTTCACCTAAAGGCTTATTCTTAACTCTTGAGCAGGGCAGGCCAGAAGTGTCAAGGGAATTAAACCCCTGAAAACAGCCTTCAGCAATGATGGATGTGAGCTGGAGGATAGATAACCCCTCCACTTGTTCACTCTTTGAGTGGTTAATTCTGTGACATATTCTATACTATTTCCCTGAATCTCCTAGCAGGAATGAGCTCCAGTGGCCCTATGTGAGAAACTTCTCAATAGCTCATCCTTCTTTTCCCACTTTTATTCCCCCAATCCTCTACTGATAACCTTGGGATCACCTTTAAAATCAACCACTGGCACTCAAATCCTCTACTGAGGATCTGTTTTTTGGGGGAAAACTCAAACTGAACAAAACTCTAAGCAATGCAGAACAAGTTTCCTTGACACAAGCAACAAGAAAAGGGTATAAACAGATAAAATACACCCAGCAACTTACAATTCCTTCCAATAGACTTCAACAAATGACTCCAATACAAATCTCCATGTGTTGTTGATTAAAAATAATCAACTCAAGATTCAGGCCAGAGTAAAGTATAATAGACAAAGGATTCATTTAATTAGTCAGGACACATTTGGCTGCAAGTGACAGAAAACTAAGAGAGGCTGGCTCAAGCAAAATAAAAATTTACTAGCTCATATAACTGAAGTGCCACAAGAAGAGGTATTGGTGGGCCCATATCAATATTATCAAAATCTGTTTACTTTCATTTTTCAGCTTTGCTTTTCTCTTGATTGTTTTTAACATTAAATAAGCTCTTTGAAAGCAATGAAAAGATGGAACTTCAGATTTACATTCCACTCACTCAACAGCACCAGCAGAAATAGAATTGCTCTTTCCCAACTGTTCCACTCAAAGTCTTGGACTTAGCTTTGATTCCTAAATGGATGACTGCGGTCAGAACATTGAAATATACTGATTAGGTGGCCTGGACGAGTGACTCTCTGCAATGGGGGATGATGATAGTGGTGATTTCCACACAAACAGGATAGTCTGGCAGTGAGTCATAAGTGGTTCTTTGAAGGAAATTCAGGGTTAGAAGGGGAAGCACTTCAGAGAAGCCCAACAGATGTTCACTACAGCATTAAAACAGAATCATTATTTTGAAAATGAGAAAGTACACAGGAGCAAAAACAAATAAATTGAACTGTTCAGTTCCTAAATGTATAGAAATTCCATCTTTTGAAAAGGCCAGTTTCTTTGATTTGTAACTGAAAACATTATTGCTGATAAATGTGTATTATACAGTTGACCCTTGAACAACAAGGGTTTGAACTGTTCGGGTCCACTTATAAGTGTTTTTTTTTTTTCAATACAGTTGCCCTCCATATCTACAGGTTTTACTTCCATGGATTCAATCAGTTGTGGATTAAAAATACTGTTTTTGAGTCCACAAATGCAAAGGGCTGACTGTATACATTGATTTATACCACTTTATATAAGAGAACTGAGCATCTGTGGATTTAGTATCCATGCGGCAGGGGGAGGTCCTGGAACCAATCCCCCATGGATAATAAGGGCCGGCAGTAGTTACGTTTTGGGGGAGTCAAAAGTTATATGTAGATTTTCTACTGTGCAGGAGTTTGGCACCCCTAAACCCCATGTTGCTCAAGGGTCAACTATTATAGATATGTTTTATATATATGAAAGGGGTTTCAGGTATGGTGAAGTGAGCACATCCCACTCTGTCTCTTTGTTTTAAAATGTAGGTTTTGTTATTATTCAATTATGGTGAAACCAATAGATTAAAAGATGATTACCATTGACATGATAGTATTTTACTCATAGTTTCCAAGAAGAGGGGCATGCCACACCATGGGGGGGGGGGCTACCTGGGGAAGCACCAAGGCCAGGCAGGAGGCAGAGGGAGCAGAGGAAAACATGGCAAGATCCTTTATTGTACTTTCCCAGGGAAGCAATAGGTGAGGTGGAGTAAACAGGCATAGGACTGGTTAGTTTAAATAATGTCAGAGGGCTCTTAACTGTAGGAACTGTCCTAAATTGTCTGGTATTTAGCACTGGGGTGATTATGTTGCAGGATTCTCAGATAGAGGGACAGGAGGGACACCGAGACAATAAGCAGGAAGTAGCATTTATTGGTGCCAGCACCAGCTCAGCGAATTCACATCCAAAGGCTGAGCCCCAATCTCAGCAGGGCTTTTCCTTTTATAAATATCTTAAACTTCCTCATAATAAAGTGTACTCTGATTGGTTGGCGGGCCATAAGGGGAGTGACCGACCAGGGCTTGTGGTCTGTGCCACGTCAGCTGTGACACTGAAAAGTCCCTTTCCTATCATGGGAAGGGAAATGAACAACCTTCAACTATTACAGGAAACGGTTAGCTTGGCCTCCACTACCACATTAATAAATGCTACTTCCTGCTTATTACCTCAGTGTACTATCTCTGTCCGAGTATTCTGCAACACTTTGAGCAGGTGGATAATTGTCAGGAGTGTAAGATCCCAAAAAGGAGGTGGTTGGTGGTGTGGGTTTTATGTTAGGTGGTTTGCATATAAAAGATGTGCTCTCCGGTGAGTTTTTTACAATCTCTAGGGATTAGCTAATCCTGGAAGGGGCAGTCTCTCCCTAGTCAGTAAGGCCCTAGATGCCAGAACATCAAGAATACAGAAAATAAGGAAACATAGTAAATATACTCTCTCACCGAATGCAGCTATAGAATTTGGAGAGAATGCATGAATCAGCTGATTGAGGCTCTGAAAAGTAAGGAGTAGCAAGTGGGTTGTAAAGAAATCTAGAAATTGAATTACCATCAAGCCAGTAGTGACTTTACTTTTTCCTTCTCTGCTACCCACTGGCCTGAAATCAGTACAGCCTGAAACCTGAGAGTGTACATCAGGGTGGACAGAGAGAGCTCCAGGTGTAACCCTCTAGCCCAGCTTGAGGAGAGGAAAAGGGGTTTTCTAACACTGAGAAAGGGTGAGGAAATACACATTTTCCTTTTTCTCATTCTTTCTTCTTTTTTTTTTCCATCCTATTGTACCTCAGCCCACAAGCAGTCTTGAGGTGCCAATGGTGGTGGTGCCAGAAGCAGCTATGGAGGCCCACAGGAGACTAAAAATTTTGAGGAAGGAAACTTCCTCTCCAAGGAGGAGCTGTGGTCCCCAGAGGGTAAGGCAAACTCATGTTGCTTTTTTACTCTCTCTCTCTCTCTCTGTCCTAAAACTTGGCTCCAGACCTGAGCATGGCTATGGAATGTGTGTAGTAGAATGGGTAAATAAGACCCAGTTTTCTGTCCAAATAACAAAAAGAATAGTTCAGGAAGCCAAAAAGTGTCAGGGCCATCTGAAAGAGAGAGAAGAAAGTTGCCCGTGAGCTCTTGGGCTCACCTCTGAACTATTAGGGTCAGGATGTGACCCTAAACAGCATACAATGACTTTAAAACTGTGCTATGAAATAGATGATACCCAAGTCCCAGGCTGGGCCCTGGTGGTGAACATCTGGAACTGATCTAAATAATACTACAAAGGATGTGAAAACTGAACTGACCTTGAAACCACAATCCACAGAAAGCTGGTTGGAAATTGAAGAATGAACAAAACTGGGTTGATTAGCTGCTAAAACAAAAATATAAACATTCTCCATAGGATTTAAATAAGAGTGAACCTTATAACGTAATATTTGAAACGTCCATGATACAAATCAAACTTACTCAGCATATGAAGAATCAGGGAAATCTCAATTCACATGGAAAAGATGCCAATGCTGATATAACAGATGTTGGAATTATCTGACAAAGATTTTAAAGCAGCTATTAAAGAAATGCTCCAACAAGAAATCCTGAACACTCTTGAAATAAATGGAACAATAAAAAGTCTCAAAAAAAAGGTATAAAGAATAAAAATTTAGAACTGAAAAATACAATAACCAAAATAAACTTACTAGATGAGCTCACCAGCAGAATGAAAATGACAGAAGAAAATTAAATGAACTTTAACATAGACTAATAGAAAGTATACAATCTGAGCAACAGAGAGAAGAAAGGTGAAAAAATAAACAGATCCTAAGGGACTTGTGGGACAATAGCATAATTCTTAACATTCCGATCATTGGAGTCCAAGAAGAAGGAAAGAGTGAAGCACAGAAAACATTTGAAGAAATAATAACTTGAAAACTTTTCAAATTTGACAAAAAGCGTAAACCTGCAGTCATGAAACTCAGCAAATCCCAAATAATTTAAATCTAGAAAAATTCATGCCAACACACATAATAATAAAACAGCTGAAAAGTGAAAAGAAAAATCTTGAAAACAACTAGAGAACAACTGACACATTACTTATAGAACAACAATTGAAGTGACTGCAGATTACTCATGAGAAACCAGAGAGTCCAGAATGAAGTATAACAAATATTTACAAAGTGTAGAAAGAAAACAAATGTCAAGCTATTATCATATTCTAGTAAAAATATTCTTCAGGAATGAGTTGAAATAAGAACATTCCTAGGTAAATGAGAACTGAAAGAATTCATTGCAGCAAACCTGATCTGAAAAAATTGCCAAGGAAGTTCTTCAGGCAGAGAGAAACAATATCAGAAGAAAACTTGGAACATCAAGAATGAGGAGAGAGAAATAGAAATGGTAAATTTCTGGGTAAATATAACAGACTAGTCTTCTCCCATTGAGTTTCTTAAAGTATAATTGATGCTTGAAAGCAAAAAATATAACACTGTCTGTGAAGTTTTCTCTGTATGTAGATGCACATAAAATAACTATAGCAAAAAACACATGTACTGGTAAGATTTCTAAATGCAACTTGAAATCCTAAAACATTTAAAAATGAAAAGTAATAAGTTCTGTATATTAGAATCCCTACAGCAATCCATAAAAATACCATAAAAAGAAATACAGTGATAAAAACAGAATATATACATAGAAACTATGCTCTTAGACAACAATGACATTAAATTAGAAATCAATAACAGAAAGACAATTTAAAAATCTTAAAAATTTACAGAAAAACAGAATAGATAAATGAAAACAGAATTTAAAAAGTTTAAATACACCCCCTCCCAAAGGAAGGAATAGGGAAATAGAAATGAAAAACAGAGGGAACAAACAGAAAACAAATAATGAAATGGTTGACCTAAATTTAAATACAGCAACAATCACATTAAAATGTAAATGATCCAAATACACAAATTAAAAGATAGAGATTGTCAGAATGAATAAAAAACATGACCCAGCTGCATGCTGCTTACATGAAATTCATTTCAAACATAATGATACAAATAGGATAAAATTAAAAAGATAAAAATGATATGCCATGTAAAAACCAATAAAAAGTAAGCTTCAGTGGCTATAGGAATATCAGATAAAGTAGATGTCAGAGCAAAGAAATTACCAGGCTACAAAGGAATATTACATAATGGTAAAAAGATTAATACAGCAAGAAGGAATAACAATCCTAAATATCTATATACCTAACGACAGTTTTGAAACACATGACGCAAAAATTTAGAGAACTAAACATAAAAATAGATAAATTTATAATTACAGTTGGAAAATTCAATGCTCTTCTCTCAGTAATTGATAAATTAATAGACAGAAAATCAGCAAGGATATAAAAGAATTGAACAACACCATCAAACGATTGTATCTAATTAATATGTATATAACACTCCACCTAACAACAGAAAAATATGCATTCATTCAAGTGCACATGAAATATTCACTGAGACAGACCATATCCTGGGTAATAAAATAAACTTTAACATGTTTGAAAGGAATGAAATATATAAAGTATTTAGAAATCAATAAAAGAAAGATAAAAGGAAAATCTCCAAATACTTGGAAATTAAACAATATGCTTATAAATAATCCATGGGTCAAAGATGAAATCTCAAGGGAAATTAAAAAAGATTATGACTTGAGTGAAAATGAAAACATACTATATCAAAATTTGTGAGCTTCAGTGAAAGCTATGCTTAGAGGGAAATGCTTAGTATTAAAGGCTTATGTTAGAAAAGAAAGGTTTCAAACCAATAATCTAAGCTCTCACTTTAAAAACTTAAAAACAGGAAGAACAAAAGAAACCCAAATCAAGCAAAAGAAAAGAAGCAATAATGCAGATGAGAACAGAAATCAAGTTAAAAATAGAAAGACATTAGAGAAAATCATTGAAACAAAAAATTCTGGTTCTATTAAAAGATCAATAAAATTTATAAACATCTAAAAATCTGACAGAATAAAATAAAAAAGAAGATACAAACTATCAATATCAGGAACAAAATGGGGAATGTCACTGTGGACCCACAGAAACCAAAAATTACTCAACATGAAATGGGGAACATGAATGATGTATGAAGCATGAATGAATAGGTGCTATAATGGTTAAAGAAATTGAATTCATAGTTTAAAACTTTCAAAAATCTGCTGTTCCAGATAGTCTCACTGAAAAAATTCTACTAACACTTAATGATTAAATAGTAGCAATTCTATGCATTTTTTTTTTCAGAAAATGGAGGAGGAGGGAACACTTTCCAGCTAATTTATCCTAATACTGAAATCAAAGATGGAGTATAAGGAAAACTACAGACCAGCATTTGTGCTCATATGCAAGAAGATAAACCCTGATCTAAATCTCATATCTCATATCAAAATTAAGTCAAACTAAATGACAGATTTCAGTGTAAAATATAAAATTATAAAACTTTTAGAAAAAAAAAACAGAGAAAAATCTTTATGACCCATCACAGAAAAAAACTGATAAATTAGCTTCATCAGAATTAATAACTTGTTTTGGGAAAGACACTTTTCAAATATTAAAAAGACAAGCTATATACCGAAAGAAAATAATTAAACAAAAGACTTGTATTCAGAATATATTAAGAACTCCCAAAACTCAAGAAATCAAACAATTCGATTTTTAAAATGAGCAAAAGACTTGAGCAGAAACTTCATCAAAGAAGACATATGCATGGTAAACAAGCACATAAGAAGATGTTCAACATCTTCAGCCGTTAGAGAAATGCAAAGTAAAACCACAATGAGATGCTACACATCAATCCTACTGAAAAGGTTGAAATAAAAAAAAGAATATAATCCTAAGTATTGGCAAGGATACAAAGCAACTGGAATTCTCACCCACACAATACAGTACAGCCCTTCTGGCAAACAGGTTGGTAGTTTCTCGTAAAGTTAAAGATACACCTACCAATTGAGCAATCCTCCTAGGTATTACTCTAGATATGTGAAAACTTATCTTTACCTCAAAACCTGTACATGAATGTTTATAGCAGTTCTATCATAATTATCCACAACTGTAAACAGTTAAATGCTGTCTAATGGGTGAACAAACCAAACAAACTGGGTTACATCCATATGATGGAATTCTGCACAGTAATAAAAATGGACGATGAATACATGCAAAAACTTGGATGAATCTCAAAGGCATTATGCTGAGCGAAAGGAGCCGGTCTCAACAGGTTACATACTGTATGATTCCATTTATATGACATTCTGGAAAACACAAAACTTTAGTGATGGATAACAGATTGGTGGTTGTCAGGGTTTGGGGTTGGGGGTAGGTGTGTCTACAAAAGAATAACCTGTTTTGTTTTCTGCTTGTAGTGGTGGTTGCATGAATTGATATATGTATTGAAATTCATAGAAATGTATGCGAATACAAAAAGTCAGTTTTACTTTATGTTCATTTAAAAAGTAAAATTTTAAGAAATAAAAAATAACTTAAAATTCTTTCAATTAGAAAATTAAACATAACAGAAAGAAGAAACTTACCCAAATGTGTTATTTTATAGGTAAAGTTGAAAAAGAAAAAAGTTAAAAAGTAAGTATTATCTTAAGCAGTGGTTCTCAAATATCAATCTCTATAAGAATCATCTGGAGAATTTGTTAACATTGTTTATCTTTGACCTCAACCTATCCCCACCCTTTGAAAAATAGTGACCAGAGCAGAGAAGGTACTAGTTGTTAAGCTACCTCAGCATGCTTTAAAACGTCACTTTAAAACCAACTAGACTTGTTCCAATAAATCAAAGCAAATGCATATGGATTCAGTTAAGCAATTAGGACAAAATTTTCCTTCAGAGAGTTTACATTTGCAGTGCTCCTTCTTGTAAATTGAGACACAAAACAAACCCCCCTCCTACCGGCATAACTGAAATTTTTTTTTCTCCTCTATTTAGTGATTGAGCAGTTCAAATGAGATTCTGTGAGTATTCTTAGGCAGCCACCAGAGAGTATGAGTCTTAAAGAATAAATCCATGCTTAAATGACTTGCTCCAATTTATTGGTGGAACATTGAGTTTTTGTTGTTGTTTTGTGTTAGTTTGGTTTTGTTTGGGCAGGGAGAGGAGATGCAACTGTATAGAAGCAACTAAACATGGAATTTCAGATTCTGAGAAATAATGTCAAAAACACAACTAAAAAGGCTTCTTTCTCTTTCCTGTAGTTGATGTTAGCAGTTCGATGCTAGCTTAATTTTAAAATGTGTTTTTAAAGTAACTTTGTTGGACAGATGTATGCAAGAAAATGAAACTGGACCACCTTCTTACATCGTATACAAGAATAAACTCAAAATGGATTAAAGACTTAAATAAAAGGCCCAAAACCATAAAACTTTTAGAAGAAAACATAGGCAGTAATCTCTCTGATATTGCTACCAGTAATTTCTTTTCAGACATATCTCCTTGAGCAAGGGAAATAATAGAAAAAATAAACAAATGGGTCTATATCATACTAAAAAGATTTTGCACAGCAAAGGAAACCATCAACAAAACGAAAAGACAACCTACTGAATGGGAGAAGATATTCATTTACGATACATCAGATAAGGGGTTAATATCCAAAATAGACAAAGAACTCATTCAACTTAACACCAGCAAAATAAACAATCCTATTAAAAAATGGACAGAAGACCTGAATAGATATTTCTCAGAAGAGGAAATACAGATAGCTAATAGACATATGAAAAGATGCTCAAGGTCACTAATTCTCAGAGAAATGCAAATTAAAATCACAATGAAATATCACCTCACACCTGGCTATCATCAATAAAGCAAATAACAAGTGTTGGCAATGCGGAGAAAAATGAACCCTCGTACACTGTTGGTGCAAATTGGTCCATCCACTATGGAGTCTGGAGGTTCCTCAGAAAATTAAAAACGGATATACTTTTTGGCCCAGCAATTGCACTTTCAGATATTTATCAAAGAAAACCAAAACAATAATTTGTGAAGATGTATGTATCCCTATGTTCACAGCAGTGTTATTTATAATAGCCAAGATATGGAAGCAACCTAAATGCCCATCAACAGACAACTGGATAAAGAAGTTATGGTTCATATATACAATGGAATATTATTCGGCAAGAAAAAATGAAATCTTATCATTTGCAATGACATGGATGGACCTAGAGATAATTATGCTAAGTGAAATAAGTCAGACAGAAAAAGATAAATACAATATGATTTCACTTATATGTGGAATCTAAGGAACAAAAGAACAAGTTAATTGAAAGCAGACCCACAAATATAGAGGACAATCGGGTGATGGGCAAAGGAGTGGGAGGTGGGGGCAGCTAGGAGAAAGCTGTGAAGAATTAAACAGTACAAGTTAGTAGTTGATAGAAGGTCACCAGGCAGCATAGGGAATGAGACAGCAGTAAGGTAACGGCTAAGTGCAGAGCCAGAGAGAACATGGAGTAATCAGGGGGATCATTTCATAAACTACATAAATGTCTAACCAATGTACTGTATACTTGAAACTAATAAAAGAAAAAAGAAAAAAATGAAAGTAGTTTTGAAGGACTATCCCTAATTTTTCATGACTTTTTTTTTTAAAGAGAAAGGAAAAGTTAAATAAACTCCCAGCTTGCTTATAGTTCCATTATCTCCAGGACGTTTTAATCACCCTAAGTCTTCGAATGATGCAAATTAAACTGCTACCTAACTGGTCAACATTTTATAGAGTAGAAAGTGGTCAGGAAGTAGGTATTTCGATTCAGTGACACTGGTTTCATGAGGGCTTTATGAACACAGGACCTCAAAGCTCCACACATCAAAACTGTAGCTCTTTTCTCAAGTCTGCATCCCCAAGCTCAAGCCAGGAATTTTGAACCAAAAGGCACAGGTTGGCCTTCCAGAGTTGTGGGCCCATTCCACCTGCCAAAGGGGATACCCTGGGGATTTCAAATAACCACAGTTGCTTCTGCATTATACCCTGTCTAAAATGAATCCTTCTTTATAGGATTTAAAAAGAGCATCTTTAATTTTCACCTTTTGGCACAGGGAGTGGCTTTGGCTCAGCGAGGGAGCCTGATGCAGACAGGAAAGGAGTGATAGGCCTGTCTTCCCTCAGCATTGCCAACCCAGAGAACAGGTCCAGGCCAACAAGACTATTATCAAGAGTGATGCTCAAAGGACAAAATAGGGACAGCCACTTTGGAAGCAAGGTTTGGTGTTTTTTTACAAAACTTACCATATGATCCAGTAATTGCACTCCTTGATATCTACCCAGTACATGGAAAACTTATGTCCACACAAAAATGCACATGAATGTTTATAGCAGTTTTACTTATAGTTGGCAATATTTGGAAGCAACCAAAATGTCCTTCAATAGATTAATGGATAAAAAAATTGTATATCCATTCAATGACATATTACTCAGTGATACAAAAAAATGAACTATCAAGATTTGAAAAGACATAGAGGAATATTAAATGCATATTGCTAAGTGAAAGGAGCCAATCTGAAACTGCTGCATACTCTGTAATCATAACTATATGACATTCTGGAAAAGGCAAAACTATGAAGATGGTAAAAAGATTAGTGGTTTTCAGGGGTTCAGGGAGTCAGGGGAGAGATGAATAGGTGGAGCATCAACCTATATAATATTATAGTGGTGACAAATGTCATTATACATTTATTCAAACTCTTAGAATGTGCTACAACAAGAGTAAACTCTAATGGAAACTATGGACTTTAGTTAATAATAAGTCAATATCAGTTCTTCAAATATAACAAATGTACCACACTAATGCAATATGTTAATAATAGGGAAACTGAGAGGAGGGGGTGTGGGTATGAGAGGGTATGTGGTAACTCTATGTACTTGCCACTCAATTGTTCTGTAAACCTAAAACTGCTCAGAAAAAATTAAGTTCATTAACTTGAAACAAACAAACAAACAAACAAACAAACAAACAAACACAAAGCATGTGTCAGGGACTTCTTTCCCTGGCCAGAGACCTACATGCCCCTTGAGGTCACTGGGACACATTACAACATTTTGTTAATTTGGCTTGTTTCCCTAATGGTTTGCGCTCTGAGTTTTCTGGGTTCCAAAGGACCCTGTCTGAAGTGTTCATCCCTGGTGTTGCCTGACTTTGCCACCAGGGTTACATACAAACAAACTCTGCCTGTGTCAACACTCTTTCCTGCTTACCTCATAGGTTTCCCCGAAATTCCTTGAGCCTTTGTGTTTCTGAGTGACAATTTCCTCATCTATAAAACTGAGGTAAAGACACAATCTATCTTTATAGCTGTTCTCATGCAACCGTATTTACTGAATTCCTATTTTATGCCAGGTGCTGCTCTGGGCACTAAAGAGACTGCTATGAAGAAAAGAGACAAAAATCCCTGCCTGTGTGGGCTTCCATTCCAGAGAATGAATTAAGTGAGACAACTCATGGAAGTTCTGAGCATAGTGTTCGGCCCATTGTAAGTACTCAATAAGTGCAGAGGTGAAACCCACTGTGTCCATCCCGACAAAAGCTATAATTTTGAACATGCAGGAAATGTCTGTGCAAGCACTCTAAATGCCACCCACAGGCAGGCTGCAGAGTCTCCATGTTCCAGCAGGTGGCAGCAGCTACAGACACATCGCTTTGTGGCCCTGAGTTCATGGCTAAAGAGAGGGAGAAAGAGCTGATGGATGCGAGGCTCAGACGCTTATCCTCTGAATCACAACAAAAGCCTGTTCTTTCCCAGGAGTGTCTCCTGAAACACAGCTCCTTATCTTATCATGTCATCTCTTGCTTTGTCCTTTCAAAAGGAGCCACTTAACCCCCTGCAACAAAGAGAGGAATCCTGAATCATTCTCCGCCCTGCAAGACAGTTTCAACTGCTGAATTTTAGAGCAGGAAGAGACTTGAGAAACCATTGGTTCAGAGCTTTGCAAAGTCCCAGGCTTACTGGGGGCCAGGTGGTAACAAACACCTTCCAAAACTCTTCCTGGCTCTCAGAGATGGGGCAGTGCAGTCACCCTAAGTGCTGGAAGGAGTCAGATATCTGGACTTTGATATGACACACCATGTTTTTCAAAGTACAGTGTTGTCTCTAAGAACTTGTCTATCTGGATTTGGCCTGAAAACTCCAGGTTGTGACCCCTGACAGTTCACCTCAATATTTCCCACATAAATTCCAAGTCCTCATCAGAATCTAGAGAGGAGTCACTTGCTCAAGGCTGCCTAGTGAGTTGGGTACAGCCCAGAGCTAATGAGTTCCCATCTGCTGGCTCTGTGCAGCTATACCTCAAGGCCAAGAAGTGTTTGTGTGTGTGTGTGTGTGTGTGTGTGTGTGTGTGTGTGTGTGTGTAGAAAAACAAAGTGGTTAAAATATGGAGTGTAGCCTGAGATTACTGAGACTGGTATTACTCTTCAATTATAGATAATAACACGACCAGCAAGAGCAGAGACTATTGACCGGCATTTACTAGGGGCCTGGCACTGGACTATGCACTTTCCACTTTACAGCTACCTGCCCAGGCAAGTATTGTCATCACCTGCATTTCATACATGTGGAAATCAAGGGCACTAAACTATTTGTTCAAAGTTACTGAGCTGTAAGTGTCAGAACTTCAACCCTTCATTTCTTTGAGAAGGAAGGTGATCAAAAAAGGGCTCTGTCCTGGCTTCTCAGTCCAGGGACCACCCCTGGACGAGGCTGGAGAGATGGTCCCCTGAGATGGAGTGGGAGCCTGCTGAGGTTCTGAGAGATTGTCTCCTTCCTACTTGGCCTGCAGGCCTCACAGTGTGATAACTTCCCACCTGTCTGTAGGTACCATCATGAGGAAGGTGAAATAATGACATAGGAAAAAGAAATAGGCCTGGGCCAGCAAAACGTAGGAGGCAGGGTCAGAAACTGGCGGTAGCCTCTTGACAGGGACTGACCCCAAATGAGCCCTGGAGATACCACTGAAGTAGTGACATCTCCAGGGCAGCTGCAGAATCTCGGATGGATGCCTGCTGCTTCTGTGGGATCACCACAGAATAGACTGTGGACATGGAGGAGAGTTAGGGTGGCCAGAGCCCCTTCTCTTCTGGTCTCTCTCTGTTTGTGCTTCTTTGAATAATCTCTTCTCACAATAACTCACTTCCTCCTCTCCTGATCTGCACTCAGACACACTAAATGTTCAACACTTTTCTGGCGTTTTCTAGCTTGCCAGAGCTCTCAGAGTTGTAATGTTGTATCTGGACCATCTTTTTTCAGCATTTATTAATTTATTTCTTAAGCATGTCACTGAACCTCCTCAAGCTTCAGTTTTCTATCTGTAAAAGGGGGGTAATGATATTTACATTATAGCGTATGGCTCTTGTGAACTTTAGGGATAAATAATACAGTGCCTAGTGTGGTGTTGATATTTAATAAATTACACTGGCTACTGTTATGCTTTCTCAGGACAGAGTCCCATGCCATCATCTTCTTATTCTCCCAAAACACTGCCACCAGCACAAATAATAATCCCTTCATTCTGCATTCTGAGTGGGCTTTCTCAATGAACCCAAAACCAATCAAGAAAAAGGATTCACAAAAAAAGTTTAAGTGGAAAATAGTGGTTTAATGTGTTTCCCCTCCAGGGTAAGATTTGCATCTTAACAGAATTTTTCAATGTCTCATGTTGAAAGAGTGATAAATGGAGGGGGTTTCAAGCATAAACTGGCCACTGGTACAAATGTGCACTTATGAAGTAATGTGATTGTGCTGCTTAGGGAAACTAGGAAGCAAAATATGACACTAATTTGGAATCGCTCTCTTCTCTCCTCTACGTGTGTGAGTTTGAGCACACACACAGCCCTTCCCAATCATCTAGAGTTAGAGACATCTTTAGTCAGAGCTATGCTTTTCTCCTCTATACTTTCATATATCAATGTGCAAAATGGCATAATAATAATAGCTATGTTTTAGGGTTATTATTGTGAGGATTAAATGAGTTAATACATGAAAAACTCCTCAATAGTGCCCAAAATCTAGGAAGCACTATATAGGATTTACTGTGTTAGCTACCAGATTGGCCTTAATTCTGAGTTCTTGCAACTGTGACATGCTAGTGACTGTTACTCTTTCTGCTCAAACTTGTAGTTGAAGATACACATGCCACATTCCCTGAAATCTTGAAGGCCTTTCAAACACAATTCACATTTGGATTTGGAAAGAACTACACCTAATCTGTACCCTATAGTTTAGCATAAATCAACTTGATGTATTGGGAAGAACCCAGGAGCAGAAAATAATTCAGTACTGCTGACCTTGAAGCTATGTAACTTTGGACAAAGTCAGACCTTTCTGAAACAGTAAACATTCACAGAGTCCTTTAACGATCAAATGGTATCACATATATGAAAGATTTTAAAGAAATCTTTAAATAATAACTTTCTTTAGAAAGTCACTATTACTACCACTATCAAATGGACTCCTAGGAAGTGGGATCATGAATTCCATGATTGTTGAACCAATTTTTTCCCTCCTCCCTGCTCCATTCCTCAAACTCAACACCTCACCTGTGTTAGTCCATTCAGGCTGCTATAAAAGAATATCATAGACTGTGTGGGTTAAGCAATAAGAAATTTAAGAATTAAGAAACTTATTTCTCATATATCTGGAGACTGGAAAGTCCAAGGTCAAGGTGTTGGAAAGGTAGGTGTCATTCTGAGGCCTCTTCTCTTGACTTGTAGGCAGCCACCATCTCACCATGTGTTCATGTGACCTCCTCTTTATGCATGTAGTGTGAATGCGTTCTCTGGTGCCTTTTCTTATAAGGACACTAATCCTATCACGACACATCTACCCTCATGACCTCATCTATACCTAATTATTTACCAAAGGCTTATCTCCAAATACCACCACATTATGGGGGGGCAGTTCAACATATGAATTTTGAGGGGACACAAACATTTAGTTCATGAAACTTTTCTTTCTGAGAAAGGAAGGTTACAATCTTTATTCTTGCTCTCTATCACATCTGGCCTCAGTATGGCAGTGGGATCTTTTATTGAAAGCAGGGTACCTCTTAGCAAGCCATGTCTTTGCTTCATTTTGTAAAGTTGTCAAACATCTCTGCACTTCAGTTTTTTCTCATCTGTAAAATGGGGATAATGATATTACACATCTCACAGGGTGTTGATAGCATAAATATGATGATGCTTGTCATTGTTTAGGAGAGTACCTGATATGGTACATGGTGAGCAAATGGTAATTTGAATCTAGGACAGTTTTGAAGGAAAAAATCTTAAACTTTTTGCTACAGGACTGAAGCTCAGAAGAGCTTAATATTTGGATCTGAGTTCTTGGGCAAGAATCTTAGCATCTCATTTTCCCTATGTAAAGAATAACCAAACCAGAATTTTCTAAAGTGTGCCTACAAAGTATCCTTTTAGATGTCCTATGAAGAATGCTGTGGCCATGAAGTTTTGGGCAAAGCTCCTCTCTCTATCTCTGAGCATCCCAACAGGAATGTGCTGGAGCTGGCTTATACCAGCTCCTGGGAGCTATTGGTTAAGTTTTCAGGAATTCTATGATCCAACTATGCATTTAGTGGTGTCATATTGGTAGTTTCAAATCAGTCAGGGCAGGAGTATTTATACATCAGACATTGGCAAATGCTTAAAATCAGGGCTATATTTTTTTGTCAGAGAGCTCATTGTTTAACATTCACCAGCACACCATTAGTCCCAATACATATTAGCTTATTAAATTCACCAAGAAATTTAGCAATAAACTCATTTAACTGTGTGTTTCCCAAACATTTCGGACCAGAGGACCACTTCACTGACAATGTTCAGAAAATATTTTGGGAAATGTAGCAGTTGATGTTTTGATGATCCTTTTATTCTACCATTTTCTCACTAGAGGATACAACTACTGAGTTACTGAGTTGGGAGGGACTCATGGTTCCCAGAAGACTCAATTCAGTGCTCACTTCACCACACTTATTGACAAAGAAGTACTGTTTCACAGTTCCATGAGATTTCCAGCCTTGAGCCATTGTGAATGAGGACTTCATTGCATTCTTCACATTTATTAAATGTATGACCTGTAGTGGTCCTGTTCTCTAAACACTGCCCTCCTAGTTAATGCCTCTTAATTCTTGAGCACTCATATCAGACATCAGTCTTTGGGGGTTAGAACTGAACCTTCATTCAAGTGAGGCTTTGCTGATCTCTCTGACATTTCCATAGAACCATGCTCCTTGTTTTCTGGACACTTACCTTGTGGTAGCTAAAATGTGGCCATAATGTCTTTAACATCCTTCCAGTCTAAGCTTCTTCCCTACCCCTTGAATCTGGGCTGGCCTTGAAACATGCTCTGACTCAAAATGTGGGGGCCTATCACCCTCCACCTACCTTCCAACACACCCTGAGACCTCCATGCTAGTCAGCTCAGGACAGAGAACTGAGGCAATGCTGGTCTAACATGAAAACTCAGTTTATGAAGAGAGAAATAGCCTTGAAAGCCGGATTATCCTTGTGAGAGATTTCTCAGATTCTTTTGTTCCCTTTCAGTTCACATCAACTCATGATCCTAGAAGGCCCAGACTTGAGATTTTCAGATGCCAGCTCTTTGTTATGAATAGGATTATGAGAGGTTTAAACACTTCAGAACAGACAGGATGTATTTGATATGTGTTAGCTTAAGCTACCTGCTCAGTGAAGACTGCTACACAAATAAGGAATCTATACAACAAAGGCACTCATGTTGCCTTTAATCATTAAAGTCCAATTCCAGAATCACTGACAATCCTTAAGTGGAGAGTCTTTGATAATTTGCAAAATGAACATCAGAAGTGTGTTTGCACTGGTAAAATTAGGAGTTTTAAATTAACACATTAGGTACTACAAATGGATTCTCACTGGGTAAATCAGTGCTATCCAAGATATATGGGTAGGCCAGAGCCTTATAGAAACAGTCCTTTGTCTTTACATGAATAGGGTGTAAAGTCTAGTGAGGCTTGTAGCATGTACTCTTAGGATGATACTGGAGACTTGGTCTCCTGATGCTGCATCTAGATTAGTGTCATACCTGCCTCCTATGAACCTTCCATGAAAATTAAGGTTAAAAGAACAAAGAACTATGACCCATCAGCTTGCAAAAACATTTGTATAAACCATTGTATGCATACTTCTAAATAAAAATGTTTAAATAATATATCTGATATATATGAAACAACTTGGTTGGAGACTTGCTTACATTATAACCTGGCCTTCAAATGCATGAAGTGAATCCCTTGATTTCCCTATTTTTTTTGTTTGTTTTTTGCTTTGAAACTCGTTCTAGATCATGGCACAAAGAATGGCTATTTCACTGAGCAGATGTGATAAGATTGGAGCATGGGCTGATATTGTGGCTGGAACTTACAGGACAGAGTTCTAGAGAGGTGGAGTTCATACAGAGGAGCTTCAGAAATCTGAATAAGATCTCCTGGAATCTCTGGCTGAATATTAAGCAGTATGGGTATAGGACAAAAATAAATACTGTGGAGTTATGAGTTGAATTGAGATCATGGAGATTGAACAGAACAGAGAGAGATTATTTTTGTGTAATTGGAAAGACCACTTTGATAATTCTGAGCACTCAGTTGATACACAAGAAAGACCATGCATTAGAGGAAAGGTTGCTATCATCACAGAGTTAAGGATATGCTAGACCCTCCATGATAAATGTTTTTAAAAAACTGCCTTCCAGGCAAAACTGACATTGTTTGAAGGAAAACAGCAAAATCTAAATATTCAACAATGCACCATCCACAATGCTTAGCATGCTATAAAATATTATTAGATGGATATTTAAAAAGCAGGAAATGTGAAGGAAAAAATCAGTTAATAATTAAAACGTATCAGAGAAGACAGAGGTGACGAAATTAGGAGACAAGTCTTTTAAAACAGCTATTATAAATGCAGTTAAAGATATTTAAAGGAAAATATAAGTATTATGAGGAAATAGATGGTAAGTCTCAATAGAGAAATGGAAACTAAAAAGAATCAAATTGAAATCTAGAAACTGAAAAATACAATCTTCAACATACAAAATTTAAGAGATCGCATTAACAAAAGATGAGCCACTACAAAAGAAAATATCAAGGAATTCAAAGAAACTAATCAAATTGAAGCAAGCAGAGAAAGGCCTTGAAAAAATGTAACTGAACAGAGCTTTGATAACATGTAGAATAATATCAAGTCTAATAACATCTTAGAGTCCCTGAAGGAAAGTGAGAGATGGGCAGAAAAAATGTTTTAAGAAATGTTAGCCAAAATATTTACCAATTAGATGAAAAATATAAGCTCGCAGATCCAAGAAGCTCAACAAGTGGTATATAAAAAATAAATCCACACTAAGGCATGTCATTAGAAATTTACTGAAAACCAAAGATGAAAATATAATTTTAGAAGCAATAAAAAAAAAAGACACATTACATACAGAAGAACAATAATGCAAATAAATTATGGCTAATTTCTTATAAAAAAAAATGTGAGCCAAAAGGCAGTAGAATTGTATCTTTAAAGTATTAACAGAAAAAAAAAAACTATCTAGGATTCTATGTCCAGTGAAAATATCCTTCAAAACTGAAGAAATAAACTCATTTAGCAGACTATTAAAAAGCTAACAAAATTTATCGCCAGCAGAACTTCACAAGGATGGTAGTTCTTTAGAAGGAAAATGATAACAAATAAAAATCTAAATCTAAATCTACACAAGGAAATGAAGAATATTTTAAGTGGTTAAGTACAATTAAATAAAGTTTCCACTCTCATTTCTAACTTCTATAAAACATAATTTACTGTTTAAAGTAAAAAATAAAAACAATGTATTGTAGATGTTACACTATATGTGTAATTAAAATTTATGACCACAGTAGCACAAAGGATGAGAAGGGGAAAACAGAAGTATACTGTTGTAAGTTTCTCACATCCTATATGACATGGTATAATGTTATTTGAAAGTAGACTATAAGAAGTCAACAATGCATATTTTAAACTCTTGAGCTACCACTAAATAAAACAATTTGTTAAATGAATGAATGAAAGATTTATTCTAGGTATTAAAAGTCTACCTTTTATAGAACTGTTGACTGAATTAGATATGTCATTTGTCTTCTCTTGAACACTTTCATTTAGTGGGATAAGACAGTGGGCAATTTTCACAAGGGCAAAGAAGGATGAATGGGGAGTAGGGCAGGATGTATTTTCTGCTTCACTGTGCCTAATACAATGCTCCAATTGTTAAAATGTCAAATTAAATTCAACCAGACAGTACCGTAAATTCCACGGGAAACAAAATATTCCAGGAAAGTATTCCAGCCAAGACCTTAGCTGGCCTCCTGTGGTGACTTTCCATTAAGAAATAGTCCAACTTACACTTTATGAAAAGATTAGAATTGACAAAGTGTCTTGTCTGCTAATGTAAATACTTGAAAGAAAATAAAAACTTTTTAGAATATGACTTTTCCTTCACTTTCAATGTATTTTGAGGGACTACATCTTATATTTTCTCTTCAGATATAGGTCTTTATAGTTTATTTTGCATGTTTTATAAGTGCTATGCAGTAGATATAGAAGAAGTACATTTTGGGTGCTAGATATTGATATTGCAGGGCAAATGGAAAGCTTTATTGATTGTAGAATGGATAAAATCTGTTACTAGGAGAAATTTCTATTCATGGTGTAACCCCCAAAGGATATATAATTCAAGAACTAATGTATTTCCACTAAGCATTATTTGCTCTTCCTTTTCACTGAAGGATAGATTAGCTGGATCACAGAGAAGAGTAGGAATGGGGGTGGGTCCCCAGTAGAATGGCTTTGGAAGGCATGGAGTTGAGTGACATCCTCCCTCTCCCTTCTTCCTCGAAGCTTCTCCGCCCTTCCCCTCGTCTTCTGAATAGAACTCCATGGTGGGCTGTTTGGAATCAGTGTAACAGTGTGTATAATTATAATCATTTTGCATGCATGTAGCTCTTTTCTTCCAAAAAACTCAAGGGCAATGTTGAAAGAAAAATAACACAGAGAACCATGGTCAGCTTGTAAATCAGGATTCCTTAACTTGGGGTTTGAGGGAAACCTTGGATTTTAGGGCATCAATGAATTGCCTAAAATGGTTTGGAGAACAAATATTTATGCATTTTTCCCAAGAAGAGGGTCCTCAGATTTATTGTTGGGGTGAAGGGAAAGAGTAGAGTCTAAAAAGAGTAAAATCCAGTGTTTTAAAAGATATATTTCTCTTTCAAAAATTAAAAAGCAACAAAAATTATTTAATCATTTGATTTGATCATTTAATCACTGAAGCTATGAGAGAGAAGAAAGAACATATCAAGTATATATTTTCTCAGTCTCACAGTGTATGGGTAAATATTATGCACCTATTTTAGAGAAATCATTTAAACTTGGAGAATGTGTGTGCTTTTCTGAAAGCAAACAACCTTCAAATTTTAAAAGATTCAACCACAATATTTAATTCACCAAAATCCTAATTGTTTCCAATCTCTTTTCCTGCTATTGCAGATGAACAATACATGCTCCAGAGTAAAGCCAGTCCCTTTACATGTACTCTTGTTTCCATCTCCTCTCTCCTATTCAAGGACATTGCTCCAGCAGCCCCTACCTCCCTGCCCCGGCTCCTATACCAGAGGTGGGTAAATTATGGCCATTAGGTCAAATACAGCTGGCCATGTTTTTCTATGGCTTGCAAGGTAAAAATGGTTTTTACATTTTAAATGTTGCGGAACATTTTTTTTAAAAAGAATAATATTTGTGATATGTGAAAATCATACGAAACTCAAATTTCAGTGCCCGCAAATGCTCAGATGTAACTGCTATGCAAATTTCTCAGCGTTTATTCTCAGTTTCTTTCATCCCTCCCTGTGGATGAGAAATGGAGGGCTCTTGGACTGGCATTGGTTCTCCCACTACAATAAGGGACGCTGCTTTGGACTGTTCTGGTCATGGTCCTCGTCAGGGACCAGGACCCTGCAGCACAAGGAGTGGTTCCTGGGAGCCGGGAACCCCTGCAGATCCTGGATCCTGGGGTGCCCTGCTCGGTAATTCCAAGTCCATGTCCAGTGCCCATGCAGACCTCTTTCCTAGATCTATCCTGGTCACTGTGTGTGCTTCCAGGCCACAAAAGGCACCTGTTTGTAGTGAGCATTAGGTGGGAAGAGAAGGGGAGAGGGCTGTGGGCCTGCTCTGTTTGTACCATTACATTCTGGTGCAGAATTCTGAGTAGTCTGGAAAGTCTTTCAGTTGTGATGAAAGTAAATTAGCAGGAAGACAGAACCTTACTATTTAAAGATTATTAGCTTGATTTGTACCTTTTAAATATTTGGGCATATAGCTTCCATTTGAACTCTTCCCTTGGGCCCCATAAGTGTTGGGAGTGAGTGTATCCACATGGCTCACCCCTCAAGGCTTTGCTCATCTCTCATCTTCTGTATTAGTTTCTGAGGGCTACCATAACAAAGTACAATAAACTGGGTGGCTTAGAACAATAGAAATGTATCTTCTCACAGTTCTGGAGTCTCAAATTCTAAAATCAAGGTGTTGGCAGGGTCATGCTTCCTCTGAAGGTACTATAGAGGTAGCTGTTCCAGGTCTGTCTCCTAGGTTCTAGTAGCCTCAGATTCTTCTTGGCTTGTAGATGGCTGTCTTCTCCCTGTGTCTCTTCACATTGTCTTCCCTCTGTGTGTGTCAGTCTCTGTGTTCAAATTTCCCCTTTTTAGAAGGACACCAGTCATATTAGATTAGGGCCCACCCTAATGATCTCATTTTAACTCAATTACCTCTGTAAAGACTCTATTTCCAAATAATGTTATATTCCGAGGTCCTACAGGTTAAGACTTCAACATATCTTTTTTTTGTGGGAGATGCAAAACTACCCATAATACCTTTTCAGTGAGAGCTCCCTGGATGACTTTATTTATACTACACTCTGCTTTCCTTACCTCCACCTCCCATATCCCTAAACCCTCTTATTCTGATCTATTTTCTCTTTTCCATGACAATTATCACTTTCTAACATGCTTTAAAATTAACTTCTACATTCTATTTACTATTTAGTACTGTTTCTTCTTATGAGAATATGAGCATTCTGAGGGCATGGGTCTGTCTAGAATAGCACTTGTCTTATAACAAGCACTCAGTGAACATCCGTAGGATGAATGATTTGATCCACACTGTCTTTGAGGGTAAGAAATGGTACCTCCTGTTTTTGGTAGGAATAATGAAGTAGTGACCACACCTGAAGAATTATGGCTTGTGAGAGAAGTGAAGAAGGAGATCAAGGCTGTACTTAATATGCTAAAATGTCTAAAATTTTGTTTGGGTAAATTTTACCACCCCTAAAACACGACACATACCTAAAATCTTTAAATTATGGCAAGTTCATGCAAATGAGTCTGTATATCTAGATAAAATCTTTTAATTAAAGAAATAAAGAAAAGGGAAAGAAAGATATAAAAGGGAGAGAAAAGAACTGAGTTCCAATCTATAAACATCAAAGAGTTTGAGGAAGGCTCAGAAGTCAAGAGTTATTCCAGACTGTCTCATGTCTTTGTAAAAAAGCTAAAATCAATCCTTTACACAAATCCCTACAAAGACCATGAATACAACCAGATGGCTCTAAAGATGTAGTAAAATATAAATGGTGAGTGCCGTTTTTCAACCACCAGGTTGGCTGAAATTTAAAGGTTTGATAATATTTGGTGCTGGTGAGGTTTGAAGGAATAGGAACATTTTGCTGGGAGTGGAACTTTGAGGGCCATTTGGCCATATCCAGGAGAGAAAATAGATGTTCTTCTCCTTGAAACAATTTTACTTGTTGCATATGTGTATAGAAACATACAACAGAGATATTCCTTAGCAATATTGCTTATAATAGCAGAAAAAGAGAAAACAACCAAAATAGCCATCAACAGGAATTTTAAAAATATGGATAAATTGTAGTGTATCTGTACCAGTGGTTCTCAATTCTGACTGCTCCCTAAACACACTTGGGAAGCTTTCAAGAAGACCCACGCTGACCTTCAATCCAGATGCAGTAAAATCCTTATTGCCAGGTATGGAATCTAATCTGTTCATCATAAGAGAAATGAAAAAGCCAGAGTTAAGAAACATTGATCTATGTCATGGAACTCTCTATACTGTGTTTAAACAGAGCTGAGATATATGTGATAACATGGATAGATCTCTAAGATATATTGTTGATTGAAAAAAAGCAAGTCATAGAAAGTTAGTTACAGTACAATATGTTATATGTAAGCATACAGTGGTAGGCAGTCTCTAAAATGGTCTCCAATGATCTCTGCCTCTGACAATCTCCTCCCCTTAAACAGAACCCCCTCCCTTTGGGGTTATTGACTCAATTAATGAATAAAATATAGGGGGAAGTGATGGGATGTCTCTTTTGTGATTCGGTTACAAAAGACTGTGGCTTTCATACTGGGTGCTCTCTCTTTCTCTCTTGATTTCTTGCTCTGGGGAATCCAGCTCCCATGTCATGAGACAGCCCTCTGGAGGGATAGGGTTGATGGCAAGGGAATTGGGGTCTGTCAACAACCACATGAGTGGGCTTAGATGTAGGTCTGTTCCTCAAGTATGGCCTGCAGATGACACTAGCTTGGCTGCAAACTAGTTTGACTGTCACTTAATGAGAAAGCCCAAGCCAAGAGTATTCACTAACCTCTTTCCTGGGATATATATATAAAATTTGTTTTATTTGTTTTAACAGCTCAGTTTGGGTAATTTGTTGCATAGCTATAGACAAGTAATACACACACAAAAATCTGTATATTTTCAATGGTTCCAGATATATGTGTATAAATACAGAGAAAAGAGTCTGAAAGGTACAGACAAAAATGATAGCAGTTACCTCAGGGGTGTTGTGGGTCTGGGTGTTTTTTCCAAGAAGTGGTCGAAGAAGTGTTAGCTTTATCTGCACAGTTTCAGTTTTATTTACTGGGAGAATACATTCATGGATTGGTCTAATTAAAAATTATAAGAAAAGATGTAGTAAACTGTGGCTTTCCTTAGGAAAGTCAGCCAACTTTTGATTGCTATGCATTGCAGATGAGAATCTGTGTTTGTGGTGCCTCCAGAATGATTTCAAGAGCCTTCCGCTTGCCTCCCTTCTCTTGGTGAAACTTTTATGAGTGAGTTGTATTTTTGGTTCACAGTCAGTTTCATCATCATAGTCCATGCCACAGTCCTGAACCATTTGGGAAAAGTAGGTTGAGGAAAAAAATAGAGGTCAAATTAATGAAGAGAAAATGTGCTCTTGGGGAGTGGAAATATGGTTGCAGAGGAAGTCCTGAGATTTCAAGAGTTTGCATGATTTCTTCTATTATTGTGGCACCAACAACTAAGATAAATAATAAGCAGTTATACTTCCTAGAATCCTAGAATGCCAGCCAAATAAGGGCAACTACT
Source organism: Eidolon dupreanum (assembly GCA_028627145.1). Taxonomy (NCBI): domain Eukaryota; kingdom Metazoa; phylum Chordata; class Mammalia; order Chiroptera; family Pteropodidae; genus Eidolon; species Eidolon dupreanum. Next base: position 63,679,764 of record CM053507.1, read on the forward strand.
TTAACCAGGGCCAAAGAGGTTAGTTCATTACTCAGCTAATTGGGGAAGAGCCAGAAGTTCCCTAGAAAAATCCTAATTTGTGATTCCCAACAAGAACAACATCATGGTGGTTGACTTTCATTGAACTCATACCGTGCATCAGCCATGTGTGCTATACTCAACCCTCACAACTCAACATTATGAGGCTGATGTTATTATTACCCCAACTTTTTAGAATAGTTCACTGAAAAGCATACAAGTGAGATAATTTGCCTAAGGTCGCCCAGCCAGACATAGGGGAAGCTAGGATGTAGATCTTAGGCAGCTGAACTCCAGAATCTAGGCTCTCATGACTGTTTTATATACTCTGTCAGTCTATTTTTTCTATGCCTTGTGGCCTTCTCTTATTGACTTCTTAGTTATACATGGTGGATTTAAAACATTGTCTTGATATTTCTCTTGAGAGGTTTCTCTGTTTCCTCCTTTGAATTCAGAAGGCCTCTGACTATGACAAGTGTAATGCTAATATGACTTCTGAGGCTAGGTCACTAAAGGCAATAGAGATTCTGCCTGGTTCTCTTGGTACACTTATTTTGGAACTAAGTTTTTATGCCGTGAGGAAATCCAGGCCATGTGTAAGTAATCTGGTCAATATTCCTACTCAGTTCTCGGCAGCTAGCTAGCATCTACCACCAGACATATGAGTAAGAAAGTCTTAGGAATGATGCCAAGCCTAGCCCCTATTTGATTAAAACAACATGAGAGACCCTCACCAAAGCCCAGATGATCCCCAGAAGCATAAGATAATAATAAAACAACTGGTGTTTAAAGCCACAAAGTTTTGGGGTGATTAGTTACACAGCATTAGATAAACAGACCTATATATTCAGCAAGGCGAGAACCAGGCATGGTCCATGCATGGAAAGTCTAGCTAATAGGGAATATTCAAAAGAGAATTAATAGAAGAAAATTTCACCCTTCCACTTTATCAATCTTCTGGCTACTGTTCAGAGATAAAACTGAAAATCTGATTTAGCTAGGTGTCTACAAATATTTAAAGAACAAAGCCAGTGCTGAAGATGTCATGAGAATGGTCATTCACTGAGAGAGCTCAGTGTGCGAGGCAGCATTAAGCTCTTAATAGGTGCACTCTTATTTCATCTTTGCAACAACACTGTGAAGGAGACATAATTAGCCCTCTTTCTTAAGTTACGTGAAGCATAGAAGTGTTTACGAGTTGCTTCAAAGTTGTATAGCTAGTAAGGGGGTGTATTAGTTAGGGTAGGCTAAGGTGCTGTAACAGTGACCCCAAAGTACATTGGCTTAAATGGGGCAGTGGTTTACTTCTCTCTCACCAATTAGTCCCAAGAGAGGCAGTGTAGGCTGACAGAACAACTGTGTCTTCTAATACATAGCTTCCATCTGTAGTTCCAAGAAGCTTACCCAGCTCTTATCATTTCATAGATAACACAAAAGTGGAAAAGGCAAGGGGAGTGCCTACACAATTCTTTAATAAGTAGCTCACTTTAGGGGTATTACCTAGAATTAGCACATTGCACTCTTGTTCACATCTCATTGGCCAGGACAAGATTCCCAGGAAACCATACTGGGGCAAAGAGTAAAAGAAGCAACCAGTCTCAACTCATGACTTTGCCTAGTGTTATCAGTTAGTTTTTGCTGTGTAACAAACTATCCCCAAATCTAGTAGCTTAAAATGGCAAACACTTGTTATTTCTTCCAGCTCTGGGTCAGTTGGGTGGCTCTTCTTGTCTAAGCAGGCTTGGCTGAATTCAGAGGTTAGCAGGTGGCTGGGCTGGGGTTGGATTGTCTATGATAGTTTACTCATAGGACTGGTGATTGGCAGGCTGGTTGGCCTAGGGACCCTCAGCCAGGGAGGAGTGGCCACCACTTTACTTTTTATTTTCCAGTAGATTGTCTTGGGTGTCTTCACATGATGGTTTGAGGGTTCCAAAGAGCAGCAAGAAAAGGCAAAGCCAAATGCACAAGTTCTACTTGTGTCAGGTTAGTAATTGTCTCTTTGGCCGAAGCAGGTCACATGGCTAAGCTCAGAGTCAGTAGGGAACAGGTCTACTGGAGGGTGTAAATACAGAATGTATGAAAATTTTGCAAGCCATTACTGCAAATATTCACCACATGTAGCGTAGTTCCCTGGGCATGTATTTCAGGGTATTGGTGTGGGATGGTTATAGGTATGGTAGGGAAATTAATGTTTTGAAGATTCAGGTCCTGAGTATCTCCCAGCCTCTTTTCACTTTGAACCCTTGATTAACAAATAGCATGAAGGGAGATGCAAGCATTGAAAGGAGACCCCTATTGCTCTTTTTTAATGGAGCTACAGAGGTGGTTGGCTGCTTCAGGATGCTTCAGCTCTTTCCCAGCCACTGGCAGCCAGAAGCTCATTGAAGTGGATGATGAAAGCAAACTTTGTACCTTTTATGAGAACTGTATGGCCACAGAAGTTGCTACTGATGCTCTGGGTGAAGAATGGAAAGGTTATGTGGTTCTAATCAGTGGTGGGAATGACAAACAAGATTTCTCCATGAAGTAGGGTGTCTTGATCCTACTTCTGCTACTGAATAAGGGGCATCCCTGTTATAGACCAAGGAGGACTGGTGAAAGAAAGCACAAATATGTTTGGGGTTGCCTCGTGGAGGCCAATCTGAGTGTTCTCAACTTGGTCATTGTGAAAAAAGGGGAGAAAGATTTTCCTGGTCTCACTGATACTACTGTGACTCATAGCCTAGAGCCAGAAAGAGCTGGCAGAATCCGCAAACTTTTCAATCTCTCTAAAGAAGATGATGTCCACCAATACATTGTGAGAAAGCCCCTACACAAAGTAGATAAGAAACCTAGGACCAAAGCACCCAAGATTCAGTATCTTGTTACTCCATGTGTTCTGCAACATAAATGTCGGCATATTGCTTTGAGGAAACAGTGTGCTAAGAAAAATAAGGAAGGGGTTGCAGGATATGCTAAACTTTTGGCCAAGAGAATGAAGGAGGCCAAAGAGACACGCCAGAAACAGATTGCCAAGAGATGTAGACTTTCCTCCCTGAGAGTTTCTACTTCTAAGTTTGAGTCCAGTCAAAAATGAGATTTTGTAAGAGTAACAAATAAATAAGATCGGACATCTAAATAAATAAATAAATAAATAAATAAATAAATAAATAAATAAATAGAAAGAAAAGAAAGAAAGAAAGAAAGACCCCTGTTAAATACATTTTGCTCTGTAAGTGTTCACCATCTGCCCCTCACTCAGTGTGGCTCAGCGCACACCTGGGTGCCTCCCTTTGGCACTCTTTCAGGCCTGTGCACCCCAGGAAGCACCTTTTACCCAGAACCTCCCTCTTTTATTCCTGCATGGCACACTCACCGGTTCTGTGCTGCTTTCTACAGGGAACAGCTGTCAATCTGGAAAGAAAAGGGCTTTGGAGTCAGGTGTTTCTACATTCAAAGCATAGTGGGGCCACTTCCTAAACTGTGAAAATTTAGAAAAGTCATTCAGCCTCACTGAGTATGTTTACTCCTGTGTCAGCTGGAGACAATACCATCAAAACAGCCCTGCAAAATAAGTACTAGGTGAAATGATGTATGAAAAACAACATGGGCAGGACTCAAAAGTAGTTTGGGTTTAATCAAAGGACTTTGCGACTAATCAAAATAGGCTCTTCCTCTCCTATAACATTTGCATTTTAAAAGAAACTAAGTGAGAGGTAGATGGGGGTAAAAGGGGTCAAATATATGGCTACATTAAAGAATTAAATAAATTATAAAAAGAAAAAAATAAAAGAAACTAAGAGTTCACTCAAGATATTGACAGAATTTTATTAGAAGAACGAGTCGTCTGGAGGCCCTCAAATCACATCACATTGCTGGGGTTTCTCTAAGCGCAGACTGTGAACACCTGCTGTAGAATGACCCAGAGAGTCTTGTGAGGGGTAGGGACAGGGAAGTGGAATTTTATTCCACCTCCTGTGAGGATTATGATGCAGAATGTGTCTGAGAAAGTCCCTACTCTTTCTAGACATAAGATAGATCCCACTGAGGAGATTTCTGTTTAAACTGGTCCTGGCTTCATGAATCTACTTGGTAAAACAAAAACGAAAGTGATTTCCCAAAAGTTTTTCACACATGTGAAACATTTCCTTGCAAAGGTGGTTTCTCACATTTAAGAAAACTTTCAGAGCCACACTGCTTCCTTTTGAATGGAGGATTAGAAAACAGTTTCAGAGAACATTTACTATGCATCATGCCTCTAAAAATGCCTCTAGCCCTTTATTTTCTTCTTATCCAATGATAAAAAAGGTTAACAACAGTCTAAAAGCAAAGGGTTGAGAAATTCACACTTTAAAAATAGGGATACAAATAAAAGGGAAATCTCCCTGTTTCTAGTTGTCTCCTCTTCTCTCTCTCTAGGCATTTCAGTGTGTTTCTCTCCAAAGTCAAGCTCCCTTTTTTGAGTCCATCTTGTCCTTTGTCTGGGGCATTTACTTTCACTATGGCTGAAGGGTCATGTCTCCATGAGCCAGCACTGACAGGGGCTTGTGGTTTAGTGCAGGAGAATCTAGGGTTCCTGTGTTCATTGCATAGGTTCCCTTTTTGTTGTAGGGAAGTCTGGAAAGAGGAATTGGCAGCTGGTGCCAAGTCACATGCGTTCCTGAACTCATATTCTCCTGGAAGATATCACAGTCTCTATTGGGCAACCTTTTGGAAGGACACTTTGAGGGATGGATCGGTCAAGATCTTCTGAGTAGAGAGCCGAACCCTAATTCAGTCTGATGTAGGCAATGAGGGAAGAGGACTCAGGCAGCTGGGGAAGATCTGGGGATAGTTCCCAAATTCTAAGGCAAATATGCAGTAGGCAGGCCCTCAGAGTCAGAGCTGGTGTGCCCTGTGTCCAGGTCCTTTCTCTCTCCTTACTGGCTGCCTTTGCTTTCTTCATTTTCTCAGGCTACCATTTCAAAAGCTTCCTCCATGTCATGGGAAGACGGCACTGCTGCTCTTGGCTGCCACAGCCACTGTTCCTCATCTGTATCTCACAGCATCAGCAGTTTATCTCAGGGAAGGACTCTGACTGATCCTTCCTAGTTTCTGTAACTATTCTTTGGATCAATCACCATTGTTGGTTGGGATAGGGCACAAGGATGGGCCAGGGCTGACTCACATGCCCACTTGTGGCCCAGGAGGTTGAGTAGAACTCCAGAAGAAGCGCGTTGCTAACACTTGCTAGACCAGTGAGAAGCAAAAACTATGACTGTTCACTACAGGGGCAGGAGAGCTTACCCAAAGCCAAGTGAACTGACCTCAGGACAGCAAAGGGGAGGAAGGTATGGCAGCTGAGAGTAGATGTGATGAACTTGCTCCTACAACTGTGCTGGGCTTCGGAAAGATTTCTTAATAGAACCACCCATGGCATGGCTTCCATAGAAGGCTTGAAAAGAGGGAAAGCTGGGAGATTTATGACTGAGTCCTGTGAATTATTTTTAAGGGGTAATATACAGAAATATCTTAAATGCCTAATAATGGGGGAATGGTTAGGTAAATTATAACAAGTATTCATAATAGACCATGTTCAAGAAGTTTTAATGACAGTAAAATGATTACATAATAATGTTAAAGATGAGAGCCAAGACACAAAAATCTATATACTCTGTGGGCTTAACCATGTACCTCCCGCCCTGAAAAAATGTAAACAAAAAAATATGCCTGTTAATCATGGTTGCTTTTGAGCTGTAGAATTATGGCCCATTCACCTCCTTATTTCTTCATGCTTTTATTTATTTATTTACTTACTTACTTACTTACTTACTTACTTACTTACTTTATGTCTTCTACAGTGAGCATGTGGTAATTGGAAACAAAAAATAATCAGCATAACATCATCGACAAAATTGAACTATAGAGGTTTAAGTATCACTAGAGGAGATTAAAAAAACAAACAAAAAAATAAACACGCAATTCCTAGAATCCAGGGAGACTAGCTCCTGAGAAGTGGTGTGGGGAGGCATTAGTAAAGATAGAAAGAAGCAAAGAAGAGAGAATCCTGAAAAATGAAAATACTTCTCTTTCTTTTGAAAATAATGTTTTCTGAGTAGCTTTATATAGATGATCTCCTTTAACTGTTTCCAATAACTCTAAGATGTTGGTACAATTATTTGCCTTATCTTTTAGATGAGAAAACTGAGGTTTGGTGAGGCTAACTGACTTGTCCAAATCATACAGACAGCAAAGTCAAAGAGCTGTGTTGGAACCTTGCTCTTTACACTGCAGCAAAAGGAAGTGTGAGTCGAGGTTTTATTTCTTAGCTAACACAATGAGATCTTAAAGGAAAAGAGAAAAAAAAATGTCAATTTCCCTCCAGTTAACACGAAAGGATCTGTGTGGCCCCAAAACCCCAGTGAGAATGTAAATCAGCTATGGAGTCCTTGAAATATAAATCAGAGTTTATATTCCCAGAGAAGGGTATGACCTAAGGTACAAATATACCATAGTCAGGCAGAATTTGTTTTAGATTAGAGAGACATCTGTGAGAACATTGCATCCAGTTAATGGCTTTCACAGATGAGGCCACTGAGGCCCAGAGAGGGTAAGTGACATGCCCAAGTTCACACAGCAAGTGAGTGTTGTTGCTGATGACAATCAAGACTTGTCACTGGCAAAGAAGTGCTCTTTGGGGGCCATCATGTGGTAGTATGTCATTTGCTATAAAAAGAAGCAAGTTGGAAGGAAGCATCCATGCCTGTCTCCTAGAAACACATCACTGAGAAAGATCTAGAGCTAGAAGGTAAGGACTTCTCATTTGGTAAGGACTTCTGGATATAGTGTTAGAAAATCCATTGTGTTTAATCACTGTTCAAAAACTATGTGCAACTCAAAAGCATTTTTATGAAAAAGTAAGAAGAGCCTTTACATGTTTTTCATACCCATATATATTTAAAAAATGTATTTCATTTCTGTTACACTGGGCCTTAGGTTGCTAAGGAGACAGTTATTGGCAGAACTAAGCTGTTGCTGAGTAATTGTCTGTCCTCAGTGAAGTTCAGAGAGAGAACTCCTCAGACTCTCCACAGGGTTTGTGAAGAATCTGCCTTTGTCCACAGCAAAAAGAGGAGAGAGGAGCTGGCGAGATACTTATATAAGAGGTGGGTGTGCAAGATGGAGTCTTCCCTCCTACCACCTACAACAGAACCAGCAGCAGTCACTGACATTGCCAACTTCTGTCCCCCACACCTGACCAAAATAAGAAACCCTGTATGTCACCCACTATCACTATTTTCATTTTCTTGCTCAAGCATTTTCTCTGGTAGCCAGAGGTCTCCTAACTGCCCATGGCAGCCTGGAAGTGTCAGAAAGTATTGAGTGATGGAGGAATAGTTCCAATGGTGCTCTCCATTGCCACTCCATGTCCCAGGAGGATTCAGTTCTGCCCACCCATATGGTTGCTTGTTCATACACCTTTTATTGACTTCCTTCCCTTCCTGGTTTACTCTATTCTCCTTTCTATGCTTTCTGGGATCATCTCCCAAATAAACTTTCATTCAGATCCTAGTCTCAAATCTACTCTACTCCTAAGGCAACCAAACTGAGATGGTCACATTGTGAAAAAAGACCTGGGTGGGTGAGCAGGAGCTAGAGGCAGTGTTTCTCATATCCTGTTCTGTTCTACCTCATGTGTAAAAGATTATTCTATAAAAAGGGATTTCCCAAACTCTTCCTCTCTTTTTTTGTCAAGTGCATTATAGACCAGATTAGCCTAAACACAAATAGCTGCATGCTCTGAATGACAATTTTCCTCCAGTAAACAGAAGGATTTGAGTGGCTCCAAAACCCTGGTGAGAGTGTGAACCAGCTACAGAGTCCCTGAAATGTAACTCAGAGTTTATACTCCCAGAGAAGGGTATGATCCAAGATTGAAAACATCAGGTAGGCAAAATTTGTTTTAGATTAGAGAGACAGTTGTGAGAACATCACATCCAGTTTATCACTCAAATAGCTACAGCTCTGCTTCAACTTGGGCCTGCCTGGCTTCTCCAGCTAAAAGAACAGAAGAGAATTGAGTAGAGAGAAGAAAGCCTCTTAACCTTTTAAAGTCTCCTCTCTGGACCTTTCCAGTTCAACTTCTTTCTGGTTTAAAGAGTCACAAATTCCAGCTGAGATATATCATAGTCTGACATCCATTTGGTGCATTAAATGATTCTGAACACCTTTCAGGTGCTCAACTAATATTCCTGGTTATGCAGAAAAGAACTTTGAGATATGAACATCTCTGCCCCTCCATTCTGCAAAGGGACAAGATCTTAAGGTTCCAAGAAAGTACTAAATCCTCTGGTACCTTCGGTGTCACACAGGAGCAGGAACTACCCACAACCCTCCTCAAACATACAAATTGTCCACTTTCCCTCTAGGCTTTCACTCAATTCTACCATAGAGAATATAGAAGACATCAGAATTTAAACTGCTGTTTTTCTCCAGTTCATTTCAAAATCTACTGATTAACTAATAGTATGAAAGTTTTATCCATTGTCACAAAAAGTTGTATATTGTAAACAATAATACAGTGATGTTACAACTGCTCTCATATAGCAGCAGCCTGAAAATGTTCCAACCTTTCTGGGTTGTTAAAATGAAGACCCTTTCCTCTACATTCCCTTAAAGTTTCTAATGTAGGAATTGTCTTGCCAAGTACTAGTGAGAATTACATTGAGGCTAGCCATCTTTTTTTCACTGGCAGCATCATTTTTTTTTTCTGCAGGGAGGGAAAGAGGCAGTTTTCTCAGCTTGCCGATCAATTTGTACAAAATTACCAAGATCAGACAAACATAACAGTGTGTGAATATGTTTACCATTAGACTCAATACAACTTCTGGGTGTGTAGGTAAAGGCTAAGGAGCAGACAGACAGACCTGAATTCAAGTTCTAGCTCCTCTACTACCCAGCTGAGCGACCTGTGGCAAATTATTGTACCTCTCTAAGCTTTGATTTCATCATAGAGTTATTGCGGAGATTAAAAGAAGATGATATATAAGAAGTGCTAAGCTCAGTGCTTGAGTGTAGTAACAATTTCTTGCAAATTGATTACATCTCATTTCATCATCTGCAAGTAAACACAGCACCACCCCAAACAAGAAAGCAGGAAGGGTGTTGTGAACATAAACATTGGTTTGCCTATCACTTTTTCCTCCTCCTTTTGGGGACCCAGTTATTATTTTCCCAATGGATAACCTTTTATATGTGTTGAGTAGGGTCTGTCATCTTTCCTCTCTTCAGTCTTAAAGGAATAAGTCTCCGGCTTCGCTGAACCTTCAGCCCTGCTCTGCCCACAATGGTAGGCGCAGAAATGGGTACATGATTAAGCTGCCTTTATTCTGATTCCTTCCTGAAAGTTTTTTATGGTCAGAGATATCATAAAAGATTCTTTCAGGGCTGAACTTGCAGAGTGTAAATTTTATGCATATAGTGGCTGTCTTTCCTGCTGTACTTGTTAAAAATTGCTCAGAAAAGCAGAACTTTTAGAAGATATATATCATTGGGATTTATCATAGAGGTTTGAACTTTTGCCATTGTTACAGCTGGTTAAACAGTCTATGTGAGGCTGCTCTTTCTGTGTACAGGAACATAAAGTTTATAGGGGAGGCTAGTGAGAAGGAAAGGTGGACATGAAGTGGAGAAAGCCAGAATAAACTGAAATCTGTGAGGATGGATGAAAATTCATGGGGAGAGGTCAAGACCCACATTGGTGTTTCTCCACCTCCAAGCAACTCACCTCACTGATGGAGAAGCTGGAATCCTTCATCATGGAGCTAAACATACACTTGGCCCAGGGGTCAGAGAGGGTAAAGGAAGATCCAATAGACCTTGCAGATGCTGTGAGTTCCTCCCACACGATGAGGGAACAGACAAGTGACAACATGAGCAAACCATGACAGCACCTCATGGCCTTCCAAGCATAAAAAGATATATGGTTGCTGCTTTATTTCCACTTCCAAATCTCATACAAAATGTCTCTGTGGCTCATACTAACCTGGAACCATACAGAAAAGTGAATTCTGGGAAATGTCATTCCAGCTTAGCTAAATGGACAGAACAAACCTACCATATTGGCTATATGACGAGAGAGATGGGGAGAGAGACAAGAGCCCTGATGAGGTCATCTGAGACTCTGGATCCAGCCAGGTCTGAAGCTATAGCTATCACTAGAATTTCCAGTTATGTGAACTATTTAGCTTATGTTCGTTTAAAATGGGTTCCTGTCTTTTGAAAATGAAAGTGGCCTGATGACTGATACAATTAGCTAGGTCAGCATCCAACAGTAATTCAGCTCAGGAATTGTAATAGAATTCCATCAAGACCTCACCTTTGACATGGCAATTAGGAATAAACCAAAAAGCTCTTGGATAATAGGGAATGACTAGTATTCAGCATTTTCAGTTTTGACGGGTAAAGATTCATGGATAAACATTTTGCTAAAAATTGGCAAAAAGGCTTATCTACAGAAACACTGTGGCAGGTGTAACCTTTTAAGAGATAAGATGACAAAAAGTGGGAAGCCAAAAGGACACCCAGACAGGACCTCACAGGTGGGGGGCCCCCTGAGCCAGGCCCCCAAACTTCAAAATTTTATTTTTGTTTTTGCAAGTCAAGAAACCTCATCTGGTTAGTGTGCAGATACTTGATCAACTTTGGAAAATAGGGGTTCTGATCAATCCGTGCCCTCAATAGATGGGTAAATGAACAGTATAAATTAATTTACAAAAGGTGGCATTTTTTCCCCAGTAACTGGAATCTTTGCACCTTTCATACATGCAGGAACAACCCACTATCCCCCTCAAACATACAAATTGCCCACCCTCGAGATTTTCATTCAATTCTACCTTAGATAATATAGAAGCCGTCAGAATTTAAATCTTTGTTTTCTCTAGTTCATTTCAAAATCTACTGATGAACTAACAATATGAAAGTTTTATCCATTGTCACGAAAAGTTGCAAAATGTAAACACTTAATAGTACAGTGATGTTACAGCTGCTGTCAGATGCAGCAAGTTTCTTTGTCAGCTTTCTAGGACACATTTTCCCAGACACAGTTCACTGAGGATATCGTATGAAGACAGAACGCTTACTTGGAGAACATGGGATGGTTTGAGGGAGATTTTGCCCAAGACCTGCACTAGCTTGGTAAATGACCCTTCTTATTCTCCAAAAGTAGACAAAATGCTTGTAAGTATCTCAAGACTAGGAGTCTTTTCTTAAATGACTGTTGGGATCCCATTCTATTCTCAAAAACACACTTTGATTGTCCCAGTTATAGATGACCTCTTAGGGTATTACATATATAGGTATTCAACCTTATTATTAAGAATAGGCTTTTAAAAAATTAGGTATTGAAAAAAATTCTTTCTTTATCCCTTTCCTTCTAAAGGAAAACCGTTTCCCTATTCACAATACTTCCGACACAAAATATGTGGCTTTCTCAAAGCACTTCTCCAATTCTCTGCAGACACCAACTTGGTGTCCTATGATTTAATTCAATTCTAACACTAACTACCAGGAATTAGCATAAATCCCATAGGTTAAGGGCTCAGTCCCACAAGACTGCCCCTGACTTCAGACACTAGTCTCAAGTAGTGGGTCCTCAGGTTACCCACAACAGCTGCCTGACTTGGCTACAAATGAGAGGTTCTCACAACACCCTCTTTGGGTTCAATAATTTTCTATAAGAGCCCACAGAACACAGGTAAATACTTTAGTTATGTTTACTAGTTTATCGTAAAGGATACGATAAAGGATATAGATGACCAGCCAGATGAAGAGGTATATTGGCAAGGTCTGGAAGGTTCCTGAGCACAGAAGCTTCTGTCCCTGTGGAGTTTGGGTGTGCCACCCTCGTGGCATTTGGATGTGTTGCCAACCCAGAACTCTGTGAACCCCCTAGCTTAGGAATTTTTATGGAGGCTTTATCACATAGGCATGATAGATAATGAACTCAATCTCGAGTCCTTCTCCCTTCCAGGAGGATGTAGGATGGGACTGAAATTTCCAAACCTCTAATCATGGCTTGGTCTTTCTGGTGACCAGCTCTCACCCTGAAGCTATCCAGGAGCCCACCAAGAGTCACCTTATTAAAACAAAAGATGGCCCTATCACCCAGGAAGTTCCAAGGGATTTAGAAGCTCTGTGTCAGGAACTGGGATCAAAGACCAAATATTAGAACAAAAGATGCTCCTAGCACCTTTATTGCTTAGGATATTACATAGATGTCATGAGCTCTGTGTCAGGAACCAGAGACAAAGGCCAAAAATATATTTCTTATTATATCACAGTATCACTCCCTCTAAGGCTTTAGGTACTCAGCAGTGTGCACCTGTGAATGGGGGAACAAATAAACATATAAGACAGCCATTCTCTCAAGGAGCTCGAAGAATCACCCCCCCTCATTCTAGACACTATTCTTCTGTTTATGCAACCAGAAACCCCAGTACTTTTTTGGAAGGCCACTACATATTGAGCCTATCATTTAACAAATTCTCAACGTTTTTATTCTTCTTCCACATGTATTAAGCCAACTACCCTCTCTCTCAATTCTTTCTTTCAGTGGATGTTAAAATTTTTTAATTTTTTTCTTCCAATCTCAAACGTAATAAATGCAACATACAGAAAATTTAAAACAGTATGAAAAAATATTTTTAATTACTTTTATTCTCAAATATTGACTGTCTCAAAGCCCAGAGGCTCCTGCCCACCAAGTGCAGGAAGAAGTTCAAACCTCATATTGGGATGGATCTTAGATTCATTACTGCTCTTTGTCTTCAGTCTTTCCTTCCTCATGGAAGCCACCTTCATTTCTCACCAGGCAGCTACGGTTGCTTTGTAACTGGTCTTGTTGCTTCTAATTTTGTGTGTCTTCACAGCAGCCAATTATTCTCCATCACAGCTAGAATATAACCTAATACCTCACATGGCCTACAAGACCTCACCTTTATGCCCTTCTTTCCCACATCATTTACCACATTCCAGCTTCTTGGAGCTTTTCTCTGACCCTAAAGTATGCCTAGCTGGTCCTCCTTCAGGTTCTTTAAGGAGGGAATGCTCTGGCCCCTCTTCTGGCTGGCTCCTTCTCCACCAGCAGGTCTCAGATTAAATGACACCACTCCTGAGAAAGCCCTCCCTGTCCATCTAGCTCAGAAGTCTCTTCCTGACCTCTTCTCCACTTGTTTATGCCCTATTTTCTACTTATTTTTCATTGATGCGCTTACTAATAGCTGAAAATATATTGTTGGTTTCTGAACTTATTAGCTGCACCACCCCCCTCCAAGAATTCTCTGAGGGTGGGATGTTGAGAAACCCCATAGCAGAGTTGTTCTGTAGTTTCCTTCTGACCTAGGAGTGAGAAAAGGGCCCTAACAATGCTTTGCTGCTTTCTTTTAGCCCCACTCTCATCTTCATAGATAGTTGTCTTCTTCATTAAACTCTCCTTCATTGCCCCAGTGAATGGGCCATCTCTTCCCTCCCAAGTGCCTGACTCAGGTTTTAACTTGACTTTTGTGACAAGGAAAGAGGTAACTGTATGATGCTGCTGCTGAATTGTCAAAGGCCAGTGCTTGGCATCATATAGGCACAGGCATTTTGAGCTAATGTATCTCTAAAAATTAAGCACTGAGTCAGGCCCTTTATTTATAGCTCATTTTACAAATGTGAATTAAAATACATTAGTCTTATGACACAGTCAAATTCATTATCTCCATTTGATGGCTTAGATAGTTAAATACTTCAGTGAATAAACTTAGAATTCATTAAGTCTCATTTTCTCATAATTCACATATTTGGAATTTGCTCTCTTCCTTGGCAGTTTTCAAACATGAAAATTAATCCTGGCTGTAAAGTTTATAAATGCATTTTTCTAATATATCTTTAATTAGAAACTCATATGTTACTTCCTAAGCAAGTCACCCATGGAGATAATATATGGTTGGGGCTACCTTATTATTTGAGAACTTCCTAATTCTATCATATTTTCCCCCCTTAAGTTCTCATTAGCTCTGAAACACCACTGCTTATGTTGGGAACTGTTTATATGGTTGGACTGAGGAGTTAGAGATGTTTAAGACTTTTGAGTTGAACATCTTTGGCCTGAAACTTAACGGAGAGCATTAGAGGGAGCAGAGTCAGTCAACAAATGTTTATTTATCTCCTACTACATGTGATCTCAATTTAAGATACTGGAGACAGAGCCCTGACCAGGCAGCTAATGTTTTACAGGTTCTTATTATGGGCCAGACGTGACTCTCAGTGTTTTATAAACAACGTCATTTAATCCTCATGGCACCCTGTGAAGTATGTACAGATATTCCCAATCTAAAGATATAGAAACTTAGGCTCTGAGGTAATGTGCTCAAGGTTACATAGCCAGTAAGTGGGATTGGAGAGATTTTATCCTGATGGTGTAACTACAGAGTTCATGTTCTAACCACTGTATTTGGCAGGATTCTACAGAGAAATGGAACCAATAGGAGACATATAGGAGAGAGAGAGAGAGAGAGAGAGAGAGAGAGAGATTGATTGATTTTAAGAAATTGGCTTATGTGATTGGGGAGGTTCAAGTCCAAAGCCTGCGGGGTAGGCCAGAAGGCTAGAAACCCAGGGAAAAATTGTGGTCCAGGTCTAAAGGTGTTCTGCTGGCATAATTCCTTCTTGCTTGGGGAGGTCGGTCTTTGTTCTGTTAAGTCCTTCAACTGATTGGATGAGGCCTACCTACATTATGGAGGACAATCTGTTTTACTCAAAATCCAATAATTTAAATGTTAATCTCATCCAAAAGAACACCTTCACAGAAATATCCCGAATAATGTTTGATCAACTATCTGAGCAACTATTTGATCAACTATCTGTGGTCAAGCCAAGTTGACACTTAAAATTAACCATCACAACCACTGTTATGGATTAAATTACATCCCTTCCCCCAAAAGATATGCTAAAGTCCTAACCCCTAGTACCTCAGAATGTAATCTTATTTGGATACAGGATTATTGCGGGTAAATTAGTTAAGATAAAGTTCTCAAGAGTGCTTCAAGAGTAGGATCTTAATTCAATATCATGTCCTTATAAGAAGAGGAGAGAGAGACAGAGGGTAACTGGCTATGTAAAAACATAGAGACACAGGGAGAATGTCTGTAAAGATAGAGTCAGAGATGGCAGTTATGGTGCCACAAGTCCAGGAATATATGAGTCCATCAGAAACTGGAAGAGGCAAGGAAGTGTCTACCCCTGAAGGCTTCAGAGGGATCATAGCCCTGCCTTACCTTGATTTTGGACTTCCAGCCTCCAGGACTATGGAAGAATAGATTTCTGTGTTTTAAGCCACCCAGTTTGTGGTATTTTGTTATGGCAGCCCTAGTAAACTAATAAAACCACTGTGCAATGGGCTTCTCAACAACACTGTCTTTAGGGAGTATATATTTTTAGAGAGAGTAGGGGCAGACAATAATCATAAAACATGAGAATTGTGAGTCATAAAAGATTCTTTCAGTGGTAAGTTTGTAGGGGTGAGAATTTTATGCATATGGTGGCTACCTTTTCTGCTGTATTGATCAAGGTTCACTTAGAAAAGCAGAATCTTTAGAAGATATCTATTATCAGGGATATGTTTTAAGAATTTAACCTTTTGCAATTGGAAGAGCTAGCTATAGAGTCTATTGTTTCTGTGTCTGGTACAGGAACCTAAAATCTTCAGGGCAGGTCACTGAGAAGAAATGATAGATGTAAAGCAAAGATAACTGAAATCTGCAAGGTAAGTGTCTTGGCAGAGGTCAGTGATGTGATGGCAGAATAAACTCGAGGTCACTTGACTTCCTATTTAGAGTCTTTCCCATATCTGTTTTTAGAAGCCTAGCAATTTTTTTTTCTCCAAAAGAAACCTTGAAAGCTTCAGTGGATATATAGGATCTAGTGTCAACTACTTAATGAGTTCTAGTTAAAAAATGATCCTTTTCTAGAAGAAAATATAGCCAAATGTGTTTAGTAACTATTTTATAGTTAGAGGATGTAGAGTATTCAAAATATTTTTCCAACTTTGCTAAGTTCTCCAAATTTCCTATAATAATCATGTGTTTAAAAAATAATAATTATCAATATAAATAAAATAAGAATGTTTTAAAAATAGAACTGCCATATAATCACCAATTCTACTTCTGAGTATTTATCTGAAGAAAACAAAACATTAATTTGAAAAGATATATGTACACCTATGTTCATTGCATTATTTACAATAGCCAAGTCATGGAAACGACTTAAGTGATGTCAGTGGATGAATAGATAAAGAAGTTTTTATATATATGAAATATTATTCAGCCATAAAAAAGAATGAAATCTTGCCATTTGTGACAACATGGATGGATCTTGAGGGCATTGTGCTAAGTGAAGTAAGTCAGCCGGAGAAAGACATACCATTTGAAAGATATACCTAAAAAATATAAACATACAGAATAGATTAGTGGCTGCAGAGGTGAGGGGTGAAATGGGTGAATTTTTAGTCCAAATAACTGAATTTAGTAAGAATATGTGTTAAATGAAACAAAACAAAATTATTCTTTATGAGAAAAAAGAAAAATCTTGGTACACATCTGAACCAGTATTCCTTCTCAAGCTGGACCAAGGTGAATTTGCTAGCTAGGAGGCATGCAAAGAAAATATAATTCAAGTGGTTTTAGAATTTGAGGAAGTTCTGAATCCATATTTTGAAATGGCATGTCTGACTTTTGGCCTCTACCTAACTTTTAGCTCTTTCACCCCTATCCCTCGACCTCAACTTTATGTAACAATAAGGCAGGTTAGGACCAGATAATTCCTAGTCTAAGAAGCATGGCTGCCTTAGATCCATAATTTGGTTGGTTTAGTATTAGGTTAATCATACTGCTGATTTCTGAGTCAATTCACGTACTGATGCTAGTAACCAGGTTACTAACAAACACTTAACCCTCTTCATCCTTCCAGGGCTTATTCAAGCCAATTTATTCCCCCAGAACCTGTGTTCTTCCCAATCCAGTTGTCGCGGAGATCAGGCTCTAAGTGTTCTTGTGGGGAAGAATTCAAGGTCCTACTGAAGAGGCCAAGCAAGCAGCAGACTTATTAGAAAGGAAGAGAAGTATGCTCTCAAGGTAGGAGGACCGGCAGGCTCTGAGGAGAGCAGCTACTGGGAAGAAAGATGGGATTTGGCAAATTATCACACATAAAATTAAAGGGTGGAATATTCAATGCTTGGGGGTGGCGTCTTGGGAGTTCCTAGGAGGGTCCTTTTTGAACACTCCCTTATGCGGGAGGGAGTATTTTCCCCCTTCTTTGGCTCTCTTGGGACCGGGACCGTTATGGTGACACAGGGGGTGGGGGTGGAGATTTTATTAGGCTGCCTTGCTAACAGTATTATAATCAGCCAAAGGTCACCTGAAGTGGTAACGTGGCTCCCCATCCCCCACCAGCCGCCTGGGTCTAGCTCCAGTTGGTCAGGTTCTGGTATTTTCTTAAAGGCTGGTGAAACACCCCCTTCCTCTCTCCCCCCTGCCTCTCCCCTGCACCAGTCCTATTCTTCCTGCTTACTGTAACACACTCATTGAATCAACATTTATTGAGTTCCTACTATGTGCCAGATACTGTGCTAGGCACTGGGATACAGAAATGGAAATGGCAGGATCCAGGTCCATCAGGGGTTCACAAATTGATCATCAGTTGTTCCTAAGCTGTCATCACATAATAGTTAAGAGTCTGGGCTTGGGAGTCAGGTTGCCTGGGTTGAAATTCTGGCCTCATTTCTTACTGACCATTGTGACTTTGGTCAATCTAATGAATTTTTCTAAGTGTAATCTGTAAATTGTAGACAACGATGTTGACAGTAAAAATAGCTAATATTTATTGTGTTTTTACTAGGTGCTAGGCACTGAGTTCTTTTACTTGGATTACTTCTTTTAAGTCTTACCATTTCCCTGAGAATCAGATACTTTTATCATCCCCATTTGACATATAAGGAACTTAGGTTTAGGAGGTTCAATTACTTACTAGCAAAGGTGAGCATTGGTGGTGAGCAACTGCTGAGGATACCTATGTGTTACACATGAGTAACCCTGGGCCCAGCCTACCATGCCCACCTACCTGATCCTTGTCTCTGAGTTCCAGAAGACATACTGAGAACCAATGCAAACTACAAAAACCAAAGCAAACTACAAAACATGGTGGCCAGTGCATGTAAATCACACATGTGCCTCCTGCCTGGAGGAATGACAACTTCCCTGTGATTACTGCGCTGTGAAAATGTTAGCCTTCAAAAGGATTTCCTCCCTCCCCATTCTATTAGCACTCACACAGAGGCCTATTAACAGTGCTCGAGCCTGTCTAGATGCTGGCAAAGCCATAAAAAGAACCCATTCCCCCAAGTAGTGCTGACCCTATTTTTAAGCTCTAGGCTGCTGGCACACACCACCTGCTCAGATATCAGTTACAGGATTTATTGTGCTAAGGTGTGTCAGCTCCCAAAACTGCCCTGGGATCTAACCCTGACAGATGTGTTTCCTGGAGAAAAATATAGGCTACTATACAATGAGGGAGGAAGGAAGAAAGAAGGGAAGGAGAGGAGAAGGGAAGAGAAGGGAAGGAGGAGTGATAAAGAAAGGGAGGTAGGAGAGGGGCAGAGGAGATTAGAAGGAAGAAGTCTACAAAAGGTTCTTCCCCATTCCCGGGACTTTGAAAGTAGGAATCACTAAGCTGACCTAGAATAAGAAAACTCAGTTTTGGGTAGATATTTTCTCTATGGTCAAAGGACAGTAGTGAGTTTGCAGACACAGCTCACTCCTGTAGAGGCTGTGACAAGTGCAAAAGGAAGGAAAGACAATGTAGTAGGAAAAAGCCAGAATTCCACACAGCAAGACTGACCCCCTTCACCTTTGGCTACAGAAGCAATTACCATGTGGCCACATTTGTACACCAGGACCATTGGAGCAGTGACATAGAAGTGTGGGGTGCTGGCTGGAGCTAGTCTGAGGATTCTTGGTTACCAGTCGGTGACAAGATAAATACAGAACTGAGAGGACACTATTAGAAATTTTTATTGTGATATAACACTGCTGAGATAGCTACATGTGATCATTGGACTCCTCACTGATTGTGGCATAGACAAGTCTGACTGTTGTTGAACTTGGCCTTCTGGAGTGAGTGGCCTGAGCTGTGTATTACTCATGCTTGAACTGTGAGAGTTGGACAGCACTGTTGGAGAAGTTATTAATATATCTCTATAGTCACTAAATTACTGTGTTTCTCTGAGCCTAGTTTCCATGTTTGTAAACTGGTGAACCTAGGGACTTTTGGAAGATAGAATGAGATAGTACATGTCAAATGTTTAGCATAGTAGCTGACAAAGGATGTGCACTCAAAGCAAGTGAGCTCTTGTCATTTGGTCATGGTGGACAAAGAGCTTTCAGCTTGGCTTGGAGCAAAGTATCTCAGCACCACAGATGCCTGAGTAAGTGAGCCCAGTCCTCCAGACTTGACCCAATGCAAGGCAACAATATCTCCAAGTGCAAGACAGAGGGCCTGGTCACTGGCCAGGAGATGAAGATGGCAAAGCTTATTCCCTGCACTAGGAACAAGTGATTTGATGGTGAAGGAAAGCCTTGGGTCTTCAAATACACTAAAAGCCAATGATAAAATTTAAAATAATGGGGGAACTGACAGCAAACTGATGGTGGGATCAGGGGCCAGGAATGAAGTATCTCCATGCTGAGAGCAAAATGAGAGCCCTGGGTGGCAATCCTCAGAACAGACGCCTGTCAAGTGTCCAGATGAAGGCATTTGGGAGGCTGCGATTTGGCAGAGAGCCTGCCTCCTGGGCCGGCCACCCCACTGATGTGGGAGAAACATGTAGGAAATGAGACTGTCAAAGGATTAAGACCTGGACCCCAGCACTATGCTGCTGTATTCGTTTGGCCTGGGAAATCACATTTTATAGCATTGATTTCAGCTTCCTTTTTTAATGGACAGACAACACAGTCTGGCAAAGGGTATGGACTGAATGCTTATGCTTGCTCCAAATTCATATGCTGAAGCCTTGACTCACAATGTGATAGTATTAGGAGATGGGGCCTTTGGAAAGTAATTGAGTTTAGAAAAGGTCATGAGGGTAGAGTCCCATGATGAGATTAGTGTCCTTATAAAAAGAGGAAGAGACCAGAGTTCTCTGTCCCTCTGCCATATGAGGACCAGCAAGAAGGTGGCCATCTATAAACCATGAAGAGAGCTCTCATCAGAAACTGCATCTGCCAGCACCTTGACCTTGAACCTCCCAACCTCCAGAACTGTGATACATAAATATTTGTTGTTTAAGCCCTCCCCCCGCCCCATTTATATAACATTGTGTTATAGCAGCCTGATCTAAGACACACAGAGAGGGTCACAGTATTTCTCAGCTGAGGGTTACACAGATTGTCTATCTATGCACACACTTCTTGAGACCCCTGATGTTCTAGGGACTATAGTAAAATATGACAATTGAGAAAATAAGTTTCTATTCATAATGAGTTTATGACTGATAAGGAGATAAGTAGATTAGCAAACACTTCACATCCAGTGTGCCAGGTACAATAATAGCTTTATGAAGCCTGAAAGAGAGTGTAGGTAAGTAACTACACTGGGGTGGAGGGTGAATTGTGGGGGGAGGTGCTGCTACAGAGAAGCCAACCTTGCCTGCTCATACCTGTTCTAAGGATGTGATGGCAGTGGACTCATGTGGCTGTTGCCATAATTTGTGCTGAAGAGCAAAGTGGGACAATCAAACTATTTTAGGAAATTTTGTAGTAAATGCAGGAATAAAACCTCCAATGGACCATGAAAGCTGAAGAAAAAAAGAGAATAGAGGAGAGTCTCCGAGCGAAGGAGAAAAGCTAAGAGAACATGTGTATGCGTGTGTCTGGCAGGGGTTGGGGAAGGAGAGAGAGAGACAGAGAGAGGAGACAGGGAGGGAGAGGGGGTGAGTCTGAGGGAAGAAGAGAGGGAGGAAGAGCAGGAGGGGGAGAGAAAGAATGGAAATGGGGGAGAGGAGAGAGGGAGGGAGGTAGGGAGAAGGGAAGAGAGAGGAAGGGAAAGAAGGAGGGAGGGAGAGAAGGAGGGAGAGGAAGGGAGCAAGAGGGGAAGGAAGAGGGAGAAGGAGGGAGAGAGAGAGGCCTTAATTTTGTTAATTTTGAAAGCTTTAGACTCAGTTCTATAGTTCTGTTCTTTTGTGGCATGGCTATATTTGGCTTCTATCTTTAAATTTCCATATATTTCCATAAATCAGAATGGGAAACCTTTACTAGAACTAGTCCAGTGGTTGTCTGTTTCTAACAACCTAAAGAATCCTAACTAAACTCTAGGAGTAATCTGCAAAAGCAACACTGACTCACGTAAATTCAACTGTGTTGTCTCAGCCAAAGGAGAAAAAAGAAATCACAATTTAAACATTGCAGCTTGATATCACCCTTCTGCATGTGTGTGTAAACCTTGGGCTGAATATGTTACAGGATGTATGACCCTGCCTGTTTCTAGGTGAGTCCATGAACTTCCCTTGATGTGAGCAGCTCACTGAGGTGAGTGTGCTTGTTGTGTTAGTTATAGTGTATGTTTTGGAACAAGAGAGGGGAAAGGAGTGAATAATTAGCAAGAGAATGAATGAGTATCCTGTTTCCATTTCTACTGCCAAGGCTGATCATTTATTGCAACTGAGGTGCTTGGTAAATTAAAGCCACACGTAAGTGAAGTGTGTTAATTTCATGATCTAGCTCTTTAGAGGAAAAACACACAGATTCAGCCTATGATTTGAAGAACTGAAGCCAGTAATTAACTCATAATGCTTAAACTAACAAACAGCTTCCTTTATAAGCAAAGTGCCAATTGAACGTGGAATCACAAAGTCATTAATTGGTCTACTTGGCTTCATGTTCATTCTAGAGACATCAGATAAATAAATGTTATATCATATTCAACACTGCCTTTTTTTAAAAAGAAGAGCAGATTAAAGCCTAAATGATGCAGCACACCTGGGCTGTTGGAGAAGAGGTGGAAAGACAGGAGCGACATTCATAAATCAGAAAGGTCTTAAGGTTTCCAAATGAATTAGTTCAGTAGGATTAAAAATATTTTCTCTAAGGTGTGTAGGGAGAGGGGACAGCCAGGTGGCCAAGGGCATCTTTTGTCCATTTTAGACTCATTAAATGAAAACCAGTGGTTGCCTTATGAGCCAGACAGTGTCCACAGTTTAATAGCTGGAGAAGTATGAGCTCAGCCCCTGTGCAGACAAGAGTCTCCCCAGTGTATTTGCTCATGTTGAGCGCCTGCAGAGGCTTCACTAGAATGGATGGATAATGGAGCTCTGACCAAGGCTTAGGCAGCCTATGAAAAAGGTCTCTGAAAACCTCTGGGCGCCTGCAAAGAAAAGCAAAGCAGCCCCTAGCATTTATCTCAAATTTCAAGATTTAAGTCATGTCTAACTCTGATTTATCCTTATCTGTTAAATTACCAGTCAAGCAAATACATGTTAATTTTCCTGCTGATGGGGTCCAGAATATGCACCTCAAAATATGCCACTTTGGTGGAAGGATTATTTTGAGCTGAAGGCAACTGAGAGTCAACAGATTCAGGAAGAGGCTTTCTCTGCACTCTCCTTATCTGCCTAAAAGCAGGGCATAAATCTCTCTTTGTGTAGATGCCTCCTCAGTACCAGAAAACGAATAGTGACTCTTATCATTGGAGACTGGTGGTCGACACTGGGATGAGTTTGCATAAACAGACCTTGCTAAAACAACTCTTATTTTCCTTTAGTTTTCCCAAATATTTACTAGTCATCACCCCCAGTTTATCATCCCTGAAGCAAAAACTCCCTTTCCTTTGTTTAAATGGTTTATGAGCTCTAGAGGCTGAACACTGCTTTGAGTTTCACTTCTTTTCTTGAATTCCTGGTTGTGTAAATATTAATAAAAATCGCATGCCTTTTCTCTTGTTAATCTGCCTTTTGTAAGTTTAATTCACAGGTCCCCAAAGGCACTAAGCAGAAGAGGGTAGAAGAAAAGTTTTTCTTTCCCGACACTGCCGACACTGCCACGGTACTAACCTCAAAGTGATGCTTACTTTCTTAAAGGAATAAATGTAAAAAAAGTCCCTACTCATTAGGAATTGTGAAAGCAAGAAAATCTGAGAAAACACATCTACATTTACAAGGAGGCAAACATTTTTAAAGATGACCAAGTGATGGCATGGATGTGGCACAGTGGGCACTCTTCCAACTCTTAGTGAGCACATACATTTGGTGAAGCCTTTTTTGAAAGGCAATTTGGTAGGCATTATCAAAACTGAAAAAGTGCAAACTTTTGATCCAGTAATTCCACTTATAGGAAGTTCTAAAGGCATCCTTGCATATATGCACAAAGTCAACGCATGAGAATTTTTATTGCAGACAGCATTGTTTTTAATGACAACACACAGAAAATCACTTGAATATTCGGCAATGGGGATGTTGCTCCAAAGAGTCAGTAGAAAAACAAAATAAACCTCCCTATACCACTGTGGGAAGATTTCCAGGACACTGAAGTTATTTAAATGGCAAATGACAGAAGTAGACAAAGATTTCTTAAATAGTTTATAATAAAGCGTAATCCATAAAAGAAAAGATTGATAAATTGAACTTCATTAAAATTTAGAACTTCTATTAATCAAAAACAACATTAAAAGAACTCACAAGTTTATCAATTAATGTGAATAAACAAAATGTGGTATATCTGTACAATGGGATAGTATTTGGTAATAAAAAATGAATGAAATACTGATACATACTATAATACAGATGAACCTTGAAAACATTATTCCAAGTGAAAGAAGCCAGTCATAAAATACCACATATTGTATGGTTTCATTTACATGAAAGGCCCAGAATAGGTAAATTCATAAAGCCAGAAAGTAGATCAGTGGCTGCTAGGACATAGGAGGAGGGAAAAGGAGGAGTTATGGTTATGAGATTTTCTTTTGGGATGATGAAAATATTATGGAATTAAACAGTGGTGACGGTTGCCAAACTTTGTGAATATGGTGAAAACTCTTGAATTATATGCTTTAAACATATGAATTTTATGGTATATGAATTATGTCTCAATTTTAAAAATTGCATTAAAAAAGACAACATTAAGAGAATAAAAAGGCAAACTACAGACTGCAAGAAAATATTTACAATATGTACATCTGACAAGACTCATATCGAGAATATTAAAGAGCTCCTACAAACCAATAAGAAAAAGACAGACAATCCAATTTGAAACAATTGGCAAAAGACTTTAACAGGCACTTCCTCAAAGTGATAATACAAATGGTTGAAGCTTATGAAAAGATGCTAAACATCTTTAGTCATCAGGGAAATGTAAATTATAACCACAGTAAGATACCACCACCCATGGACCAGAAGGCCAACAATTAATAGCAAGTGCTGGTGAGGATGTAAGCATCTGGTACCCTCCTACTCTACCAGTGGAAATGCAAACTGGTGCCGTTGTTTTGAAAAACTGTTTGACAGTATCTTCCAAGGCAAAACATACCTATCCCAGCAATTCTTCTCCTAGATATATACCTAACAGAAATGAGTATGTCCACCAAATGCCATTCTCAAGGGACATTAGGGAGCCTTCTAGGTTACGGCAAATGTTCCATATCTTATTCTGGGAGTTGGTCGTCAGGTATACATATATACAAAAAATTCATCAAGTTGTGTGATGAGCCAGTGATAAAAAATATGTAAATCCCTATCAAAAATCCCAGCTGTCTTTTCTACAGAAAATGACAAGCTTATCCTAACATCCATATGGGAAATAGAAGGCACTCAGAATAGTCAAAATTTTTTGAAAAAGAAGAACATTGGAGGGCTCACACCAATTTCAAAACTTACTGCAGTTACAGTAACTCAGACAGCGTGGTACTAGCATAAGGAAAGATACATAGACCAATGGAATAGAATAGAGTCTAAAAATAAACCCTTACATTTATGGTCAATTGATTATTGACAAAGGTGCCAAGATAATTAAAAGTAAAAAGAACAGTTTCTACAAGAAATAGTGTTGGGACAACTGGATGTTTGTGTGAAGAAGAATGGAGTTGGACCTTTTCATTACACTGTGTAGATGGAAACACCTCAGTTTTCCTTCCTATGTAGGGAAAAAACAAGTTCTTTCCTACTGTGATTCTCTTTATTTTGTGTCTCCTTTACTTTCACAGAGAACACTTCACTTCTGACACTTCTGGTCACCAAATATGTGGAGGTTTTTCCCCATACCAAGCAATTTTCTGCAATACCACTTGGGCGTCTTACAATTTAACTAAATCCTGACATTATTTACCTAGAGATAGTGTCAGATCCTACAGGTTAAAGACCCAGTCCCATAAGACTAGCCCCCACTGCAATTCAGATGCTGATCACGAGTAGTAGGTCTCCAGGTTATCCACAAGTTTTGTACGATTTAGCTACAAATTGGAGGTTGCCACAGCCCCCTCTCAGGTTCGATTAATTTACTGAAATGACTGATAGAACCAGGGAAACATTTACTTATGTTTACCAGTTTATTAAGGAATAAAGGATACAAATGAACAGCCAGATGAAGAGAGAACATAAGACAAGATATAGGAGTTTCTTTCCCCATGAAGTTAGGGGTGTGTCACCCTCCCAGTGTGGATGTGGTCACCCATCTGGAAGCTTTGTACCGCCTATTACAGAGATTTTATGGAGGCTTTCTCATATAGGCATGATCAATTATTAACTCTTCCCCCTGTGGAGCATGAGGATTGGGGATAAAGCTTCTAGGCTTCTAATCAAGGTTTTGTCTTTCTGCTCAGCCCCTATCTAAGAGCCATTCAGAAGCCACCTAGAGTTGCCTCATTAGAAAAAAGATATTCCTAGTGCTCTTATCATTTAGGAATTTACAAGGATTTTAGGAGCTCTGTGCTAGGAACTGAGGGTGTATATATATATACATACACACACATACATACATATACATATATATGTATATATATATGTATTTTTTTCCTACTATGCAGACACCATATACAAAAATTAACTGCAGATGGATTACAGACTTAAATATCAGAGCAAAAGCTATAAAATTCTAAGAAGAAAATTTTGGAGGAAATCTATCACCCTGCATTAGGCAAAGCTTCCTTAGATATGACACCAACAGCATAAGTGACAAAAGAAAAAAGATGAAGGACACTTCACCAAAATTAAAAACATTTGTGTTTCAAAGAAAGCCATCAAGAAATTGAAAAGATAACTCACAAAATCAAAGAAAATATTTGCTGTCTAATAAGGGATTTGTACCCTGAATATGTAAAGAATTCTTATTAAAGAATAAAAAGATAACCCAATTAAAATTAGACAAAGGATACAGAGAAAATATACAAATAGCCAATAAGCACATAAAAGGATGACCAATGTCATTACCATTAGGAAAATGCGAATCAAAACTACAATGAGATATCACTTCACACCCGCTAGAATGATCTATCATGAACGAGACAGATAAGTATAGTGAGGATGTGGAATATCCTCATATGGTTAAAAAAAGGGATAGTATATAAGCTATAGTTCAAGAAGGTTGTTAAAACATATGTAGAGTATGATTTCATATATATATGCATAAAACAACCCATATAAACATTTGGGTGTAAATACCTAGATGAAGACAGCTTAGAGAAGTATGTCCAGAGTTTGAGGTCATTTCTCCTGGGAGTGAAGGGGTCCTTGGCCATTTTGGTTTGTTTGCTTCTGCATGATTTCAATATTATTTGACAAACATGTTATCCTGTATTACTTGTGAAATAAAACAGAAAGTATTGAGAAAAAAATTGCCAACAGGCAGTGTCCAAGTTGTCTGCAGGTAGTATAGATAGTTAGAGGAGGGAGTCATTATTGTACTCTGACAAAATGAAGGCAGAAAGTTCATGGAAAGGTTATTTGATTTGGAGCTGGAAGGTTGGGTGTGACTTGCCTGGGAAAGGAGAAGATGTGGAAATTCAGAAGAGAATAGGGTGGCATGTGAAAAGTCCAGTATTGCCTAGGTCTCAGTTTTTAAAAGTACATTTATTAAGCAACATGTATTCATTTTGGATGTATTCCTGTGAGGAAACTATAGACAGATTTATCAGTATCTATTGGAAATTTATTTTACAAAAGGAAGGAAAGAAGGAAGGATGGAAGGAAAGAAGTAGGAAGGAAGGAAAGGAGGGAAGGAGAAAAAAAAGACCAAAAACCAGAGGTGAAAGCTCAGTGTCATTTAAAGCTACCGGGCCTGTTAAGAAATAATGAAAAGAACTGAGAGTTCTAGAATTCCCCAGGTTCTATGCAATTCATTTTTTTCCCTTGAGAGAAGGAAACTCTCAGAGCAGCCATAATATTATTATATTTTCCTCACTAATTCTGTTCTCTGCCTCATTGTCCAATGAGACTTCATAATTGGGTACAGAACAATCTGCAGCCTGAAATTGTGGCTTCTCCTACGAAGAGTTGCTGGACTTGCTGGAGTCACAATATTGTCTAAGCTAATTGCCAGGGCCGCAAAGTCTGCCAAGCTAGGTATTCAGCCAGCATGCCTGTCCATCCTTTTCAATTTAAAATTAAATTAAACCTTTGGTTGTTTGCCTGAAACTCCTGCTCGCATTCCCTTTAAGTTGTTAACATGAGATACTCTCTTAACTTTTATGACTTAAGGTCTTACCATCATACCTTTATGAATAATACTACAACTTAAAATAAATATTGGTAGTTATCTGAGTGAGAACAACAACCCTTCATAAATATAGCCTAAACAAGATTGTTAAACAATCAGTTAATCTTTATATTCAAGGGAAATGAAAGGGTAAGAGAAGATTAGCAGATAATTTCCTCCATAGCAAGAATTAAAGTATGTACAGTAAAGCACACATTCCCTAAATAACAAGAATAAATCTATTTAATTTTTTCCTTGTGTACTGTGTTTATCAAAGTAGGACCTTATTTCATAAGCACTCTATTCTAATGTAAACAGTGCAAAGATGAACATAATTCTTCTCACTTATAATTAATATATTTGGG
Source organism: Eidolon dupreanum (assembly GCA_028627145.1). NCBI lineage: Eukaryota > Metazoa > Chordata > Mammalia > Chiroptera > Pteropodidae > Eidolon > Eidolon dupreanum. The sequence continues at coordinate 63,707,872 of CM053507.1, forward strand.
AAATTGAATCATTAAGGCAAATAATTCCAGTATATTCATGGTAAGGACAAATTTTCACATTTTTTTCTGGATTATAAACAGATTTTCATTTCCAGTACCCTAAATAACTATAGGTACTTCTACCTCAAAATTATTCCTAACTAGAAAAAATTGCACAATGACATATTTATCTTTTTAATCCCTGGAGGCAGGAGATACAAAATACATATTTGGGATGCTAACAGGATATAGAACATCTACCATCCAACCATGGAAAATGATACAAACCTGTGGGCCCAAGAAGCTGGGGGGAATTGGAGATGTGCATGCATGTGTGGTGTTAGAAGTCAATCAACTGATAAATGATGCCTGTACTTGGCATATGGCTGGGTTTCCATTAGAAATATGGGGATTGGGAGTCAGGGGCTAGATTTGACCTTAGATTTTTACTATCTGTGTAGGAAGGATTTGCTAAGAAAAATATCAGCATAAACAAGGAACTAGAATATTTAGCTGCATCAAAGAACAAGCTGGAATCTGGGCCCACTGAGCCAGCAACACACATAATGCAAAGACCCTGAACTCCTAGATCAGAGCCATGGGCTCCAGGCTTAGGGATAGTGAATATTTGCACAGCACTTTACAGTTGCAAAGAGCTTCCTCCTAAGGAATCTAATTTGATTCAGCATCTCATGTCAACATTGGGGGAAAATATATATTTTTAAAAGAATTGTATTCATTTACAAATGATGAAACAGCCAGTACATAATAGACTTAAGACAAGAACCCAGATCTTTGAACTCCAAATCCACTCTACTAAACTTTTGTCCCTGAATAGTCAATAGTCCCTGAAAAAATGGCTGTTTCTCTATTTGTAAAATGGAATAAAGCATAATATAACAGGGCTATCATGGAGATCTGATGAGATAAGTGGTGGGTATCAGTTAAGATGCTTTGGGCTGTGAAGTAAAAGAAAAATCAATTTTATCATGGCTCTAAAATAAAGCAGTTTATTTATTCCTGAATTGGAAAAGTCCACACTTGGGGGTACTACAGAAATGAGTTGATCTAAAGGAGAGCTAGAAGGAGAGCTAGAACTGGGCTTCATTTTTCAGGGATTCCTTCCTCCGTGTGTTGGCCTGATGCCTAGGCTGGCTGCCTTCATGGTAGGGATGACAGTCAGCAGTTCTGGGGCTGCACAGTTTCTCCTCTATGCAGTAGGGAAGAGGACAGCTTCCTCTAAACCATCAGCTAAGTGCTGAGATGCACTCTGATTGGATGGCCAGCCCCACCCCCAGGTAACTGGCGTGGAACATGGCAAGGAATGTGCCTGATACATCCTGTGACAGCTGGGATGGTAATGCAACCACAGTATGTGGAAAAGACAGAGTACAGTTGTGAAGCACACCATACAGTTCTTTGAAAGCATTTAAGGTATCCTGACAATTGACATATCTTTGTGTTATTCTTTCCATACATAAAGGAGGATATTTGGTTAGCACCACTTAGAAGCCTTCTTCAGTTATTAAATGTTAATTGTCATAGTAACATTACTAAGCAGTTACTATGTGCATGGCACTGCACTAAGCACTTTATTTGTATTACATCAATTAATCTTCACACTGGCCACTGTGCATGAGGAAGCTGAGGCATAGAAAGACCAACTAATTGCCCAAGTTACAGATAGTCAATTGTGGGGCTGATGCCAGTCTGCTGATTTAGAGACCTCATTCCTAAATAAATCACAATTTGGTATTTATAAAAAAAGGCACTAAGATAGTATTTCTCCAAAAGGATTTTGTAATTCATACTTTTCCCCATTGGCCAGTTGAGAACATCATATCATGCCATACTACATTATATCATTAGTGTTGCACTTAGAAATGATCTATTCCTGTGGGACACTAATCCTGAGAATAATGTCATAAAAAATAAATAGTTACCTGCCTGAGAACATGAATTTTGAAAACACACTATACCTCTATAACAGTTTTTGTCATCTGAACTCTGGTTGTCCAAACTCAGGGGCTATATGGATACAAAGAGAGAAGGCTTATATGTTCAAGCCAGCACTTAACTTGCCCCTATCCCCACTACTGCCCTCCCATGTCAGCCATGTCCATCTTCTTTATTTCCCTCAGGTCTCTGCTCAAAGTCTACTTTATCAGAAAGGAAAGTCTTGTCTCTTCTATATATAAAATAGCACTGCCTGCCATCCCCTAGTTTCTTTTGGGTTTTGTTTTTGTATAGGGTTTAGCACCATCTGTCATATTACCTATATATCTTCATTGATTCTTTTGTGTTCCCTCACTAAAATGGAAATATTTTGACAGAGGGATTTAGGTCTTCTGTTCACTCTATGTCCCCAGCACCTAGAATAGTGCCTAGTATATGCTCCATGTTCAATAATGTAGGTCAAATGAATAAGTAAATGTATACTGTATCCTGTTTCTTAGAATTACACAATGCCCAGCATGCAAAAGACTCTGAGAAGTGTTGTTTAAGTTGTTTGAAATCAGTGTTGCTCAAATCTGACCACTTAACACTTTTAATGAAAAAAAAAAATACCCACTAACATTCTGAAGAACTAAAGTTTGCTGGAACTAAAGTCTGGGAAACACACAACTGCTATATTATTGGTGAAGAAATTCAGCCTTGGAGGAGTCCAGGGTGCGTCCAGTGTGAGCCAGTGGCCCTCAGGACCAAGCTTTCCTATCCATTCCTTGTTGAGGATTATCTCTCTGTGCTGCATTGATTTAAGATCTTTGAGGCTAATTATACTAGACACACCAATCAATAAACCCATCAATGAGTATTAATGGACCACCTATTCTGTGCTCAGCCATCAGCACCTGCATTGTGATGCTGTGAAAGCTCAATGACATTTTTATGGGAGATACAATTTTTCAGAGCTGCCAGTTGATTCTTTAAAGACTGAGGTTTGCCAGTAGATACATTTTCCCAGACAGTTTGGCTTCATTGGTCTTTGCTGTTTGACAATCCCATTCTTGTCATCTATTTATTATTATTATTATTATTATTATTATTAAATATTTTGCTTCTTGCTTTCATCTCTTTGGTACTTTCAAGTTGTATCATGGTTATTGACTGAAGGGCACGTGACCATCTTTTTGAGACAAAGAAAATTCTCCAGCGTCTATGGGGGAAAAATTAAGTTGCTGTGTGGAGAGGATTAGAGAGAACACCAGACAACATAGGGCCCCCTACAGCTCAGTCACTGGATTTTCACTGAAAGGTAGTCACCTTTCTGACATTACTTCCTCACCTCCTACTCTCCCTAGTTGGACTTTGTCCCCTCTCCTATAAAGAAGCTATTCTTGTCAAGGACACAATGCCCCCTTGCCACTCAATCACTCCTCAGGCCTCATCTTCCTCTGTAGTCCAAGCTTCAGACAGAACTGGCTACTCCTTCCTTATGGAAACATTTCCTTCTTTATGCTTCCGTAGCATCACACTGCCTAGGATTTCCTCTTCCTGCTCTGGCTGCCTATTCTCAAGTTCCTGTCATTGGCCCCTACCCCTCTATATTCTTATCTCTAAATTTGGGAGTCCCTGAGGCTTAGTCAGACCCTTTCCTTTCCTCAGTCTAGATCCTTTCCTCAGGGAATACTTTTTGGACCAGTGGTTCTAAATAGCATTCTCTCTCATCCCATGGTCCCATGTCTCTACTACTACCCCTACAAAAAAAAAAAAATAAAGAAATAAAGAAATAAAAGCTCCAGGAGTATACAACCAAATAGCTACTTGCCTTTTACTAATTATAACTCAAACAATTACTTAGCCTTTCTGTTTCACTTTCCTTAAATTTGGAAAGGAGCCATAAGCACCAACCTCATAGGGTTGTAGTGAGGATGGAATGACTTAATATATATAAAGTGCCTAAATTGTAAGCATGAAACAAAGGTTAGTAGCTATAGTCACCCATCTTTCTAGTGGAATATGTAATAAATACATCCAAAAAAAAGTAAAGATTTCCCCATCCCCCACCTCTCCCTCCACGGTCTTTTCCCTTTATCATCTTAACAAAAATGAACTGAAAATCTAAAATGATTCAGAATTTCGAAGGTCACCATTTGTGATGAGAGTACCCAAGGTGGGGGTGGGGTGGGGATGGAGAAAGCATTTACCTCCTCCCACCACCACTGCATCCAGCAGGGGTCCTGCCCTTCCTAGGGCTCTAGTAGGGATGGGGAATAGGGGCCTACTACTCATTAAACCTAAAATCCCAGTTTCCCTTGACTCAGAAAATCCAAATTCCACACCTCTCAGGTGCTCCCCAGGGTAGGTGGCCCAGACCTTTGCCCTCTAGAGGCTGGTTCTCCAGTTCAAAGAATGATTTTGTTTTGCTTTTTAACCAGTCCTCTGGGAGGAGGGCAACTTAAAATTCCATGTCACAAAGACATGCTTGTCCTCTGCAGAGAAGGCAGGGAGGTTGTTCTAGGTCTACAGAAAAATAAGTCGGGATAGAACTCACTTGCCATCTCCTACTGTCCTAAGAAAAGTCTAGAATGTATGGCCAGGAGAATAAGCCTTGAGCACATTCTCCATCTGCCAGGACTAGAAGATCCTATAGCTCTAAGAGCAAAAGTCTAAAAGCTGCCAGTCAATTATGACACATTTCTTTCATAGGGACACTTAGCCGGTGAGGTTCAAGGGAGTCTGAATGAACTAGAAGTGGTTATAGCCAAGTTGACTCTGCACTCCTTAGAATAGGCCCGGGCAGTCCTCTGGCAGTGGACTAAGTTTATTCTCAGCCCTTAGACCCAGCCTCCCACTCTGATTTCCTTGTCTTCTTGTAACCTCCTGAATGTTTCAGGGTCACTCTTCCCAACAGCTCTACGTGGCCTGTTCTCCTGGTGACACAGCACTGGAAGTTCCTGAATACAATAAGCCACCTTCCTACATGCATTCAGACATCTATTGGAGACCACCCAAGTGGCAGTCACTGCACTAAATGTTATTAAGTAGACATTTCTTCACCTCCGTTTGATGCCCTCAAGGTATTCACCATCTGGAACACTGAGTTTCAACCTTAGCTGCATATTGGAACCACCTGTAGAACTATAAGAACTTCTGATTCCTGAGTTCCACCGCCAGAGAGTGACTTAACTGATCTCAAGTAAGGCCAGGACACTAGGACTTTAAAGAGATTCCAGCTGATTCTAAAGAGCAGAAAAACCAGACCCCCTAATGTAAAGCTCACATTACAGAGCAGTTAGAATACAGTGTTAGCACACTGAGAGAGGTATTCCAGGGGGCACTGTGGAGGGTCCTTTCTTAGCCTTGGTGAAGAGGGAGGTCAAGGTCAAGGGAGGCTTCCAGGAGGAGGTAAGTTCTATTCTAAAGGATGAGTAGGAGTGGGTTCAATAACCCAGAAGAGGAAGGGGAAGAGGGGAGAGAACTACAGGTAAAGGGAAGAAGGAAAATGGTGGGAGAGAAAGTAAAAGGGATGGGAAACTATAGAGGAATATTAAAGTTCAGATATTAAGAAGTTTAAATTGCTTATTAAAATAGTCACAGGGATTATAAAGCACAGATAGGGAATATAGTCACTAATATTATAACTATAAATGGTATCAAATGGGTACTAGACTTATCAGGGTGATCACTTTGTAAATTATATAAGTGATTAACCACTATGCTGTATATCTGAAATAATAAAATATTGTATGTCAACTGTAATTGAAAAAAAATTTCTTTTTAAAGTTCAGAGGTTCCAAGTGGTGAGATAGGAGAAGAATCACGTAGGGCCTTGTAAGATTTTAATATGAAAGCAATAGTGAACGCCTAAAGAATTAGAAGTGTGGTAGAGCAGGATGAGATATGAATTCTAGAGCCATCTCAGACAACTGGGCAGGAGATGAATTGACTGGATGGTTAGAGAGACAGGGTGATGGAGGATATATTAATGTATTTATTAATTGATCCTCTGGCATCTCCCCCTCCAATACCCAGTGACGACTAGAACAGATACCACTTAGCCAGGGCATTGCCTGGGACATATATAGAGCTAAGTGCTTTATATGCATGATGTTTTTAAAAAAGTCCTCACACATCCTTATAGGGTTGTTATTATCTCCATTTTACAAATGAACAACCCAGGTTACCAGGTTAAATAACCTGAGGGTCACACAGCTAGTTAAGCAGCTGAGCCAAGACTCCAACTCAGCCAAGCCAGCTTTTCTAACCATTAAGTGCGTCCCTCCCTGCTTCAGACTGCAACCTTGGGGCTGCATCACTAATCGCTCAGCTCATGTTTGCATTTTAATGGAGGCCTTCTGTTACCTTAAAGTAAAGCAATCACTTTTCCTAATTGATCCACATGTCTGAGGCCCCAGTGGCACAATCTGAGAGTCTAAAACCAACTTGCCCCGGTAAATCATTTTGACTTGCCCAGCAAATTCAAAGGCTGTTAGCCACACACATTCACAACTTCTAAACTCAGAGCATATCCCCAGGACAAAAAGGAGGCCAGAGCTCCTTTCTTGTAATTCCTAGTCACAGGTAACAGGGACTTATTAGAAATGCACATTCCCTCAGCTCCACCAGACCTACTGAATAGGGATCTCTAGGTGTGACATCTGGAATCCACACTGTATAAGCTTCCCCTAACATCAGCCTAGAGCAGGCAGCTGTCTCAGTTCCTGTCTCTCCAGGAGGGGGTCTCCTAAAGCAATTGTTGCTTCCACTTTCTTCTGCACGTCACCATAAAGGTAAAGGCTCCTGTGTGCACAGGTTTGAAGTTTAAGATTTCTGTTAACTGCCTGCAGCTCTTGGCACAGAGCCTTCCTGTCTTCCTTATATGCTACTGTTCAGTAGACTGAGTAACCTGCAATGGCCCAGGTAGAAGAAATGGACGATTGCAAAGCTGCCAGATCAAGAAGTATGAGGTGTGTGTGGGGTCTGGGGGTTGGGGAGTAGGTGGTGGTGGTGGTGAAGGTAATAGCCATGCTGGCTTTTAGCTGACAGGTGATCCTTTCTCCTTCCAAAATGCACTCTAAGTTTGAGTCCTGCCTGATTCACTTGCTCAAGTACCTACATGCAGGTCTCTCTGTGGTGGTAATTGCATGGTGGAATGACCAGGTGACCAGCAAAGCCTCTGACGGTCAGTTAGGTTTTAGCAGCCCAGTCACTGATGGGTTTGTTTTGAAAACCAGAATAATATAAATCACCTGTCTCAGCAAAAACAATTTCATGTAGAAGCTAATGTGGAAAACGTTGCCTGGAAACAACCCATCAAATACCCAGTTGGATGCCCCTGGTTAAGAAATGAGGTGTTTTGATGCCCAGCCAACTTGACTGGAGTTTTCCTGGTCAAGCTCTTCATTCAAGATTGTAATTTAGTAGGTGAGGATGAAACGATTTCACGAAACTCACTGAGAGACATTGAATTCTCAAGAATAAGCTTTGTTCCAGAGACAGGCAGTGACCTGCTTACAGTCCCACATGCTTAGTTACAGATCGGGGCCTGGATGTCTTATCTTGCCAAACTGTTGCCTTTTTAACTGGTGAGATTCTACAACTTGCCTCTTTCTGGGAGAGGCCCAAGGAGTGTGGTTAATGGATGTTTTTTTTTATCTTAATCCTGAAAAAGCTAATCAAATGTTCAAAGACTAAATAAACCATGTCTAATTGTAAGTTTGATCTAAGGTAAGACACAAGTAAGGGAAATGACATACTACGGTAAGTATTAGAATAGATTTTTTTGAGAGAGAATTAATGGAGGGCACACTCTCATACTTGGAGTAGAACAATGACTTGTCTTTTGGTTCTATGGGTAGCCACCCCCATCCCCTGAGGAAAGAATATACATATGTGCATAGAACATTTGGTTCAGCTGCCACCTGATTATCTGGCCAATTGGTACAGCCACATCTAAGTGCACAAATAACTTCCTAAATATTCTAGGGCAGTGTTCATGGCATGTCACCTCACCCACAGGACTAAGTACTAATTTACTGGCCCACGGTCCAGGTGAGCCTTCCGGCCACCAGGTGGAGACTGACTCAAATCTATAAACTGGGGTATTATTTGCATATTTAAGAGGCAGATTATTTGAGTTGGAAAGACTGTCAAAGGTGGGATACTCCAGTGATTCTCAAGCTTAAATACCAAATGCGGCATTTAAAATCTTCAGATGCCTGCTAGTAGAAGATAATAAGGAATTACTGTTTTGCTGAGTGTGATAACGGTATTTGAAATGCATAGTGATTTCCTTCAGACTATGCAGGCATAAATAAAAAGAGAAGTTGATATATATCAGGCAGGGTTCCCACAAGAAATAGTGGCACATGAAAATAAGGTAAATGGGGAACATTTACTGTTTATAAGGAAATGGGCAAGGTCTAGGGAAACCAGTAAGGGATGGAGCAAGCAGCAGTAGAGAAATTCCCATTCTTAGGCAGAGTGGCAAGGGGAGAGGGTGGTTAAGGACCCATAGACAGAGGTGCAGTGTTAGAGAAGGCCAGTGTCCATGAGCTGTGGCTGGAGTGGAGGAATATAGCTATTGCCAATCTACCAGGAGGGAGGAAGCCAGGGAAATCCATGGACCAACTTCACTCTCCTCTGACTTTCCAGTTGCCACTGAAAACTATTGAGAACCAGAGGGCAAGAGAGACTGATTAATGGAGTTGCTTAGTTAACCCTTCCTGAGGCCCAGAGTGGTGGCATGTACCTGGAGGGGTGAATGGAGACTAACCTGGTGTGGGATAGAGGAAACAAATGTGGCAAAACTCTGAAGGTTGTTGAAAGTGAGTGATGTGTGCTTGGGGAGGGGAGAGGACATTGTCTTCCTTACTTGTGAGTCTGTTTGAACATTTTCATTATTAAGTTTGAAACAACATAGATTCTCATGCCTGGCTTCAGACATAACAGACCCAGATCCTTAGAGAATGGAGCCCAGTGATCTCTATTTTTAAAAAGATCCCTAGGTTTTTAGCCTCTTATCTTATTCAAGCTTCTCTTTCCAGAGGAAACTGCATCCTTGAGAAAGTAAAATGATTTGTTCAAAATCATAGAGTGCCAGTGGTAAAGATTAGACCTGAATATAACACACTAGTCCTGTGTTGGTTCTTAAAAACAACATGAGTAGCAGCAACAAGAACACCAGTGCCACTACAACTACATTCTGAATGCGCAGTATATACTGTGTTATCTCATTGGGTCATGGTTAAGATGCAGTGAGTTAAGACATAAAATGAGTTTAAAACATGTCTGGCACATAAAAACCTTCAACAAATAGTAGCTATTAATATTATCAGTTTCTTTAAGTATCACACTAACCTGCAATAACTGTTATTATTATTTCTTCTTTTTCTTTTGGAACAGATAGAGAAACTGAAGCTTAGATAAGCTAAGCCCATCCCCTGGTATCAGCCAGGCAGTAGGGGTTTGGACACAGGCTTATATGATTCTGAATCCTGAATTAACCACCATCCATTTTCCTGAAAACAACACTCCCTTCTGAAGTCTAGGCTGTGTGGGCTGCCTGATTTTCATTTTGTTTCCCCAAATCACTCTTTGGATTGTGGGTCTATAGCATTGTCATGTCATATCATACATCAATCTTAGTATACAACTGGGGCAGCACTGGGCTTTTCTAGGCTCCCTGTGAACAGCTGCTGAGACTTCATGGAGTAGTCTTAGCATTTTACAGCATCAGCACCCAGGAAGCACCTAATCTATATTGTTTTGATTAAATGGAGAAAGGAAAAGTCAGCCTTTAGAAATAGATGGCAATATACCCATCTACCATGCTTCTGTCTTGCACCTTAGTAGTCATGTCTAATTGATTACCAAAGTCCTTGTGAAGTCTGGAAACCCCCATTGGAATCCACAACTGAACATGTTCGGCCACAACCAATGAGTTAGAGTTGGCTTATGAGATGAAATTTATTTTGCTGCCCCTTGGCAGCAGATACTTCTTTAAAAAAATTTGTCACCCTTCAGAGTGTTACTGTTGTTGAAAATAAGACCACAGATCTCAGAATCAAAAGGACCTAGACTGGGGCCTGTGTATAAATGTTGTTTGAATGACCTTGAACTAATCACTTACCTCCTCTTAGCTTGGGAGTCCTTGGCTATAGATTGGGAATGCCAATATATCCATCCATCATGGTTGTTAGAAGAATTAAAGAAGAAAGTATTTGCAAAAGTACTTGATCTAAAGTATTAATATACATGTATATAATTATTATTAATGACAATAATGCCACTGATCTTGTCAGAGTAGATGCTGGTTGTTCTCTATCACATTAACTTCATGTGATTAACGGATATGTCCTGGGTAGCTGAGTTCTCCTCATTAATGCCTACTGATTTATTATCCACGAAGGTAGAAAACTCTCTTTGAGCTTATTTATTTTATAATTTTTATGACCCATTGAAATAAGGGTTACCTAAGTTTACTGTCTGCTGCATCAAGTAGATTTCCCTTTCATTTGCTTAAACAATCTCCAAATGCAAACCCCTACTTAAAGCAAACTCCTCTATAGTGTTCAGACCTTCTTGTTTATATGCAGAGACTACAATCCCTTACCTAAAACTCTTAGGCTAGACATATTATAAAATTTAGAATTTTGGAGATATTAGAAAGATGATATTATATATGTATCAACTGCTATTTAACACCTGTCATCACACCCATTAATATTTCTGTACGACAAAATGTATAAAAATTCACACTAGTTAAGCTAAAATAGACTATTAATTGCTTCATGGCAGATGAGGTCAGGGTTTTGCAGCTCTGTAATTTTAGTCCAAATTCAAGTCTGGCTGTCAAAAGAGTTACCAAACAAACAAAAAAGTTTCATTTTCAGAATTTTCTTGATTTCGAAATTTCAGATAAGGGATTATGGACCTGAACTTCTGTATTTCACAGTGAGGAGAAGGAATAGAGTAGGTGCCAACAATGATAAAACTAGTCAGGATCCCAACAGGCAAAAGTTCAAGAACATAAAAAGGAGGCTCCTCTTTCAGTAACTATGTAATTTGGCCTCCTGCATTCCTGCATTCTGCTGCCAGAACTGATGCTCTAAATCTCAGCTTGCATCCTATCATTCTCTGACTGAACACCCTTCCGTGAGTGTCCAACATTCAGCTCCTTAGCCTGATACACAAGGCCTTCAGCGATCTAACCCCTGCCTGACCTTAAGCTTTATCTCCTGGCTTCCTCCAAAAGTAACCCAGTATTGGTAGATCCTCCACATTGGATACTTTCAGCCTCTGTCCCAGCTCTGCCTGGAATGCCCTTGGCCTCCCTTTCATTCTGCTGAAACTGCACTGACCCTCAAGAGTTGTTTCTGCTGTTAACCCTTTCTTGAGACCCACGCTTTCCTTTGCACAGCTGGGCACATAGGCCTGTCAGCTCTAATCCAGGATGTAGCTTCCTCTGAAAACCAGGCTCCACCAGCACAGTGATGCCTCACCTCTCTATCACCTGTGCCTGGCACCATGCACAACGAAGGTGCTCAAAACACATGTACATGATCAAGCCACCCCATTCCCTGCTGAAAATCCTTTAGCAGCTTCAAGTGCTCATAAGATAAAGCCCCAAATCTTAACTAGGCCCAATGTTTTAGGCTGTTGCCTGCTTTCCTTTCTCTATCCCCCAGCACTCGGTCCTTTTATCTGTAGTCCAGATATAATAGACTTTGTTTGGTTTATGGAGAATCCCATGCTCCCTCTCTCTTTCACCTAGTTAACCCCTCCCAATACTCATCTCTCAACATAAGCATTACTTTCCAATAGAATGATGTTTCTTTGCTTCATAGCCCATTGTGAGAGGCAGCTGGATGCCCACTCAGTATCAATTCTGCCTTTTTTTTTAATGGAGTGACAATGAGCCTTTCCTGTAGCTAGGTGTGGCCATGTGACTGGGTTCTGATGGAGGATATGTAAACAGAATTTGGTTGGTTGGTACTTCCAGGAAAGTTCTTTAAAGGGATGTTCTTTTGTTCTTCATCCTTCTTGGAATGTGAACCTGAAGGCTGGAGCTCCTACAGCTATCCTGGACAATGAGATGATATGCTAAGAGTCGTGGACCAGAAGGAAAGAAGGGGTTTGGGTCCCTAATGACTGTAGAGAGATCATACTAGGCATCTCTGGATTTCACTTATGAGAGAGAAAAATAACTACTAATGTGTTCAAATCACTGTGATTTTTTAAAATGGAAAAATCCTGCAAATCTAACTTTATATGTTCTTAACTGAATTTGTAATTAAACATTTATTTGAGGGATTATTTGATCAATGTCTTTCTCTGTGCTGGAATGTAGCAGCCTACAGGGAAGGTAGGATGTGAATTTTTGCTTACAACTACATGGCCAATGTGTAATAATAGGTATTCACTGTAAAAAATTAGGAAACAGAAATCTCATTTAAAGTGAAGTAGGGAGGCCAGAAGAGGGAGCTCTCATGCCCCACAATGATTGTAAAGTACAACTGGGGAAACTCTTTGTAACAGCTCTTCCCAACTTCCTTCTCCTCTCTATAAAAGAGCTTCCTCTTCTTTGTTTTAGTGGCTCGGTGTTTGCATGGACTCTGACTATAATTCTTTGTTGTTCCTGAATAAACCCATTTTCCTGGAGAACTACCTGGAGGAATTTTTGTGTATAATCAACATCACTAATTAACTGATAAAATAACCTTCTCATTTTATGTCAGCTCTGGAGGCTAACATCATCACATCCTTTTTAGATATCCAGGCATAGCAGTACGTACTTTACAGAGAAATGAGGACTCTCAGATACTTGAGCTAAACTAAAAAAACTCCTACAAATAAAAATTCTTTAGCGTACCTCTCTTGTTTCCCTAGTATCTGCTGTTCTCAACTTGCAGGGTGCCATTTCTCTGTCATCAAGCTTCTCCCTTGACATTAGTCTTTCTTTCTTTATGGTCCAGTCAGACTGAAGTTGTAATTTCATAAAGATACCATGTCTCTGGTCTCCTGGTCAGTGTGTGCTGTTCCTCTCTTTGGAACTCATTTTATCTAGCTAATGTCTGCTCATCCACTGGGCCTAAGTTTTGATATCACCTTCTCTAGGAAGCCTTTTACAGTCCCTTTAAAGCCCAGGTCAGATCCTTCTCCCTGGTGCTCTCGAGGTCTTCCCTAACTCTCCTATCATAGCATTTATGACCCTGTATTTCCTGTATCCCCTATGTTATGGGTTGAATTGTGTCTCCCCAAAATATACGTTGAAATTCTAACCTCTGGTATCTTTAAATGTGACCTTATTTGGAAATTGGGTTACCATAGATGTAATCAAGTTAAGATGAGGTGATATTTGATTGGGGGGGGGGGCTTTAATTTAATATGACTGGTGTCCCTGTAAGAGAAGGAGACACAGAGACAGTCTGTGCCTCGCAGAGGAGAATGTCATGTGAAGGCGCAGGTGCACAGAGGAAAGTTGGTCATGTGACTATGCAGGTAGACACTAGAGCTATGTGGCTGTTAGCCAAGCAACACCAAGGATTGCTGATAATAATCAGAGGCTAGTTAAGAGAGCACAGCCCTGCAGAAACCTTGATTTTGGGCTCCTAAGCTCCAGATCAATGAGAAAACACATTTCTGTTCTTTTAAGCCATCAGTTTGTGGTATTTTGTTATGGCAGCTCTATAAGAGACTAAATATACAAACAGACAATGGCAAGACTATCTGTAAAAATAGAACTCTGACCTACAACCTGAAGCAACCAGGCCAGGAAGCCAAACTACCATCTACAGTAACTAATCCAAAAAGTTGAACTATGATCTGTAGCAACCAGTCAGGAAGCCAAACAATAACTCCTGTGGCAGTCAGCCCTTCATGGCCAGGACATTTTGACCCTGTTTCTAACTTAGGACCAACCAGAAAAAGCCACAAATATTCACCCCTAACCAATGACACAGGGTGCCCTTCTCCTAGTTAGCCCAGCTATTGCATCCCCATGCTACCATCCTCCAATCAGGGCACACCTGAAGCATTTTTTTTTTTTCCAGTGGGAAAAGAAAGCTTTCCTTTTCCTCTGCATGTCTTTAAGTCTCTGTCAAGCACAAGTGATGGGTACTGACCTCCTTGCTATACAGCAACCCCTGCTTGTTCTCATTTGAGTGGTCTTTACTTATTTCTACACCTGGGAAACTAATACACCCAGCATCAAGTAAAGGCTTATGCTATGTTCCAGTTCTTTCTCTTCCACACCCTCTCTGACATCATTTCAGGTAGTTTTAGAGAGGTGGTCTTATTTTTAACATATATTCTACCTAATTAAAATACCTTGTTCACCATAAGATGCCAACACCTAGCTTAATGCATGGCATGTATTAAGTGCTCAATTAAAAACGTGTTTAATAGAATTGATGGTTCTCCTTACCTGCCTGGTTAAACATCACCTGGCTAGAACACCATACTTCACTGGGAAAGTTGTACAGAACAGGCATAGCCTCATGGTTAACACCCTAATAAATGAGCTTTCCAGCTAGATAATATGATGCAGAGTGGTGGGTTTAATCACAGCTGGTCAATATTTATGAGGCCAGAGACCCAACTGTGCTGTATGACTCATTTATTAGATTCTGAAGCCCATAAGCCTCCTTGTGAGGTCCACCTGTTTCTAGATATTGGAACTAGCAAGACAGCCAAAGCAAACAGGAAAGAACCTGTCATCTCAGCAATTCAAAGGACAATTCAGACACTCTCCTGCTGTTTTCCTGAAGCAGGACACATTTTCTTTTGAATGAAGAGTTTGCTTAGATTTTCTTCACTACAAGATTCAGCACTCCCTTTGCCAACCCCTCCAGGTCATTACAGTCAGAACAAAAAATCATACAGGCATCACACACCTGAGGCACTAGTTTTGCATCCTGGCTGTGCATCAGAATCCCCCAGGGTGCTTGTTAAAATTATGGGTAGTGGTTCCTCACCCAACCCTACTGTGCCAAAGCCTTTCTAGTGGGGCTGGGCCTTTGGGCTATTAACATGCTCCCTGGGTGCCTGGGTTTTGGTGTGCCTGAAACTAATCTATAGACTAGCTTTGAGAACCTCCACTCCAAAGGGCCTTGGAATCAAAAGCAAAGTGCCACATGCATGCAGATATCTCGAGCGTTCGTGGAGATTCAGATCTTGAAATGAAGTGTCGCCAGTCTCTCCAAGAGACAGCATGAAATGGTGAAAGAGAACAGGCTTCGGTGTTTGAAAGATGCCTTGCCTGGCCCTGCAGCTGCCCAGTTGTGTAGCGTTAGGCAGGTCCCTTATACTCTCTGAGCTCAGGTTCTTATCGGAAAGACGAAGATAATAAAAGTCATTTTGAGGATTCATGAATTCGACAGAACAACAGAAAATAAGCAAGCACTCACCTGTTCTGGGCAATCTGACAGAAAATGAGGATAAAGTGGTGAATAAGAAAGACACATCCTTGCCCTGTCACAACTTATGATTTAGTCAAAGGGGCAGACATTAATTACAGAAATCAACAGGCCATTTTATTTGCGATAAACTAAGTGAAAGAAAAGCATAGACTATTACCAGAGCGTGACACTAATGAGCTAGTTACCTAGTCTGAGGGTCTGTGAGGACTTCACAGAGGATACAACGTTTGAGATCTGAAGACAAAGAGGGAAATCCAGCAAAGAAAAGGGTCAAAGGCTAGAGGGCCTTTGCAGGTTGAAGGGACAGAAAGTTCAAAGGCTCTAAGGCAGGATTGAGTTTGGCACAGTCAGAAACTGAAAGATGTTCTAGAAACCACTTTTCTAATAGCAAAGTATTTCACATACTTTAAGCAAAAAAGGAAACAGATCTGAATGAAAAAGGCTAAAGAACTTGCTTATTATTGTAGACAAGACTTGGATTCTGGCCAATTCATTCCCATCCATCTCTGAGAATTGGCTTCCTTCAGCCTCAGGAGAAGGAAGGCCCTTGCAGCCAGAGTGGACCTGCACAAGCCCATCCCCCTTGCTATAGCTGAGCAGACCAGGAGTGAACGTTGGCTGGCTTCTTGCCATTTGAATACAGAAACACCTCAGAGATATTGCGTGTTCAGGTCCAGACCACAGCTATAAAGCAAGTCTCACAATAAAGTGAGTCATAATCTTTTTGCCTTCAATTTGTAAAAAAGGTAACATCTGTGAACTGCAATAAAGTGAAGTGTAACAAACAAGGTATGCCTGTATTTCTCTCTCTCTTTAAATCAAGAAAAAGAGGTGAGAGTTGGAGGTTTAGTTATTTTAATGACAAAACTTTAGACACTGTAAGCTTTTGTTTCTGGGAAGTGCCTGCTTCCCGCCCATCTCCTTACCCTGCCCAGCCAGTGTGAGCAGTTGTCTCATCTCATTTACAACCAAATAACTTCTAAATCCCTTTGCCTCCACCCATGGAGGCTGATGGGACCTTGTGGTCTAGGAAATGCTTGGCATTTGTCATATTAAATCCTACCAAATGCTCGGCTTTTCCCCTCTGAATCATTTCCATTTCTGACTCTTTCGCAGAATGAGTTCCTGTGAATAGTTTTTCTCTCAGTGGCTCTTGAGGTAATTCACATCAGATGATGGCTGTCAGGTTTGACAAGGCACTGTTGAGATTTCTGAAGATCTACTCGATGCAGGGCAGGGCAGGGCAAAATTTCCCCAAGATGAGGGGAGACTGAGCCCTGTACCGAGAGAAGAAGGGGGTCCTTTGGCGGAGAGCATGGAAAGAAATCAACACACTTTCCAAAGTTAGAGTCAAAAAGAAAGATTGTTATAAGAGGGATAACACTCCACAGACAAAGGGAGGTCTCCTCTCACACAGAGAGTGAGAGGGACGGTGAGAGAGACAGGGGCAGACATAGTAAAGACACTGAGAGGGACAGTGAGTGTTCAGGGAATTCACTTTCCATGTCAGTCTTTAGTTCCCATTTCCTGTGATATGGACATACAGTGAGAAAGGGGAAGAGTCTATACCTTGAAAAAGAAAGAATATGAAGAGTAAAAGGCCTACTGGCAGTTCCCAACCTTTAATCCTTAGATTCCCCATGGTTTTAGCCATAGGGAATGACACTGCTGGTTCCCATTTCCCTTTCACAGGTGTGTGGAATGGGTTGTTAGCAATCCCAGCAGAAATCTTCCTATGTTCTGAAGATGTCCTCCTGGCCTTGCTGCAGGGCTGATCAGCATATTGTAGTCTCTGATTGTGGCTTTATTAACATTTTAATTCTCCTGCCTTCTCCATACATTATACTCACAGTGTCCTGACCTAACCTAAAGTGCCACAGCAAATGACAGGGCCTGACATAACTTCAGTCCACATTTTGGCTGGTTTCTAATGCAACCTGCAAAGCCAGGTTGTAAATTGACAGCTTCTGTCCTTTCCCTCTGGCATCCTACCCAAGACAGTGACACTCTGCCGCCATTGTGGGAAGTGGTAGGGAACCCCTGGAGGTGGGTGGTATGAGATTTCATATTTACTAAGCAGCTACTCTGACCAGGCACTGTACTAGGTTTTTTTTTGTTTGTTTGTTTGCTATTTAATCAGTTGACTGTCACCGACACCTTGGGAAGTAAATATTTTTTCCCATTTTACAGGGAGGAAACAAGCTCTCAGAGGTTTAGAAACATACCTCTTAGCAAGCAGTATAGTTTAAATTATAATCCACAAAGTTCTGTCACCTCTCTATGGCTTAATGACTCACTCTTTTATTTTTTTATTTTTATTTTTTTTTGTATGTAAAACTTTCCCAATTGTCCAGTACATTGGTTAGACATCTATATAGTTCATAAAACAATCCCCCCAATTGCTCCCTCCCTCCCCTGGCCCTCCATCTAGCCATCGTATTAATGCTAACTGTATTCCCTCTGCCATGCTCCCCATCCCTGTGACCAACTATCAACTACTAATTTGTACTTCTTTAACTCCTCACCTGATTCTCTCAGCCCCCCAACCCCTCTTCCAACTATCCACTATATTTGTGAATGACTCACCCTTTTAATCAAAACTGCAGAAAGGTAAGGTCTTGGAACATTGCATGGACGGGTAAAGGGTCCACATGATAATAGATTTCTAGGGCCATAATGGGAATGAGAAGGGGAATGTTTCTATCTAGATTCCTAGGCCAGACATCTGCTGTGGTTTCTCAGAGAATAAAAAAATCTATATATCTTTCTGGCCTTAGAAATATCAATTGCCTACTGGTCAAGAATGTAATTTTTTTGTGTGTGCATTTCTCTGGAAGGGTAGTAGACTGTAGTGCAATATCATAAGCCCCAGAATGTTCTGATCTTGTTCTTTCCTAGCTGTGTGACCTTGAAAAAGTTTTTCATCTTCTCTGATTCTTAATTTCCACCTTTAAAATTATGGCAAAACTTTTTTTATGAAGGTTATTACCCTCATTTTGCAAATGAAGAAACTGAGGCTCAGAGACATTTCTTAATTCTTTCCAGAAGCATTCATTGAGAATGACATGATGGGAGGGACAAGTTGGAGATCAGTGTAAAGCATATCTTTAATGATTATTAATGGGCATCATGCCTTTTAAAATGGTGAAGAAATACTGTCTGGAATATTAAAGATGAAACAATGAGAAAGCAGAGAAAAGTCAGAAGTACTGAATTTAGGGATCTTAATGTTGAACTCTAAGAATTAGGACATGCAGATCCTCTCTGGTTCTTGGCCTTGCTGCAGTCTTGTGAATGCCCAGGCCAAGCCACCGTACCTCTGGACAACAGGTAGTGATTGCAAGAAAAACTAGAGAGGCTTTCATGATGGTTCAATTTACAAATGGAGGTATAAAGGAATCCAAAACGAAATGCAATAATGTGCACCCATGCTAAAGCAGAGGGATGCTGTTTCCCTTTACCTAGCTAGATCCAGGCCTGAAGGAGAAGTGGAAGGAAGAGTTACTAGAATTATCAGGAGCTGTAGCTCCAAGAGAGAAGGCTGATAGGACATGTGGCCTTAGATAAAAGAATACAGGCACTGCCCTTGGCTATGGATGAAGGAATTTGGGAGGAGGAAACACCCCAATCTCTCTGCTCCCCGACTCCACCATCGTCCTACTGGTGCCTCCTACTGGTTGAACCCAAATAGAAACTGGATGTCAAGGCAGCCCATTGAAACAGTCCATGGAGGTCAGCTCCTCCTGGGGCACAGAACAGAGCGGGAAAATGTTGGGGAGTACTCAGCACAACTACCTACAAAGAAGAAAGGGATAGAAATCCATTTGGAGGAAAGAAAAACACCAGGTGGCCTTTAGCTAGTTGAGAGGGGAAAACAGTTCCGTCAACAGGGACAATCTGGCATGCCCTAATAACCATGCATTGAGGAGTGGTTTTGATTTGGAGTCTCTACAAATTTACCTGTTCAATATTGAAAAGTCAGTCCCCAAAGGCCAGACATTAATTAGCTCCCCAAATCAATAAAAAGTCAGTGATGGGATGGCCAATTGATATTCTAAAAGGAGTCAAGACATGAAACACTAATCGCCTTTATCTCATGGAATGTTATTGAGTGAACTCAATGATGTGCCACCTATGTTCCCTTTCAGGAATGAAGAATTTACTTCCCCAACGACTAATAGCCAATGCAGGAGTTTCCTCTGATGAATAGAGCCCCCTCATCCAATGCCACATCACCTTCTGGAAGTGTCTGTATCCATTGATTGATCAATGCGGGGATGTAAAAGCTGCTATCTCCACCCTAAGTAAGGCCGACTCTGAATGGCTGGCTCAGCTCTAGTATGGCCCTTAAATCAGCTGGAATGCATTGTAGTCCAACTTCTCCCTCTTCCCAGTGTTGCTTCCTTCTCTTTTCCCCAGGTGTTGATACCAAGAACACTCCCTAATACACATCTAGCATGCCCTGCATCTCAGAGTCTGCTTTCTCATACTCAACCTGTCACAGTTGTTAGTAGTTCCTTGTTAGTAATCTTATATATAAAACTACAACTGATAGTTTACAAGGAGTAATAATAACAGACATATGCTATGCTTTATATTTTACCCCACACTGGTATGTTCATTTAATCTTCTTAGAAATCTGGAAAGGTTGGCAAGTATTCAGAAAACAATGGCCTTGTCTGTTTTATTATCTCACAAACATGAGATGCCCAGTATAAATGGGTATCAGAAAAATCCTCTTGTAGGCAATCATTATAAAATTTAGGATAATTTTTACCAAGCTGTTTCATGGAACGTGAGTGCTCTACCAGATATCAATAGGTGTTCTGTTTTAAAAAGGGAAAATGAAGTGCAGTCATATATTTTTGGAAAATACTGGGTTAAAGTTCTTGACTGCAGGAAATATCTGAGCCTTTAATATACTAATAGGCATTGTTAATCTTCAAGAATAGGTTTAATGTACAGTATTTCTCAAACTTATTTGACTTTAAAACACCTATTACTATCTCTCCGGGCACTAAAGGATTGTGGAAGATGGTACTGGAAATGCTAACTTAGGTAAAGCGTTCATTAGATAGGTCTCTCTTCTTCTGTTACATTTCTTTCTACTTCTTTCTATTTTTAAGAAAAAGGGAAAGGCATACCTGGGTAGGCTCTGAAAGTGGCATTAGGAGACAATTGTCAGACAGGAAGGCTTCATTCCTCTGAGCCTCACTGGCAAGGAGAGGTGCAGGAAGGCAAGGGGTAGTGTCTATGAGAAGTGGGACTGTTCCTGAATTAGGGAGGTGAGGCCTGAGTCCAGCTGGGGGAAGTGGATGAGTAGGAAGACGAGGAGCATGAGGGCTGAGGACCCTGGGCTCTGGGAAGAGGAGGATAAAAAGCTTGAGGCTTTCTCCAGAGCTAGGTGGATTTTTTAGAGCCCCTGGCTTCCTGATCAACCCCACTGAGGCTGCCGAAGGCACTGGTGCTTTCAAAAGAGCAAGTGAAAAGGAGAATAAATAGCCTCGGCAGTTCTGTTACAGCTGACTGATGATGTGGCAACTGCTCATCACTGCTCCCCAGAGCTTTGGGCTGCTCCAGCTCACAGCTCTCTAAGGGAGGAGGGATCCCTGGCTGTAACTTGGAGGAACCAGCTCTGCTTTCTGGGCTAACTTCATTCTTGTTGGTCCTGAAAACATGAAGCCAGAGTTCAAGTACCTGCCTATCTGATACTAGGGAAGAAAATACAAACCAATATTGACTAATACCCCCCTGCCTCATCCTCCTGCCTTACTTAGTGAATTTTCAATGATTTTCATAAATGGAGAGATCAAAAATGTGGCTAATTCCAGTCTTATTAGGTGTTGGGTCTATTTATCTTTGAAAATTAGAACCTCGTACTAAGGAATTTGATTTGCGTGAGGCTCAATGGTGTTGGTTCAGAGAGCTAGGCTGGGAGATAGCACTGACTCTTCCTAGCTGTCTTAGGTTCAATCTCTCTAGAAGCTGACCCTGAGACAAAGATTTGAATGCAAGTAGTTAATCTGTGTGTACTGTTGGGGAGTGGGGAGTGAAACAAGGCAAGGAAGGTGGTTAATAAAGGATGTGTTATTGATCAGATTCCCAGTCTGGACAACTGAGCATCTAACCTATTGGGCAATCTGGGATATCATGTAAAAATTTGATTCAGAGTGATCCTACCCAAAATATGTGGTAGCTTGGAGTTTAATCCTCTAAGTCATACCCTTCATTAGCTGAGGGCTGCTCCTGAAAGCATTAACTCCTGGCAATTCTGGCCTATGCTATGTGCAGATGGAGAGAGGAAACTTTCAGATGGGGAGTTGCAGGGACTTGCAGGAGGAAGTGGCAAGGACTGGAAGGATGAATATTGAGGGGATATGGATGGGACACCGACTGAACTGGAATTTAGCTATGTGGGCTATGCAAGCAGCTAGTTTTGAGGTGGCTTATTACATAGTAATAGGCCACTAACATGCTCTATTTACAGCATTATTTCATTTAATCATCACAGCAGCCTATCAGATAGATGCTATTGTCAAACATTACATAAGTGAGAGAACGGAGGCATAGAAAGTTTTCTTGCTTGTGACTTAAAATGACAATAATCACTTATTGTATTTCACAGTTTGTGTGGATAATTCAGATAGAGCACAGCTGGAACAGTTTAACTCTGCTCCATTATGTCTGGGGCCTCCGCTGGAAGACTTGAAGCCTGGGAACTAGAAAGCTTGACCAGGGCTGGAGTGTCCATTTTCAAGATGGCTCACATATTTTTGGCATGTTGGTGCTGGCTGTTGGTAGAAGGCCTTAGTTCCTATGTACATGGCCATTTCCAGAAGACTGCTTGAATGTCCTCACACCATGGCAACTGGATTACTCCAGAAAAAACCATTAAAGAGCCCAAGGCAAAAGATTCAATGCCTTTTATGGACTAACCTCAGAAGTTATATACTATCTCTTCCAGACTATTCTATTGGTCATGTGGTTCAGCTCTGGTTCACTACATGAAAGGACTACCCCAGGCCATGAGCACCCTAAATAAGGAATGTGGGGACCCATTTTGGAGGCTGGTCACCAAAGTGACAAGCACATAGTAAGAGCTCAATAATGTGAGCTACTATTTTTATTCTAAGAACAAAAGAGAGCCCCTTGTTAAAGACTCTGGAGAGGAAGGGAAGCAAGAGTCAATTTTCCCACCTGGTGCTAGTCCTGCTCCTCCTAGCCACTTCTTTCTAGGGGTAGACAGCTTATTCTCTGCTTGATAAAAGTTTTCATCTCTAACCTTCCCTAGAGCCAAGCAGGTGGTGCTTGGCTTTTAGTAAGCATCTCAGCAGGCAAAGTAAACAGAAGGTGTAGAGATATCCATAATGCTGTAATTAAGCAGAGAAAGGTGCTAACTGCAAATCTGGAGCCCCAAATGTCCTCCAAGGGGTAGTTAGAAATGCATAGAGTTTGTTAACTGGCAATAGCTTCGATAGGAAGGTTTGCCAGAGAGAAGCCATTGTCGGCATAGATCACCTGCAGATAACCAGGGGCTGACTGTACATCTAAGCTCATTTGTTTTAAACTGAGAGCTCTGAGCCAAAGAATCCAGCCTAAGTCTAAATTAATGATGAGCATCAATGGGGTCTGGTATTACTCCCCTCACAGAGAGACAGGTATTTAATGAATTTTTCATGGCTTGCTCATGGCACCATTTTCTGTGCCAGATTCTCAGACCATGGAGGCTTCCATAGAAAGAATTCCTCACCATTGGCATGTGTCCTGTATCCTGCCAGTGCCTCCAAATATCTGGGTTTAGGGGCGAGGCAGAGTGGAGGGTGGAACAATGGCTTTATTCTCTAGTTGCTTCAGTGTCGCCCACAGTGGACACCTTCCCAGTATCTGCCTGATTCACAACAATCTGCCCTCATGGACACACCCTCTTCATTTTGTGCACTATGTATCATGTGGTAATATGTGGCCCCTCCTGTGCCTGTATATGATTGGTTTGCAAGGGGCTCTTGACTCATGTTGGGTCCATCAAAGTCCCTTCCCTGGGAATTTTGAAGTAGAACTCAGTAAGTGAGTCATTTTCTTGGGGTGCCTGGATCTTTAATGTACACTCCTGGTAGTGGTGAGCAGGGCATCTTTCACCAAGAAGTAGAAGAAGATCTTCTGGAAAGAGGGAACGAATGGATCAGACATGTAGGAGCAGAGATGAAAGATGAAAAGATAATCTAGATTTTCTAAAGGCTACTTCTGGCGCTCTCCTGAGACCTATGTGTGACTTTACCTCAGTTCTCAAGGACATCCCTATATCTTTCAAAATTCCCCTTTTCTTCTTAAACTAGTACAAATTGGATTTTGTACTTTCATAATAGGCTAACTAGTTTGACAAGTTAATATGTCTTGATTTAAAAATATAGATATAATTGTAGAAGTAAAATAATTAGATACACACATGCACACATACACATAAAACGAGAGGTACTTGTTTTTCCTCTTCCCAGACCATCCAAGCTTTTGGGTCCTGGAGCACTGTGTCGGGAAAGCATAGTACAGGCTTTTGATCTAAGGGGCTAACTGGGAGCTGGCACAACTAGTTTCTGGGGGCAGGCACGTCATGATTCATGAAATAAATGAGCCAGGAGAAAAAAACCCTTCTGAAGGGACACCCTCTACCCAGCTCTATGATTCTTAGTGTCAGAGTATATGGGATTATGCAGGCTGAATTTTTCTGATTTTAAAGAGAAGAGGAAGTTCATACTTATGTAAAATGTATTGAATTAAAAATGCAGCAAATTTTAAAAAATTTAAAAAACACTTAGCACCAAACAGAACATATCCATGGACACTGTCCGACCTGTAGCCCTCCAGCTCAAGGCCTGTGTTCTAGGCCCTTAAGGGAGACAGAGTTGGGCAGTGTGTCAGGTAGAGGGACTTGGGCTGAGCATAGGAGGTGTGGCCTGACTCAAGGAGACTGGTGAGATGGAGGGTAGTGGTTTCCGCTGCAGGTGGGATGGTCCTGTGCAGCACCTGGAAGAGGCTGCTATGCTGAAAGTGGTGCCAGGAAGGCTGGACACAAAATACAATGATCTAAAATGTATTGTCAAAGGCTTGTTGTGGCCAAGGCTGTTGCTGGCAGAGAAGATGATTAGGAGGGGCATTTCTGTGGCCCACTCTGATAAATGATGGAAAACCTGAACTTGACAGCAGGGTCATGAAACAGAAGGAGTGATGGTAACAATAGGGAACCCCATGGATCAAGGAACAGATCCCTTCCCATTTCCTAAAGACAGGGTGAACTTGAGGTTCTTACACATAGAATGGGGATGAGACCCAGTGATGCTTAATAAGGGACCTCCAGGCACACAGACAGATGAGAGATTGAGCCAGTTTTAAATTGATTAGAAAAACATAAAGAAATATGACATTTCTTAACCTTAGAATTGAGGTGCAAATTCATATTTTTTATGCTTGCAACCAGAAGGTCCTAATAAAGACACTGCACCAAAACCTTCCCATTGAGGCTGTATCAGTCAGCGTTCCACTCTAGGTTTTTAAAACAGAGACAATTTAGTATGAAGACTTAATCCACAAAAGGTGGAAGAGGCCAAGAAGGCAATCAAGGCTTAGTGAGGCAACTCCAGAGATGAGCAACTGCAGGAAGCCACCACTACTCGCGGGTAGAAGGATAATAAGAGAATAGGTGCTAGTGGGGTCCAGTGCCTGTGGTCACATAGCACAAGTTGGAACCATGGTTGGTCTGCTGGCAAAATCTGGAGCCACGTAGGGCGTGAGGAAAGGTGAAACAAAGATATCACCTGAAATATCCTGGCTTCTCCATTCCTCTGCTCTCCTGTATCCTGCCATTGCCTCCAAATATCTGAGTTGAGTCTACAGCCATACCACTCTGAACAAGCCCGATCTGATCTCGGAAGCTAAGCAGAGTCAGGCCTGGTTAGTACTTGGATGGGAGACCACCTAGGAAAATCAGGCACTGTGGATGTAAAAAATAAAGGATTGTAAGCTGACAAGGTCCTTGCAATCTGTGAGGTTAACCAAGGGTTGCCTCGCCTTAAAACACACACACACACACACACACACACACACACACACACACACACACACATCACAAATACCTGTGTTTAGTTGGAAATCAGCTGAAATGGGAGCCTATAAACATAATTTCTGAGTGTCAGCCTCCCTGAGATACAGAGCAGAGCATGGACAGGTCAAGGAGTGGACCCGAGGCAAAGAGGGTGAAGATGGACAGAGTACCATAGAACACAGAGAACATAGAACATTACAGAAACATAAACACAACAAAACTTGACTCCTTTTTCTGGAGGCTTGCTCCTAATCCCTTGCTGCTCCCCAATCTAACCAACCATCTACAGGTTCTTGGTCAGGAAATCACCAGATTGTAATGCCAATGAAAAAAGAATAGTCATTTATGATCACTCCATAATTATCACTTGCATCTTAGGAGCCTTATATTGTTTGCCACATTTAGAGCAAAGGTTAGTTCCCCCATGTTTAACAGACAGGCAAATTGAAGACAATAATGGGTAACATTTAGGTACACAATTTTGGATACTAAACTACAGAAGTTACTCACAGGGAAGATGAGTTCCTTGGTTTTACTGGCATTTGCTTTCTTCAGGACCTAATCTGGTCCCGAGATGCCTTTTTATTGTGGCAGTTAGGGTCCCAACCAACTTTTAAAATCTTAACACATATATTTATAGTAAATTTGTATGACAAAGGACAAAGCTGTTATGGTTTCAGAGGTAAAATGTAGGGCTAAAAGGAGGCCAGTTAGACTTTGTAAAATGTGTCATATGAACATATAATATGTCATACATTCCCTCCTGCCCCTCCCATCCCCAATGCTCTCCCACAGAGCCTGAAATATTAGATGGATAGTGGTTGACCCTTTTAATTACAGGATGTCTTTTATAGATATTGGTTTCTCCAAGTTCTTAGAGTTGAAGAACATTGATCATTGTTCACGTCATCGATTGCGGCTGCAGTCCCTGGGAAACTATGATGTATTGGTTTTGTGGCCTTTGTGTCAAATTCCTCTCTGTAAACAGAGGTCTGGGTTAATTGTATGGAGTGGAGCTAGATGTGGAATTGGGTTAATTTCAGCCGATCTTGCTTCCAGCCACTCCCCTGACATGAATTGTTTCTCTAAATTGGACCGATCTTATTGTTACTTATAAACGCATCACACCCATCCTTCTTTTTTTGCTTTTATCCAAGCCATTCCTTCAACTTGGTATACCCTTCACATTTTCTCTGGAAATCTTATTCTTCCAAGCTCACTCAGGATCCACCTCCTCCATGGGACTTTCTCAAGTTAATTCCATGACACAATAGTACAAATTTGGCTAGAACTTATTAACTAATCATCCTCATATTTAGCCAGAGAGCTTTATCAAATGGCTAATGTATAAGATGCATAGTACCAGCTATAGAGGTATCAAAGTGATATAAACCATAGTCTCTACCTGTCCTTACCCATGTTTGCAATCTATTCGAGGAAGTAGAACATTCTCTCATTCATTCACTCACTCATTCATTCTGTAAATACTGAGTAGCTGTTAAGTGTAGGCACAGCACAAGGCCATCACTAAGAAGAGATACCACAAATATAGACACATAGACATTAAACTTTAAGCAGCAACACAAAAACACACAAATGCTAAATGACAAGTTGACTCATTATCCAGCAAGATAGTATAGTTGTTTTAAAAAAGAGAGAGAACTGGGTCTACTCTACCACTTAGACCTCCGTGACCTTGGGTGAGATGTTTAACTAGGGCTGCCAAGCACACTTGGGTAGATTTTGTCCTGTCCTTTGCACCTTGCTCAGAGGGTACATGGGGACTGAAATCAGCCCGTGCTGCTCACCCATCTGAGTTCTCTGGCTCTGAGGCTCCATGAGCTCTTTTGTAATTCATCTGCTGAGGGAGGCCATTTTAAAATTTATCCTCCAAGAAGAGATGTATTTTTCTAACTCATATAAGGTAACATAAGAGCTAGCAGTGATTGCCACTCAACCTGAGTCTTAGTTTTCTTATCTACAAAATGGTACTAATAATGCTGATTTAAAAGCTTGTTGGAGGATTAAATGAAATAACATATGTGATTTATTATAAGTATTCAGTTGTAAAGGAAGGAAACCCAAATTAAATTGCAAAAAAAAAAAAAAAAAAAAAGACTTTCAGTGTATATTTTTGGAAAGGATAAAGAGGAAGCCTCAGAAAGAGAAGGAAAAGTTCCAGGCCCAGTAAAATGTCTTGAACTGGCAATGGAGTCTGTTAGTCAGGGTTCAGAAAACCAGAACCACTCTAGGTATCTCAAGCAGAAAAGAACTCATAGGCATTATGAACTTACACTATTTGCAAAAAGACTGGAGGAGCAGAAGTCAGGGGACCACTGAACTGTAGATTTCAAGGGCATTCCTGAGGCTATGATCCAGGGTCCATGGAGACCAACTAATTGCCACCCTGCTGCCATCACAACTGTCACTCATGTCCCATGAAGCTGGGGACTAGACTCAGAACATTTAATACATAAGCAAATAATATAAACAAAAGCACTTTAACTGTGAGGACTCTGAAAAGGGAAGAGATAGTTATTAGGCCTCCTTTCTTGGGCAGATCTGTATGAAAGGTCTATCCTTGGGATGTCATAGGAATTCTCTGGCCCACCAAGTGCAGGATGCCAGAAGCAGCCTTTTACAGGAGTCTCAAGGGTAGGGCAGTGAAACGGAGAGTGTACCTGCATTCTTACCTGAGGGCCTCTCCAGGGAGGGAAGAAAGTTATCTTACTCCACCCAGTTTAGCCAGTGCCCCCCATACCTTGGGAGTTACCTCAAAGCCTATAGGGGGTGATAGTGACAATATCAGCCACTGAAGCTGCTGTAAGGCTGAAATGAGATCATGTCAGGGGCAAGCCAGCAGGAAGTATATCCACATGCCAGGGTACCTGCCACTCAATAAATGCTGTCTATATTTGGGTGGTGGTTATGAGCTCTCTTGTAGACCACCAGCTTTACTCTAAAGTAGTGGGAGTGCACAATATACCTAGACCACAGTGATAGGACCCTCCAACGGCCCCAATTCACTCACAGTGATGGCTTGGCCACAGCCTAAATTGGAGGGTCTACTTGGGTAGACAACGAAGGTTAATGCTCCTGTTGTACTCTGAGAGACAGACAGAGAGGGGTAGAAAGAGACAGAGAGACAAAGAAACCCAGGCTATCTCTTTCCTACTGTCAATTATTACCTAACCTCTTAAGAGCATCTCTCAGATGGTTTGGCTGCTAAATCACCACCACCACAGTAACTGAGACATAGAATCGTGTTCAGTGGAATGACACAGGAATGCCACCATTAGCACCTGTGGCTTTTCATGGTAAACCAGGGAGATAATATAGCTTTTTATGTGTGCACGAGTACAATCAGATATATATCTTTACCAATATTTCAGTAGCGACTGGGCATCTTTCCATCTTCCTGTTCACCAGGTTATTTGTGGGTCTGCTTATCCAGGAAGCCCAAAAGGAATAGTAAACTTTTCCATATTATTTGAGGTAACCCAGCTCCACGGCTAATGCAAAAGTTTTATTTTCATTCCTTTTTCCTCCTCCATTCCATCTCTTACTATGCCATCCTTGAGCTTACAATTGTATACAAGAGAGAGAAATTGAACAAATAATCGCACAAATCTACAACTGAAAACTGAAACAAATGCCCAGATTGAGCAAACTGTGCCTCCAGGGGAATCTGATGTCTTTGGGGAGTAGGGAGAAGGAAGATTAATTCGAATAAATGCTGAGAATAAAGTGGAGGAGTGGAGTATAAGGAGGAAGAAAAGAATGTTGTGGAGAAAAGGAATAGAAGGTACAAAGGCCCTGATCTGTGAGGGAACTTAGCACGTATGATGAACCTAGCAGAGGCTAAAGTGAGTGGTGGGCAGATGGCCAGGGCAGGCCATCAGGCAGTGAGGCATCAGGCAGGTAGAGTGGCAGAATGTGATTCATACATCTTAAAAGTAATCAGGAGATTTTCCTGCACACTTCTGCTACAATCATCATAATGTCTGGGTCTGATTTTGTTGCTTCCTTGCTCCAAATTTTCAGGTGCTCTCAGTTACACATTTTACTGATCCTTGAGGGGAGATAATTATAGAAATGCAGGGGCTTTGTTTGGTTGTCACAATGATAGAGGAGTGCTACTGGCATTTGACAGAGTAGGAGTGGGGTGACAGGGTGTCAGACATCGTGTAATATGTGGGATTGAATTTTTTAAAATTATTTATTTTATTTTATTTTATATTTTTTTGATTAAGTTTATTGGGGTAACATTGGTAAATACAATTATATAATTTTCAGGTGTACATTATAATTTGACATCTGTATATTCTATTCTGTGTTTACCACCCAAAGTCCAGTTTCCTTCAGCTACCATATATTTGACCCCCTTTACCTATTTCAGCCTCCCTCTACTCCCCTATATTTGACCCCCTTTAACCATCTACCTACCCCCTACCCCCTATGATTCCCTGTTTGTCCTGTTCATTTGTTGCTTTTAGGTTTGTATCCTACATATAAGTGATATCATGTGATTTTTAACTTTTTCTGTCTGGCTTATTTTGCTTAGCATGATTATCTCGAAGTCCAACCTTATTGTCGCAAACGGCAGTATTTCTTCTCTTCTTTTGGCTGAGTAATATTCCATTATATATATGTACCACAGCTTCTTTAGCCAATCATCTATCCTAGGACACTTAGGTTGCTTCCATGTGCTAGACACTGTGAATAATGCTACTATGAACATCGGTGTACAAATATCTTTTCAGATATGGGTTTTCAAGTCTTTGGGGTAAATACCTAATAGAGGAATTGCTGGATCATATGGTAGATCAATTCTTAGTATTTTGAGGAACCTCTAAACTGTTTTCTATAGTAGCTATACCAATTTGCAGTCCCATCAGCAGTGTATGAGGGTGCCTTTTTCTCCACATCCTCTCCAGCATTTGTTATTGTCCTGTTGATTATAGCTATTCTAACAGGTGTGAGATGATATCTCATTGTGGTTTTGATTTGCATTTCCCTAATAGATAGTGATGTTGAGAATCTTTTCAAATATTTGTTGGCCATTTGTACATCTTCTTGGGAGAAGTGTCTGTTCAGGTCCTCTGCCCATTTTTTTGATGGGATCATTTGTTTGTTGTTGTTGTTGTTATTGAGCTGTACGAGTTCTTTGTATATTTTGGATATTAGGCCCTTATCGGCAAATATATTTTCCCATTCGGATGGTTGTCTCTTTACCTTGTTGACAATTTCTTTTGCTGAGCAGTTTTTTAGTTTGATATAATCCCATTCATTTATTTTAGCTTTTACTTCCCTTGCTTTTGAGGTCAAAGTCATAAAATCCTCTTTAAGTCCAAGGTCCTTGAGTTTAGTTCCTATGTTTTCTTCTATGGATTTTATAGTTTCGGGTTTTATATTCAGATCCTTAATCCATTTTGAGTAAATTTTGCTGTGTAGTGATACACAACAGTATAGTTTCATTCTTTTGCAGGTGGCTTTCCAGTTTTCCCAGCACTATTTATTGAAGAAGCTTTCCTTTCTCCACTGTATATATTTGGCTTTTTTGTTAAAAATTATTTGTCCATATGAACATGGGTTTATTCTGGACTCTTGATTCTGTCACTGGTCCATGTGTCTGTTTTGCTGCCAGTACCATGCCATTTTGATTACTGTCGCATTGTAGTATAATTTGAAGTTTGGCAGAGTGATGCTTCCAGCCTCTTTTTTTTTTTTTTTTTTTTTTTTGCCTCAGGATGGCTTTGGCAATTTGGGATATTTTGTGCTTCATACAAATCTGATGATTTCTTGTTCTGTTTCTTTAAAGACTGCCAATGAGATTTTGATGGGGATTACATTAAATCTGTATAATGCTTTAGGTAATAAGGTCATTTAACTTTGTTGATTCTTCCAACCCAAGAACATGGAATATCTTTCCATTACTTTGTATTTTATTCAATTTCTTTTAATAGGGTCTTGTAGTTCTCATTATATAGGTCTTTCACATGTTTCATTAAATTTATTCCTAAGTATTTTATTCTTTTTGTTGCAATTGCAAAAGGAATTATTTTTTCCACTTCTTTTTCTGACAACTCATTATTAGAGTATATAAATGCTATGGATTTTGAATGATAATTTTGTATCCAGAGACTTTACTGTATATGCTTATTGTTTTTAATAGTGTTCTTATGGAGTCTTCAGGGTTTTCTATATAGAGAATCATGTCATCCGCAAATAGTGACAGTTTGACTTCTTCTTTCTTATTTGGATGCTTTTTATCTTTCTCTTGCCTGATTGCACTTGCTAGGACCTCCAATGTTATATTGAATAACAATGGTGATAGTGGAGAGCCATGCCTTGTTCCTGATCTTAGGGGGAAGGTTTTTAGTTTTTCACCATTAAGTGTAATGTTGGCTGAGGGTTTGTCATATATGCCTTTTATTATGTTCAGATACTTTCCTTCTATACCAATTTTGTTAAGTATTTTGATCATAAATAGATGCTGTATCTTATTGAAGGCTGTTTCTGCATCTGTTGGTATGATTATATGATTCTCATTTTTAAATTTGTTTATGTGGTATATCACATTAATAGATTTGCATATGTTGAACCATCCCTGTGCCTCTGGGATGGAGTCCACTTGATCGTGGTGTATAATCTTTTAAATATGTTGCTGTATTCAATATCTTATTTAGGATTTCTGTATCTGTGTTCATGAGGGATATTGGTTTGTAGTTTTCTTTTTTTGTGTGTTATCTTTACCAGGTTTTGGTATCAGAGTAATACTGGCCTCAAAAAATGAGTTGGGAAGTATTGCCCCCTCTTCAATTTTTTGGAAGAGTTTGAGGAGAATAGGTATTAAATCCTCTTTGAATGTTTGGTAGAATTCACGGGTGAAGCCATCTGGTTCCAGACTTACTTTTTGGCAGGTTTTCGATGATTGTTTCAATTTCCATACTGCTGATAGATCTATTTGGATTTTCCAGTTCTTCTTGATTCAGTCTAGGAAGATTGTGTTTTTCTAAGTACTGGTCCATTTCTTCTAGATTATTAAATTTGGTGTTATATACTTTTTATAGTATTCTTGTATGATCCTTTCTATTTCTGTGGTATCTGTCATAATTTCCCCTCTTTCATCCCTGATCTTGTTTATTTGTGTCCTTTCTCTTTTTCCTTGAGTGAGTCTAGCCAAGGGTTTGTCAATTTTATTAACCTTCTCAAAGAACCAGCTTTTTGTAGCATTTATTTTTTCTATCATTTTTTGTTTTGTTTTCAATTTCATTTTTTTCTGCTCTAATTTCGATAATTTCTTTTCTTCTGCTGACTTTAGGCTTCATTTGTTCTTCCTTTACTAGGTTTTTAAGATGAAGTGTTAGGTTGTTTATTTGGGCTGGTTCTTGTTTTATGAGATAGGTCTGTAATAATATGAACTTTTCTCTTATGACTGCTTTTGCCATGTCCCAAAAGTTTTGAGAGGTTGTACTATCATTATCATTCATTTCTATGTATCTCTAATCTCTCTTTTTATTTCTTATCTGATTAGTCATTCTTCATTAGCATGTTGTTTAATCTCCATGTATTTGTGGTTCTTTCCGCTTTCTTTTTGCAGCTGATCTCTACTTTCAAAGCATTATGATCAGAGAATATGGTTGGTATGATTTCAACCCTCTTATATTTGTTGAGGCTATCTCTGTGTCCCAGTATGTGGTGAATCCTTGAGACTGTTCCATGTGCACTAGAGAAGAATGTATACGCAGCTGTTTTGGGATGGAAGGCTCTGTAAATGCCAATTATGCCCAGTTGGTCTAATATGTCATTTAAGGATGCTATTTCCTTATTGATTTTCTGTTTGGATGATTTGTCCATATCCGACAGTGCGGTATTTAGGTCTTCTACTATGTTAGTATTTTGGTCTGTTTCTCCCTTTAGTTCTGTTAGTAATTGCTTTACATATTTCGGGGCTCCCTGATTGGGAGCATAGATATTAATAAGTGTTATGTCTTCTTGGTGCATGATTCCCTTTATCATTATGAAATGTCCCTCAGTATGTTTCTTTACCTTTTTTTTTTTTGAAGTCTATTTTGTCTGATCAGTACTGCTACTTCTGCTTTTCTCTGAATGTCATTTGCTTGAAATTTAATTTTTCATTCTTTCACTTTGAGTCTATATTTGTCTTTGGAGCTGAGACATGTCTCCTGGAGGCAGCATATGGTTGGGTTTTGTTGTTTGATCCAATCTGCAACTCCGTGTTTTTTATTGGTTAGTTCAGTCCACTTACATTTAGGATTATTATTGAAATATGAGGTCTTCTTATAGCCATTTTATCTTTTGCTTTCTGGTGCTCGGTGTTTTTATTGCTTCCTTGTCCTTGTTTTCTTTATTTTGGTTGGCTTTTGTGAGTTTTCTCTCTGGTCCTTCTTGTTTTATGTTATATACTTCAGTTCTGAATCTTGGTGTGTGGTTAACGTTATGAATATGTAAAGAATAGTTATATATATATATATACAGTCTTCCATTTTCTTCTGTGCGTGTCTTATCTACATTCTCCTTTGTGAATTTGGATCTCTGAATCCTCCCTTTATTAGTCGTTTTTATCTCAGTTTGTCCCTATGTATGCTGAACATTCATTACTATCTTATTATAACAATTCTCTTATTATTTAAGCTTATAATGCCCTATTCTTAGTAAGGATTGCACTTCTCTGCTTCTATTTGCCTGATAGTCACTTTACTCTTAATTATGTTTTTTTTTTTTTTTTTTTTTTTTGGTCATTTTGCTTTAGGAGAGCTGACCCCTTTCAGTATTTCCTGTAGTGCAGGCCTTGTAGTAGAGAATTCCCTCAATTTTTGTATGTATGGAAAGGTCTTAATTTCTCCTTCATATCTAAAGTAGAGCTTAGCTGGATACATTATTCTAGGCTGGTAATTCCTTTCACTTAATAGTGTAAATATTTGATTCCACTCCTTTCTGGTTTATAAGGTTTGTGCTGAGAAGTCTGAGGACAATCTAATGTGTTTTCCTTTATAAGTTACCATTTTCTTCTCCCTGGCTGCCCTGAGAATTCTGTCTTTGTCATTAATTTTTGATAATTTTAATACGATGTGTCTTAGTGAAGGCTTTTCTGGGTTGACATAATTGGGTGTTCTATTGACTTCTTAAATTCCAAGCTCCAGCTCATACCTTAGATTTGAAAAGTTCTTGTCTACTATTTGTCTGAAGATGCTTTCTAGTTCCTGCTCCTTCTCCTTGACTTTAAGAATTCCCGTTATTCTTGTTTCCTCTCCTGATGGTATCAGCTAGTTCTTGAATTTCTCTTTCATTATTTTCATTGTTTGGTTTCTGTGTTCTTCCTTCTGATTTATTTTTAGATTTCTCTCTTCAATAGCACTGATCCTTTCCTCCATTTGGTCGACTCTATTTCCCAAGGTTGCTATTTCATTTTTCAACTCTTGCAGTGTGTTCTTTATCTCTAGAAGTTCTATTTGGTTCTTTTTGAGGGTTTAATCTCCTTGTTCTGCTCATCTAGTTGTTTTTTCAGTTCCTGAAATTGTTGATATGAATTGTTTTGAAATTTACTGAGGTTTTTCAGAAGTACCATTTTGAATTCTCTGTCTTTTCAGTCACATATTTCTATGTCTGTAAGCTTATTTTCTTGAGATTTTTCTCTTCCTTTCTGAGATGCCTTGTCACCTTGGTTGTTCATGGTGTTAGTGGACTCTTTGTCTGTCTGGGCTTTAATGGAAATGTATTCTGCTTTTTTTTACAGAAAGAAGATTTGTTATATAAAGGTCTCTCTTTAGTCTGCTGAAAGAAGGCACTTTTCTTTTGGTTTCCAGTAGGTGGCATCTAAGCCTCTTGGATCCTTGCTTTACATAAAGCCTTAAAAATAACTTTTTATTTTCTTATAGTTATTTAATCACGCTGCTACCCTCAGTATCAGTCCCTGTCAGTGTCAGCAACAGTTGTGGTAGATTTGCTCAGATTTCCCTGGGGCTCTGTGGTGTTTGGTCTCGAAGGATTTGGGGGGAGGGCCCTCTGGGTTGGGTGTTGGGGGCTACAGCTCAGCCTTGGTTTTTAACAGTGGCCGGTAAAAATCAAATATTGTTTCTCTGCCATCCCTGCTTTTTTGCTGTCCCCGTTTCTCTGCCTTCTACCCTGATGACTAGGTACTACCGCAGGCCGTGGGGAGCTCACAGCTTTCCCAGGCAGGCTGTTCAGGGAACTCGTCGCTCCTTCTACTCTCTCCCTCCTCCTACAGCTAGCTCTGGTGGCTGTGAGAGGCAGCTTCTTTATTTATCCCAATCCACTGCTCAATACTCAGGGATCTGACCTATAGTAGCTCTGATGTGTAGATCTCACACTTAGATGTGCTGGTGTGCAGTTGGAGTGTTTTTTGTTGAGTTTTAGATGTTCAGCTTATTGCTGTTTCAAGGAGGAGAGATCTAGGGATGTTTCTCACTTGGTTATGTTTCATCCATGTAATGAATTTTATCCCAAGTCCCACAGGAGCTTTGCATGGGCTTCATGTAGGTTAAAAGTCAGCTTTGAGTTATCTGTGGTTTTAAAGATGTCTGAAAATTTGTTACCATTCCTTCCTTCAGAGGATGGATCCTAATTTTCTTCCCTTTGAATGCGAGCAAGACTTAGTGACTCTGTGATAAGGAAAAGAATGTGGCAGAGGTGATGCTATATCAATTCTTGCTGGGTTATAAAAGGACAGCTTCTGTCTGTCCATCTATCTCTTAGATCAGCCACCCTGGTCAGCATCAGTTATGAAAGACACTCAAGTAGCTCTTTTGGGAAATTTGTGCAGGGAGGAACTAAGGCCTCCTACTAACAGCCAGCACCAGTTTGCCAGTCATCTAAGTGAGCCACCTGGGAAGTGGATTTTGCAGCTTTCAGATAATTCTAGACCTCAGGCTTTAAATCTTCTAGCTGAGGTCCCAGACATGATGTAGTAGAGACAATTTGCCCCTTCTGTGCTTTGTCTGGATTCCTGGCCCTCAGAAGTTGTGAAAGATAATAAATGGTTATTAATTTTAGGCACTAAGTTTTGGGTTAAATGTCGTATAGTAATAGATAATAATTCATGAGCCAATAACTTAGCTCCATTTATAAACCAGCACAAAAAATTTTGCATGGTTTTATTATGTATTAAATTTTCTATAAATGCAACTACTGTGTAAATCAAGGGATAGTTGCACTTTGTTTTATTTGAACCTTTATCAAAAATTATTTTCTACTTGAAAAATAACATCATCAATAGTAAGGCCCCTCAAGGTGTTTGAGTCACCAAAGCAAACATCTGTTAACAGTCTATATTTGATGATGTTACATCCACAGTTATTCTTCATAAATTTGAATATTCAGCTAAATATCATCTTACATTCTTACATTCAAACTTTTCTATAAGTTGCAAGTATCTGACTACTTCATTATTTCTCCTAATGGATTTCTGCCTGAGCACTTACATATTGAAATGTATATGTTATTACAAACAGCATTCCTTTTTATTCATCTTTTATATTACAGTTGGAGCATTATACTTACCTTTTAAAATTATGTGAAGAGGTAGGCTATTTTAAAAATGAATTTAATTCAGAATGATAAGGGGACATTACAAAATATTTGTTAAGAAAAAGAAAAGGAGACTTTCAAATAAGTGATAGAGAATAGTTTATTGACTTAGAAAATTAGAGTCAGTGCTCTGACACTCGATACCCTTGGCAACCTTTTAGTATTATTTCCCTGTTTCATTACATGAGCCCGCTTCTCTAGCCAAAATGAGCCTTCCCACTGTTCTCCAAACAGGCTGTATTTTTCTCTTTCCTAATGCTGTTTTCTTACCTTGAATTCCCTCTTTTTTTTCCCTTCTGTATTTCAAAATCCAGCTAATCCCTCACATACTTTCATTCAACAAAGGGTGACAGAATGCCTCTATGGGCCAGACCCTGTGTCTACAGCACAGCACATACAGGTACCGTGAGGTCCCCTGAGACTTTAGTCTATTCAGGAAGCTAAACTGCAATTATAGGAAAGTGATGACAGGAAATGCTGACTGACTACATGGAGTTAGCATTGAAGGGACTTCAGGTAGGTGAAAAACCTGTTTTAAGTTTTCTAAGCTGTAGTGGTTTTAAAATATGTTGCCTAGAGCAGAGTTGTCCCCACTTAGCCCTGGTGGGCTAGAATACCACACTGTGCCCAAAGCCTTTCCTCCTCAGCTCTCACATCTGAAACTTTCCTCTTTCTAGCCCGAACAGGCCTCTAGTTTTGAAAGTTTGCTTTGTGTGTACTGGCTTGCTTTCTATAAACTGGAAACTACCAACTTTACACTAGGCACATCCATCGCTCATCCCTTGAAGCTTTCCTCCTGAAGAGGCACTCTTGTGAATTGAAGTAGGCCTAGAGAACTCTAGAACTGGATCTGCTTTCTCTCTGGCAGCTGCCATGTGCTAAAACCGATGAATCAAGAGAGAACACAGAGTCTTGCAATCTGGTTGCACGTAATGGAGGTCACTTGAATAAGGACTGTAGGCCAGCAGAGCAGCAACTGCCTCTGTCACAGCCCTCTCCTGTAGCTTACCTGGACCTGAAAGCTCGACAGGGGCCTGACCACCCTCTGCCAGCACCCATGGCTGATTTATGAACCCCCAACTCAATCCAGCGTGGCTTACAGCGCTTTCTCTCAGTGTTTACTACATTTGCACTCTTCCCTTACTGATAAGACTGAAAATACACATGCTTATGAACATACAACACAACCACAGTAAAAAATCCTTTCACAAGTGCATCCAAAACAAGGTACAGATCAAAGCAGTCTGGTGAATACGCTGGAAAAATTTCAAAACAAAATTATGAGACAGTGGGTTGTCTCAAAGAAGAAACAAACAAATGGAAGGTTCCTGCCACTCCCTACCCCTCAATTCTTTCCAGAGTGGCCTAGAATTGGGAGGGGAGCCAGAGGAAGTGGCTTTTTCTTACCACTTGAGGGCACTCTGGAATCCTAAGACCAGGAGAGAGTTGATGTTTTGGACCTTATCACAGGATGTACAATCCCAGTTAGTCGACAACAGACAATATAGAATTCTATCCTGGAAAAGGGACAGGTGACAAATGGGTTTTATAATGAGGACTGAGGGCAAGGCAGGCAGAGGGCAAAAGCAGCAGAGGCAAAAGAGAGGGCTTTACCTTCTAATGCAAGTAGAAAATTATAAGCCTGACTTTTGCTTGCCATTGCTCAGAAGAACAAGAAGAGTTCAGTTAACCCAGTGATTCTCTAACTTCTCCAGTGGGGAAGATTTTGCTGCCCTCTCCCTCCTCAGGGACATTTAGCAGTGTCTGGAGACATATTTGATTGACACAACTTGACAAGGGATGGTGGGGGTGGTGTCCCTTACATCTAGTGAGTGGAGGCCAGAAACATTGCTCACTATAATCATCCTACAATGCACAGAATGCCCTCCTCCCCTAGCAAACAGTTATCTAGTCCTAAATTTCCAGTCTCAGCAACCCTGACTTAACCCAGTCATAACTCAGTCAAAAGGCCTGCCTGCTCAATGGGCAGGAAGGCCACATTCCAGTTTTTACACAGATTCCATGCTGAATTGACTTGTTCCCTGGAAAATGATCTGGTTTTGCAGATGCTGTCAGTTAATGAAGGAAGAAAAGTCAACACAGGGATCCTCACTGCAACCTCTTTTTACCCCTGTCGTAAGCTGAGTTTCCTCAGTAGCAGACCCTGAGACAAGTATTGAAGCACAGATAGTCTACTAGGAAAGACATCCCAGAAAACATTCACTGGGGAGGAGGGGAAGAGAGGCCCAGAGGGGAAGGATGACAATATAAGGCATGCCTTCAAGTAAGTTACCATCATGAGCATTGGAAGCATGATCCTACCCGGGATTTGGGAGCCAGTGTAGAACATGCACTTCAGAGTTACCCCAAGGAAGAGGTGAGAGAGCTGGGCCACCTGGCCTCCCACTCTTGTCAGTTACTGGCTGAAGACCACTGAGTTTGGGGAGATTATGAAGCATTCAGTCACTGTTAATGTGGCCTGCCTTGCTAGCAGAGGGGTTCCAGCTGCCAGATAAGGTCGTCAAGTAGAGATATGCTCTACTCCACATCTGCTACCTCCCTACCCCACCCCCCCAACCCCAAGGAGTGTCAGAACTCCTACACATAGCCGTTCATCCTCTGTGTGAGGACAGTAACTCCCTTTTTGGATTGTGCTGGGAGGCACCATGGTCCCTTAATGAAGTACAAACAGAAATTGTCAGTGCCTCAGCCAGAACTCCAGTTTCTTGATCCCTCAGACTGACACTGCAGCATTAGCCAGCAGCAAGCCTGCCAAAGTCTGGGGAGCATAGGAGGATGTACCCAGAAGCTTATGAAACATCACTCTGGGTTCTTCGTGTGTGTGCATGGGCCCTGGGAGGTACTTGGAATTGATGGGACTCTACCGAGTTTTGAGTCAGTGTCAATACACCTTTAATGGACCAATCCCCCCCAAGACCTTGTGAAAAGGCAGATTCTGATTTAGCGAGTCTAAGGGGAGGCTTGAGATTTGGCATTTCTAACAGGCTCCCAGGTGATGCTCTTGCTGCTTGCTGGTCCACTGAACCTGGAGCAGTGTAGAGGTCAAGTTGCAACCAGTAAGCACTTTCATGAAAGCACCTTTATGTAAGCATTTCTAGAAAATTGCCTAATGAGATCTCAGAAAAATTGGATCTGTGTCTCCAAGACTCTAGTAACACTATGAGATTCCTTTTTTTCATTCTACATAAATCCTCACACTCAGTTTTCTAGTTTTTTTTCTTAAGGAACCCCTCCCCCATCAATTTATAAGCTTCAGGTCTTGCAAAATTCAGATCTTCCCTGTCTGAGACCATTTGAAAAGCCTAGGATCTAGCTCAGAGTCTGGGCCCCATGAATTTTGCTTAGTACATTAGGAGTTCTGGAACTTTCAGCTTCCATTTCCTACACATGATCTCTGGCAGCTTTCAAAGTTAGAGGCTAAATAAAGCAGAGGAGAAAGGCAGAAAATTGAAAAATGGTACCTTATAGGTTTGGTAGCAGTGGTGTGAAGCCTCAAACTCAGGCCAATGAATCATATGTGGAAGGATGAAAATGTTCAGACTATTTTGATTTATTCATTCATTCAGCAAATCTTTATTGAGCATGTACTATGTGTCAGGCATTGTTCTAGGTACTGGGGATAAGGTATTGAACAAAAGAGGCAAAAATCCCTACCTTTAAGGAGGTGACATTCTAGAAAAAAAAGGCAGACCATGTAGGGAAGAAAACACTTTTCCTCTGCTGCCTCAGGTTCTGTCACTAGGGTATGCATGTTTAACTGCCTAAAGACAGATTAACAGAAGGAGAAAAGGCATATAAACTTTGTTGACATTAATAATTTACTTGCATAGGGTGTCACAAAAAAGAAGTGGAAAACCCAAAGATATAGTTAAACCTGAAGGTTTATATGCCATTTTTACAAAGGGACATACAGTGTAGAAAAGCGACTAGACAGAGGAAAAGGGGGTTTGGGCTTCTGGAGGAATAAATGTGGGAAAGTGACTAGGAAATGTATGGAGGAAACTAATAGTAGATAAGGGTTGTTTATGCAAACTCATCTTTTGCCTTATCTGGTGGTAAGAGTCATTCTCTTCTTCCTGGTACAGGAGATGGGGGTATGTTTACAAATAGAAATTCTCTTTACAAAAGAGAAATTTATGCCTTGCTTTTAGACAGATAAGGGGAGGAACAAAATCTATTCATGTGTCTATTGTTTCTCAATTGTCTTCAGCCCAACATAATCCTTATGTGAAAGTGGTATATTTTGGGTGGCAAATACTGACCCCCTTCAACGATGAGTAAATTATAAACTAGAAGATAAAAAATAAAGTTGAAGAGGGGGTACAAGATGGGTAGGAGTGCTGAAGTTGCAACTGAAATAGAGTGGCCAGGGATCTCACTTAGAGAGTGACATCTAATTCAAGACAAGTGTTTGAGAGTTTTAATTAAAAATTTAATATTAATTTAATTAATTGTATTTAATTAAATTTTAATTAAATACAGAAATTAATTTTTTTGTTGTTTCTTTTTCTTTTCTTTTCTGCCCTGAAGGGTAGAATGCAAAGAATCTTACTCTCTTCAGCAAGTTTAAAGGTTTAGCTGCTTTGGAGAAAAGAAAAAGTAGTTTCTCAGTTGCTAGTGAGTTGGCCATCAGGATTTATTGTTAAAAGATAGAGGAGATAAGACCTGTCTCTGAGAGAAAAAGAAGAGAGAGGTTTTTCCTAAAAAATAATTTTAAAAAAAGGACTGTTTGAGAAGCAGTGGGGAGTAAAGTTCTCCTCTGCTGTCTTATTGCTTCAACTGTGAGGTGCTGCCAAATTTGGATAGCCACATAGCTGACAGGCCTATTAATCCAATCATAATTGTCAAGAATGGCTGGGAAAGTCTTTGATGCAGGCAAAAAAATCATTAGTCTATGTCCCGTCAATGGAATATAAGATGCACCCATCCAGGAGGGTTATCTAATTCTGTAGGACTCTGTTCCTTTCATTGTCTTTAATGATCTATTTTGAAAACTCTAAGTTGAAGGAAACCAATTTGAATGCAAAAAATTTTGTCTAGCAATTGGTGGTGATGCAGTTGATCCTCCTGCCTTTGGAAGAGGACATTATTGCATCTACTAGAAAATCCATTTCAGCATTTCTGACAATGTATATGTGTCTACTTTTTTTTGTTCTTCTTTGCACTGGTTGGAATAACTTAACTAATTTTTCCCCATCAATTAATAAGTTAAGTAACATCTTTGACCTGTGTTCATTTTATGGGTATGAGAGTCATGATTTTACCTTTAAAAAAATATTTTCTTTAACATGGTACACCTGCATGCATCCGCTCCCTACTTATCCCAGTCTTTCGCTTACTAACCAGTCTCTCCCTTTGGAGCATTTTTGAAAAGACAACTGCTCTCAATTTCTTTTCCTCTTAGGAGGTAATGTTAGATCTCTAAGGGTACTAGGTCTTTGTTATGTACTGAGGCCTAGGACTCCCTGTGTAGAAGAGAAAGAATAGCTTAGAGTCAAGAGTATGGGCTTCAAAGCCCATATACCTGGTTTGGATCATTTCACCATCTCCTCACTCTGTGACGTTGGATGGCTCACACCATCTCTCTCAGACTGGTTTCATCATTCTGTAATCTGAGCAATATTAATAGAAACTATACTGATAAAGTTGTGAAGATCAAATTAGTAAAGATTTGTAAGATGCTCACCACAGGTCTGGAATTGAGTGAGTGTCTGTTTGGTCACTATTACTGTTATTATATTTTATTGTCTCTGTGTTGCATATTTTCCATTTACTGCCCTTAATCCTCTCTCCACCAGTCTCCCCTGTTCTGTGGCCCAAGAGGCTGACTCCCTTGTCCTCTGGTTTCTGGCTGGATTCTACTAATTCATCCCCCCGCTTTGGAGTTGTCTAGTGCTGGAAGATCCCCTCAAAGGTTACAGCTCCTGCCAGTTCTGAGTAACTATCCCCTTACTGTTCCTTCAGACCTTCAGAATGGTTATAGCTTTCTGTTACTAGCTCTGTATTCTGCATATCCACTGTGGTGTCCCTACACCTGTCTACCCCTTTGTAAATACAGTAGTGGCTCTTTGTCTGCAATAAATACATTCTAAAATCTAGTCAATGCCTAAAACTGTGGAGAGTACTAAACCTCATATATACTATATCCTTTTCTATATGTACACATCTATGACAAAGTTTAATTTATAAATTAGGTACAGTAAGAGATTAACAACAATGACTAATGATAAAATAGAACAAGTATTGCAATATATTGTAATAAAAGTTATGTGACCGTGGTCTCTCTCAAAATATTTTATTGTACTGTACTCACCTTTTCACTTAAAAGAAGTACTCTAAGGCTCCTCTTTGGCATATATAAATTGTCAGCATCACTACTCTTGTCCTTTGGGGCCTTTATTAAGTAAAATAAGGGTTACTTGAACACAAGCAGTGCAATACACTGATAGTCACTCTGATAATCTAGATGGCTACCAAGTGACTAACAGGTGGGGAGTGTGTACTGTGTGGAGATGCTGGACAAATGGGATGGTTCCTGTCCAGGACGGATGGAGCAGGACAGCTGGAGATTCATCATGCCGCTCAGAATAATGCAAAATTTAAAACTTATGAATTGTTTACTTCTGGAATTTTTTATTTAATTTTTTTGGACCACAATTAACTGTGGGTAACAAACTATGGAAAGCAAAACCACAAGGGGGACTACTGTTGTTCCTTTACTAAACACTCCTCAAATTACCCATACCAGGAGCGGTGCCCCTACTGACACAGTTATTACCATTTTTAATACTCTCTCTCCTGTGTTCTTCTCTGTTCCTATGTGAATGATGTTCCTCTGAGCCTCACAGAAGCCGAGAGCCAGAACTTTTGCTCCTCTTTCATCTCATATATAAGCCCTCAGCAATGCCTGCCATGCCACCCAAGTCCTACATCAGAAGATAACATTCCATTTCATGGCTGGTCTAGGACATCCATGAAGTCCAAAGGATGGTATAAAAATATTATGCTTATTCATCCCCCTACCCCGCACTAGGCACCCTGCCTCAGGCGACCAGGAGTTCTTCCTCTGTCTGAACTATCTTGTCTCCCATCAGCTTCTCTCCCTCTCTTGCCCACTGTCCTTGCTCTTTTTCAGTTCTCACCTTTCAAGTGTCTCTGCTCCATCTCAGAGCAAAGACAGTGGGTCCCTGTGGTGAGTCATTTGGGAAAGCTACAAGTTCTACACTTTCTTCAGGAAGGAGCCTCTTCATGCCTTACAAATCTGTGTCTTCCTAGCTTTCTAATACACATGTGTTATTAGTTTATTAAATAGTCTGGCTATTAGTAAGGCTACAAACAACCATGCTGTTTTCTCCAGTTGCTGCCTTCAAGTGTGCTATGTCTAATCTTACTTAATGAAAATTCAGTAAATGTATAGCTATATTATTTTCAGGTTTTAACAGTCCAATCCAGGGTAGTTTCAAGTTTCAAACTTTTATCTCATATTCAAGTTAACTCTCATCTTCCAGCCCTGAGCCGCCTGGTCATGAGAGGAAAGCGGGTGTGGTCTCTTCTTTAGCTCCTTTCCTCCATCTCTGCCCTTCTCCACTAGTTCTTTAGTTGTTGAGAGGCAGGCTGGGGAAATAGGGACAAATGTCTCTAAACCACTGTTGCTCTTTCTCTTGGAGGCTCCCCCGGTTTCTCTGGCAATGCCTTCT
The DNA here is from genome assembly GCA_028627145.1 of Eidolon dupreanum. Classification (NCBI taxonomy): domain Eukaryota; kingdom Metazoa; phylum Chordata; class Mammalia; order Chiroptera; family Pteropodidae; genus Eidolon; species Eidolon dupreanum. The sequence goes on from CM053507.1 coordinate 63,752,598, forward strand.
GCTGGGCTGGCAGCCAATATGAGATTTCTCCTGAGGCAGATAACTAAGTTATACAGAATGGCCTGCGAGAGCATCCTTCCTACCTGCATTTCCCTGATCTGAGACATACCTTCTGGTGAGGCATCTGCCAAATGCCTCTAGGGTAAAGATGGTTGCAGTCTTTGCTACAACTTCCTTCAAGAGGAGAAATCTCTTTCCTCTTACTTTGAACCTGGGATGAGAGAATGCATTAGAAGGGACATTCTGGGATTTCTCAGTCTAGGTCATAGAAAACCTTGCAGCTGCCACCAGGGTCTTTTGGAATATTCTCTGGGGTCTCTGTTCTGCCATGTAAGAAGCTGACTATTCTGGGATTGCCATACTGGTAAGGCCACATGCAGGTAGTCTGATCAATAGTTCTGACTGAGGTCACCCTGCCAGCTATCCCACCAAGTCAACAGACCAACCCATTCACTAACCACAAAGGTCCTCAGTCGATACCATAGAGAACAAATGAATTCTCAGCAGAGCCCTGCCTGAATTCCTGATCCACAAAATCCTGACATATAATAAAATGGCTGTTGCTTTATGCTGCTAAATTTTGGGGTGGCTTATTATACAGCCAACAGGTAACCTGAACAGCTCCTCAGCTCCTGTTCTTGGTGGGAGAGTAATCCCTTGGGAGGGTTATTAGCAAGATGGCCCAAACTGAACTACTTTCCTTGGTATCTATGTGACCTACTGTTGTACTGTGGTCTCCCTTTTTCCCATCTCTTGCTGATTCTTCTCCCCCTGCCCAATTCTGGGGGATCTTTTTGGAACTCTTTTCACTTGATTTTAGGGATGAAGGAATGATTTCTTTGCTTTCCATAGGGTGGATGGAAGACACAGCAATGCTACTCCCATAGGTACCTACCAGTAGGGGATAACTCCAAACACCTCAGCTTGGGCAGGAGGGTGGAGGCAGAGGCATTGCTGCAAGATGGCAGATCAGTTTATAAGCTTCTTACTAAGCCCCAGGAGATGTGTCTGTTCGGTAACTCTTTGACACTTCTTTGTCCTCCACTTTGGGACAAAGTTGCTAATTTTTAGGTTGAATAAATATAGCTTTGTTCTTTCCCACTTTATATTGGAAACTGAGCAATGACAAAGGTGTAAGGCAGGTGGAAATCAAAACACCAGCGTTATTTCTGATAAAGCTAGAACAGAAGATATATTTAGATCTGACCAAAGGACTCGCTAATACTGCATCACAGAGTATGATGTATTTACCTAGCCAATCTCAGACAACTCTGGGAAATCACAGACCTTTCTCCTCAGGGGTAGGGATTTATTGCTAAGATACCCACATGGAGGAGAGTAGACCTGAAAACATACTTCCTATATGTGGGCAGGTCCCCAATGGGGACAAGTAGGGGAGGGGCTGGGCTACTATACCTGGTATGTTTCAAGCTTGCCATTCAATTAATTCTTCCTCTTCCAATGAATAAAGGGACAGAAGGAAGCCAAGATTCTCCTTACCTAAAACAACAACAATAAATTAAAAAAACAACAAAATAAACAAAACCACAAGTAAGGAATAAGTATTTCCCTAACAGCTAGCTCTTAAGAAACAAATTAGTCCTGCTTAGTGACATGTCTCTATTTCACCACTTTGTTCTGTTGTATATTTTTGTTTCCCCACTGCAGACCTGTCTCCATCCTGGCCCGCCTCTGTGTGCCTGGAGCAGCTGCCTCCATGAAGTGTACTCTGTGAATAGGGCTCCCATGTCCTTTGGATTTTGATTGGGTTGGCCAATAGTAAGCACTAGCAGGAGAGTGGAAGACGGGAGGAGAATGAGGTTGCGATGTTTATCCCCTCTGTCCTCTTCTTTGCCTGTTCATGGAGGCTTGGCTCTGTCCCTCTAGTGAAGGCCACAGTGCCCATGAAGGCAGCCATCTCCCTGAGCCGCCTTCTTGAGGACCTGAAAACGTGGCCCCCATTTCCCTTCGTATCTATAGGAGGTAACAGCTCTGACTTTTGCCTGACTTGGAACTTTCTCCCATCTCTTCCTGGCTTACTTAAACCTTGCCCTCAGTTTTGTAAAATCCCTTTATTAAACAATCCACAAATTACCCTGTTTGAGTGAGTCATCTGTTTCCTGTCAGAATTCTGACTCTTATATCTTTCTTGCTAAAGATTGTCATTGAGGGGGGAAAGAATATTATTCCACCACACAAGCTGTTATGGAATGAATATTTGTGCCCCTCCCAAATTCATACTTTGAAATCTGAACCTTCAATGTGATGGTATTGAGAGGTGATTAAATGTTGAGGGTGAACCCTCATGAATGGGATAAGTGACCTTTTAAAGAGACTTCAGAGAGCTCTTTAGCCCATTCTGCCATGAGAGGATACAGTGAGAAGGCAGCTATCTATGAACCAGGAAGCAGGCTCTCATTAGACAGTGAATCTGCCAGTGTCTTGATTTTGGACTTCCCAGTCTTCAGAACTGTGAAAAATTAATGTTGTTTAAGAAACTCAGTCTATGGTAGTTTTGTTATAGCAGTATGAACGTACTAAGACACGAGCCTCGTCTCAAAGCCTTCAGTCCATCCTCATGCTTTAACTGGAGCCCTATTTCACTCTCTCAAGATAGCTGTGGGAAGAACTTTTGCTTGAAAAGAGAATTAGGAATTCTTTCCTAGGAGGATATACTTCCATAATAGGCTCAGACACGAGTTGCCTCCAGATTTCAAAAGGTGAATGAGAGAAGGGTAGTGTAATGGTTAAAACCTTGAGCTCTGGAGTCAAACGGCTTGAGCTTGATTTCCTATGTGGTCTTGGACAAGCCACTTTCCCTTTTTTAGTCTCTGCTTCCTTATCCATAAGGGTAATGATAATTGTAAAGATGGAGTGAGGTAATGTTTGGGTGCGTAACAAATGCTCATTAACATTAGCAAGGACCTGCACATACAATTGTACAAACACCAGAGTGCCCAACCTGGGGAGTGATTGGAGGTCAAAGTGTTGCCCTATTCTACTCACCAAGCCATGGGGTATCACACATGCTGTACCAGGCATCTGGAAACTCTTAAGGAATAGTAAATTCATTGGCTCACAGTGCCCTTTTAAAGTATGGCTTTAGTAAGTTGATACCAGAGGATGTACACATAGAAGGATTATATCCTTTTATCACCTCCGATCAAACCTGGCCAAAGACAAAATGGAAGAAATAAGTGACAGAAGTACAACTTCTCCTCTGTGTCTTTTGCATGCATATATTTGAATGGGAAGAACCATTGATCATTAAAGTTCCAATTTCGTGGTTTGTGAAAACTGGACATTCCCAGAAACCCTGCTATAAGCATGGGGTAGGTTCTGAGACCAAGACTGATGGGTGAGCAACTTTAATTACCCAAGAGCTGAGTTAATGGCCCTTTGGGTATCTTATTGCTATTCTGACACTTGGGAACATGGCATTTTCCCATTAAAATGCCAATTATCCTTGAGCATTACTGAAGATCCATCACCTAAAGACTGCCAGATTGTTGAGCAACTCAGTTTGATGCCTTGAAGCAAACCTAGCAGATCAAGGGAATTTTATCTGGTAGTTCATGACTGTTCAGAATGCTGTACCATCCCTTCTTGCCCCACCCCCTAAAGAAGGGTGTGCACGTGTGCAAACTCTCTCTCTCTCTCTCTCTCTCTCTCTCTCTCTCTCTCTCTCTCTCTCTCTCTCTCCACTAAGCAAAAAGATTAGAATCTCTTGTTCCAAGTAGTTAGGGAAGAGGAGCTGGGAATAAACAAGAAAATCAAGATCTGGAAAAGAGTCTAAAAAATGAAAAAAAAAAATTTTCAGCTAGAAAATTGAAAGCACAAGCCCAATAGAAAACAAATCTTACTGGGGAAATTGGTTGATTTACCTCATCTAACTACCAGGAGGGAAGGCTGGCTTGCAAAATGCCTACCTTCCTATATTGCTTCTCTGAAACATTACAATAAAAACATTTGCTAATGGCTGGAATTTGGAGCCTCAATTAGATGTACTCTTCCAGGACTCCTCTGTCCTGTCCCACACTCAACCTTGTGTTTGGCTTATCTGAGTTCTTGGCTTCCGGAAGAAGTGCTTATGCAGGGGTTGTGCCTGAGGGCAGGGAATTTCTTGGGAAAGTGGTTGTGTACTTGTTTTGTGTTTATTTTCTTGGTACTATGTTTAAACTCAATTATAAATCAAAATGATTATGTAGTAGAAGATCAAATGTTTTGTTTTGTTTTCACTGCAGCAGTCCCCAACCTTTTTGGCACCAGGGACCGATGCTCTTATGAAAGGTAATGCCTGCAGATCTGAGGTGGAGCTGAGGCAGAGATACAGATGAAACTTTGCTTGCTCACCCACCCCTCACCTCCTGCTTGTGGCCCAGTTCCTAACAGACCATAGACCAGTACAGGTCCATGGCCTGGGGATTGGAGACCCATGTTTACTGGATTCTCTTACAGAACAGCAGTATGGTACTGTGGCTAAGAGAACAGATTATGGATCCAGATGCTAAAATTCAAATCTCAGCTCTACCACTTATCAGCCATGTGAACCTGGACAAGTTATTTAACCTCTCTGGAACTCAGTTTTCTCATCTGTAAAATGGGGATAATAGCGATATTGACCTCCTATGGTTGTGAGGATTAAACCTGTTAATATCTAAAAAGTCCTTGGAACAGTATCTGACCCATTATAAATGCTCTAATAGAGAAAGTACTATTACTTGGGTGTTTAAACAGTATCAAAAATGTAATTGTTTTAAAAGAAAAATTTTAAATGTTCTTATTTCAAAGGTCATACTATTTTCATAATTAAAGAAGAGTTTACTGTAGTATGTCATATAAGGGGTAATCCACTGTCTGCAAAGGACTGGTGGTTATGTCCCTGTAGCAGGTGTTGTTGGTGTTGCTCCCAGATGCCTATTGCCAGACCAAGATGCCCATCATCCAGCTTTTACAGTGCTGAATGCAATGGCTCATATGTATACCTGCTCTGATGGATGGCCCATGGTTGGCAGGAAACTCAGATTCAGAGATGCCTGGGAGATTACATGTTCAAGTTTTTTTTTTGTTGTGTTTTTTTTTTTTTGCCATTTCTCCCATGCAAAGGCTGATTCTAAAATTCCCCTCCCCTTGAAGATAGGCAAACTTAGTGATTCACGTTTAAGCAATAGGATGAGGTGGAAATGATGCTGTGTGCCTTCTGCTGTGGGTAGAATTGTGTCTCCCTAAAAGATATGTTCAAGTCCTGACACCCAGTACCTGTGAATGTGACCTTATTTGAATTGGGTCCTTGGAGATGCAATTGAATTAAAATGAAGTCATACTGAATTAGGTGGTTTCCTTATAAGAAGAGACACAGAGACTCAGACACAGACACACTCACAGGGAGCAACCATGTAAAGATGGAGGCAGAGATTGGGGCGATGTGTCTACAAGCTAAGGAACGCCAAGGATTGTGGACAACACCAGAAGCTAGGCAGAAGCAAAGAAGGAGTCTCCCTTAAAGCCTTCAGAGGGAGTGTGGCCTTGCCTATCCCTTAATTCCAGACTTCATCTCTGGAACTGCGAGAGAACAAACTTCTGTCATTTTAAGCCATCCAATTTGTGGCAGTTTGTTACAGCAGCCCTAGGAAACTAATATACCTCCAAAGCTAGATTGTAAGAAATGATATAGCTTGGGTTTGGCTTTCCTTTTCTGTCTTGTTCTCTGTCTGCCTGTCTTTCTCAGGATATGTGCTTTTGGAGTCCCAAGCCACCATGTAAAAAGTCTAGCAACCCTGAAATCACCATGCTGGAGAGTCTGTATGGTAAGATCACCCAAGAAGAGACACCTGAGGAGCATCAGCCATTTATGTCTTCTCAGACCAAACACTAGATGTGAGAGTGAAGAAGCTTTTGAGATGGCCTAAGCCCTAGCCGACGTCTTCTGCAACCTCATGAGAAACCTTGAGTGAGAACATACAAGCTCAGTTCCACCACTCCTGAATTTGTGACCCATAGAGATAATGACATTTAGTAAATGAGTACTTTTGTTTTAAAATTTATTTTTAATTGTAATAAAAAATATATAACATAAAGTCTATCATCTTAACTATTTTTAAGTGTGCAATTCAGTGGTATTAAGTATATTCACTTTGTTGTACAATGAATCTTCAGAGCTTTTTCTTCTTGTAAAACTGAGACTGTACCTATTAAACAGCAATGCCCAATTCCCATCCCCCCAGTTCCTAGAGACCACCGCTCTACTTTCTGTCTCTATAAATGTGACTTCTTTAAGTACCTCTTATAAGTGGAATCATGCAATATTTGTGTGTGTTTCTAGCTTATTTCACTTAGCATAATGCCTTCAAATTTCATCCATGTTGTGATGAACTTTCTTTTTCAGACTGAATAATATTCCATTGTATATATATACTGTTTTACTGTTTATCCATTCACATGATGATGGACCCTTGAGTTTCTTCCATCTTTCAGCTGTAGTGAATAATAATACTGCTGTGAACATGGGTGTGCAAATAGATTACTGTTGTTTTAAGCCACTATATCTTGGGAAGATTTGTTATATTACAATAGATAACTCAAATGTGGTAAGTGAGCATGTTGTATACCAGACAAGCCTGCTTGCTTCTGAAGAGGGCACCATCTGTGGTAAGTTTATGCTGCAGAACTTCCCCTGGATCATGTGCATGCCAGTCTTCTCCTGAATCCACGTTTGCCTACTCATTATCCTTCCTTATTCTGTTTCCCTCACTCTCTCACAGGTTTCTTTTGATAGCACTCCCTACATATATCACTTGCTTTAAACTTTCCATCTTCGACTCTGCTTCTAGGGCACTGACCTAAGACAGTTGAGGACATGTGGCCAGTGTGCTGAGCCATCATGGATGGTCACAAGGGTGTCGCTGCGATCTTATGGCATTGTATAAAACATGATAGTTCTTGGTCATTTAAATATTTTGGTGAATGTATAAGTTGGGTTTTCCTGAGAAATAGAATTGGCTCACATGATTACAGAGGCTAAGTTCCATGATCCACCACTTGCAAGGTAGAGACCCAGGAAATCCAGTGGTGTACTTTTAGTTTGAGTCCACAAACCTGAGAACCAGGATATTTAATGGTATAAATACCAGTCTGAGGACAGGACAATATCAACATCTCAGCTCAGGCAGCCAGGCAGAGAGAGAGAATTCTTTCTTTTTTGGCCTTTTTGTTTTATTCAGGCTTCCAACAGATTGGATGAGGGCCACCCACATTGGGGAGGAATTTCTGCTTCACTCAGTGTACCAATTCAAATGCTAATCTCATTGAGAAACAAGCTTACAGACATACCTGAATAATGTTTAACCAAATATCTGGGTACCCAATTATCCAGTCAAGTAAATACATAAAATTAAACATCACAGTGGGTATTAACTCTGTTAAATGTTGAATAGCAATTGTATAAATAGATATTTTAAAGCTAAAATGGTCTTCTCATGACCATTGTGTTCTTTTGGAGTTAATACCAAAACTCTGGAAGTAGTGTTAACACAAAGCAGGTCAGGCAAAGTCTCCTTGATTCCATTTGTAGCATTTTGCACTTTACAAAGCACCTCTACGTGCATTCTCTCCATGTGTCCTGCATTCATGCTGGGTGGTGTGCAGGGAAGGGTCAGCTCATTTTACAGATGAGGAAAGTGAGGTTCAGAAAGGTTAAGTAAACTAATCAAATAAATGGTGGAGCTAGAACAAGAACAGACCTAGTGTTTCAATGCCTCCCATGGACTCCCTGCTTCTACTCTAGCCCTCTCCAATCCACTCCCCACAGAGTAGACCCAGCATATTTCAAAAATACAAATCAGACTGTATCGCTCTTCTTGAGACCTCAAAATGGCTTATTACTACACTTAGAATAAAACCCAAACTCCACATCATGATAGAGGAGGCCTTACCTTATACTGGGCTGCTCTTTAGGGGCTTGCCCATGAAGCTCTGGCCACACTGACCTTTGGTAAGGGGTCTTACACACATCAAGCTCTTCAGGGCCTCTTGCTATCACCTCTGCCTGTAACACTTAGCTCTAGCTTATTGAGTTTCTGCCTTGCAAAATATGTCCAAAAATTCTTTGACACTCCTCTCTGCAAAAGATAGAACCTAATTAATTAACTTCCCTTTGAGTGTGTTCTGGTCTCACTGACCTACTTGTAATAAATAGGATATGGCAGAAGTGAAATGTGGCTTCCAATACTAAGCCATAAATGATGTTGCTGCTTTTTCCTTGTTATCTCTCTGAATCACTTGCTCTGGGGGCATCCAGCTGCCATGACATAAGAATGCTCAAGCATCCCTAATGCGAGGCCCATGCAGTGGGGCCTCCTGTCAAGAGCCAGTGAGAAACTGAGGCCTTCTAACAGGAGTGAGTGAGATGGTGTGGCAACTTTGCTATGAGTCAACTCGACTAGGTTGAATTATTGCTTCCCCTTTTTAAAATATATATTTCTATATAGGGTGGCCCACAAAGGAGATTCTCAGAGACATGGGGAGTAAGAGGTGAGCAGCAGCAATTTTGAACCACATATGCTTGTTGCTGATCCGGTTACTCATCTTGTTGATATGAAACAGGGGCTGGGTCAGGTGTGTGTGTTTAGATCTGTTTTGAAGGGCCCTGACTACTTACTGTAAGATGCCCTCATCACCAAGAGTGAACACAGTTTCAGTCTATCCTTGTGGGGTTTTAGTTTGTGCTGGTGGGCTTTCAGCCTGGTTATGATTTTCTTTCTTGACTGCTGCTCTTTGAATTTTAAGTTACAGCATTAGATGTAGGGAGAGTCTTGTAAGTGGGAAGGGCCTTATAACCAGCTCTACAATTCCCTGATATATTTCTTTCCTGCTGACTCTGCTTGTCTGATTGAGCTCTGTCTGATAAAGTTCATCATCTTGGAAGCAAATTCACAAGCCCCAGTCAGGCCTTCATATGACTGCAGCTCTAGCCAACATCTTGACTAAACTCTCTTGATAAATCCTGAGCCAGAACCATGCAACTAAGCCACTCTCAAATTCCTGACTCAAGGAAACTGTGGGATGTGAGATAATAAATGTTTATTATTTTAAGAGCTAAGTGTTGGGGTAATTTTTTTATACACTAATACAGAATGAATACACCCCATCTCAGATGCCCTCCTGGGTCACACCCCTATGCTGTTGCTTTGTTTTTGATTACAGCACTCTGTTTACTCCTTTTAGAACATTTATCATTACCTGCAGTTATTTTGTGGATTTATATGCTTATACATTTCTTATCTGGCTTTCTCACTAGAATGTCAACCTCATGAGGACAAGCACCTTCTTTGTTTCATTCACTTATATCCCCAGCACGTAGTCAGTCTAACTCCACCTCTCACTAGCTTGAGATCTTGAGGAAATTGCTCTCTGTGCCTCAGTTTTCTCAGCTATCAAATGGAATAATGATAATAGTACCTATCTTATTGGGTCACTGTGAGTCTAAATGAATTAATATTTATAAGGTATTTCAAACATTGCCTTGGTAAATATTAAACATTCAGAAAGTATAAGCTGCTAGTATTTTTGAAATGATGCTAGAAACTCAATAAATATCTACTGAGGGACTAAATGAAGAATTCATCAACCTTTCTGTTTCATAATCTTAAGTATCCAAGACACAACTAAAAAAGTTCTAAAGGCCTCTAGATAGCTAAAATGGATGTCCAAAAGGCTAGTAGCGAATCCCAAGTAATTAACTTTTGGCAAGCTCTTAAGCCATTTCTCAGAACCTAATTACTTAATAGTCTTAGAAGATATTTATTAGTCACCTAACATATTCAAAGAATTCTGCTAGGTGCTGGGGGAAGGGCAGAGAGTCACAAAGTTGAATTAGCTAATTTCCTTCCTCAAAAGAGCATGGTGTGTAGGGAGAGAGACAGATCCAAGAGCCACCAATCACACACTTACCAAAGAGTAAGCAAGGCAAGTGGGGGTGGAACAAAGCAATGCTGACTATCCAGGTGGCCAGACTCAATTAGTCACAATTATAACATGCATAACAAGTTTAAATATCTGGTTTCCTAGTCCATAATGGATTAGAAACAATAAAAAGGAGGAGTTATTGGTAGAGGCAGGTATATGGGCAAGGACAAAAAAAGTAACAACTAGTGGGAATAAATAATCATAATTTTAAAAAACATTGAAAGCAGAGATTAGGTGACTGGAACACATTAGTTTAACGTCATTTAGTATAGGTCCGACTGCTAGATAAGACACAATATAGCACTATAGTTAAGATATGAATTCTGGAGCCAGACTGCTTGTGTTGGAATCGCAGCACTGTCACTTACTGTCACTCGGACAAGCTTCTCAACTTTTCCGTGACTCATTTTTTCTCATCTATAAAATTAGGATAATAGTAACAGCTACTTCATAAAGTTGTTGTCAGAATTAAATGTGTGAATATTTGTAAAGTACTTAAGAAAAGTTCCTGCTAAATAGTAATTCTGAAAGCCTGTATCAGTCAGGATCTCTGGTTTATTGAAGTAAAAAACAATCCCCCAAATCTCAGTGACTGAAAATATGAAGGTTTATTTTTCACTCATACTCATATCTATCACTGGTAGGCAGGAGATTCTACTCTGAATCATGACTGTCTTCACTCTAGGACCCAGGCTCATGAAGCAGTCATAATCTGTTACAATGTCTCTTGCCATGTCAGAGGGAAAAGAGCACATTAGTGGATTGCTCATTGACAACTAATTAATTGTTCATCCTGGAAGTGACATGCTCTCTGGCTCATGGACGAACACTGGTCATATGCCCTGACCCTTCCATGCACCCAAACTGGGGATGATCAGAATGCCTAACAGCATGAACCATTACAGGAGATCTCTCTATACTAAGACATCACACAATCATAGTTAGATCACAGAGTTTAAAAACTGTAATAAATCCTAGAGCTAAGGGCACTTGTTTTGAGGAAGTGAAATCAAGATTCACAAGGTTCTAAGTAAGAATACCACTGGCATTCAGTGACTTGAGGAAGGGAATGGTATGAAGTGAGACCAATTTTTTAATTGTGGGACTGTTGTGTGCACTGGAAGGTATTAAGTACCCCTGACTCCTGCTCACTAAATGCCAGCAGTGTGCCTCCTCCATGTCACTGTGACAAAAATATCCTAATTTATTTCCTAAGACTTGTTTGGGGTGAAGAGGAGCAATGCCTTTTCTTGCTTAAGAACCACTGACAAATATTTAACTTTAACTTTAACAGTTGGTTAGAGCCAGAGCTGATACCCAAACATAGCTCCCCAACTCCTTAATGAGTGATCAGAACCTTGAGTCATGTCCATTGCAGTTTTTTAATTTATCAGCAGCTACATAGACCCCAAGAATACAAGTTGGACCAGTGATTTGTCTGCTCCAAGGGTATACCTTAGATTTCCATGAGACACCTCTGTAACTGTTCCATAAATACTCCATTCTGCTTAAGCTAGTCTGAGTACATTTTTGTCACTCATCATCAAATTATTTCTAAGACATAAACCTCCTAGAAACTTTTCTTTCAAATATAATTAAAAACTTTAAATGTGTTGCTTGCAAGGATAAACTCCATTTAGTTGAACAATTTACTTTTAGGGAACCCTTCTTTTTCCTACTCCTTCGATCAATGAACTATTGATGTATGACTATGGAAAATCTCCCATGCAACCAGAGGACAGTAATGTGTCTGCAGGTAAGAAACAGCATGGAAATAGGACTTTGAGAGGGGCAGGGCTGAGGGTCAACTCTTTGATTAGATTATTTGAGTCCCATATCCAAATGGGGACATAAAACCAACCTGGGTGAGCATCTATCTCCCTGTGGAATGATAAAATGAATCATGTAATGGCTTTCCCTTCTGTTAATGGATAGCTTTTCTTTCAAGCTCCAGATAATAACTGACATGATTCATGAAACAGAAAAATAAGATGATATTAAACCTAATACCAGTGTTCAAATCAAATTTATGACATTTTTAAAGTCAGAGATCTTGCTTAAGCATTGTAATAATGTAGTATGGAAGATGAGGTCTCCTGCAAAGGTTTATTTTATCCCCATGAACGATCAGCAATTATCTAAACAGCTCTCCTGTCCCTGTGGTGTGTCAACTCACTCAATCTGGATTTCACAGAAAGTAGGTGGGGTCACTACATGCTTAATTGCTAATTTTCCAACACTCTGTATATGTGTGCACTGCACACTGTGGGGAGGTAAAGGTGACCAAAATTAAAACTTGAAAAAAGCTAATTGTGATCCTTTGTGCCAAAAAAAGTGTATTTCATTTAATGAACACCATTTCAGGTGAAAAGAAAACACATAAAATTTATTTGATAGTAATGATGATAAAAATACATATAATTGAGTGTGTATTCAGCACCAGGCATTGAGATGAACAGTTTTTATGACTTATTTCAAATGTATATTCTTATAAAATTCCAATAAATACTCACTTGTATCAAACAAATGAACAAACTTAAGGCCACAGAGATGCCTTGGATCACATAGTTGCTAAGGGATGAAGCTGGCATACATTCTGCATGTTGTAATGTTGTTTTGTCTGTTAATGCAACATGCAAGAAAGCAGGTTGTGGAACTAGTACACCCTGGTTCAGAGTCAGGCTCTGTTAGTTACTAGCTGAGTGAACTTGACTTACTTAATAGAATTCTTGTCTGTGTTTCTTTTTTTGAAAAATGACTTTAAAAATGATACCAAATAGGTGAATAGTGTAAAGAGCCTAGAAGAGTGTCTAGTGCTGAGTTAATGCTCAAAAATATTATTTTTTTATTCTTACTCAGAACCTATTCTTTCCTATAGAAAGGGGTCCTAAGCTAGTGTATTAGATACTTCGTACGGACTTTGAACTAGCTGAAACAACCACTTCTGTGTGGTCTGACCACTGTTAAAAAAAATATTCTGACACTTGTTAAAGGTGGTAAGAAAGACTTCTTTGAGGGAGACTACCTACAATGGGGCCTCGCAGTACAGAAGAACGATTGGGCTCCACTCCAAATACAACAAGAAAAAGTGGGAATTTATAACCAAGAAGCAGAGTGAAGGAGGTGTCAGTGGACGGAAAATAACTAAGAGGGCAGAGTAATTCCTTGCTAAACTGACCTAACATGATTCTTGCTGAAGGCAGGCCAGAGTGATCAGATTTCACCTGGGGGTTAGCGGGCAATGAGGAATTCTGGCTAAACTGATTTAGCAGGATTTTTGCTAAAACATGCCAAAGGACAAGACCTAGTTGAAAAAAAAAAGTGCTCAGAGGAGACTGACTAGAGTTTGATCAAGGAGAAAACCTTTGTCACCACCTACCAGATCATGACCTGATAGCCCTTGTGTCATGCCCACACAGCTATCTATCCTCTCCTCTCCTGCCTTGGGGAATCCCTATAGTTACTGAGATTTGAGATGCCTCTGCACCCCAACATGCACAACCCACCTGGAAGTGAGTAGATTTAACACCCATGGAGCAACCCTTTGACCAGTGGGAGACAGGAGTGGAAGGATAAATTCTTGTCCTTCTGACGAGTACACTGACTTGAGATGTTTACCCAGTCTCTCTGAAGAGAGCGATGGAATATTGAGCAGTTGGTTACTCTTCATGACAGCTTGGTATGCACCTTACCCTACTTGATATCATTCCTTCCCAGACTCATTCTCTTTTTCCCTCATTCTCATATTCCTGGGATCTGTACTTCCCGATAAAATATTAGCATATAATCATTTGCCTTGGGCTCTGTTTTCCTAGAGCTTCTCAGCTAAGACAGCTAGCATTCTGATTCCAAAAAGAGACAGAGATTCAAAGAATAATATGCTTGAGGACCTTTATTCTCAATGAAAACCTTATGTGACACAGAATTAAATTAGGATTAATACCCAGATCATACCTGAGGCTAGCTCTGCCTTTCCATGAATCTCATTTCGTTGGTTCCTAATATTGAGAAAGATGGGAAGGTACAGTCTTTTTCCTAAATGGTCTGACTTCCAGCTGGCCAAACACACCTGGAGTGGCCACGGGATAATGCAGGCTCTGCCTCCATGGCAACTGTTGGTCCATATTGACAGGTAGTCTCAGCCACAAGGAAGGTCTCCTCTGTGTTTCCTCTCTCTTTTATTCTCTTTTGTCTCTTAGCACCTCTGAGTAGTTTCCCTTGTGAGAGTGAACCCTTAATATGTGGGATTTGATGCTAAATCCAGGTAGATAGTGTCAGAATTGAATTGAACTACATAGGACACCAAGCTGCTGTTAAAGAATTGGTTGGTGTGAGGAAAAAAATATACATTCGATGTCAGTAGTATTCACTATGCAGTGTGGATAAAAAAAAGAAATTCTATGGAAAGTAACCTCACAGGATGATCTGACCATAAATTCCTAATTGGGCAGGTTATGGTGGGTAGTCATGATCCAGGCATATAACTTTTTTTTTCCAATACAGTTAGCATATAACATATATATCAGTTACAGGTGTACAACATAGTGATTAGACACTTATACAACTTACAAAGTGATCACCTCGATAAATCTAGTACCCATCTGACATCACACAGTTATTACGCTATTATTGACTATATTCTTCATGCTATAATTAACATCCTCATGACTATTTTGAAACTACCAATTTGTACTTTTTAATCCCTTCCCCCTCTTCACTTACTCCTCCACACCCCCCACCCCAATCAAGCAACCATTAAAAACTCTCTTAATCTATGAGTCTGTTTCTGCCCTGCCTGTTCATTCACCTTGTTTGTTAGATTCCAAATGTAAGTGAAATCACATGGCACTTGTCCTTCACTGTCTGATCTACTTCATCCAGCACAGTAACCCCAGGTCCATCCATGTTGTCCCAGGTGACAAAATCTCATTCCTTTTATGGCTGAGTAGTATTCCAGTTTATATATGTACCACCTCTTCTTCATCCACTCATCCACTGATGGACACCCAGGCTGCCTCTATATCTCGACAACTGCAAATAATGCTTCAATGAACATATGAATTCTCATGCCCCTTCAAAATAATGTTTTGGGCTTCTTTGGATAAATATCCAGAAGTGGGTATTTCTTTCTTTCTTTTTATAGCCTTTGTCTTAAAGACTACTTTGTCTTGTGTAAATATTGCTACTCTAGCTTTTGTTTATTTGTTTCCATTTATATAAAATATATTTTTCCATCTCTTTATATTCAGTATGTGAGTGAGTCTCTTGTAGGCAGCATATGTAAGGGTCTTGTTTTGTTATCCATTCAGCTACCCTATCTTTTGACTGGAGCATTTAATCTATTTACATCTAAAATAATTGTTAATAGATATGTAGTTAATGCCATTTATTATTCATATTTTTTATCTTTTTTCTTTTTTTATTCTTCTTAAAGAAGTCTCTCTAACATTTTTTGTAATACTGTTTTGGTGTTGATGAACCCCTTTAGCTTATTCTTGTCTGAGAAGTTCTTTATCTATCCTTTGATCCTAAATGATAGCTTTGCTGGGTAGAGTACTCTTGATTATAAGTCCCTACTTTTCATCATTTTGAATATTTCATGCCAATTTCTTCTGGCCTGCAAAGTTTCTGTTGAGAAATTTGCTGAGAGTCTTATGGGAGCACCCTTGTATATAAGTAATCGCTTTTCTCTTGCTACTTTTAGAATTCCCTTTTTGTCTTTAACCTTTAGCATTTGAATTATGATGTGTCTTGGTTTGGACCTCTTTGGGTTCATCTTGTTTGGAATTCTCTGTGCTTCCTGGGCTTGTATGTCTATTTCCTTCATCAGGTTAGGGAAGTTTTCATCATTATTTCTTCAAATAGGTTTTTAATTCTTTGCTCTCTCTCTTCTTGTGGTACCTTATAATGTGAATATTGGAACACTTAAAGTTATCCCAGAGGTCCCTTAAACTATTTTCATTTTTTTGCATCCTTTCTTTTTCTTGTTATTCGAATTGGGTAATTTTTGCTCTCTTATCCCCTAAATCACTGATTCAGTCCTTTGCTTCATCTAATCTACTGTTAATTCCTCCTAAAATATCCTTCATTTCAGTTATCATATTTTTCATTTATGACTGTTTTTTTTTATATTTTCCATCTCCATTTTATGTTTTCTATCTCTTTGTTAAAGTTCTCACTGACTTCATCTACTTTTCTCCTTTTCTCCTAAGTTCATCGAGTAGCGAGCGTGATTAAACATCTATAAGGAGAAAAAAAGGCATTATCAAGGCTTTATAAAAAGCAGGGATCCAAGAGGCTTAGATGCTACCTACTGGAAACCAAAAGAAAAACACCTTCTTTGCAACAGGCTAAAGAGAAACCTTTATATAATAAATCTTCGTTTCCAGAAAAAAAGTAGAATACATTTCCATTAATGCCCAGGCTGAGAAATAGTCCATTAAACACAATGAATAAACAAGGTGACAAAGCGTTTTAGGAAGAAAGAGAAAAATCTCCAGAAATTAAGTATATAGATAGAAATATGCAACTTAAATGATAGAGAATTCAGGATTCAGGATGATATTTCTGAAAAAAACTCAGTGAGATCTGAAACAATTCATATCAACAATTTCAAGAATTGAAAAAAACAACTAGGTGAGCAGAATGAGTTCTTTAGCAAAGAGATTGAAATCCTCAAATAGAACAGAATAGAACTTCTGGAGATAAAAACCACAATGCAATAGTTGAAGAATGAAATAGCAAGCTTGAAAAATAGTCGACCAAATGGAGGAAAGGATCAGTGATATTGAAAACAGAAATCTAGAAATAAATAAGAAGGAAGAAGACAGAAACTGAAGAATGAAAAATAATAAAAGAGAAACACAAGAGCTAGCTGATACTATCAGGAGAGGAAACATAAGAATACTGGGCATTATCAAAAGCAAGGAAAAGGAGCGGGGACTAGAAAGCATTTTCAGACAAATAGTTGATAAGAATTTCCCAAATCTAAGGAATGAGCTAGAGACTGGAATTTAAAAAAACAACAGAACATCCAATTATCTCAATCCAAAAAGGCCTTCACCAAGACACATTGTATTAAAGTTATCAAAAATCAACAACAAAGAAAGAATTCTCAGGGCAGCCAGGGAAAAGAAGATGGAAAACCCATTAGATTATTGGTGGACTTCTCAGTGCAAACCTTACGAGCCAGAAAGGAGTGAAATCAAATATTCAAACTATTAAGTGAAAGGAACTACCAGCCTAAAAAAACATATCCAGCTAAGCTCTCCTTTAGATATGATTGTGAAAGTAAGACCTTTTCAGACAGGCAAAAATGAATGAATTCTCTACTACGAGGCCTGTACTACAGGAAATACTGAAAGGGATCAGCTCACCTAAAACAAAATGACAAAAAATAAAAACAACATAATTAAGAGTAAGGTGACTAGCAGGCAAATAGAAGCAGAAGAGTGCAACCCTTGCCAAGAACAGGGCATTATAAAGTTAAACAATAAGAAAAGATTTGCTATAGCAAGATAGTAATGAACATTCAGCATACATGAGGACACACTGAGACAACAATGACTGAAAAGGGGAGGATTCAAAAATCAAAATTCACAAAGGGGTATGGAGATAAGGCATGCACAGAATAAAAAGGATGACAGTCCTTTACATACTCGTAATGGTAACCACAAACCAACAACTCAGAACTGAAGTACATAACATAAAACAAAAAGAACCAGAAGGAAAACCAACAAAAGCCAACCAAAATAAAGAAAACAGAAACACAAGGTCAAGGAAGTAATAGAAACATCAAGCTACTAGAAAGAAAAAGGTAAAATGGCTATAGAAGACCTCATATTTCAATAATCACTCTAAATGTAAGTGGACTGAACTAACCAATAAAAAGCACGGAGTTGCAGATTGGATCAAACAACAAAACCCAACCATATGCTGCCTCCAGGAGACACATCTCAGCTCCAAAGACAAATATAGATTCAAAGTGAAAGACTGGAAAATGATATTTCAAGCAAATGGCATTCTAAGAAAAGCAGAAGTAGCAGTACTGATATCAGGCAAAATAGACTTCAAAATAAAAAAGGTAGAGAAAGATACTGAGGGACACTTCATGATGATAAAGGGAATCAAACACCAAGAAGACATAACACTTATTAATATCTATGCTCCCAATCAGGGAGCCCCGAAATATGTAAAGCAATTACTAACAGAACTCAAGGGAGAAACAGATCAAAACACTATCATAGTAGAAAACCTAAATACCACACTGTCGGATACTAACAGATCATCCAAACAGAAAATCAATAAGGAAATAACATCCTTAAATGACACATTAGACCAACTGGGCATAATTGGCATTTACAGAGCCTTCCATCCCAAAACAGCTGCTTATACGTTCTTCTCTAGTACACATGAAACAGTCTCAAGGATTGATCACATACTGGGACACAGAGATTGCCTCAATAAATATAAGAGGATTGAAATCATACCAACCATATTCTCTGAACATAATGCTTTGAAAGTAGAGATCAACTGCAAAAAGAAAACAGGAAGAACCACAAATACATGGAGATTAAACAACAAGCTACTGAAGAATGACTGAGTCAGAGAAGAAATAAAAAGAGAGATTAGAGATACATAGAAATGAATGATAATGAAAGTACATCTCAAAACTTTTTGGAAATGGCAAAAATGCCATAAGAGAAAAACAAGGTCATAAAACAAGAATGAGCCCAAATAAATAACTTAATGCTTCATCTTAAAAAACTAGAAAAGGAAGAACAAATGAAGCCTAAAGTCAGCAGAAGGAAAGAAATTATAAAAATTAGAGCAGAAATAAATGAAATTACAAACAAACACACAAACTAACAAACAAAAAACAATAGAAAAAATAAATGCAACAAAGAGCTGGTTCTTTGAGAAGGTTAATAAGATTGATAAATCCCTGGCTAGACTCACTAAAGAAAAAAGAGAAAGGACACAAATAAACAAGATCAGGGATGAAAGAGGGGAAATTACGACAAACACCACAGAAATACAAAGGATCGTACAAGAATACTATAAAAAGTATACAACACCAAATTTATTAACCGAGAAGAAATGGACCAGTACTTAGAAAAACACAACCTTCCTAGACTGAATAAAAAACTAGAAAATCCAAAAAGACCTATCAGCATTATGAAAATTGAAACAATCATCAAAAACCTGCCATAAAGTAAAAATCCAGGACCAGATGGCTTCACCGATGAATTCTACCAAACAGTCAAAGAGAATTTAATACCTATTCTCCTCAAACTCTTCCAAAAAATTGAAGAGGTGGCAATACTTCCCAACTCATTTTTTTGAGGCCGGTATTACTCTGATACCAAAATATGGTAAAGATAACACACAAAAAATAAAACTACAGGCCAATATCTCTCATGAACACAGATGATACAAAAATTCTAAATAAGATACTAGCAAACCAAATACAGCAACATACTTAAAAGATTATACACCACGATCAAGTGGGCTTCATCCCAGAGGCATAGGGATGGTTCAACATGCGCAAATCTCAATTAATGTGATATACCACACAAATTAAAAAATAAGAATCATAGGATCATATCAATGGATGCAGAAAAAGCCTTTGACAAGATACAGAATCCATTTATGATAAAAACACTTAATAAAATTAATAGAGAGGGAAAGTACCTTGTTATAATAAAAGCCATATATGACAAACCTTCAGCCAACATTATACTTAGTGGTGAAAAACTAAAAACCTTCCCTCTAAGATCAGGAACAAGGCAAGGCTCTCCACTATCACCACTGTTATTCAATATAACGTTGAAGGTCCTGCAAGTGCAATCAAGCAAGAGAAAGATAAAAGGCATACAAATAGGAAACAAAGAAGTCATACTGTCACTATTTACGGATGACACGATTCTCTATGTAGAAAACCCTAAAGACGCCACAAGAACACTACTAGAAATAATAAACAAATATAGTAAAGTTTCTGGACACAAAATCAATGTTCAGAAATCCATAGCATTCCTATACTCTATAATGGGTTGTCAGAAAAAGAAGTGGAAAATGTAATTCCTTTTGTAATTACAACAAAAAGAGTAAAATACCTAGGAATAAACATAAAGAAACATGTGAAAGATCTGTATAACAAAAACTATAGACTCTATTAAAATAAATTGAATAAGGCACAAAGAAATGGAAAGATATTCCATATTCTTGGATTGGAAGAATTAACATAGTTAAAATGACCTTATTACCTAAAACATTATACAGATTTAATGCAATTCTCATCAAAATCCCATTGGCTTTTTTGAAGAAATAGAACAAAAAATCATCAGATTTGTATGGAATCAAAAAAGACCCTAAATCATCAAAGCCATCCAGAGAAAAAAGAACAAGGCTGCCTCTCTTCAAATTATAATATTAAGTGACAGTAATCAAAACGGCATGGTATGTGTAGAAAAACAGGCACATAGACCAGTGGAACAGAATCAAGAGTCCAAAAGTAAACCTATGTTTATATAGCAAATAATTTCAACAACAACAAAAAAAGCCAAAAACATACAGTGGAGAATGGAAAGCCTCTTCAATAAACAGTGCTGGGAAAACTGAAAAGCCACCTGCAAAAGAATGAAACTACACTGTTGTCTATTACTACACACTAAGATTAACTCAAAATGGATTAAGAACCTGAATATAAAACCTGAAACAATAAAATACATAGAAGAAAATATAGGAACTAAACTTAAGAGCCTTGAACTTAAAGAAGATTTTATTAATCTGACCTCAAAGGCAAGGGAAGTAAAAGCTAAAATAAATGAATAGGACTATATCAAACTAAAAAGCATCAACAACATAAAGAGACAACCATCCAAATGGGAAAATATATTTGCATGCAATGCCTCTGATAAGGGCTTAATATCCAAAATATACAAAGAACTCATACAACTCAATAACAATAAAAAAAACAAATGATCCAATCAAAAAATGGACAAAGGACCTAAACAGACACTTCTTTCAAGAAGACATACAAATGGCCAACAAACATATGAAAGGATACTCAACATCGTTAACTTTTAGGGAAATGCAAATCAAAACAACAATGAGATGCCATCTCACAGATGTTAGAATAGCTATAATCAATAGCACAGGTAATAACAAGTGTTGGAGAGGATGTGGAGGAAAAGGAACCCTCATATAGTCCTTGTGGGACTGCAAATTGGTACAGTATGGAAAATACTAAGAATTAATCTATCATATGGTCCAGCAATCCCTCTACTGAGCATTTACCCCAAAGAATTGAAAACACATATTCAAAAAGATATTTGCACACAGATATTCATAGCAGCATTATTCATGGTGGCTAGGACATGGAAGCAATTGAAAAATCCTACATTAGATGATTGGATAAAGAAGATGTGGTACATATGTTGTGGGATTCTCAAACGGAGAGATGGGACACCAAGGCTATAAGCAGGAAGCAGCGTTTATTGATGCCGGCACTGGCTCAGTGGACTCTTATCCAAAAGCTGAGCCCCAATTGTAACATGGCGGGCAGTTTTATAGCAACTTGTACTTTCACATTCCCACACAGCTATAGATATTCCATATAAGGAAGGCAAACATAAGGAGAACATTGACTGGCTGCCAGACTATAAAGAAACTGGCTTTATCGTTTAAGTGAGTTTTCGGACTGCCTCGCCCACTGGAGAGTCCTGGGATGCAGGGTGCAGTCAGGAACTAACTTGTTCGAGCAAGAAATGGTCAGGTAGGGTCAGGCTGCCATGCATACATAAAATGGTATATTACTTAGCCATAAGAAGAGATGAAACACTGCCATTTCTGACAACATGGATGGACCTTGAGATAATCATGCTAAGCGAAATAAACCAGACAGAAGAAGTTGAAAATCCCACTGTGGGTGCTGGGCCTGGCTGGTCCAAGGCCTGACTGGCCCAAGGTCTGGCTGGTCCAAGGTCTGGCTGTGATCCAGGCCCTTGGCTAAGGAATAGGACCCCATATTTAGAAAATATGTAAACATACTTCAGCTTATTGTATCACACATGTATGGCTGAAGGCTACTATTGTACTCTGCTATGTAAGGAGCCATGAGGTCCCCTTGAGAGCAGAAGGGGAGCACAAGAAAGGGAAGCAGAAGAATTCACTCAGTACTGCACGCCCCCCGCAATAGACTGCACTTCCCCCAACAGAAGTAGCTCTGCACAATAAAGTTGGTGCCTGCCGTTTTGTTAGCCTGTATGCCTCTTGTACATTCTTTCAACTGGGCGTCTCACCATCGAACCTTCCCTTCTCGATCAGCAATACCTCTGACACTTGGCGTAGCTGACAGAATAAACTCGGCCCTGACACCCATGATATCACTTATACGTGGGCTATAAACCTAAAAGCAACAAGTGAACAGGACAAACAAACAGAGACTCATGGTCACAGACAATAGACTAGTGGTTACCAGAGGGTAGTAGGGGAGGGAGAAGGTAGATGGGATAAAAGGGATCAAATATATAGTGACAGAAAGAAATCTAATTATGGGCAGTGAACATACAAAGCAATGTCTATATATGATTTATATATATGTTTGTGGGTCCCAGGCCTGGCTGGTCCCAGTTCTGACTGTGATCCAGGCTTGTGACTAGGAATAGGACCCTGGATTTAGAATGTTACATTATGGTAGTAGGGTGCCTGCACCTAAAATATGTAAACATACTTCAGTTTATTGTATCACGCATGTGTGGGTAAATGCCACTATTGTACTCTGATTGGTGTGGAGCCATGCAGTCCCTGGAGAGAAGAAGGGGAGCACAAGAAGGGGAGGAGAAGTGTGCGCAAAACTGTGTGCAAAACTGCACTTCCCCCAATAGAACTGTGCTCCACACAATGAAGTTGGTGACTGCCATTTCATTCTCCTGTTGGCCTTTTGTGCATTCTTCTAATTGGTTGTCTCACCATCAAGCCTTCCCTTCTCGATCAGTTTGGCACTGACACTGTTGAATTGTACACTTAAAACTTACTGGATTTCATTAACCAATGTCACCATAATAAATAAATTTTTTAAAAAATCAAATAATAAAAGCAAAAAAATATTTAAAATAAATAAAAGGTTTATTTTTGCCTTAAGCAAGCTCAGTCCATTGTTTCTGTGAATCTAGGTTAACACATCTTTGAAATAAGCTGTAACCACCTTCAAGATAACATATAATCTTGTTAACAATCCTATAATCCAATCTCTACCTGGCTTTCCCCACCCTCATGCAATCTTCCTTATGTTTTCTCCTTAATTTTAAATGCATAAAAGAGTCAAAGAGACTGCAAAACTGTTATCCTTGGGAGCATTCGAGATCTTGCTACTCGCACATATTGTCAATTTGGCTCAAATAAACTCTTATAAAAATTCTTTACAGGTTTGAACATTTGCAATGTCAACTATGGTGGAATAGTTTTTCTTTTCACACCCAATCTGATACCTAAGTAAGTAGTTATATTCCAAGAACTATTTAAATCATGATGTATCAAAATATCTATACAACATAATGTCTTTTGCTAGGATTCTCTGGGATTTTAAAGTCCATTCAAATAATATGTATAGTATTAGTACTATGTTAATCTTATGATGGTACAAAGAAGATACTAGTCATGAGTGCTTCCTTCATGCCAGGCATATACTAAACATTTCACATAAATGTTTCATTTTGAATTAAAACCTTTCGAGCCAAATAATATTACCTTCAATTATCAAGGAGGAAAATGAGGTTCAAAGAGTGAAGGAACCTTCCAAAACTTCAGTTAGCTGAACCAGGATTTGGATTCAGAATTTTCTAACTGCAAAGCCCACAGTTACAAGCATTGTGCACTCCCCGTATCCTGTTGGCTCTTATGGTCCATACATGCCTGTGATGTCTTCTGTGAGCACCTGTGATTCTGCCTGGGGGCTTTCTATCTCAGTCCACCTGAGCTATAAGTGCTGGGGAGTTAATAATCACAAGAGCCAATGATGAGTAAGAGCTGGAGGATAAACACCCAGCTTCCCACTCCTTGTGTGGCTTAACTCTGAGACATGTTCTATACAGTTTTCTGAAAGTTCTGACAAGATCCAATTGGCCACAGCAATAAGATGCTCAGTAACACATATAATTGGTTTCTTTCTCTTCACTGTCTCATTGTCTCATTTCCCCATTCCCCTAGTAGGATCATCTCCCAAATTAATAAACTGTACTTAAATCATTGTCCCAGAGTCTATTTCAGGGGGATGGTGTGTGTGTGTGTGTGTGTGTGTGTGTGTGTGTGTGTGTGTGTGTGTGTAAGATAGTCCCAGTGGAAGACACACACATGGGAACAAAGAAAAAAATGAAGACTATATCCAAAAGGCAGAAGTGTGTTAAACTATGTATGAATGTATGAAAATGTCAGGGAAGAGAAACTTTTACTTCACTTTTTAAGATTTAGTGATTGAGAGCTTGCAAATTAAATTGAGAAAAGACAGATTGGCAAGAGAAAAGATAGATTTAGCCATGTACATAGGAAAGTTCACAGAAGAATGTGACTCAAAGATGTGGTTAGAATCTGGGGCTTGCATTCCATCTTAAAATGGCAAGAGCAGGTGGAGCAGGTTACTTACCTGGGAGAAAAATGACTTTTGGGAAAGGAAGGGTGCCCTTAAGAAAACTGATGGGAGATATGATAGTTTTGTAACAATATCTGCTTGATGTGACCTGGAAACTTCTAATCTCCAGTGATAAGTATCAATCTTCTCTTGTAGCTCCTGGAGAGGGGATTTGTGACAATTGAGTTCTTTTGAGTTCTTTTGGGAGGCTCTCTTTTTAGGCCATAAGAAATTTCAGGAATTCAAACATCTCTGTTTAAAATAATTTTTATGCCATAATAGTGTATTCTTAAGGTAGGAAGGGCAGAAGAGTGAAGGAATGAAATGCCCTAAAGGGAATACAGCCCTGCTGATATCTGATTTCAAACTTTGGGCTGTGAGACAGTGAAATAATAAATTTCTCTTATTTTAAACCAACAACTTTATGATAATTGGTTACATTACCCATAAGAAACTAACACAAATTGCTAACAACTTTTGGCCCTGTAATTTTGGCCCTAGAAATGAGGGCTCTAATCAGTTCATTTTCATAATGATACTTTAAGCTAAAGATTAATTCTACCCTATTTCACAGGCAAGAAAACAGAAACAGAGTTTAAGTTATTATCCTAAGAGCACTTAACTAGAAAATGTCACAACTTGGCTTTAAATCCAGGCCATCTAATATCGGATAAAGACTGAATGGAGATGAAATTACGAGTGTCCCATTAAAAAACACAATGGATTGTGTAAGTCAAAGATATTTTAATAAAGCTGTTAAGTACACACACACACACACACACACACACACACACACACACTAAAAGTAGTGTCTTTCCTGGGATACTACTGAAAACTAAGATTAGATAAGCATGCTTAAGTAATTCTTTAAGCATTCTGTAGAAAAAGTTAGAGGTAAGAATGTTGCAGAAAAGAAGAGAGCTAAACATGATAAGTCCAACACACATGTAATAAACCCCTAGATGGAAAGAATATTTCAGACTATCTGGAAGTCAACTTTAGGAGCTGACTTATACTCTCACCTCTTACCTTCATGACTCACCTGCAGCAGAATGTACAACATCCTACACAATGGAGTAGGATTCCAAGTCAGGCTGGTGCTTTGTGAAGAATTAGTCCCAAGGTTGAGCCTCCGAAACTGACCTCTATCCTGGTAAAGGGTATAATTGAGGTCAATCCATTAGTGTAAGTCTACAACTCCTGTCTATATTTTGTTGTGTAATCAATTTATTGATCCTCTAGCAGGTCATCAGGGAGAAAGAATACTCTGTTCCTGCTCTCAAGGAGGTTCCAGTCTATTGAAGGGCTCAGTATACCCCTAAGACATCTGAGATCCTATAAAAGAAAGATGTTCAGGCATAAAACTCCTCTTTCAATTTCTACCTTGCTTATCTTCCTGCAAATTGGCTGCTAAAAAGACTCATGTTCCCCACGTTCAGGGCTCCCTCAACAACATCAGTACTAAATATTTTCACTATCATCCTGAGCTAGCCAGAACATGGTAATTTTAAAAATTATTAGTTTACGGTTTCTTTTATAATTATACCCAGACCTGTAAAGGGAGTGATCTTGAGATTAGCCAGACCTGGGTTTGATTCCTGGCTCTCTGTGACCTTTATTAAGCAACTTAACCTCAGCTGTACAATGGCACTAGGCATAGTAGTATAGTGTTGTGCATATCTTGTTAGAATTTGCAGATTGTGATTCGGTACTGGGGTGGCCCTTGAGAGTCTGAATTTTTGACAAACTCCTGGGTTCTACTGCTGCTCTCGAAGGCAAGCATTGCCCATCTATGACTTTTAGCCCAATTTTGCTCAGCCCCACAAGCTAAGACTGTTCTTCACATTTTAAAGGATTGTAAAACAAACAAAGAATATGCCACAGAGACATATGCGGCATGCAAAGCCAGATAGTAAAATATTTACAAAAAACATGTGCTGGCTCCTTCTGTTGCAGATGCTGTTGCTATTGCTGCCTCCACGTACCCTTGGCCCATCTGAGTTCACCTGCAGCTGCAGGCAAAGGCTTTTCCCAGCATGTTGACAGCGTTCCACCTCAAGTACTTGTGCTCTCCCTTCTTCTCTGCCTAAAGGCATTTTTAGAAATCATGGGACCTTGCCCAAAGCCCTAGAGGCCTAACTGGAGGTGGAGGAGAGTTAAATCCCAGGGGCAACCACAACCAATAGAAGAGGGAGTTGGATTAATGTCTCAGAGTCCTTGTGTGTTCTGAGGTGTGCTCCATGCTGTTTCAGAATGCACCAATGCAATCTTGTTCCCCTGGCCCATGGCAGGGACCAACTCATTAAGGCTTGCATCATTGGCATTATCCCTTCTTTATCTCACTTTTGATTTCCTAGAGCCAGCTTGTACTGGTTTGTGGGAGCCAAATGTGCATCTCTCTCCAGCTGTGTGTTTAGTGATATCATGATAGCACTCTGAAATTAGGCCTGGTGGCATATGTACACCATGGATATCACCAAGTGCTACAAACCAGGTTGTCATTGTTTTTGGAGAGCCAGTTGAAAAACGTTTACCAGCACACTATTTCCTCCTTTGTCCTTCCTGGCATCTCTGCCTGAATAAATAAATACCTGCATCCAAGTCCTGGTCTCAGGTCAGCTGTAGGTAGAACCCTAACTAAGAGAAGTACCTACCTATCTCATTGTTTTGGTGTAAGAAAAATATATGAGTTCACATTTGATAATCATCAGCACAAGACTTGAATGTAATAGTCATTTAATAAATGTCAGCTCCTTCCTCTCCCCTCCCTTTGTCTTAGCAAAAGGAGATGCTCCAGCATTTTCCAGGATACCCGCACTGCAGATTTTCTGTATCAAAGTCAACTTCAGCTCACTGGGCCATTGGGTCACTTTCCTGGAGGTTCTGGGATGACTTTCTTGGCATGTGTCTACACATACACTGCTACACACAATGAGCAACAGGAGGTGGGCTGAAATTTTAATCAGTATCAGGAAGAAAGCATATCCATTGCAACCACACGAAACTGAAAACATGTGGGTAAAGCAAGCATGACGGCACTGGAATTTTCTGCAAACTTCAACTAATGTGATGGAAACAATGCCTCTTTGTGTGGAGTTATGGATGTGCACCAAGGCTGGGAGGCTAGAGGCTCTTTCAGGTATAGTGAACTGAAATTTGGAACTCAGAGCAAGAGAAGAAAAAATGAGGCCCAGAGAGATGCAAAGGAGAGAGAAAGAAAATGCCAGAACAGAACAGGTGGCTTAAAAGAAAATGCTACGTGCCACCCAATATTTATTTCCCCTTCATACTTAAAAACAGAACCAATTTTTAATTTAGTGATCAGCCAAAGGACAACATTACCTAACTTTCCTTGTAGCTGGGTATGGTCTTCATTCTGGCCAATGAGCTAAGGAATGTAAGTTTTATGTAGGACTTTCAGGAAGCCCCCTTAAAGGATGCTGACTCATCTGACCAAGAGGCTTTTCTGTCCTCCCTGCTTTTTCCTTATAGCAGCTGGGAATTTGCCCATGACAGCTGGAGCTCTAGCAGCTGTTTTAGATGGTGGGTTGACCTAGAAGGTGGAAGTCAGAACTAAGGATGATGGAACGGAAAGAAGGAACCTGGGTTCCTGATGACAAGTTGCTAACCCTGGATTGATACTCCAAAATTCTTTGAGTAAGAGAGAAACAGATTTCTTTCTTGTTTTAGCCAGGGACATTTTGCGGTTTTCTGTTATATGCAGCTAACCTAAATCAAACTAATCAGGAGGTGAAAAAAATGGGGAATACAGAGATAGGAAAGTGGAAAGAGAAGAGGAAGACAAGACATAAGGAGTGAATATCAGTCTCAGACTTCAAAATCAGATCACAAGAAATAAATCTTTATTCTTGATTACAGCTTAAATTTTATTGTAATCTCACATCCCACATGGAGGCAGAAACTTGATTTCTGTCACTTCAGAGCCCTGCCCTTCCTTGATGCAGAATTGCCTCTTAGTTTCCCAGGATGAGGTCTGTGTGCTGAACATTGTGGTGTCCTCTCTCCAACTCTGCTCTGATGTCTGCAGACATGTCCCATTCCCCCTGGTCTCTGATGGAAGGTCCTGATGGCTGCTGTATGTTCTCTCTCCTGAGTGTCAGCTCTCTGTGCTCCAGCTATACCTCTTCCCCAAATTACT
The DNA here is from genome assembly GCA_028627145.1 of Eidolon dupreanum. Taxonomy (NCBI): domain Eukaryota; kingdom Metazoa; phylum Chordata; class Mammalia; order Chiroptera; family Pteropodidae; genus Eidolon; species Eidolon dupreanum. The sequence continues at coordinate 63,781,346 of CM053507.1, forward strand.
CAGGCCTGTGACACTCTGAGGCCTGGCCATGTTCCTGGATTCTCCCCAGAACGCAGGTACAAGCCTCTGTTTTCAGATTCCCTGCATTAATGCGGACATTGTACCATCCCCCTGCAGGACTGGGCTCTCAAGCAGGATCAGGAATGCCCAGTATCTAAGGCTTCTTCTTTTCTCCTCTGATTTGCATACTTCCTCACACTGCAGCTCAGGCTGTAGGGACTTTCTAAGGGGCAGAGGATGCAAGGAACAAGATAACCTCTTTCTTTCACTATATATTTAGAAAGGACAATATTGAAGCAAACAGCAACATTTGAAAAGGAGCCTGAATGAAGTCATGGTATTTGTCTCAATGTTAATTTTCTGATTTTGGTAATTTTGTTATCTTTATATAAGGAAACTTGTTTTTCGGAAATAAACACTAAAATATTTAGGGATGAAGAAGGATCCTCTCTAATTTTCCCCCTTTTCCTCCTCCTTCTCTTTTACCCCCCTTCTTTCTTCCCTCCCTCCCTTTCTTCCTCTCTCTCTCTCCCTGCTTCCTCTTCCCTCTCTTCCAATTCCCCTCCTTAAGCAAATGTGATAAAATGTTCATCATTGGGGAATCTGGGTGAAGGGCTTAGGAGAATTGTTTTTTGTATTATTTCTAGAAGTGTTCCATAAATCTAAAGTTATTTCAAAATAAAAAATTACCACCCAACTCCCACCCCCAAAAGATTTGAGGGACAAGTGGACAAAAGGAAGAGCCCTGCGTGCCCTCTACAGGTCAATGGCCAAACCTGAAAAAGGTCTTAAAAAGCTTGAAGTCTGACCCTTTCCTTTCAAGTCTATGTCTAAAGCTCTGAGACTCCAGAGATGTGCAGCCATTTAAGTCTGCTGAATTCCTAGTGCATGCTGTAAGCCCTGCACCTTTCTGCCTTCCTGCCTCTGAATTTCAATCCTACCATTAAGACAACTTGGGCAAGCTACTTACCCTCTTTAACCCCCAATTTTCTCATCTGGCAAATGAAAGGGTAGGAGGACTTCATGGGGAAGTGAATGAGATAAAGTGTGTGTACAATACTTAGCACAGGGTATGCTCACCAAATGCTCAAGGTCAGCCATTACTATTACTATACTATTGTTTTTATTAATGCCTTGACTCACTCGCCTGGATTTATGAAGAAGGAATCAGACTTATGTTGCTGTTAGCGTGCTTCCAGCTTCGAGAAAGAGAAAACACAAAAGAAGTATTTTGTTTATTTGTTTGTTTATTTTAAGTAAAGAGATATAATCTCCTGTAACAGGAAATCTAGACAGGACATGACTCCTGGAGGAAGTGGAGTTGGGATGAAGTGGTGTTCATCAAGTAGCTTGATGATGTCACCAAGGATACAGGTTCTTTTCCACTAGCTGCTCTACCAGCCACTGTTTACCCTTGGGTGGGGTCTGCTCAGCATCTCAAGATCACTTTCTCAGTTTCAGCATTATATGTAAACAAAAAACAAGACAGAAAAGAAAAGGAGCTCTGTTTAGTCTCTCTTCAAAGGTGAGAAAAATTCTTAAAGTTGCATCAGATGTCCCCTTATATCTTTTTGTTCAGTATAAATTCACATGCCCAACACTGAAGTAATCTTTTCTGAGGTGCATGGAATTAGCATGTACGTAAGTAAGAATTATAATTGCCTGAAAGAAATGGAAAATCTCATATAGCAATGGCTAAATGAGATGGAAGTTGACTTTCACATCTGGAATTCTGGCTATGAGGCCCAGGGCTCTCTGGCACCTCCAGGTTCAGGAACCAGGCGTTTTCTACTCTTAATGTTCCTCTGTGTGCGGTTCCACTCCAAGTTGTTTCACAGCCCAAGATGGCTGCTCTAGCTCCAGTCTTCCAGCACTTCAGTCCTTATTTTAGCATAAAAGAAGGAAAAAGGAAGAGGAAAGACAAAATTTCTTTCTATAAAAGATACTTCCAAAAATTGTAGACATCACATTTGCTTACTCTCACTGGGCAAAACTCAGTCACATGGTTTTACTTAGCCTAACAAGAGGCTGAGAAATGCCTTTACTCTGCACAGCCAGGGTTTCCATTACTATAGGGAAGGATGGGATGGGGGTGGTGTGGGAATGGTGATGGCAATGGATATAGTCCACCAGCCATCTATTCTACACCACAATTCAATCAGAGGACTGGGGAGGGCCCAGCCTTCCTAAAGACATGGCTGCCTCATACTTCCATAAAATCAGGGTGCTGCTAATATGGCAAAGTGGAGAATGGGTGTTGGATAGGCAACAACAAGTTCCCAAGACTGGTAAATTCCCACCACTCTTTACTAGAATACCCGTAATAGAAATGAGCAAGCAGAGCTGTAAAACGATAGTAGGCATTGCTCTTTGGTCTCTTCAATGCACCACAGCTTTCTCCCACATTCTCCCTCTGCTCACACCTCTGGAATAAAGTCTATAAAACATGCAGCAGGTGATTGCCTTACTCATGTGTCAGTCACACGATTCTTGTGCTTGGTGAGTGCCTGAATCACTTGTAAGACTTAGAGCACAGAACATTTCATCTCTATCAAATCCCCTTGGCAGAGGAGGTACTATCCTGAAGTCATTTGTATTATATTAATCCATCCTCCTTTGCCAAAATGATTCATTTTGAGTACTCATAATCATTCTACCAAGAATAGCTCTACATGTGTGTGTGTTTTGCGGGGGCGGGGGGCTTGTTATCTCCCAAAAGCTCAACAATGGTGGATATGTTGACATTATTTCTAGAACTCACGATGTACAGTGTTACTGGGGTAATAGAGGCTGTGATTCCATGAAGACAAGATATCTGAAAGAGAGAGACACAATTAACTTGATCATCCAAATGCTTTACTTATGTATTAAAGTATGGTTTATCAGGGGGTTTATGAAGAATGCTTCAGATTTAAACATCTGGCTGCTTCATCTTTACAAAAGACATTTATTGTTTTTCTCCAACATCCAATTCCTCAACTTTTGTTGACAGAATCCATATTTCACTTGGGAAATCAGTACTCCTATGGTCTCAGTCCATGCTGAGAATAACACCACCTTTATCCGTAGGGTGGATATACTATTCAGACAAATAATTAAAGCATTGAATTCTCTTGCCCATCATGATTCATTCATAATTGGTATGATGACTTAAGTCAGCCAATGTGGCACATTACCTGGCTTTTCTCAGAATCATGGAAAAGACAGAGGTTCTATTTTCTGCTTGACTTGAGGTTGGGAGGCTTCAAGTTTAGAGTTGCTTGGTGCCATGATATGAAAAGAAGCTACCTCAAAGTAGGGAAGTTTCCTAGTGACAATAACTTGTTGGCTTCTAGTACAACAATCATTCCCCACTTTGCTGTGCTAGCAAAACCCAGATTTTGTACAGAGGAATGTAGAGCCAAGAATTTTAGAGAGTTCGAATCCTCCCGCCATATGTTGGAACCCTGCATCTACCATACGTGAAGAAATCCTACTGGAATTTTCTGTTTTGTAAGTTAAACATTTTGCTTAAGCCAGTTATACTTGGGTTTCTTTTAAACAAACAAACAAAAAAACCCCGGTTATTAATATAGCTATTTCAGTCATTGACCTCCTTCTATATTTGGGATCTGGACATAGTCTACTTTTCCTGAAATGCTTTCTACTCTTAACCTTGAGTATCTTGTGCTGAACTTAACTATGGGCATTCTCCAAAGCTTGGCTTTGGTGTTCTCGTTTGATCTTTTTACAATCACCTTTGAATGACCCATCTGTTTTCACTACTGTGAATTATAATTCTCAGCTGATGAGTACCAAATGGTGCCTGCTTTAATTTTTTAAAGTATTAGTAGATATCCATTAAATAAGACCCATGGATGCCAAAGACAAAGAATGCTTCAATGTATACAATTCAGTGTTACAATCAAATGAAACTTATGACAAGATTAATTTGACATGGATCTGATAAAATATAAATGCATCACAGTGTTGCATGGTGTTAAAAACTATTCTGACACTTGCTAAAAGGGTAGATAAGACTTTATTCAAGACTATTATAACAGGTGTCAAGACCATTGCAATAAGAGAAAGTGAATGGCCTGAAATCACTCCAAATACAGGAACAATCACTGCAGATTTCTAGCCAAAAAGCACAGTAGAGGTGGAGATGGTGGATAGAAAATTACTAAGAGGAAACATCAAAGGTAGGGGAATTCTTGATAAACTGACTTAATAGGGTTCTTGCTGAAAGCAGCCCTAGGTGATCAAGGCTGGGGGTGGGGGTGGGGTTCTCTCTAAACTGACTTAGCAGGTTTCTTGCCAAAACTGACTTAACAATCCAAAGACAGGGCACAAAGACAAGGCTTTGTCAAAAAGAGAGCTCAGGAACCTAAGTAAGTTTTAGTCTTTGTGAATAGTATGCCAGATTAGGCATAAATGTCAAGTCTTCAAAGGTGAATGAATATAGTGAGAATTATTTTTACCCAAATCAAGTTTCAAGTTGCTCTTTTCTTCTTTATTAGTTTGCTTGTCTCTATAGCTTCAGTTTACCCTCTTGAATTGTAATTCTTGTACACTGGCATTCACACATTTGTGTTGGGCCACTGGACCACCTAGGGTTACCTGGGCCTTCTTTCTGTCTTTTATATCTGATATACCCCTTCCAACCTGAGGCCTTTGCACACACAGCTCTCTCTGTCTAGAACTCTTTCTGCAGTTATTTAACTCTTAATCATCCTTTGATTCTCTCCTTACATATAAATTGGTTCCCTCGGCGGGTGAGGGAGAAGGAGGGGCTTCCTCAGTCCTTCACTAGGACATATCTCACAATTACATGATTTTGGGGCATCAGGTAACTCTCCATCATAATACTTGTCACAGTTGCAATTTGCATTATTCGTGTGACTAGTTGAATAATGTATAGCTCCTCCATTATATTGTAAGCTCTAGAAGGGAAGAGACTGCCTTTTGTCCTAATAATATTTTTTATTTTTCAATTATAGTTGGCATACAATATTATATTAGTTTCAGGTGTACAACATAGTGATTAGACATTTATAAAACTTATGAAGTGATGACACTAATAAATCTAGTACCCCTATGATATAGTACATATTTATTAAAATATTATTGACTATATTTCTTATGCTGTACTTTACATCTCCACGACTATTTTGTAACTACGAATTTGTACGTCTGAACCCCTTCTCCCTTTTTCACCCACCTCCCCCAATCCCTTTCTCATCTGGCAACCCTTAAAATGTTCTCTGTATCTATGAGTTTGTTTCTGTTTCATTTATTTTATTTTTTAGAATCCACATGTAAGTGAAATTATATGACATTTGTCTTTATCTGACTTACTCCACTCAGGACAATACTTTCTAGGTTTATCCATGTTGTTGCAGATTTTATGTATGTTTGTTTGTTTGTTTGTTTATTTTTATGGCTGAGTAATATTCCATTGTGTATATGTACCACCTCTTCTTTATTCATTCAACCACTGATGGACACTCAGGTTGCCTCCATATCTTGGCTATTGTAAACAGTACTGCAATGAACATATAGATGCATATGTCCCTTCAGATTAGTAGTTGAAGTTTCTTCAGATACATACCCAGAAGTGGGATTACTGGGTTTTTCTTTGTCTCTTGTTATAGCCTTTGTTTTAAAGTCTATTTTGTTTGGTATAAGTATTGCTACCACAGCTTTTTTTCATTTTCATTTTCATGAAATGTCTTTTTCCATACTTTTACTTTTAGTCTGTGTGTGTCTTTTGATCTGAAGTGAGTTTCTTGTAGGCAGCACATGTAAGGGTCTTGTTTTCTTAGCAATTCAGTCACCCTATCTTTTGATCGGAACACTTAATTCTTTTTAATTTGAAATACTTGTTGATAGATATGTAGTTCTTGCCATTATATTACTCATACTTTTGATACGTATTTTTTCTTATTCTTATAACGTCCTTCCTACATTGCCTGTAATACTGGCTTGGTGGTATTAAAATCCTTCAGCTTTTTCTTGTCTGGGAAGCACTTTATCTGTCCTTCAATTCTAAATGATAGCTAAATGATAGCTTTAGTGTATAGAGTAATATTGGTCCTTGCTTTTCATCTCTTTGAATATTTTGTGCCATTCTTTTCTGGCCTGCAAAGTTTCTGTGGAGAAATAGGCTGACACTCTTATGGGAACTCCATTGTAGGTAACTAATTGCTTTTGTCTTGCTGCTTTTAAGATTTTCTCATTGTCTTTAACCTTTGGCAGTTGATTATAATGTGCCTTGATGTGGACCTATTTGGATTCATCTTGTTTGGATCTCTCTGTATTTCTTGGGCTTGTGTGTCTATTTCCTTCATCAGATTAGGAAACTTTTCTGTCATTATTTCTTCAGATAGGTTTTCAATTTTTTCTCTCTCTCTTTTCCTTCTGGTATCCCTATGATGCAAATGTTGTTATACTTGAGATAACCCCAGGGGTCCCTTAAACTAGCCCCACTCATTTTTTTTTTGATTTTTTTTTTCTTATTGCTATTCTGATTAGGTGTCTTCCTCTATCTCATTCTCTAAATCACTGCTTCAATCATCTGCTTTATCTAATATGTTGATTCCCCTTAATGTACTCTTCAGATATTGTATTCTTCATTTCTGACTGGTTCTTTTTTATGTTTTCCATCTCCATTTTTATGTTTTATATCTCTTTGTTAAAGTTCTCACTGAGTTCATCTATACTTCTCCTAAGTTCATTGAGCATCCTTATAACCAGTGTTTTGAACTTTGCATCTGGTAGATTGCTCATTTCTATTTTGTTTAGTCCTTTTTCTGGAGCTTTGTTCTGTTCTTTCATGTGAGATATATTTCTTTGTCTCACTATTTTGGCTGCCTCCTTGTGTTTGTGTCTATGTATTAGGTATGGTTGCTATGTTTCCCAGTCTTGGTAGAGTAGCTTTATGTAGTACATGTCCTGTGGAGCCCAGTGGTTCAGTCTTCCCTGGTCATCTGAGCCAAGTGCTCAAGATGCGTCCGTTGTGTGGGTTGTGTGTGTCCTCCTGTTGTAGTTGAGCTTTGGTTGCTGTTTGTGTGTTGATGGGAGGGATCAACCCTTGGGCTGATTGGTTGTGAGGATTGGCTGGTGAGGGGCTCACCCTATGTAGCAGAATTCACTTTAGCAGCATTCTGGTGCCTGCCCAGTCTGGACTTCAGGTGTGTCTTTCTCAGATGCTGCCCTGGGTGGTGCTCCAGCTCTGGCACTGGCCAAGTAGACCATCAAGTGTGCCGGCCCATGGGCCTCCTGGGAGAGGCCCAGCCACAGGCCAAATTCAGCCTTAGCCTGTGCACTTCTGGGGCCTCTTGGTAAGAGTTACCAGGCAATCCACAAATGACTGCCACCAATGCTGGGCTTATGGGTCCTTCGAGAGACCAAACCAGAAATGCAGGCCAGCTGTTGCTAGTGCCGGGCTTGGTGCTTTTCAGCAAATGTACGGGGCACAACAAGGCCAGATGCTGCTTCTTTGGGTTTTATGAGCCTTTGAGAGATTTAGGAAAGTCCTCAGCATGAGTTGAGACAGGCCATTTGTATGCAGTAAACCACTGGAAGCAGCTTTGGTGGGCCCACAAGTTGGGAGAGGCAGGGTCTCAGGATTCATCAGAGTGTAATGACCTGTGTTAACCAGGTTGTTGGAGACTCAGATATGGTGGCCACCTGTGTTCCCATGCTGAGAGGGTGGAGGGCTCAATAAAGGAACAATGGATACTGACAGCACTTCTGTCTGAGAGAAAACCACCTTTCCAGCCCTTGCCCTGAAGTCAGACAACTCAGTTTCTCTCTGTGTATCCGTGGCACTCTTTGAGCAGCTGCCCAAGTGCTGGAGCTCAGAACGAGAAAGTCTATCACCAAGTAAATCTGTGTGAGTCCTTTATGAGGAATACCTGCAACTCCCACAGCCTCTGTCTTACTCAGTCACAATCTCCCCTAGTTTTCACAGCCAGAGGTGTAGGGACTTCTTTTCCCAGCACCAGAACCCTGGGCTTGGGAGCCTTGTGTGGGGCTGGGACCCCTCCTTCCTTGGGGGATGAAGGGCTCTGCAGCCAAGATAACTCTCCTGATACTCAAACACCACATGTGGCTGTGGGACTGTCTTGTTTCCACATCTCTACCCCTCCTACTAGTATCGAGGTGATCTCTTATGTATGTCTCCAGTTGTAAGACTTCTGTTCAGTCGGAACTCAGGCAACTCCCATGATGGTTGTTCTATAGTTTCATTGTAAATTTGGTGTGATTATGAGAGGAGGCAAGTACAGCATCTACTTTCTACATGATCTTGACTGGAAACCCTTGGAAGAGACTGTTTTTGCTCACTCTTAAGTCTTAGTGTATACTAGAGCATCTGGCCCATTAGGCACGTTATGTGTATTTATAGAACAAACTAAAACTGGGGAAAAAAGGAGGTGGGCTAAGGAGGTGAAATGGCTACTCTCCACAACCGAGTATTTGGATCATCTTTTAATCCTCCAATTTGAAGAAGGAGGCTGAAGACAGAACAAATGTAACTGAACTGCTCAAGAAAGGCTTCATGAAAGCTGAGCCCAAGAAGCGTTGCCTCAGACCCCAGTGACCAAGTGTGGCTTCTACCAATGCAGCTTGATGACAGCCTCAGACAACCACACTGGGAGACCTGGAGCTAGAATGGCCCTTCAGAATCAGCCAACACAGTGCTAAGATGTCCAGACCTTTGTGCTCTCACATCCATTTGTCATTGGACTACACCAGAAAGGGGAATGACTTTGGCAGGACAGCACTGCAAGCAGCTAGGTAGCTAGTCCTTCATTGAATGAGATCTGGGAGGTGTGCATCACAGTAGCCCTTATATAAGGTGGTCCCTTCTGCCTCCAGATCCTGGAATCTTTTCCCTCATTGCCTTACCACTTCAGGACTACCAGTGGTGACAGCCCTTCAGTTACCAGCTTGTCCACCTTCTGCCCTATTGCCAATCCATGTGCTGTACCATGCCTTGTGTCCCTCCCACCCACACTTTTGCAAATGGTCCTTTTATTAAACTCTCTTTCAGCTGCTACTTTGAGTGTGCCCTCTGCTTTCTGCTGCAGTCTCAACTGATACAACCATAGGCTCACCTGAACAGAAGGTAGGGAATATATAACCAATGTTGAGAAAGGCACGTCTTTATTCAGGACTATTGTAATAAGTGTCAATACTATTGCAATAAGGAAGAGAGATCAGCCTCAACTTCACTCCAAATACAGTGAGACAGCTGGAGATTTGTGGCCAAGGAGCAATCACCAAGACATTTATACTGGGGAGTTGCACTCACAAATGAGACCAACAATACACATTGCCCCAACTTTCCTTGTGCTAGGAAATTTTATAATCCTGAAATAATGTCACCCTGTGACTCACCCAGCAAATGCACACCCCTCTTTTAAAGTCCCTCCAGATCCCACCTTTGTAAACAACTTTGACCATGAATCTTACTTTAAATGACTGAACTGCCTTCTTATGAACTCCCATAAGATTTATTGCCCAAACTTCTGGAAGATATTTATTTTATCTTGCTTTGTATTATGAGTTTATTCTCTTTCTTATTTTTTAATGAGTTCATATATCACAACCTCAATTAGAATGGAACATGAGGGCACTTCTGTGAAATTATCTTCCACCATTCCTAGCACAAAGCTTTGCATGTGTATATGTTTTGATGAACAAGTTAATGAATGAGCTATTATAAAATCTGGAAGCTAAACAACTACCCTAAACTCTTTTGGCTCTTTTTAACTTAGTTACACTTGAAAGCTAGAAACAAATTAGCATTTACCATTAATACATGTCTTGCTCTATCTGTGAATTATTCCCCTGTGTAGGAAGTGTTACATGGTGCTTCTCTTTCTTATTCTAACTCAGAGGACCTGTAGCATGAGCTGGAAATATAAGGCAATTAACCATGTAATTCAGACAAAATTGCCTGGAAATGTACTTCATGAATAGGTACAATAGCCCAGTAATGGATGACTTGAAAAATTCATTTATGATAGATATGGAATCACTTATTAGTGGAAGCATGGTATGTGCTGGGAACATTTCTAATTTCTTAGTTAGCATTGTACAGGGAAGCAGGCTCACTGACAGTATTCCCATGTTGCCACTGCTAGAGACAGAATCTGGAACTGAGACAAAAAGACACTGGTCTGTGCAGGGATGGTTTTTCTTTGCATTTTCTGTGCTAGTTAGGGTTTTGGGGTAGCAAGTAACAGAGACCAAGTCACAATATCAGATCAAATTAAAGAAAAACAATGAATTTATTGGCAGATATGGTATGGCTCCCAGGGTTGAAGGAAATAATGTAAATGAGGCTTTGAATAAAACTAGAACCAGGGAGGCTCTAGGTTCCTGGGTAGTGGGAATTTGAACACTTGGACATTTTCACTGGAAAGTCTCAATGGGACCTGTCATTCTGTCCCCCTCCCTGTGACACACACACACCTTGGAGGTTGCCACTGTCAAGATGAATCAGCTTCATTGCTTTCTCTCTGCATCACTTACCCTCTGCCATGTGCCTTAAAATGGCTACTATTGTACATAGATTTGCATTAGATTTTGGTAGGTCTTCTCAGTCCTCATTCATTCATTTGACAAGTATTTCTTTTAAAATGGTACAAATCTTGTGACAGGTATAATGGAGGACTCAAAAGTAAATTCACTATAGATTATATCCCCTAAGAGAAATATATAGGTAGATAAGTGTTAAATACTTGTAAGGTGAGATAAAAGGCTGTGTATCCATTAGGATCTTTTCATGACAAGGGACAGAAACCAGTCTCAAACCATCTTCACATAGGAGGAAAGATATTGTTCAAAACAAAGAAAAGTCCAGGGACAGGGCTAGCTGAGAGAAGATTGGATGCAGGGCTGGACAGTGGGGTCAGGCTCCACTCCTCTTCATCTCTCAGATCTGCTTTCTCTGCATTGGTGTCAATCTCAGGGAAAGTCTCTGGAGCAGATCCTATGGGTACCCTGTGAACAACCCTTCTGAACTTAGCATTCTTGTGTGCACACCAACAATGTCCAGTTATACTCCCATGATTCTCAGCCTGGGGGCTTTCTCTGGCCACAGTTATAGGTTTAGGCTATAACAGGTAGGCAAAAGTGCCAGGGAATCAATAGCCCTGGAAACAACCCTCAGCCAATGAAGGATAGAGTTTCAAAATGAATTATTCAAGAATAAATTACTTTGGGTGGACAACTGTGGGGCATAGCCTATACTTTTTTCCAAATGTTTCCAACAGATCTAAGCCTAAGTTACCCACAGTGCAACCTGCTTAGGAATGCACTCTGCTTTGGCTTCCTCCCCTTTCCTGTCTTACTTTCATACTCATTCCTTTTGGGATCATCTCTGAAATAAAATATCGTACACACAACTACTTGCCCCAGTCTTCTTCTTAGGGAGTGCAGCCTAAGGCACCTGGGTATGTGGCGGCATGATGACTGTAAACAGTAGGTTTGCACCCTGCCAGTGTCTGATCTAGTGGAGAAAGAAATTTTTTCCAAACACTTCTATTTAAAATTCTGAGCCTGACGCTCATTGTTCAAAGTTGGTCACATCCCTGTGTTGAAATATACCAATTGGCCAGGTCTGGCCACCTACTCACCAGAGAACCAAGAAGGCTAGAGCTAATTTTGTTAAATTCCCAGGGTCTGGGGACATGGAGAGATGAATTCCTTATGAATAATCAGGATGCTGATTACCTGGTCAATGCTGAAGGTATCATAAGCAGGTCATATCCCTGGGTGTCCACTGCATGTGAGCCCCCCAAAGGGCCAAACACAGTTCAGGGAAACCTGACATAGCTTCTAACTTACTGGGGAGAGTTTGCAGGAGATTATAGCTAAAAGAACCTGAAATATCACTTGCTGAGTTTCCCTAACTGCTCTCTCCCACAATGTCACCCTACTTTTTAAATCACAAAGTAGTTGGATAATTTTCTTTTTAATAATAACCTAGTGTTTTGTGTTTTGAAATCCATGTCCTCCAAACAAAACAGCACACATTCAGTAGTAATTAATTCATTCTTGCGTTTGAAAAATTAATACATGGCATTATTGAGATCATGTTCTTAATAAAAGAGAAATATCATTTAAGTGGTTCTTGAAAATACTAAAAAGAGCTTCCAAATACTGTACGATCTCACTTATATGTAGAAGCTTAAAAAAGAAAATAAGAAAATAAGAAATCAAACTTACAGATATAGAGAACAGATTTACCTCTGGCAGTTGCCAGAGGTAAAGTATGAGGAAGTAGGGAATGGACAAAATGGGTGAATGGGCTCAAAAGTTACAAATTTTCAGTTATAAAGTAAATGTCATAGATGTATAATATACAGCATGGTGGCTATAGATAATAATATTGTATTTCATATTTGAAAGCTGCTAAGATAGTGGATCTTAAAAGTTCTCATCACAAGAAAAAAAATTATAACAATGTGTGCTAATGGATGATAACTAGACTTATTGTGGTGGTCATTTTGCAATATATATAAATATCGAGTCATTATGTTGTATACCTGAAACTAACATAATGTTTTATGTCAATTAAATATCTTAATTTAAAAAAATCTTCCAGTTCATTCTGTTCTTTTTAGTCCCTAGAGGCTGGGGGACTCCTTCATTTGGTAGTTGAAGTCCTCCTGCATACATAAAACTCCAAAATGAGATTGGCTGACAAATGGACCATTTCATTTGTATTAATAGTCTTTACAGCTTGATAAATTATCCTTCAGGTAATATTTTGCAAGGAAATTCCCCATGTTTCCTTTCACAGCATTTAGATACTAGAAGAGATCTTTGAGAGATTATGTAGTTCAAATCCTAGCTAAAAAAACACTTGACATGAAGTGATGAACCCAGTTTTTCACATTCATCCTTGAGCACCTTTTATGTGCAAGGATGTACTCTATGATCTTGAGGAAACAGAGTGAATAAAGTGGAGAAGGTCTCTGCCAAGTGGGGGAGGCAGATGAAAAATAACAATAAAAAACTTCATTGGTTTCTGGCTCAACACTTAAAGAGCTTGGAAGTTGTCACTTTTATCCTCACAACAAGAAAAACATTAAACAAAATGAAAATAAGCAATTTTTCTAAGATCCATTGGAGAAGTGAGATCATAGGGCAAACTGCTGTCCTGTAAATAGAAGAGACAGACAGTGGATACAGAGAATCACCACTTATGGAGCACAGAAGGGGCCAATATGGATAGGAACACTTTATACTGTAATTGAGAAATGTCTGGAGGCTTGGTGTGCATTAGCTCGAGAGAAATTCAGAGAGGATTCCCACACTTTTGTGAGTTTTACCTCCAGGAGCCCACCAAGTTCTTACTAAGACTGGAGAAAAATTCCCACATGCTTTTGGTAGGGAAAGGGGAAAAGGAATCATTCTAAAACCTTATTGTGCTAAGTACTACAGAAGAAGTAAAGTGAATGCTAAATAGTAGTGAATGAGGAACGCGACAAGTGAGCAGAAGGCACAAAGGCCTAGGGTGAGAAAGAAAGCTCGGCCTGTCTTGAAACTGAGAGGAGTCCACCTGGAGCAAAGTGAGGGAGGGAAGATGTAACAATGTGGTTGCAGAGGAAGGAGAGTAGGATCACTCAGGGTCATGGAAAGGCATTTAGTTCTCATTCTTTCTCTAACAAGCTGCATTCTTTATATATAAGCTTGATAGCAGATGAACTGAAATATGAGTCCAAGCCTCCTTGCATGTCAGTCTGATGCCTGCTTCCTACTGCTCAAACACATAAATGAGTAATTCTAGAACACACAGTCTGGAAAAAAACACATTAAGAAGCAGTCAGCTTTTCAGAAACCTCTAACTATGTAGTTTCCTACAGGGGAAGAGAAGTAGTGAAACAACTGTGCACATTGTATAGGTTGGGTATAGAGTAACTATATTCAAATCCTGGCTCTACCAATAACCAGTGTCATGGTCAGGGACAAGTTACTCTACTTTTCTGAGTCCCTGTTTCCTCTCTTGGGAAAAGGAGATAATAAAAGTACCACTAGACAGGACTGTTGACACAATTAAATTAAATTAAATTAAATTAAATTAAATTAAATTAAATTAAATTAAATTAAATAAAGGCTGAATTTCCCCCAAACCTGTTCATTCCCTAGTTGTCCATCTTTATAAATGGTCCCACCTTTCATACTGTAGTGGCTCAAGACAAAACTCTTAAGTCATCCCTGATTTTTCCTTTCCATAAGTCCCAAATCTATCAATATACCCAGATGATTATATTTCTGAAATATATCCTGCATGTGTATACTTTGGTTTCTCTCTATTGGGCCACCTTAGTCCAAGACACTACTGTATCTTTTCCAGTCTACTGCAGTGGTGTCTTGTCTGTTTCCATGCCTTCTTGCTTTCTACAGCCTGCTCTTTTCAAATCACTCATTTGTAATTGTTCAATGTGTATCTCCTTAGATCAAACCCATCCAAAAGCTTCCTAGTGCACTTAGAATAAAATCTACAGTCCACACCTCCCTAACCTTGTCCCAGACTGTTTCTCTAGCTACCCTTGCACCACACCCAGCGAGGTAAAGTAGATCATTGTGCTCTGTTCTCAACCTTCTATAATGCCATAGCCATGGCTTTACATGGTAGAGTGGACCACCCTGTCCCTGGACTTGGAGCCTGAACCTGAGATTTTCTTTGGCCAGTGGCATGTTAGTGATTATGATATGGGCAGAGCCCCGAAATAAGTGTGTGCATTTTGGCTCAGCCTCTTGTGCTTCTGTGATCCTCCAGGAGAAGAACATGCCCCAGGTAGCTATTTGTCCAAGGACAGTGAGAGAAGATGTTCAGTGGATTTCACCCTAACCCACAGTCTGAAGCATAACAGACAACCACAGAAAGCCATCTCAGAGGACTCTGGGGCTGTGAGCAGCAAAAGTTGGTGCTTGCTGGTATCGACTACTAAGTTTTGTGGTGGTGTTGTAGCATTGTTGTAACAAGAGCTGATTAATATACTCAAGCCTTTAGTTCTCTTTTTGTTTCCTGTCATTTTCTTGCTGTTTTCTCTGTTTGAAGCTATTCTTTTGTCTTGGAACAAGTTTCTCAAACTGGCACTATTGATATTTGAAGCTGGATGTTTATTTGTTGTGTGGATTGTCCTGGGCATTGCAGGATATTTAGCAGCATCTATGGTCTCTACACACTGGAAACCAGTAACCATCCCCAGGCGTGACAACCAAAAAAAAAATCTTCAGACATTGTCAAATGTCCTCTGGGGTCACAGTTGCCGCTGGATGAGAAGCACTGGTCTAGAACATGCATTGCCCAGCTCTTCCTGTACATGACTCCTTCTAATCATTTAGGTCTCACCTCTGGTGTCCATTCATGATTATCCATGATCTAACTCATTTATTTCTCTACTTGTTTTTCTGACTCTCTCTTAGCACCGTAATGGAACCTAGCACATGAAAGAAAACACATGAACTTATTTAAATGAATGAAGGCCGGAAAACATCCTGTCAACTGTGTCAACTGTAAAACACTATCATTATACAAATTAATTATAAAAATAATAAAATCGGAAAGTCATTGGCAGCAGATACACACAGAGTTTAGCAGGTGGGAACTTTCTCATGCTATAATTTCTTCTGCAGCTGCCACCCTCTGAGTTTTGGACAGAATTACTATCAGAATGAGTGTTATGGAGCCTTTGCTGGGTTTGATTGACTAAGAAAGAAAGGACCCTCATTGGTCTTAACATATCTTTAGAATGGATTTAAACAGCAAAACAGTTCAGTGGATGTGATTTAATTTGTTTCCTCCAAACAGCTGTGCCCCTCAGTGATATCTCTGGCTCTATTTGCATATGTAACCTTCAAATAGCCACAAGTTAATGGAAGGGGGGGAGGCATGTTGCAGTAGACAAATGGAGGTGCAAATCTGTTTATTAATAACTAATTATGTATGGAAATTTTCATTACCCCTCCACACATCCTTTTCCTAAACAACTGTCAACAATGCCAGTTTTCCCAATGGCATCAGCCCATCACGGTGAGATTTTTTTGTTTCTCAAATGAAGACACCTCCTAAATACAGAGTGAGCATCAAAGGGTTTGTTCGGACTTTCAGTGGTTCAGTGGAGAGGGGAGGGGAGGTAGGACTGGCCTATAGTGCCCCAGTCAAACTTTGACCTGCAAACTGGTGAGATAAAATATGGCCCAAGCTGTCTTGGGCTATGGCCTTGAATGGGATTTGGAGGCTGGGGAGAGAGAGTGGGGACAAAAAAAAAAGGATGGCTGACAAGGTCTTCCTGAAGACCAGCCATGACGTATCTATTTTGACTCAACCTGATAGGACCTGATACCCCATGGTAGAGTTTCAGAACGTTACAACTCCCTTTTGGAAAATTTTCCAAATGCCTTATTTAAATTCCTCATGTATCACCGTAAGCTTATTTCATCTCAATCTTTCTTTTCCAAAAGCTATGG
This sequence comes from Eidolon dupreanum, assembly GCA_028627145.1. Lineage (NCBI taxonomy): Eukaryota > Metazoa > Chordata > Mammalia > Chiroptera > Pteropodidae > Eidolon > Eidolon dupreanum. The sequence goes on from CM053507.1 coordinate 63,797,825, forward strand.
AAAGTTGCTCTCCACTGATGATATAAATCTCTTCAACACCAAAAAGCCATATATAACTCTACCTTGACCCCTCCCCTCCAGGGGATTTTTCAGTTTCTGCCAATATCCTCCTTTATAGGAACTAGCTTTTCTGTCACTCTGCCTACCCAGTAACCATAGTTTTTCTGAGTTATCCTCCCCAGTGACATCTGGCTTTTGCACAGCCAAAAAGAACCTGTCCCTGCAGAACTGAGTGATATAGAATGTAGTTGAGTGACATTCCAGCAAAGCTCTAAAAAGGAGACACAAATGGAATAGATCCAGCTGAAAGATAGTTTTTTGGCCTGTACAATTATTTAAAAATTGAAAACTTCATCAAAGAAACAGATTTTGGGTTTCTCTTAGAAAACAAGGTGATCTGGCCACACTAGGCCTGTGTCCCTGGAAGGCAGTAATAAGCTGAAGCTGAGTAGCACCCTCTTTAGACTTCGCATCTACTCTCCAGTAGTCCATAATCCCTGACACACCATTTCTTACTGTTATCCTCATTTATCCTATCTCCTAGTGCACAGAAGCATTATGGTTCAAGATTCCTCCTCTAAAAGGAAAAATCTCAAATACCCATTGGAGCAGGCTGGTATCTGCTCTGTCATAGCCATCAACCTATTGATGGAGTCCATGAGACAACCTGTATCTGTAATGGACTGAATTATGTTTCCCCCCAATATACATGTTGAAGTTTTAACTCCTAGTACCTCAGAAGAAACCATCTCTGCCAACACCTAGCTTCCAGACTATGAGACAGTAAATTTCTGTTGTTTCAGCCACCCAGTTGGTGGTACTTTGTTATGGCAGCCCTAGCAGACTAATAATATAGGACCATATCAATGAAATTCCCACTCCCCGTGAAAGTAACTCTTTTGGTTAGTTGCAAACAGAGTCCCAATTCATAAACATATTTTCTCCTGCAGTCTTATTAAGTCTCCATCATTTTCCCCAGACCCCTTTCTCTAATTTTTACTTCTATTTTGTTATAAGCTCCACATGTGAAAGTTCATAAAGAAAGGTGAATTAATCAAAGTCTTGCTGAAAATCAAAAAGAAAGTCATAAATGGAGGTACACATTCATTGCACCCTTAAGGCTAGTTTGACATGTCAAATATTGTGACTGGACAAACACTAATATTCACATCTTTAAAAAATATCAATACCTGTCTGAAAGAGCTCATGGTGGCATCTACATCATGTCTTCTCAATGGAGACCACATCTCAGCCAAGAAGGAGAAAATTGAACCTTGGATGTGAAAAAAAAAATCTTTCTGTGTATAAATCACAGATATACATTCAGCACACAAACAGCTACACATTTGTGGTTTTAAATTTTCATGGGTGGATGATCAGGGAAAATGTCTAAAAAGCTATTTGGAGAGGTGATAATAAAAAATGGTTGAGAAACCTGATCTATATGTTTGGTGTAGTGTGAATGCTCCTTCCTTGGGGGGGTGGGGCATTGCACTGTGAGGCCTATTTACTTCCAGGGTCTTTAAATAGCAATGCTAATGGGGACAATTTTAGGGATTCTCAAGTAGAAAAGAGATCTCTCTACTCATCCTGTAACTCAAACATAGGTAAAATCGTTTACTCTTGCTGACTGAAGGGTAAGGTTAAAAAAGAAAAACTGGTGAGGGTATGGCATACACAGTTGGGTGCCTGATAGTATTCCCTGCATGTTTTTTCTTGATGGCAAAATTATCTCCCAAGATGGAGGCTGAAAACTGGATACTTATTTTCCTAGTCTCCTTTGCACATATAGCATAAGCATGTAACCCAGTCCCTAGGGGTGAGGGCTTATACGAAAGGGGCTCCTAACTAGTAAAAAGAATTCCTCCTTCAGCTGGCTGCTGTCATGTCCTATGTGTTGCCTGACATTGCAGCAACCATCTGTGGGTGTGAGGCCATGTGGCTCAGGAGCCAAGGAGCTAAGGACAATGAAGTGGAAGGAGCAAGAGCCAGGGTCACTGATGACATTGATCAGCTAGGAGGAAAATGACAAAAAAGCAATGAATAAAATCAATCACATTTTATAGCTAAAATTTATAAAGTTAAATTTGGGGAATAAGTGATGAAACAATAGAAAAAGGATTAGATATAAGAAAGTCCTGAGTCTCAGTCCTGGTTCTAGCACTAGACAGATGGAGAACTTCAGAAAAGTTGCTTAGCTTCTCTAAACTTTGGGGAAAATGTTATCCAGCTTTCTTCAGAAGGTTTGTTTGTTTGTACTGTCGAATTGGCTAAAATGGAACTACATTTCTCAGAATTCTCTTTCCTGCTAGGTTGCAGTTAGCAAAAAAAAAAAAAATTGCATGAAGTTTGGAAGGAAGAGTGAAGCAGCAGCCATTAATCTCTGAAAGCCATTATGCTTACTGTAGTAAGGAACAGATGAAGAGGTACCAGCAGTTCTAACTTCACTTTCTCTCACCTTGCTTCCATCTCTGCTTCCTGACTGCCAGATTAGCCTACCAATAACAGCCCGAGCCCTCCCACCAGATTCTGAAACAATAGCCTTCTGTACACTTCATCCTAGGTTAAGCTTTGCTTTTTCACCATAAGCGCAGTATGTGCCTGCCCTCCTTCATTCTCCTGCAAACTCCTATTTTTGGCCTACACCAGTGCTTCAGGAAGACTGATAGGTGAACTGGTTGCCTTCTTTACTCTGATCCTCTTGCGCCTCCTTTTGAATACTTACTTCTCAGCTTCTCCTACAATTGTGTAAGATTTTCTTAAAATAAATCTCTTATTCTATATCTACAGTTGTTCTGCTTTTCTAATTAAACCCCTAGTGACAAAAGATTCAAATGAAATAATGAATCTAAAGCAATTAGCACATCACCAGGCACATAACGAGAATGTAATAAACTATTAGTTATTATTAATATGATCATTGTTTTCACTGCTGTTAATGCAAAAGAACTTGGAAACACTGCTTTCTGATTACCTCATTATGCAGAGGACTAAACTAAGATCCTTTCAGGTTAAATGACTTGCCTAGGGTCATACAGCTCAGTTATCACCCAACCAGGATTAGAACTCTGGTCTTCTGATTCTTAGTCCTACCCTTTTTCACAGATTCGGAGCCGTTCCCCAAATAAGCCCTAGCATTCTAGTTATCACCCAATAGTTAGGATGTCATTGGCTGCAAATAGTATAAAACTCAATTCAAACTGGCTTAAACACTGGCTTATTTGGAGTATTTATCAGCTCATGTAACCAAAAAGTTGAGAAAGAATGCTGACCTCAGATATCATCATGATGTTAGCTGGGCTAAGCTTCATTTTTCCATGGTTCTCTTATCTTTCCTTTCTGCTATGTCCCTATCATGGCTCTCCTTATAGAAGCATTAATGGCTATAGTGGTGCCAGGCCTTATACTTCCAAACCACAGCTGTCCTGAGGAAGAGAAAGAGTCTTTGTAAGCCTAAGTACTGAGATCAATATGATCAGATTGGGTCACATGTCCACCTTTACCTAATCTCTGTGGTGATGGTGAAATGGAATGTAATGACTAGCTTAGTCTAGGGCATGTGCTGCAAAACTAGAACTGGCAGGATCAGAGTTAGGGAGAGTTAGTTTCCCTAGAACAACATAGACTTTGAATACAAACTGGGGGTGGGGCTGGGAAACAGAAAATAAATGAAGAGTGGTTATTAAATTTTTTGCCTTAGTATCTTTTTCCAGTGACACTTATTGGATATCTGGATGAAGCTGGATGAGTGGCATTTCAAAAGGAATGTGTGGTATGTTTAAAAAATGTGGTCCCATGATTAGATATTTATAGGCACTTGGTTTAATGTAAAACACCATCAATCTGATGTCCGTGAGTCATGTGGATGGTGAGGTGTTAGGGCTGCCTATCATACTAAGTCATCTAAGAAACCAAGTGCCCCTGAACTGCTGCTGTGTTATATTCCACAGAATGGAAATGTAGAATAAGAAAGCTGCCAAGATACAATAATACAGTACCTTTTGACAGTATAAACCATATAATAAAGCATGAAATTTTTTCTTTATTTAAAAATGGTTTCTTTGTTGTCATTCTTTATTATTACAACTAATTTGACGTATAACATACAACATAAATCTTAGGTTTTTAATTCAGTGAGTCTTAATAATGGGAGATACCTGGGTAACTACTACCCAAAACAACATGTAGAACATTTTCATCACACCATAAAGTTTCCTCCTGTCTCTTCCAAGTCAATTCCCATCCCCCACTCCCACCACTTTCTGATTTCTATCACTGTAGATTAGATTTGTGTCTCTTCTTGGATTCTACATAAATGGAATGTGATAGTGTATGTCTGGCTTCAGTATATTTTTTGAGATTCATTCACATCATTGTGTGTAGCAGTACTGTGTTCATTATTATCCCAGAGTAGTATTCCATTGTATGACTATACTATAATATTTTTTATCCATTCTCCTGCATTGGACATTTACGTTGTTTCCAGTTTTTGGCTGTTATGAAAATAATGTTATCAACATTCTTGTAAAATTCTTTTTATGTGATACTTTCATTGCTCTTGAAAAATATAGAATTACTAGGTCATAGGATGGATGTGCATTTAATTTTTTAGAATCTGTCAGAGTTCTCTAAAGTGATCATATCATTGTGCAACTCCACCAGCAGGATATGAGCATCTTGGAACTTGATCCCCATTTCTGACAGAGACTTGGAAACAACATTTTTGGATCCTAAAGTCCATTTCTTCTCAGGTGAGAAGGGTAGTGTTGCAAGTGGAAACCCAGAGATGGAAGTTTCTGGGTGAAAAACGTATGCAGTCCTGGGTCTGTTGGCCCTCAGATCCATTCTTGCCCACTTCTTCTCTGCTCTGTATCACAGGAGGTTCCCTGGCTCAAGGTTCTCTGTTGAGTGTGGCAAATGGGAGGTGCCAGGTTGGGTATGGCCAATAAGAGGCACCTATTGTGAGTTTGGAAGGCAGAAGGAAGGGAAAAGTTAAGGTCTCCTCCTTGCTCTGTGTCTCTACTGGCTTCTTTTACGTCGACCAACCACATGTCTTTTTTGGCATCAGCTTCTACTTCATAGAACTGCCACAGCTCCAGCTTCCACTGGTCACTCCAGTCCCTGAACCCAGGTAACATGACCTGGTATCCTTGTCTCTCTAGCCTACTAGTAGTGTGTCTGTCTGCCATTGCAGGTCCCTGGGTTTGCCTCACACTTCCCTGTGGCTTGGTTCTCAGTCTCTGCCTTCATGTGTGTAATCAATTCCTTGTATTGAATTCTCTTTATCCAAATACTTAAAGTGAGTTCTGTTTTCCTGGCTGGAGCAGATACACACAGCATCAAGGATTAACAGAGACAATTTTGAGTCCAAATTAAATTTGAGTCCTGCCAGGCAGATTTATTGTCAAATCCTAAAACTGCAAAAATAGGACAACCTTATTCAGAAACCATCTGGCACCACAATATTCCCCTAATGGCTAGCCTAAATTCCTACTATGACAAAGTTTGCTCTGAAAACCAGACAGAACCAAATTAATTGGCCTCAGGAAGAGTGTGAGCATTGGTGTTAGCACATCCATGGACCTTACTTTAATAGTGTTAGGAGCCATAGTTATGTTGGTGAAGAAGAAAAAGGAGAGGCTGGAAGGAAAGATATTCTAAGCAGCCATCATGATTGAATCAATTGACCCAATTTCTAGGTTGTCAGACCACATACTTGGCTTTCAAGTGAAGCAATCATTTCTGTTGCTCCTCTGCCTTTCTTCAGGACTTAAAACTGTGTCTTCCACTTAAGAGATAAGCAGTAAATATTTGTAGAATTGCATTTGTTCATTCATTCATTTGTTGAATACTTACCAACTACTTAAATAATTTAGGAGTCTTGATTGCAAGCAATAAAAAGTTAAATCAAATTGGCTTAAGCAAAATAAGGATTAGAATAACCCACATGATTGAAAAGTTCAAGGATATAGTAGCTTTAGGCATCACAAAGTTATATGGTGTGCTAGATAAAAATGCAGATTCCTGGGCCTTGGCCCAGAAATTCTGTTTTGGCAGGTCTTGAGTGGATTTTAGGAAGCTATGTTTGCAACATGCATCTCTGGTGATTCTGGTGCAGGCGATTCATTGAACAGACTCTCAAAGTCACCAATCTGACTGTGGACTGCCAGGTCTGCCATGTTTCTATAACTAACCAATGGCCCTTTTCCATGGGTGCATCTACTTTACCCATTTATTTCCATCTAAAAGCTGTCTCCTAGCTCACCCTGCAGGCTAGAGGCTCCTGTCGCACCAGCAATTACTATAATTTGAGCCACTTCTCACTCAAATCCCATCAGCTAGCTGATAAGGGAATGAATTTAGAGCATTCTCTTTCAAAGACTGTGTCTATTCAGTCCCTGCCAATTTCCTATGATGCTTCCTGCTAACAAGCCTGAGACCTAGAAGCCGGAGGCAAACAGGTGCCCCAGAATAGGTCAAACTTTCAGTCATGGGCAGCCCTTGAACCTACTTTCCCTGCCTTCACAGTCAGATCCCTTCAGAATAATACGACCTACAAATCTTTTGTCTGGAAAATTATCTTCCTGTAATACCGGAAGCTGTTGCCATGGAAATAAAATAGCCTATTAGCCCAAATATACCAAAACACAGGAGCGGCCTGACTGCATTTCTGAGGCCCTTCGTTAATAAAGAGAGAAGCAGATTAACCTTTAAGAGAATTGACCAGAATGACCATGACTTGCTGGATTATGATTTTCATGTTGAGTTTATTTGACTTAATATCTCAGCCTGGAGCAGCCATGCTGGGTGGGGAAGGAATAAAGACAAGACTTAGTTTGAAGATTCGGATGCCTGCCAGGTCTGCTCTCTTGGTCTTGGTCACCTCTGGCTGCTTCTGGCCCGAGGATTCCCAGGAAAGACTCCTTCCTAGACCAGTCCACTGGAGGAAAAGCAACTTTCTTGTCTCCTGTTGAGCAGCTGCTGAGAGAGGCAGGGAACTGCAGAGGGCCCCTAGCAGCAAGCATAGCCAAGATGCCAAACAGAAGCCAGGAACAGATGGAGCTGAACCCAGCCTGTTCTGGTCTGCCTCCTGCTCCCCAAGGGTCCCCAGTGCCAAATACCAAACACGTGGGCTGCTGGGAGAGTCTTGCAACAAGGACTCTTCCTTTTCTTATGACCAAGCACAGACCTTGTTGGCACCAAGTAGACTCACTTCATGGCCCCTGCAGCCCCTGGTATCTCAATGCCGGGCACACAGCAGAGAACCAATCCCTGTACAATTCACTGCTCCCACATCTGGCCAGTGAGAGCTATCAGCATCTTAACCACAGGAAGGTAAAAAAATGCTATTGTCTTGACAGGTGTCAAGAGAACTCTACCCTCTGGAAACTAACAATAGCCAATGGAAGCATAGGATGTGCTTGACTACAGTGCCCAGATTTCTGGAGATTTCTTTTTCATTCTGTTTTTGGTTCCAAATTAAAGGAAGAAAGGTAGGAGAGTGTTCCTGTGAGCTTCAGTCATCATTATTAAAGGCTCTGTCACCTCGGAGACATAATTATTTCCTCCTCAGGTGTCTTTCCTTGCCTTTGGTTACTGGCACCAGGAAATATAAGGCACCTGTTAATGACAGCAGTGGCCTGTGGTCAGAGATATAAGATGTGAAAAAGGGAAAGGTCATCTATTCATCCTCTAATTTGTGTTTAACAGGATAGTGGGACGAGCTGGGTGGGAATATTTTCTCTGAATAACAACTCTTAGTCAGACTAGGACAACTGCTGTGACAAATCAGTCCCAGACCTCAGTGGCTTCAGACAACAGCAGGTTGACTTCTCGCTCTTGTCTGGGTCCAATCACAGGGTCAGGAAGCTTGTAGAAGCCTGGATTCTTTCCATCTGGTAGCTCCATCATTTCCTATGGCTTTGAAATGTTTCCCTGGATCCTAGCAGCTGGCTGGGAGTTGACAGGAGAGAGTGTGGAGGACCTGCTCCTAGAGACAAAGAGAGAGAAAAATATGCTCTAACACGTGCCAAGGCAGAAGAGGAGCCCTCAGGTATTGGAGACAGCAAGAGGTTCTGAAACAAACCTGAGGTCCACAGCTGAGAATAACAGATGCTCACTACTCTGTATTCATTGTAGAAATTCTGAATGTAAGAGTGAGTGGAGCCCTAGCTATTGTGCTGTCCAACGTATATGTTAACGTAATTTCCAAGTCCTGCCATGTGCTTCTCAGAAACTGGTTTTCTGAAACAGATGTTTGGAAAACAATGGAAAAGACATGATCTTGAGCATTCATATCATACATTAGAATATGAAGGGCCCTGATTAGTCTTGCATTAAAAAAAAATCTTTCTTTATTTAAAACAATTCCCACATATACTTGAAAAGGGACCTTCCACTTTTAGGAATGAAAATCTCATATTTCCTGGAGTCAATGTTCTAAGGGATACGTTTTGAGAAAACATTCCTAATTTAATCCTGGTTCCTTGAGGATTTTTTATCTGTTGTTTTGTTTTGTTTTTGACACACAAATGCACTGAAGCTCAGAATGAGGACTTGACTTACCTAAGATCAAACTACTTGTGAAGAAGTCACAGGCTTGCACCAGATCCCTAGCAGCATGTTCATTTACCTAAACCTCTCACATGGGATCATGACCTCCAAGAGCATGAGATTAGCCAGCATATACTAAGCTACAGTATAAACACAGTACATCTTTTGGGGTTGGGGGATGGAGGGGGAGCTTGATTTTTCTCATTCATTTAGCAAATAATTGCCTTAGTTTTCCCACCTGTAAAATGGGGACAATAAGAATATCATGCATTTAAAACACTTAGCCCAGAGCTATGCACTGGGGCTACAACTAGACAAACAAGGTCTTTGTCCTCATGGGAACTACACCCCACAGAAGTAACTAAAATAATCAGACAAGTAACTAAAATAATCATGAATTGTGTAAGTGCTAAGCTAAAATCTTAAGAAATTGAGAGTGGTGGTGCACTGCTTTAGATGGGATAGGAAGGCTCCCTGAGGAAGTAATGTTTAAGCTAAGACCCAAATAATGAGAGGGTCGTATTAGGGGAAAACAAAAGAAAAGGCCAGTATAATCCTGACACACAGTAGGGCCTCAGTAAGTATTAGCTAAATTAATGAGCTGTGGATTGGGATATAATGTAATTAAGATTCTCACAACAATTCTGATATGTGGGTTTTTCCCCACACCACCAAGCAATTTTCTAACATCAGCTAGGTGTCCTACAATTCAACTTAATTCTGACACTATCTACCTAGAGATAGCTTCAGATCTCACAAATTAAGGGCTCACTCCTACAGGACTGGCCCTATACTTCCTACCCTTCAGAAACCAGTTGAAAGTCCAGGTTTCACCTGTGCTTCTGTCCAGCCAGCTATAGATTGGAGGTTCCAAGACCTGCTCTTTGGATTCAATTAATTTGCAAAAGTGGCTCACAGAATAGTTACCAGTTTATTATAAAGGGATATAACTCAGGAACAGTCATATGGAAGAGGTACATAGAGCAAGATATGAGGAAGGGGCTCAGTGCTTCCAAATGCACATGTCTCCCCAAATCTCCACATGTTCACCAACCCAGAAGCTCTCTGAGCCCTGTCATTTTGGGTTTTTATGGAGGCTTCATTCCGCAGGCAAGACTGATTAATCATCACTGGCCACTGGTGATAGAACTCCATCCCTAGCCCCTCTCTCCTCTCTAGAGGTCAGGGTGCAGGACTGAAAGTTCCAACACTTTAATCAGATGGTCGATTCTTCTGGCAGCCAGCATCCATCCTTAGGTGAGGTCCAAAAGTCACCTCAGTAACATAACAAAAGACACCTTTATCATTCTTCTCACTTAGGAAATTACAAGGATTCTAGGAGTTCTGTGCTAAAAACAGGGATAAAGACCAATATATATTTCTTATATAAATCACAATATTACAGTAATATTTAGAAAATTTCAGATAAAACACTTCAAAAAAATGTCTTTTTTTTTCATCCTCAAAATACTTAAGGCATATGTTTTCTTTTTCCACTGTTCTTGCTGATAAAGTTGTGAGGGTTCAGAACAAATTACTCCAAGATATGCTTCTGTGTTTAGAGCTACAGTCAACTTTAATAGCAGGCGCAAGAGAAACTTCTGCCCCTCTCTTAATTACCTAGAACTTGAATTAGGAGCCTTGCCCATAATAATCGATTATCAGAGATAACTTATTTTGACCTGTCTATAGGGCAGGGAAAACTTCTATTTACTAAACATATGCTCTCCTTATCATCCTGTAATTAATTACCTTCTGAAGCCCCAAGGTGCATTTCCTCATCCTTAGTTCAGAATGTCTTGTATACCCATGTTCCCTTTCTGTCTCTGAATGTCTTACGCATATGTGGTCTCTGACTCTCTCATATATATGGGATTCGCATGCACATGTATGTATTAAATCTGGTTATTTTCTCTTGCTGATCTGTCTCATGTCTATTTGATTATTAGGACAGCCAAAAGAACCACAAGGGTCTAGGAAAGTTTGCTCCTTCCTTACAGGGTTGATTCAGGAGTAATGTTCAAAATATCTCAGTGTAGGGTATCTCAACCTTGGCACTATTGCCATTTGGTTGGATAATATGTCCTGTGCATTGTAGGGTGTTTAGCAGCATCTCTGGCCTCTCTCTGTCTACTAGATAGATGCCAGTAGTATTCTGCCTACCATACTTTTGACAATGAAAAATGTTCTGTTAGAGGCAAAATCACTTTCAGGTTGGAGACACTGCCCCTATATAGTTAAGCCATTTCATTGTAAAGATGGGAAATTTGGACTGCAAACCTTCCCTTTTTCCCTCTTCACCATTGCAGTCTCCCAGACTCATAGCCAAATATTGTGGAAATGGCGCACTTTCACATATCGTCATCCAGTGCAGTACCAAGCTTTTCAACCAGAGCAGGCCCCTTAAAACGTATCTGTGCTTCTTGCTCTTCTTTCCCATGCCCTAGAAAAGTCCAAGTTAATTAAAGTCCAAGAAAATTAACTTGAAAAATTAACTTGTTACAACCTCTCAAGAGAAGGAAGGAAAGTTTCCTGGCTTTGCATTTCAGCAGCATTGCAACCTGAGCTCTTTGTGTTTTTGACATCCTGTTTCTGATTTCCGTGGTAGGCTTAGGGTAGGGAATAAATACTTCTTTGAAAGCCCTGCACATTCCAGAGAAAATCAGCCAGCAAGTTATGAAGTAGAAAATGGGGTGCAGGGACTTGGTAGAATGGACCAGCCTGGTCACTGGGTATAGAAAAAGAAAGAGCAACAGGGCAAGCTATGTGCAAATTCACAAGATAAGGCTCTTCACTTATTGGGTGTCTCTGCCAAGTGACTAGAACTGAGATTCAGTTTCCTCATTTGTAAAAGTAGAGCTGTTGCTATTACTGCTGGCTACTGTTTATGTACTGTGCTGAGAGCCAAATCCTAATAATTCTTGCCCTATATGACTCAAAGAATTATGGTGAGAGTTATATCATATGTCAAGGTAAGAACATTCAAACCTGTAGAGAATTTTTATAAAAACTTATTTGAGCCGAAAAGAGGATACACCTGGAAGGACAATCTCAACAGGTTGAGATAAATGCTTCAGAGAATATCAGCTTGCATTTTTTTTATACATTTGACATTAAGGAAGGAAAGTAAGGAAGATTAAATGGAGGTGAGAGAAAGCAAGGTGGAGACTGGATTACAGGACAGTCAAGATTGTATTCTCTCTTAAGGGTGCTTAAGGCTTATTTCAAAGGTTTGTTAACCTTGGTGCACAGAAATAGTGGATAGAGTTTACTTAAAGCAAAGATAAACCTTTTATTAAAGAAGTTATAGGACTGGGGTATGACTAACTACCATGACCTGCCCAGTTAGGAATTTATGATCAGATCACCCTGTGAGCTTATGTTCCATAGAACCTCTTTTTTCATCCGCATATGTATTGTAGATTTAAAGGCTTTGTAAACTGTAAAGAAATATAAAAATTCAAGACTTAATTAGAATTATCACGTACCTCAGATATTTATGCCAATAACTGAACAAACCTCCAAGAGGCAAAATAACGGAGTAGTTAAGTGCCTAAGGTCCAGAGGTAATCAGCTCTGACTTCAAATCCTAAATGTGTCATACTAGCTGTGACATTAGGCCTATGATTCAACCTTTTTGTGTTTCAATGTCATCATCTGTAAAGTGGAGCTAAATACGATTTTAAACAGAATTTAATTTGATAATGCATTTAAAGCACTCAGAACAGGCCCTGCCTCTTAACAAGTCTTGACTGATATCGTGGAAGGCTTTCTGTGTAGTGTTTCATCCCAGAGTGCTCTTTAACTAGAAGAGCAGAAAGACAGGGTTAAGCAGGAGTAGAGCTGGAAGGATAGGGGAACCTGAACTGTGAATGGAGGGGGAAAAGTCTAGCTCATGGTAATGATTCTGGGATATTCTGGTATTCTGGCTCAAAAGGAAAGGAATAATAAGATTGGGGTTTTGTGTATGCTATGCAGAGTGTGATAGAATGGAAGAATCTTGCCAGTAAGATTCTCAAACCCTATCTCTGTCTCTGCTGCCAGGATGGGTTACTTATTCATGCTACTCCATTTGTGCCCAGTAAAGGATTAAGCTCAAGTCTAATTCTTGGAGCTTTTCTGTGAAATGAGCCCACTTTCTGTGCACACACACACACACACACACCAGCTATGGGTTTTTTGACCTCAGTCTAGCCTTGCTTCCTGGCAGTCTTCCCTGTCCACAAGAAGAGGCCAAGTAGGACAAAAGTAGACAATGGGTACACCTCTAAGAATTGCCCCCAACCTATGACAGTGCAAGAGCAGAGATATTTGTTCTAGCAGCTACCTAGCCCTCGGAATCAGGGATCCTCTGTCTTGGCATTTCTGGGTGGGTCTTTTCTGAGCCTTCCCTCTTTAGCATTATTGAGGTGACTCTTCAAAAGGTTTCTTGCTTTTTAATTTAGATTTCCTCTCCAGCATAGAACCTTTCCTCCCATCTTAGGGCGGATTTTTCAAGGAGCAGAACTTGAAGCAAAGATTTGAATACAAGTAGCTTTTTGGGAGGAAACACAAGTGAAGGAGCGGATAGTAAGATGAGGATGGGAAAGAAATCAATAGAGAGCATTACCAAGTAAGGCCTCATTGTTTGTGGTTTTGGCTGATTCCTTCTGTGGAACTCTAGGAGACAGTGTAGACATGTCTTAGAGTTATCCCACTGGAGGGTTCAGGGTTGGGTTTTGTTCACTTTATCCATATTGGTTGAGGCTATGTCTTAGTCTGTTCAGGTTGCTATAACAAAAATACCAAAGAATGAGCAACTTATAAACAACAGATATTTATTTCTCACAGCCCTGGAGGCTGGGAAGTCCCAGATTGAGGTGCCAGAAGATTGGTGTCTGGTGAGAGCAAGGGAGCTCTCTAAGGTCTCTTTTATAAGAGTACTAACCCCGTTCATGAAGGCTCTACCCTCATAATCTAATTACCCTTCAAAGGCCCCACCTCATAATAACATCAACTTGGGGATTAGGATTTCAACACATGAATTTGGGAATGGAGGGACACAAACATTCAGTCCATATCAAGCTGTTTCCGGAGCATTCACTCTGCCCTGCCCAGAGACCAAGGAGACCCATGAGCAGGGTCTCAGCAGCATGTAGTAGCTGTCTTCGTGAGTGGAGATGAAAGCTGAGGATATATAGTGGGGCCCCAATGCTGTCTGCCTCCCTTTTCAACAAAATTTCTGAACCTCAGGGCTCTAGGCACAAGCCTAGCGCTGGCTGTGTTGCGGGGAGAGAGATGTCAAGGGTCAGTGTTGCACCCTAGCTTCCCACAGGGGGAACCATGTTGAAACTGTTGAAATATTGATAGAACTTTAAAAAAATATGTGGGATCCACTAAGGAAATTGGAAGATATCAGTCACAGTACTGTTTATTTGGTGCCTCTCTAACCATGGCCAATTTTTCATCAGGAGAGAAAATTAAAACATAGTAAAACCATGAACACTTTCTCCTGTGACAGGCCCTGAGCCCATTTCTCCCTCTGCTCCCAGTTAGCCTTCTCAATGCTGGCACTAAAATTTTTTTGTCTTTTTTGGGGGGTAGGAGGGGAAATGAATGTTGCTTCTCAGTGTTATCCTCGGATGATCTCTCTCAGATAACAGAAACCAACATCCCCAGTCTGACTTAGGGTTGTCTTGTTTTTCTCCCACTTGAGTGCTGCATTTTGTATGTATATCTTGGCAGATGTCTAATTCTTTTAAGCTTCAGTATCTTCATCTTTACAGTGTTGGTAATGATAGGATCCACCTCTTGGGGGTGATTGTGAAGACTAAATGAGATAATATAGGCATACGCTGAGCACAATGCATGCAAAGAACCCCAATCTGGGGAATGAGGGCTGGGCATCAATCTCTCACACTTTTTCTTCTTACAGTCATAGTCCTATGAGTCCCATTCAGTGTCGGTTATAGATTCTCCCAATAGGTCCATTAAACCTTTATGCAAACAAAATCCCGGGTGCCTGTCTGTGTTCCCTAGACAGGCTGGAGTTGCAAGGGAGGACCCTGCAGGGAGCCTGGTGGCATTTTCCCAGGAATCAAGAAAGGAGAGATAATTCTCAGTCAAGTGCAACTGTCCCTCGGGGTCTGATTTTATCCCCTTATGATCCCAGTAGTCAGCAGTCAGTGTTAAGAGGAGTGAAAGAAGGAGAGGTCATTTCTAATCGAGGAGGTATTCCACATCTACATTATTTTCTTTCTTCCTGGCTGTCACACTCTGACGGGCATTGGCACATGGCTATATTTTTTAAATATACAGATCTGTTTCAGGGCTGTATAGGTTGCAACATGTAGACAGAATGTGTACAGAGAAGGATGGAGGTAAGGAAATTGCTTAAATTTCTAAAGTATCTAGAGCAAGGGACTTAGTAAATACTAATAAAATTGCACTAATGAAAATGTTAACCCATAAGGCTGTGCATATTGGATCAGACCATTTGGTTGTGCATAATCGTATTTAAACAGCAGGTAACAGCTCAATATTAGAAATTTTAACTTCCAAAATAGACGCAAAAATTCCCTTCTTTTAGGAAGCTTTGATGAGAGAAGGGAGGATGCTTGATAATCTCAAACCATAGGACTCACAAAAATTGGCAGTCAGGAAATTACCTTTCTCTTCCTGTCCTCCCAGCACCAGTAGCATCTGGTGTCCTGCTACTCAAACTTGTGGTTGCCCTGACTATAGCAGCTGTCTCATGAGACCAGGAATTTAGCAGGGTCTCGTTCATTCATAATCCTATTTGCTTTTGCCAAGACATCAGAACAGAGGTGTTAGATGTAGTCCCTGTTTGAATGTAGCTCACATGGGAGACTGATTAGGGAATCCGAGCAGTTCACGGTCATGAATATTCATGATGGAGAGAAAAAAAATGTGATTTTTTGGGGCGTGTAACAGACGACAAATAAATACTCAGGTAGAATAACAGGGATGAAGCCCAGGGATGGTGACCACCATTTTACCAAGTGGACTTCCATAGATGCCCTAGTGATGTGGTATCTAAAAGATTGAGGGAAAGGGGTTGTCTGTTTTGTTTATTGATGTGTTCACAGTGACCAGCCCAGAGCTGGCACCCAGTGGGTACTCAATAAAGATTTAAGTTGAGTAAGCAAAAGAATGCACCAAAGGTTAGAAACCCCAATGTATTTCCTGTAGACATTTTGTCATAAATAAGATTTTAGTACTTTTCACCATTAGTGCTATGGTAGCAGATTTCTAAACATCCCTCTGCCCAAGCCCCCTGGTTCCCATCCCCTGGTTATTCAGACATGAATCTGGACACTGCTGTGAAGGGATTTTTCAGATGGTATGGAAGTCCCAAGTCAGTTTACCTAATTCAGTAGATTATTCAGGTGGGCCTGACCCAATCAGATGAGACCTTTCTTTGAAAGCAGAGTATTTTCCCTGGCCAGTAGCAGGAGGGAAGTCAGTGAGATTTAAAGCATAAGGATTCTACATGCTATTATTGGCTTTGAAGATGAAGTGGATCATGTGCAAGGACTCGATGGCAACTTCTAGAGGCTGAGATCAACTCTGGGCCTACAGCCAGCAAGGAAGTGGGCACCCAATCATAAAACCACAGGAAATGAATTCTGCCAACAGCATAAATGAGCTTGGAAGCTGATTCTTCTCTGGAGCTTTCAGACAAGAGCCCAGCCTGGTTGACACCTTACTTTTGGCCTTGCAAGACCCTAATCAGAGAGCCCGATTTAGCCCCCTCCTATTTTTGACCCATAGACTTTGAGCTAAAAAATGGATGATGTTGTAAGCTGCTAAGTTTGTGGCAATTTGTTACACAGTGATAGAAAACTAATATAAATATGAACATGAAGAATCTGGACATTTCTTTTCTGGCCAGCAGCAGAGCATTGCAGTTAGGGACATGGACTTGGACTTGTAGCCATATTGCCTAGATTCGAATCCCGGCTCTGTGATTATCCCAGTTTGGGCAAGTTTTTTAATCTCTTTGAGATTTGGTTTCTTAATCTGTGAAATGGGGTTAATAGTAGTATCTTTCTCATAAGGTTGTGCTGAGAATCAAAGTAAAATATCTAAAGTGCTAAGAGCAGTGTTTGGTACATTTATAGGCTTTATAAATTCTGTTATTATTATTATTATTTAAAAAAAAGATTTCTAGTACACCTGAAATTTACTGGATTTTGTTAACCAGTGTCACCACAATACAAATAAATGAATAAAATTTTTAAAAAAAGGGTTTCTAGAATCTACCCCAAAAGCCTAGAACCTAGGAAAGCTGGGCCTGCAGACCCACGTGGCAACAATCAGCTGAGGCCGCCTCCTTCAACAGTCTTTGTTTTCTCTTTGTACCCAGCCCTCTTGGCATCTTCACACGTCCTGCTTGGCCCATGTAGACATTTGAGCTTGCAATCCTTGACCCTAGATTGATTAGCTGGAGAATCAAGCAAAACCTCAATTCCGACCTTCACCTACAAAGGCAAGCCAGGATTTTCATTCATTAGCTGAGTGGACATAGTCTTCTCCTAAGCCCTACTAATTGTTTTTTGGAAGGATTTAGAGGACCGGCTGGCGTTTGCGAGCCTTTGAATTGAAGATCCCAGTGGATGAAGGAGAAGTAGTGCATAAGGGCTCTTGAGCATCTAATCTATTTGGGGCTGTCATTGCCTCCTGGCTTTATAAAATAAAGAACCAGTAGCCTATAAAAGGTGCCATCCATCCCTTGGTGGCCCTAAAATCCAAGCCCACTAGACACTCTGACACTCTAAATTGTGAGCGCTGGCTGCTCAAGGGCCCTCACGCCTCTCTTCTGTGGAAGAGAGTGGCTCTGGCACCTTGCCAAGAAGCAGGAGGAACATGCCACTTCAAGCCTGAAGCCATCTCCCTGTCTTGGCTCCAATTAGCCCAGAGCATTTGGAAAAGCTGTGTGTGAGAGCTCAGCAGCAGGGCAAGCAGCAAACAGAGTGCTTTCCAGCCGGTAGGCAGATGGACAGGAAGAGGGCCAGCATTTGTTTTCAATCTAAAGGAGAGCCTAGGCTGGGGAACATGGGCAGCTCCTGTCCTGTTTCTGTAGGATAATCTCTGGGGCCCTGAGAAAATGCTTCTCTGCTGTGCTACCTCAGTTTCCCTTTCTCTAGACTCTATGACCTCCCCAGGCTGTGAAAATGGACAACTTCTTCAACCTGTGATTTTCAGCCTCAATTTGAACCAAAAGCAATTTGGCTGCACGCATATCTCTCTGTGTCTGTTTTTCTTTTTCAGACTTGTTCCTAGAGCTCAATTGTGCATGTGGTACAAAAACGTGGATATAGCCTTCTATATGGAAATTTTAGACAATGTACCTATTCTTCCCTGCTCTTCCCTCTTAGGACCTTTCTTATCTTCTCTTTTCTTTTATTTCTGCATGGAGGCTTGAAATTCAAAGTGAGCCTTTTTGGCCATCAGCATTGGCATCACCTGAGAATTTATTAGCAATGTGGAATCTCAGCCCTGCTGCAGACCTCCCGAATCAGAAACTGTAGTTGAGCAAGAGCCCCAGGGGATTGTTATGCACACTGGAGTTTGAGAAGCAGTTTCTAGCCTCAGGATCTTTCTCCCTAGCCCAGACAGTTAGACTGAGTCACACACTGCTTGGGGTGAAAGCAATCACTATGGAATCAAAAAATAAAGTAGGAAGGGGGAATACAAATTCCTGAATATTGAGTTATAAAAATCGCTTGTTTAAATTCAAGGCAGAAATATTTGCACGCATATTTATGAAACACATTTTTCCCCTACTGCCAGATAAATTAAAAGATTACACTCTCAGGGGAGAGAAAGGGAAGAGGGACCATGGAGACAAGAGATACCAAGAGACTCCAGGTCTTTGGGAATGATGCCATCTATTCCAGTGCTAGAGAAACACATGTCAACCCAGTTGCCCTTCTTATGGCCATCTGCTGGGGAACACTTATGGCATGTTGCCAGAAGGATCATACACAGAAGGTTGCAGCTCTTCCTGTGTCCAGAGGATTTGCCTCAGTCCCCATCTGACTATGCAAGACCCTTGTGACCCCCAACTCCCTAGAATGGAGCAGAATTCCTAGATACCTAAAGAGGTTAATATGACCTGGAAGAAAAACTCCACTAGGACTGTGATGGAACTAGTAGCTCCAGCTTTCAATCCCTCACCAAGTCATGGACATCCAACCAATGCATCCTACACTTTTGATTTACTTTCCTTCTTGCATGACTCATAATGTGAAGAGAAATCTCTAAAACTTCCAACTTCATCCTTCAAGAGAATAAGAAGAAATGATGAAGTAAACTTATCATATAATAGATTGTCACAGCTGAGAATAATCTCAGAGATCATAAAATATAACCATCTCTTTCATCCATTCATTCCACCCATCTATCCATTTATCCATCTATCCATCATTCATCATCTATCCATCCATCCATCCATATATACATACATACATATATACATACATACATACATACTTACAGATTTTCATTACTTTGACAAATATTTATTGTCTCCCACAAGGTAGGAGTCATGCAAGGCACCGTGAGATTCAAAACTAGGCCAAACCAGACATAGACCCTGTCCTCGGGTAGCTTGCTTTCTAGTAAAGAGATTATCACTAAACATGTGAAAGAAGTAACTAGATGTGGTTCACTCAAAGTCATGCAGATGGTAACAGACTGTGTCTTCTCATAGGGAATTTAGGGCTTCTTAGGAAAATAGGAAGCGAAATCAGCATTTGAGAAGGGACAATCAAGGCTAAATAGAACCCATGTCACTCACTGCCTTCCAGCTTCTTTCTTAGAAGAAAACCAAGATTGAATCTGTGATAAAAGCAAAACTTGCCAGCACATAAGTCCAGGTATGGCTAAGCTCTGCACTTTCTTATTTGTTAGTGGAACCCTGCCCATTCGTTTGTTTCATTCAGCTACACTTCAGGTACTGTGAAGAAGGAAATCATAGGATCCCTCCCTGAGTTTTGGGAAGGTGTGAAGGGTTGCTTCCCCAGTTGATAAATTGGGAGAAGAATGCCTCCCTTTAAAAGCCACTTTGCTAGCAATAGCTAGCAGTTTTTAATGTCTTGCTTAATGCCAAGCACGATGCTAAACCCTACTTGCATAATCTCCTTTAATTCTTGCAATGGCTTTATGAGTTGGGTTCTATCATTATTCCCATATTAGAGGGAAGCAGACACTGAGACTTGGGAAGGTTAAATAGCTTGCCCAGGGTCACGGAACTAGTGAGTGGTAGAGCTGGTGGTCTAAATCCCATGTTCTATTTAGAATAGGAAATATGGTGTCCAGTTATTATGCAATCTCCATCCAGGGCTGCTTCATAGGTGTATGAGCAGTGTGGTAATACAGGGCTTCGCTCTCAGAGGGGCCCTGCACTTGGTGATTTATTCTTCTTCTGTTGCCATCTTGAAATTGTTAATAACTGTATGTTTGATTTTAGGCCTTGTAAGTCAATTCTGATAGGATAGTGGAATGTGTGTGGTCCTACCTTCTACTTCCTCTTCAACTCTGTCTCCCTGTACCCTCACTGTTCAGCAACTGCAGCCACTCCCCACCTCTAACCTGGCTTCCAGGCCCCACCCAGCAGTCAATGCAGCCTTCACTCTTGACAGAGGCCTAGGCACTAAGCATGGGAAGAGTGAAGACTGGGCAGTTTTTAGGGGCAGAGCAAGACATGACAATACCATCGTGTATCTGGTAGGCAGCTTGGCAGGGGCAAGCCTCTTTCCCACCATGATCTACTGATGTGTCCCAGCACAGAGGCTGCAGTCCCTTGGGGGTTGCCTATCCTCTGTGGGTAGGGACCCAGAATGATGGGAAGGGGAGAATAACTTACTCATGCCTGGCTGGGGCATGGGGCATCAGTCTAGGGGCTGCTGGGTGGGGAATTCTGGCTGCTGCGAAGGTGGACTTGCAGGGGAAAGAGATGTGGTGGGGATTAAGTTCTTGCATGTGGAGGGCTCTCAGGTAACTGTGATGGTCTGTACTGCCTGAGGGAGTGGTACTTTAAATAGCAAATAGAAACACAGAGATGGGGAAAGAAACAGACAGTGGAAGAATGGAAAAAGTTTTCTATTTTAATACCTTCAATGGCATGTCTTTCTTGATTTTTGAACAATGGGCCCCGCATTTTCATTTTGCACTGGACATCACAAATGAAGTAGCATGAACTGCTTTGTTGACAAAGTGGAGAGCACTACTATACCCACTATGCCTCCAAGGCTTTTCTGAGGTACCTGGGATCTGCCCCAGACAAGCTTCCTACAGTTGGAAGGCTGAGGGCTGTTTCTGGGAAACACTTTCCTGAAACAGTAGATACTGGGAACATGTGAAAGAAACTGTCTGAGGAATATATGACTTGGGTGAGAAGTTTCAACTACCCACTTCCCCATGCTGTCAACAGGCAGTGACTTATACCCAACTTCCCAGTTATTTACTAAGAGAAGTCTGTGGCAGGTAGGCACACTGGAGACTTTCTTCTGTAGGTCTTTCATTGCAAAAAAATACCCTGAGAATGTAGAGGTTACAAGCCCCATCACCCCAGAGCCAACTTGCAGAGGGAGAGCTGAATAGAGCTCTCTTTGGAAGGCCAAGCCAGGATTACAGTAATTGCAGGCCGGCTGCCTGCTCTCTGGAGGCAGTGCTCAGTGAAGGCTGCCAGCTGGCCCTGCTAATTACCTGTCGCCCAGGAAGGGGAGGGAAACATGAGAAAAGACTGAAGAGTACCAGACAGAAGGCAGTGGACTGTAGCAGGCTGGCATCTCCAGGATCCAGGCTGCCCAGCCGGTGCCATGGCAATAGCTCTACTGTTGCAGAGAATGACTTGGCATGTTTCTGCCTTGTTCCTCCCAAACAGCTCTCTTGTACAGGTCTGCCTTGAGAGCAATGAACCTCTCTAGTCTAGAGTTTTCCCCACGACATCATGGGAATTGCTAAGGATGAGTTTTTGGGCAGCAACTCAGAGAGGGCAAGAGAAAGAGGCTCTTTCTAGACTAGTGCTACCCAATAGAAATTTAATGTAAGCTAAAAATGTAATTTTAAATTTTCTAGTAGCCACATTTTTAAAAGTAAACAGAAATAGGTAAAATTAATTTTAATGATATATTTTATTTAAGATCCAAAACATCATTTTAACATGTAATTAATATTTAAAAAGTATTTAGATATTTTACATTCTTTTCTTTGAGTCAAGTCTTTAAAATTTAGTATGTATTTTACACAGTCAGCACATCTCAGTCAAGATTAACATCAGGTGATTTTTTCTGACCACATTTGGGTTTTATATTCCAATTTCCAATTCTTCTTTTCTCTACGTTTGACATTTGCTCTTTAAGCCTTGTGGGCTGAGGACCAGCAACACTGACATCACCTGGGAGCTTTTTAGAAATGCAGAATCTCAGGCTCCAGCCCTGAACTGCTGGATCAGAATATGCATTTCAGTGAGTTCCCCAAGTGATTTGTATGCATGGTGAAGTTTGAAAAACACTTTCCCAGACCCCTCTCTCTTTCCCCACCCTCCCGATTTTATTTGACCTTCAATTCAATCTTGGGCTCCTTTGTACCTGCCTTCCCTTGTCCAACTACTGTCAAATGTAGATGACACCTGCATTCTCTGTACTGTCCCCAGGCTGCAGAAAGCCAAGAGAGTGGAAATTTAACAACAACAACAACAACAACAACAACAACAACAACAGCAACAACAAATAAAACTGATAACTTGGCTACCATTTATGGAGCACTTACTATGAGCCAGCATCCATGCCTAGCACTTCTCATGAATGATCTCACTAAATTCTCATCTACTTTAGGAGCTGGATGCATTGTGCTACCCATTTTACAGATGAGGTTCAGAGACTAACATCCACACATAGCTCATTTCTGGTGGAGTAAGAATTAAACCTGGGTCTGCTTAATTGGAAAGCCTATAATCTTTGACTAGATTCAAATTCATATTGTTTTAGTGTGTATGTCTGTGGTGGTAGTGGAACTTACTCTTCCTCAAAACTCCTTTCATTTTGATTTGTTTATTCTTCATGGTCCTTCTCACAATAGCTGCTACATGCTTTGTTGTTCTTGAACCCAGCCTCACCAACTTCTGAAAATGTCTTCTTCTTCTAAGGCAAGTTCAAAACCATCATGCATGAATGACTTCAGCTTCCCTCTTCTCAACGTTAAAATGTCTGTGTATCTTCTCTGTACCTTGACTTTGACTCTGTTTTACAGCTTTCCAAACAATCTCATGACTTTTGAATTGCAAGTTGGCTTCAGCAAGGAACTTTCCCATGGGGAAGGAGAAACACTGTTCAGTCTACATTAGTATTCCAGAAACTACCTGGCAATTGGCACAAATTCACTTACTCTAAATTCATAACTTGGCATTCTGACATTCCCCAGACTCTTGGAGGCTTGGTTAATAAGAGTCACTCTCCAAGTTGGGTCAGCTCAGGATGCACATCCCCAAGAGTTATTTGGATGTACAAATTTGAAGATCCAGGTGATGCACCAAGTTATTTCTCACCATGAGGCTCCAGCTGAACAGTTGGCTTCTTTACTGATAACTCTCTCCTTCTCCATCTCCCTCCTCCTCCCCTCTCTCTGCAACACAGGGTTTTCTGACAGGGCTCCTAAGGCAGAATCTTGTGTTTCATTGGTTGGGTAAACCAGTCTTGTGAGCTAGATTTTAAAATTCCTGAGATAGAGGCCCTATCTCCTATATCCTATATGAGCCACAACCTTTAACACAACCTTTGGTGTAGTGAAGGCATTGGAGGTGTGAATAAATGCCTAACTGTCTGTATTTGGTTTCCCCAGAAGTGGTCCCTGAGATAGGATTAGCGTGAAGGTAGTTTATGTGAAAAGGAAGGCAAGACCAGTAGCAAGTGGGGATAAAGAGAGATAAGAAATAACAGTCAGTAAATGGCATGTTTTCTAGCCAGTTGCCCTTATGAGTTGCTAGAGCTTAGACCCACAGAAGAAACTCTCAGAGCCAGTAGAACATGTTCCTGAGCTACGTGGCCCAAGGGTGAGGGATCTGGGATTTTATACACCAAATCCGATTAGTAATTAGTTGAGGGCTGCTCACAGGAGGTTCCAGCAACAAGATAAATCATCCAGGCAAAGAAATAGAGGTTCTGGTGGTTGGATATCAATCACCTTACTGAATTGTTAAGGGAGTGGAATTGGAGTGCAGGTGGGTCCTGGCAGTGTTTGCTATGATAGACTATACCCATGAGTTCCTCACCATTACCAAGTCAAGAGGAATGAGTTTCCTCTTACCCTTTAACACCTTTAACGGCTTGTGAATATTTTTTAAAATAATTTCCGGTGCTGATTTTAAACCAGGTATCACTTATATTAAAAAGTTAGAATGAGCTGAGTCTTGAGCAGCTGGCCTATATAGTAACTTGTGTCAGACTCTGACCCATGGATTCCTTTGGATGGATCCCTGAAAAGAAATGGCCCCAAATCCCTCTCTGTTGATTTCTGTTGGCTGATTGGTAGGCATAGCAGTAAAATCAGGCTCTGTGAGAATGTTAGGATCCTGTCCCTCCCCCATCCTATGATTTCCAGCTTTACAGGCCAAGCCTGGCTGAGCAGACAACACATTTCAGCTCAAAATCACCAGCTTCAATCTGTTTTTTAGTATCTTTGTTTTGGAGGCAGAGCTGATGTTAGGGGAAAAGACTATCCCAGGAGAAGGAGGGTGGGAAAAGTTTTTATCATCTCTCTACTAGTTTCTCTCTCTCTCTCTCTCTCTCTCTCTCTCTCTCTCTCTCTCTCTCTCTCTCTTAGAAGGAGAATCATGGAGCAAGGTCAAGGACAGGAGAAATATGCAACTTGGCAGTAATGGAGAGACTCAGCAGGAGAAGAGGGTCATGCTTTGGAATATTAAAAGCTCATTTTGCCAAAATCAATCTAAATGGGTCTGTGTTTGGGTCAGTTTTCCTTCTAGAATGTTTATATTACTATCACCCTGTGGACACACTCCTTGCCTGTGACACCTCAATCTTTTCAGAGTGCTACAAATCAAGAGGAAGAGAGAGAAGGGAGAGAGAGAGAGAAGGAGGAAAGAATAAGAGGAGGAGAAAGAGGGGAGAAGGGGAATGGTAGAGGGAGATAAAAGAGAGGGTAAAATTGAACTAAAGATTAAAAAGTGAACTTTGTGGATCCTTTTAAAACATAATGAGGCAGCAGGTTCATTGGTTTTCCACAGTGCTGTAGAGCTCCAGGCCTTTACTAGTTTATAGCTCTTTAGGAAAGCACTTCAGGAAAAAAAGATTCCTTTCTTAGAGTGAACTGTTCTATGTTGGATGAACCTCAAATTCTAAGGCGAAAAAGTAACTATGAGAAGAAGAGAGTTCACTGCAGACAAATGGAGAATCCAATGCAAAACAAGGAGGCTCAGAGCATCTTTGTTTCAATGGTTTCTTGACTGTGTCTATTTAACCAAGCAAAGAGGCCTCTTCTCTTGTCTTTCTGAATTAAGGACTTAAAGGGAATTCATTTATTCATTTCCACACTCATTCATTTACTCATTCAACAAACATTTATTGAGAATCTACTCTTACAGATTTAGTGGTGAATAAGAAAGCCAAGATTGCTACCTTCATGAAATTATATTCTAGTGGTGGTAAAAGATAAAGAAGCTGAACAAATGTGGTCATTTCAGATTGTGACAAATGTTGTGAATGGGATAAAACAGTGATGCAGTAGATGTTGACTGGTCAGGGTGGTACATTATATAGGATGGTGTTCTCATTATCTATTGCTGTATAACCAATCACACCAAAACTTAATAGTCAAAACATATCACTGCTCCACGGAGTATCACTTGAGGGATTCAACTGAGGTTGGAGGATCAACTTCCAAGATGATTCATATGAAAAGCTGGATGTCTGCTGAGAATTTTTGCTAGACTGTCACCCATGGGTTTCAGTTTCTTTCCGTGTGGCTGTTCGAGCTTCTTTACATCATGGTGGCTAAGGGTTACTAATACTAGATACAGAAAGTAGACTCTAAAGTCCCAGAACTTCACTTTTGCTGCATTACACTATTCAAACAAGTTACAGCCCAGAATTATGGGGAGGGGAATGAACTTCACATTGATCAGAAGGGCCTCTCTGAGGAAGTGATTTTGGAGCTAAAGCTTGAAGAATGAATAGGTACCAACTAGGTGAAGAGCTTTGAGAAGGACTTCCAAACAAAAGAAATAGCAAATGCAAAGACCATGAGGAGGAGCTGGTGTGACTGTGGAATCATTTGAAGGCTGGTGTGACTGAGGCATTGTGGACTGGAAGAGCTTAGTGCCAGATGCAGTTGGAAAGATAGACAGTAACCACATGGTGTGGACTGTTAAGTGCAATGAGAAGCCATTGAAGGATTTTAAGCAGGAGTGACATAATCTGATTTAGATTTTTTAAAGTTCACATTGTGTGGAGGAGAGAGTGAACTATGACGTGACCACTGCTGGACCCTTGGGCTAGATCCAGCTAAATCCGGGCCAGAATGGAGGTTGCTTCTGTAGATCCAGAAGTTGATCCTTACACACAGAGACTGTCCAGGCCTTTGCCTTGCCCTTGTCAAGTATGTAAGATATTTTCCTATACCCACCCTGCCCTGTCCTATATAATGTCTTAGTGCCTATCAAGTGTTATGGAGGCTATCCATGTAATCTTGCTGCAGCCCAAGATGCATCTCATATGTGAGTTTCCTTAATAAACTCATAATGTATTGCTGGAATCGTCAGCCTTTCTCTGGTATCTGGTGAAATTTTCCCAGCACATTGACTATGTTATGGCAGCACTATGGCTAATGTTGCCATAACAAAATGCCACAGAATGGACAGTTTAAACAGCAGAAACTTATTCTTTCACAATTCTGGAGGCTGGAAGTTTAAGACTGAGATGTCTGCAGGATTGGTTTCTCTTGAGGTCTCTCTTCTTGGCTTGCTGATGGGTACCTTCTTGCTGTATCTTCACGTGGACTTTCCTCTGTGTCTCTTTGTGTGTTCAAAATTCTTCATCTTAAAAGGACACCAGTCAGATTAAATTAAGCCCCACTCTAATGGACTCAGTTTAATTTAATCACAACTTTAAAGGCCCTGTCTCCAAATACAGTCACATTCTGAGGTACTGGGAGTGAAGGCTCCAACATGTGACTTTTGGAAGGACACAATTCAGTCCATAACACCTACTAAGAAGATACTGGATTCCCAGGCAGGTCTAATAAGATGCTGTGAGATCAGGTAGGTGGCTGCATCAGTAAATCAGGCGAGAGGTAAAGATCACTTGGAACAGGATGATATTAAAACAACGAAGTTATTATAGATTAAAAATTCATGGTAAAACTGATATACTTGCTGTGGATTGAAAGCAGTGAATAAAGGAAAAGAGGAATCAGGGATGACTCTGATATTTGTAGCCCGAACCCCTGAACAATGAGGATTCATGCAGCTGGGCCTCCTGTCTCTTGTGTTATGTCTGGCTACACTGGAAGCCTTGGATCTTTAAACAGTAATCGAACAGAGTCCCAAGTCCAGAAGCCAACCCCAAAGACCCTAATCCATGATCCCTATTTTATACACCATCTTGCTCTTAGCAACTTACACCAGCTCTGCATATATAAGGTGTATTGGGTTTAATTGTACTCCCAAAAAGATATGTTGAAATCCTAACCTTCTGTATCTCAGAATGTGATCTTATCTTGAAATAGGTTCTTTAGAGAAGTAATAAAATGAGGCAATTAGGGTGGGCCCAATTCAATATGACTGGTGTCTTTATAAAAAGGAAAAATTTAGACAAAAAGACAGACACACATTGAGTTAAAAAGATGTGAAGACATACAATGAGAATGCTATGTGAAGACAGTTTGGAGTGATGCATTATAAGCCAAGGAATGTGTGATAGTACTAGAAGCTAAGAAAGAAGTGTGAAATAGTCCCTTCTCTATCATCTTTAAAGGGAGCGTGGCTCTGCCAACACCTTGATTTTGGACTTCTGGGTTCCAGAGCTATAAGACAACACATTTCTGTTGTTTTAAGCCACTCAGTTTGTGGTACTTTGTTACACAGCCTTGGAATCCTCATACACAGGGTAAACCAGAATGGCTGGGGAACTAACCAGGAGCAGCTTCTAGTTAAAGTCTGTTGGAGTTGGTAGATAAATAACCCAGCTTTATTGCTCCCTATAATTGGGGAAACTGAGATGTGGGTTAGACACCATTTCCCAGAGTTTCTCCAACAAGATTAAGCTCCAGAGAGTAAGTGACTTGACAACCCATTCCATTTTGCCTGCTTTTCCGCCTTGTCTAATTTCTCCACTTCTTCCCAGTGTTTCTAGGATCTCCCAAATAATCAACTTACACACAAGTCCTTGTCTCAGGTATACCTCTAGGGGAATCCAATCTGAGGTAGAAGTTGCCTATGGGCAGCTCACACATCCTCTGATCAGATAAGCTAACTGCTACTTGAAAAGGCTGTCTTCCACAAGCCTCCTCCTGGCTCTTGAATATTTCTGCACTATCATGGAGGCAGGGGTGTAGATGCAGTGGTGTATGAAATGATTCATCTATCTAAGGGAGTTAAAGAAAAAAAAATCCTCTTGTTTTATCCTCCACTTTCCTCCATCTCTATCCCCAAGCAATCATTTACCCAAAGGTTGCGGGGAGGGAATATTTGCTAATTACTGCCTTGATAGTCAAGTAATACTTGAAAGCAGGAAATCATTAGTGTTTGTGGTGTTTAGGCTTTCTGAAGCTAGGTTTTACTGTGCTCAGAATGTGTTATACAAGAAAAGAGAATAGATAAGTTATAGACCATATATTATTTAATTACTAGTGGGGGTAAGGTTGGGTAGATAGACCTGGAAGAATAACACCATCAAGATCTTATGGAGTGAAATTTCTCCAGTATGCATGCAAGACACAACTATGGGAGCTTAAAATATGTCCACAAATTTTGACACTCTTCCCTTGAAAGGTAGAACCTAACTCCCCGTCCTTTAAGCGAGGCTTGACTTAGTGACTTACTTCTAACCAACAGGTATGGTGAAATTAATGACGTATGACTTTTAAGAATAAATTGTCAAAGACATTACAGTTTCTTCCTTTCTCTCTAAAGTCACTCATTTTGTGGAAAGGCAGGTGCCATGTCATGACACTTCGGTCTATGGTAAGAACTGAAGCCTCCTACCAACAGCCCCAGCCAAACCTTCAAAAGACCATAGCCCCAGTCGACATGTTACCATAGCTACATGAAAGACTGAGCCAGACATAACCCAGCTGAGCCACTCCCAAATTCTTGACCCACAGAAATTATAAGATGATAAATGTATGTTGTTTAAAACCACTGAATTTTAGGGATAATTTGTTAAACAGCAATAGATAACTGATACAACTATATACTATTTGATCCTTAGTGGGTGGGGGTGGGGAGGTAGAACAGGAAGAACTCATCATCAAGATTTTAGGGAGTGAAACTGCACGAGCACATGATATACAACAAAGATCAACATTCTGCCTATACTGGGTACCAAACCAAGGCACAACACAGGACAATTTACAATATACAGGATTCTCATGGAACCAGAATTTTCTACCTGAATGGCACTTAATAGAGCAGACAATCCTCATTTAAAAAATATAGAGAAACAGAGGTCAAGAGAAAATAGGTGATTTTTCCAAAGTTATCATATCCATTTAAGAGGGATCATAGTCTGACTTGGAGGCAATAGGCACACTCTGAGAAGTTATGAATGCCAGGCATCTCCCAGTGGTCCGGGTGGCAATCTTTCCTGCATGCTATCAATGTTGAGGGTTCACAGATATATCTGCAATTTCCAGAAAGCAAAACTGTCTGTGAAATTTCAATTCAGGATCAATATGTAAAACTGATTTAATTTTTGTTTAAGGAAAATTGTTGGAATCTTTTCTTAAACAAATCATAAGTACCCAAGACAGACAAAAAGTAAGCGTTGACTCATATTCAGCTACTTCTTGCAAACAATTGGCTTGCCATCTGACAATTCCAGACTTTGAAAGGAAGATTCTTGAATGTAAAGACTGACTGAGGAAGAATCTCTAAACTGGAAATATCCTACAGTGGCTGCTCATCTATTGAGCATTTTCTTTGGCTTTTAAAGAGTCCTTTTCCGAAATAGTAATAAGAGTTGGTCTTACTTTGTGGTGTCTCAGATAATTCCAGTTTGGTAAAGTCCCATACTTTAAATGATCTACGGCAATATGTTTTCAACAAGCAAATAGACAGCTTTAATACCAACCAGATACCCAGAAATACTTCAGGAAGAAGTTTTTGTTGAAGGCCTACTCTCTTTTCTCTATTCATCAACATCTTTTTACAAATAGTAATAGGACTCAAGTTTCATAAACTAGTCTTATAAATACAACTCTGACTCAGTCAGTTACTGTCTTCCTCTCCTTTTCAACCAGGTACCACTCTCCCCTTTGTTCCATTCCAGCCATATTGACTTTTTTGTTGTTGTTGTTGTTGTTGTTCCTAAAACAAGACAGGTTCTTTCCTACTATAGGGCCTTTGCACTTGCAGTTCTTTTTGTCTGGAATGTTCTGATCTTCTGGCTTTTAGAATATAGTTCAATGTTTCAATGTTTAAGCTTCAGTTTAAATGTCCTAACCTCAAAGAAGCCTTTCTTGATGATTGTAGACATCTCTCCCCTTCCTATCTGTGATAACCAGTTTTATGTGCCAACTTGGTCATCTAAAGTTCTCAGTTATTCGATAAAATACTAGGTAGGCTAGGTCTTGCTGGGAAGGTATTTTGTAGATGTGATTAGAGTCTATGGTTAGTTTACTTTAAGTAAAAAGAAGTTATCTTTCATAGTCTAAGTGGGTCTAATCAATCAGTTAAAAGGCTTTTGGAGCAGAACTGAGGTTTCCCTGAAGAAGAAGAAATTCTGCCTGTGGACAGACAACAGCTTCAGGTTGTGCCTGAGAGTTCTAGCCTACCCATCCTGAAAACCTGCCCTATGGGTTTTGGACTTACTTATTTGGCCCCCCAAATTGCTTAAATCAATTTCTTTTAATAAATCTCTTAATATAGATATCCTACTGGTTCTCTTTCTTTGGTGAAACCCTGAATGATACATCATCCCAGTTACTCTTTATCTCCTTAGTGCTAAGGTTGCCCATCTTAGGAAATAAAAACATAGGGTGCAATTTTAGGAAGTACACCTACTTAAAAAATGTGTTTTTTTTTATTTTACATTTAAATTTAACTGAACATTCTATATTTGATCTGGGAACCCTACTTGTCACAATTTGAACTTATCTTGCTTATGGATTTGCAAACTTATTTACTGTGTCTCCCTCATCTATGAGGGCATGGATCTTATATGTCAAGTTCATGGCTGTATACCCACTTCCTGAAATAGTGCCTGGCACAGAGTGGGTATTTAATAAATATGTCACCTGCACATTCATGCTTTCTGCCTTCAAAGCTCCAAATCATCCTTCACAAATAGAAATAAGGTTTCTGTTCATAGTAGTTGAGTTTATGGTTCAAATGATAGTGTCAGAGCATGTGGTCTTCTCATCAGTGGTTCCGTTTTCCATGTTGCTACCGTATTTGCACAGGAAAGTGTTAGTGTGATTATTTGACTATTATAAGAGCTCTTGGCTCTTATTATTATGTAAAAATGAGAAGAAAATGGGAAAACAAAAGTGCTGATAGCAGTGATAAGAGACTTATCTCATAAACTTAATATAATCACGATGACTATGGAAATTGCAAGGCATGCCAAATATGGCAAATCTTCAGGCTGAACAGAAGCTTATAGAATTTAGGCTGCTTGGCTGTTCAATTATGAAAGGAGAAAAGAGAACAATAATCAGAACATAATGGAGTGCTAAAGCTCTGTCACTGAGAAATGGCTGCAAGTTGAATGACAAACTTTTTCTTTCAAAATCTGGAGGCAGAAACCACTTTTAACAAGTAAATCTATTGTTTGATTTGGGCCATTGGCCTTTTGTTCTGACTGCAATTTAAGCCTCAGCTCAAGTGCCACCTCTTTCTAAAAGACTTTTCAGATGTCCCGCCATTCCACCCCTAAGAACCATTCTGTCTTTCTCTTCCCTGTTCTTCCAAGAGTGTAGTGTTTGCGACCGTTTGAAGCACATGTTCTCATTGTCTCTTATAATTGAGTTATCTGCTTATAACTCCATCTCCTCCCCTAGATAGCAAATTTCTTGAAAACAAGATATTTTATATACACCTCACACACATAAAAATACCCTAAAAAGAGCCTTGTGTATAGGGGATTCAGTTCTATGGAGGAAATTAATCTGGACTTGAAGTTAAAAGGCATAGGTTTGAGTACCAGCTCTGCCCTTTGAAAATTGAATGCCTTTTGCCAAGCCATTATATTCTCCACTGAGACACAATTTCCTCTCTGTCAAATGGGCATACAAATACATATTAAGGGACTTAATGAAGGTATGTGATTTCAAAATCTTCTCAAGAGTTGGAAGAGAATACAAAGCTCAAGTTTATATTGGGTAAGAATGTCTCTGGTTTCTGGTGGAGCATGCCTATCAACCTTACTCTAACTCCCTACAAAGTGGGATTAAAAATATCTGTTCCTGAAAGAATGATGTCCTCAATCTCTCCCACCCCCAGCTGCAGTGCCCGAAATCTTCACCATTACAGTCTCTCTTCTGAGCCAAAGCATCCTGTCTACTGACTCTAGGCTGAAATCAATGGGCTTCCAGACAGTCTTGGTAGGTAATGTGGGGGTGAAGAAAAAGTATCAGGGCCTGAGGACAAAGATTTCTGCCCTAGTTCTACCACATACCACCTATTTGATCCTCCCACCTTCTTTTGTCATTCAACCCCTCTTAGCTTGTTTTCTCATTTATAAACCATGCATGGTAACTACACTCACCCTCACAGGGTTATGAAGGCATGGTTTCTCAATCTCAGCACGACTGACATTCTGGTCCTATAATTCTTTATTGTAGAGGGCTGTCCTATACATTGTAGAATGTTTAGCAGCATCCCTGGCCAGTTGTGACAGCCAAAATATCTCCAAATATTCCCTGGGGGACAAAATCACCTGTAGTTGAGAATCACTGCAGTAAATGTCAAACTCAATAATCCCTATGTGAGCTCAATTTGAGAGCCCAATAAAAATGTTAGCTAAAATTATTTTCCCTTGATTCCAGGGATGATTAAATTTCCCTCTTCTATAATTCTTTAGTTCTTAAAAAATAGTAACAGCTAACAATAATTGAATGCTTTGTTATGTGGTGGGCTCTAGTATTGCCTCCCTCTACACATGAAAAATTAAGGCTCTGAGTGGGTACATGACATGTCTAAGATCACAGAATTACATAAAAGAGGCAAGATTTGAATTGATAACATATGACAGATTACTCTAAACCTGTGCTTTCAAACCATTAGTAGTTATCTCTAACTGTGTAACAAATTACCACAATTTAGCAAAGTAAAACAGCATGCATCTGTTGTCTCAGTTTCTGTGAATAAGGAGTCTGGGAATGGCTTAGTGCAGTTCTCTGCAACATTGCAATCAAAGTTTTGGCCAGGGTCTCATTTGAATGCTTGACTGGGGAAAGATCCACTTTCATGCTTACATGATTATTGTCAGGATCTAGTTCTTGGCAGGCTGTCAGTTAGAGAGCCTCAATCCTTTGCATGCCGTCAGCTAATGGCCACCGTCAGTTCCCTGCCATGTGGGTCTCACTGTAGGATAGCTCACAATTTGACAATTTGCTTCATTAAAGCCAATAAAGGAGAGATTCTATTAGCAAATGGACATTACAATTTTTTGTAATTTAATCATGGAAGTGACATATCATCATCTTTGCTCTATTCTATTGATTGAAAGCAAGTTGCTAGGCCAACCCACACTCAGGGAGTAGGGGGTCACACAGATGCACAATACCTGCAGGCAGGGATCATCAATGCCATCCTAGAGTCAGCCCACAATTCTCTGCTATTCTTCTGCCTGCTTAGCCCACTGAGCCACAATTAGTAGGACTTTTTCAGCTGTAAATTGCCTTTTGTTTATTTGTTTTGTTTTGTTTTAGATTATCCTAGCCTCTTCAGGCTGCTCTAACAAAATACCATAACCTGGGTGACTTAAACAACACAGTTCCAGATATGGAGAAGTCTAAGATCAACGTTCCAGGTGATTTGGTTCTGGTGAGGGCCCTCCTGCTGACTTGTGGCTGCCTTCTTGTTGTATACTCACGTGTCAGTGAGAGAGACAGAGAGAGAGAGAGAGCTCTCTGGTGTTTCTTTTTATAAGGACAATAATTTCATCTTGAGCATCCCACCCTTGTGACCTCACCTAAATATAATTATCTTCTAAAGGCTCCATTTTCAAATACCATTGCATTAGATATTATGGTTTTGATGTAGGAATTTTGAGGAGACAAATTTAGCATAGATGAAACTTTGTCAAAAAAGATGGCTGATGCTTTTCAGAAAGAGGGATGATGATTCTTTTGAAGTAAATAACTTTTTAATATGCTTCTTCTGTAATTTAAACCAAGGCTTGGCACTGGTAGATCCCAGAAACTGTAGGCAGGGTCAATGAAAAACATATTCATAGGAGCAGAAAAAAAGTTCCAAGAAATTGAAACCTAGGACAGGTAAACTTTAATGGGAATTGGAAAGATAATCTTAAACAAGGAAAACAGAAGTGTGTCTGATTAGGCAATATAACATAGAAACCTGCACTTTGGAGTTCAGTAGACTAGACCATTGAGTCAGTCTCTCCAAACAGCATTCTCACCTTGCAAACAGGGATAATAATAGTAATACTTGCCTCAAAAAGTTATGAGGGCTGAAGAAGGTAATTAATGAGAGCTGCTAACATAGTATATGGCTAGATAGTAGTGGATAAAATCTGTATTAGTTTACTTTGTTGCTAAAATAAATTACCATAAAATTATGGAATTAAAACAATACAGATTTATTATTTTATAGCTCTGGAAATCAAAACACTGTGATAATGGCAGACTTGTATCGTTTCTGGGGGCTCTAGGGGAGAATTTTCTTACTTTTTCCAGCTTCTAAAGGCCACTTGCATTTCTTGGTGTGTGGTTCCTTCCTCCATCTTTAAAGCCATCAATGTAGCATCTTCTCTCCCACATCTGATTCCATCCTTACATCTTCTCTCTCTTATTCTAATGCTCCCACCTCTCTTTTATAAGGACCCTTGCGAATACATTGGGCTAACCAGGATAATCCCTCCATCTCAAGAACTCCATCTCAATCCCTCCATCTCAAATAACTTAATCATATTTGCAAAGCCCCTTTTACACTGTAAGGAAATATATTCACAAGTTCTGGGGATTCGAATATGGATATCTTTGGGGGAGGGGCATTATTCGACCTACAACAATCCATTCTTTTTCCTCAAAGTTTCATGTCCATCTCATATGCATTGACCCCATTCCAAGGTCCCCAAAATGCTCAACGTCAACTCAAATCCACAGTCTTTTCTAAGTCTCATTAGCTCAAAAGTTTCAATCTCATCACCTATGTTATATAAATGAGGTGTGGATGAGGCTCTTGGTATGGTTCATCCAGGGGAACAATTCCTCTCCATCTGTGGACTTATGATACTAGCAAAAAATTTATCTATCCCTAGTGGGACAGACCCCACCAGATAATAGTTATAAACATCCTCATTCCATAAAAAGAGAAAAATGAAAGAAAAAAAAGTCATTGATGTGAAATGATTTCTAAATCCAAACAAGCAAATGCCATTTGATTTTAAGATCTGACCCCCAGATCTTAAAGAAGGGTAGCACTCATTTGAAGCTAAGTAGTTTTATCAGCCTGTTTCCTGCCAGTAGAATTTTGGGAGTCTGATAGTCTACTTTGTTGTTGTTTTCTCTACCACTCTCAATCCAAGCTGGTAGTGTTTCTGCTAAAATAACATTCTCAAAACTCTTGGATGTCTCCTGTGTATGTCATAAGGACTCATTCCATTTGACCCTCAAGCTAAATTTGTCCCATTATCTCTTTTTGTAAATAAAATTTTATTGGAATATAGGCACACCTGTTTGTTTATGTATTGTTGATAGCTACTTTCACAATATAATGGCAGAGTGAAATAGTTGTGAAAGACAGAGACAATGTGGCTGGCAAGGCTGAAACTATTCAGTATGGCCCTTTACAGAAGAAGTTTGCTGACTGGAACAGAGTAGAAACTTAATAAGTAGTAGTTTAAAAAAATGACAGGGTTGAGTGGGTTACAAAAGGAGTGCCATATGTAGGTAGTAAATATTTCAGAGGTTGCTGCAGGAGGTATGAGAAAGAAAATGAGAAAAGGTGAGAACTGAAGGAACAGGAGGTGATAGACTTCAAGAGTACACTTGATCTCTTGGTGTATTGCTTTGGAAGACTGGGGCTAGGGCAATTAAGCAGCAAAATTACAATGAAGAAAAATATTCAACCAAAGAAAGTAAGAGAAGAAATGCAAAGCAGGCTCAATTAAGACAGAAAGTCCCACCTAGAGTGGTGCATGAGTTCTTTATTTGCAGGGACTGTGTTGCTTCCTTGTTATCCTCCCTCTGAAGAGAATTCTGCTGTGAACACATAATGGACAGCATTTGCTTAATCCTATGTGCCAGCATCATGTTCCTAATAAGCCTTCCCCTCTTTGCCTTTACTCAGTGGAAATAAGAACATGTCAAGGGTGAGATTTGTGTGTGGATTTGAGGCTTTCACAAAAAGACAACTTGATTAGCCTTATTTAAAATATGATTGCTCCTTGAATCCCTGTGCATAAATCAATTTCAGATCATTCAGGTACCAGCTTGCCTGGTTACCGACTCAGTGTTCTTTGGCCAAAACAAAGCAGGGCAAGTAAGAAGCAAAGACACACTCAGGGTCCTAGACATTAATAGAAACTGATTTTCCCTTAAAAAGTAGCTCACTTTGGGAGTTGTAAGTAAGAAAAAAAATAAGCCATTCAAAAGAGGCTTTGAGACCACTAAATGGAGCAGGCCTGGCTATTAGAATGGAACTGGTTTGGGGTTTGGGGTTTGGGTGGAGATGGCCTGTCAAATTTTGTGGTTACTCCCTAAACACACACAAGCTATTTCAATATCAGATTTGAATATGCTTCAACTCCCCTGGTCCTCACTCCACAGCCGTTTCTCTTCCACAAACAACTAAGCTGAGAACCCAAGATAGTGCTAATAGACTTTCTGGGGTCAGCAGGCAATGCATTCTATTTCAGGAAATCATACCAAATCAAAATCATTTCAAATGAAAAGTGCCACTGGACAAGCAGAACAGCAAGTGCCTAACTCACACAAAACAGCTCAACCACAAAGCTCAGCCTTTCACATGTGGTGTCGACAACAGAGTCACTGCCTTAGAACATAGAGTTTTTCAATGGGATAAAAGTGTCGTAGTAAATTGGACAGAGAGAATTTTTCCCCACACAGTCATCACAAGGCATTCTGATATGCTTATAACTGACAACAATCTAAAGGAGTAGAGGATCCTAAAAGTGATTTCAAATACTTTAGAACCCAGTTATTATATGAATTATTAATGGTGAAACTCAAATTATCATCAAATATAGTTTGAGAAATCTCCCTGCACTGGCCCCCAAACCCTCATGCTTCAGTAAAAACTTGAAACATGGGGCTTGTTGTAGTGCTATCTTACCTTATTTAGGAGGTTGAGTTCTAAATTTTCACAAAGTTGAAAATAAGGTACAGTTAAAGTCGCTTTTGGAAAATCCCCTGCCAAGGCCCACAAACCCAGCAAGACGCTCAACTATATGAGGTTGGAAGTCATGCTCTCATGTGCCCATTGGGTGATGTGGGCAGAAGGAACAGCTAGCTGCACAGTTGAAACTGTTATTCCCCTTTCTTGCTCTTTTTGCTGAGGATGTGGGGGCGATTTCGCTCTAGCCAAGTGTGTAGGTTATGTAACATTACCTTAATCTGCTTCCCCAGGAGTGTTAGTCCCTCCTACAAACATGAAAAGTACTAGTGCACTTTTCGTAGGGAAAGTTCTTGACCACCAGATTTTCCACTACCTGATAATAAAGATTCACCACTATCTCATCAATCAAAATCACTACCCATGTACTCTACTACTTTTCCTTTCTCTTTCTCTCCTAAATAGACTGACTTGAGTATTTGAAGATCAGTAAGCCTTCCCTCTGTCTCCCTCTTTCTCATTAACATTTCCAAATGCAGTGCTTGAAGTTTCATATGAGAACAATGCCCTAAAATTTCAGACATCTCTAATACTCAAATTCTATGCTGATGCAGGAATTTGAGTATGGAAGAAGCCATCTCCCAGGCACAAACTGTTTTCTAGAAGTTAGAAGGTCACAGGTGGATAAACAGACTTTATTGTTCATACTCATTTAGTTAAAAGTGCCAGAAACCAACTTAAAGCTTAAATAAAAATGAGGAAGTTTTTTGACTCATGTAAATGAAAATTTGCATGTGGTACTGGCCCGTGATTCTAGTGATAAAAATGATAAGCCATGCTCTTCTCTCTCTCTCTCTCTCTCTCTTTCTCTCTCTCTCTCTCTCTCTCTCTCTCTCTCTGTCTCTCTCTTTCTCCCCCTCCCTCCCCCTCCCTCTTTAATTCTCAGCTGCTCTGTTCTCTGTGGGTTGGGTTCATTCCCTCCTATGATAAGAGGACTCCATCCATGTATGGGGGTTGGATGAGCTGCATGCTTTACTCATATTATTCTATCTTTGCACCTTCAGAGGAAAGAGATTTATCTATTTTGATACCCATAGATGATTTTGATAGGCTGTGCTGGTTCACATGCCTCCTCATCCCAATCACTGGGAATGAAGGGGTGAGTGGGACACTGTGATTGGGAGACCTCAATCCCATGCTCACCTCTCTGGCCCGAAGGGGAGGACTAAGGATTTTGACAGCCTGGCAAGTACCATATCAAATTTTATGGTGACAAGTAATTTCCCAAAAAAAGATGACATGAGAATGCAGGTACAAATATAAAAGAGGAAGGAATGCTAAGGAAGAAATAACAAATATTCACCTCAGGGTATAAGAAAAGCAACATGAAAGTCTTTTCCACTCTACATTTAACCAAACATCTTAATGAACCTGTGGGTTCTGATGACTTTACCAGTATTATTTATATTAACTTGCAACTAATCCATATCATTTTAACGACCGGCTCCAAATAGTCATCCCTGAACAGAAATCCACAACTTAGAGAAGGCAGGGAAGCTATGTATCTCCAACTCCAGTATCCACTCACTTCATAAGTAAGGTTTTGCAAATTTTCTAATTGTAGTGGTTTACCCTTAAAACAAAAACAGAAACCCAATACCATAATTGCTTGCTATACATGTAGTAATTTCTTTTGGCAGCTCCATGTACCACTTACGTTATCTACCATCTACCACAGTATGGATTGAACATTTGCAGAGTAAGCATACTGCCACAATTTCAGACAGCAAGTCATCAGCCAAAGGTCATGCTAGTCTTTGTTCTTTTCTCTTCCTGCCTCCCAGGACGTGTGGTCCTTGGGCCAGCTGCATCTGTATCACCTGGGAACTTATTTGAAATGCAAATACTTGGATATCATCCCAGGCCAACTGAATCCCAAAAAGAGAGTGGAGGCAGCATTGACCTGTGTTTTAACAAGCCCTCCAGGTAATTCTGATGCTAAAATATGTGGAATTCTGCCTTATATAATTATCTATTATCATACTGACCTCAGAACTTTGTGCTTAATACTTCCTTTTTTTTTTTTTTGGTTTACTGCTCACAAACTCCTCATTGCCTACATAATAAATTATACCTCAGTTTAGCCACTCGAAAAGACCTTAGCAATCCCATCTTCCAAACTTATTACCTATTAATGTGTTTACTGTTATGAATCTTATTTATTTATTGAGCACTAATAATGAGCCAAGCACTCTGCAAAGTCCTAACATATATTGTGTGTTTCTCAACTCAGGTTGCATAACAAACTAATCCTGGTGACAATTCTAAGGGGTGAATACCATTAGAAAGCAGAGGAACTATTGAGGGCTGAGGAGTTGCTCTGTGGCTGAATAGGAGCAAAGATTTGTAGCCAGGTTAGGGGGGTACTGATTGCTAATCTAAGGAATCTGCACTAGATTCTTGCATCAGACTCTAGCAATGCCCTGCCCATATCCACTCAAATCCCTTTACCATTTCCATGCCTGAGGTCAGGTGAAGGTGGGGGTATGGGACCTAGCAGGCACCTCTGGGTGAGCCAGTTCCAACCCTCTGGAGAAAGTTTCAGATGGGAGCCTTCAGCCCCAAACAGTGCAGACGGCAGCTGGGGGACGAGAGGAAAATAGTCCCTGTGGAATCTGGGCAGGCACCCCAGCCTCTGGTATACTAGGGAGACTCCAGCTGCTGAGGCCCTGGAACTAAGGCAGTGAAGATGTAGATCCACGTTGGGCTGAAGATATAGGTTTGAGATTCATCCAAATACAGGGGATATTAACACATGGGAGTGGGTGAGATCACCTAGACAGAGCATGGAGAGTTCAAAGAAAGAGGCCAGAAAACAGAGATTGAAAGAAATCTAAATTAAGATCAGTGTGCCTGAACTTGTTCAATTAGGCTGCTCTTGTCACTAGATAATTGTCATCCAGAGTGAAAGCTAGTGCCTTGAGGAGTTTTGATAAAACTTGCCCCCAAGTCTCCAATATTCTTCCCTGCCACCACCACACACAAAAAATAATTCTTTAGGGACTGAAAAGAGTCCTACCTCCTACATGGCTGAGGTTCATTTTAATAGGGGACTCTTAAGAGATGTAAGGCCTTTACTCAAAAAATGTGACTAGTGTTGATTCAGAGCTCAAGCTCTGGGATTTGACTCTCAAATTTGGATTTCAACTCTACTACTTATTTAATGGAGAGACCCTGACCAAATTACTAACTTTTTTAAGCCTCAATTTTCTCCTCTGTCAAATAGGAATAACAGTACCTATCTAAAAGAGCTGTTAAGAAAATATAATGAGATGCTAAATGTAAAGTGCTTAGGACAATGCTGCACTTTTAGTAAGTGTTCTGTCAATGATTGCTACATTTGGTCACGTACTGTGACCAATGGGGGTGGAATAGGGGTGGTATATGTGGTCAGGTGAGACTCTTAAGTCACCTCTGAATTACTGAAAGAAAAAAGCATGAGCTCTGGAGACAAAATAAGTTCTAATTCTGGCCATGCCACCTACTAACTCTAAGAGTGTGTGCTTCAGTTGCCTCTCCTGTAAAATAGGGATGTAAATAGTACCTATCAAACCCGTGGGAATTATTACATGAATTTAAGTAATGCATATAATATTCTTAGAATGGTGCCTGACACTAGATGAGTGCTCGAGAAATGCTTATCATAATGACAATTAGCTCTTCTACCCCTCCTAACCTGACCTAGCAAGGGCCAACCTTACAATGCACATAGCTCCATTCATTACGTTAGGATTCCCAAATGTAATAGTCAATGGAGATGTTATACTAGGAAGATTGGAAGATGAATAGAGAAAAAAATAACTATGGCATTTGTTGCACAACTAGCTTGACTCTCTGTCTGCAGGGGCCCATCTTTATCAAACAGTCTTTTGATAAACCACAGGGCTCTCAGTTGGAAGTCAAGCATTGACTTACATTTTAGAGTAACCCACATAAACTGAAGGACCCATGAAATCCAGTCTCTGGGCAATAGCCTGTCCAAAGAAATACAGATACCGTCAGCGCTGAGCTGATCAAGGGAAGGTTTTGATGGTGAGATACCCAGTTGAAAGAATGCACGAGGAGCCGACATGAGAATGAAAAGGCAGGCATCAACTTTATTGCAGGAAGTGAGCACTTCTGAACTAGGGGACCGCATGGGCATTATATATGTCAGAGAACAATAGTGGCATTCTGCCACACATCTATAATAAACAATAAGCTGAGTCATACTTACGTAAGTTAGGCACAGGCACCCTACTACATTAATGTAACATTTTAAATCTGGAGTCCTATCTTTAGCTGTGAGCCTGGATCACAGCCAGACCTGGGACCTACATTCCACCTCTATGGGGTAGCAGCATGGGATCTAGACTGGAGAGCGCTACCTTGGGCCACAATCCACAACAACAATAAAAAGAACAACAAAATACTACCAGGCTACAGGTAACAAGGGCTAGGGCAGCTACTGTCCACCACAGGAGGACTCCAAGGTATTCCATCAAGTTGCCAAGGGGTCTTCTCCTAGGGCATGGATGGCTTGGACTTCAGTATCCATTTCCTGGAGAGCTGCCTATGCCTGCTCGGCATGATCAGGAATGTAAACACAGCATTCTACATGGAGTAAGGCACAGGTGCCACCCTGGGTAGCAGTTAGGAGATTAAGGGCCATGTGGCTTTGCAGTACTTTCTGTGTTTACATGGTTTGTCCATTAAAAGGGTTATAGCCTGATACGTAGTGTTCAATGCCTGTGCGATGTGCTGGGCTAAAGCTTCTACCTACAATTCTACATCTATGGATCCCACCCCTGGAATGAATAATGCCAGGGGGTAGAATCACCATGCTGCCTGTTTCTGCCAGTGCCAGCAGTGATATACAGGGTCCCAATTGCCAGGCAAATGGAGTAAAGTGGATAATAAGCATCCAGCTAAATAAGGACATCCCCAGGTACAATGGCCAGTCCAATCAACAGACAAGTAGGGCCAGCTATAGTGCCCGTAGATCCAGAGGTACCCTGCAGATAGCCAGTCAGTAGTCTCTGTACAACATAATGTTGTCCATTCCACCAGACCTTGGAAATATTAGCAAGGGTGGTGTTAGCACACAGCTTGGTGGTAGCCACCCCATAGTACAATTGGGCACAGATCTTACTTGCTTTATGCAATGAGGGGCCTGCTCTCACAATTCCACATGTTCTCCCGTCAGCCATCCTCACCCATTGGAAATGGCATAGCCTAAGAGGGGCGGGGAATTGCAATGATCATGGCAGATCAGAGCTTTCATGGCCTGCCGTCACTGGTCCCATTCAGGTGTGGTGTTCCAGGTGTGCAGTCACATCCAGTTCTCAGCGGTAGCCAGAGTGATGTGCCATGGCAGTCCCTTGGCTGCTTCCACTGGTAGTTCAGTACACACCCCACAGTGGGAAACACTATAGACAGCAGCAAACACATGAGCCCAAGACATGACACTGTTCACTGTTGTCAGCCTGGGTGATAGGATAGAGCAGACAAAGGGACCGTTAGGGGCAAGTCCCGTCTCTCCGGGT
Source organism: Eidolon dupreanum (assembly GCA_028627145.1). Taxonomy (NCBI): domain Eukaryota; kingdom Metazoa; phylum Chordata; class Mammalia; order Chiroptera; family Pteropodidae; genus Eidolon; species Eidolon dupreanum. Next base: position 63,840,683 of record CM053507.1, read on the forward strand.
GGACGCAGGCCACCTGCCCATCTTGAGGTAGAAGGGTGGCCAGGAGAGAAGCTGCCCCTGGCCTGTGGTACCAGACAGTTTCTCCAAGGGTGGCAGGCCAGGGGGTCTCCACCATCGTCACATATAAAGAGAAATGGGCCAGAGGCTAAGGACAAAACTCCCCATTAACAGTGAACCCTCCGTAGTCATCGGGACTGACACTTGCAGGAGTGTGGGCCAAATGCAAATCCAGAGTTCTAACCGCAACCCACTGCATAAGCCCTGTCCTCAGAACTCCACTAGGCCAACCATAGCTCTTGTGTTACCTGTATAGTCCAGGGCCATGACCAGGTGTTCTGTTTACCTGCTGCCAAAGGTTCTGAGGCTGGCAAGAGTAAAATTCCCTGGTAGACTTGGGGCAAGAACTGTTTAGCAGCAGTGCCTGGGCATACTTTGATAGCCAGTGGCAAGCCTGCTACAACCCTGTCAAGGAGAGACAACCCCCTTCGCCGGAGTTGCTCATTCATTTAACCTTTGGGAGGTTAGTATAGCAACAGTACCAGCCTGCGCCCAAGGCGCGCAGTTTGTCTTTTAGCAAGCCATTGAACCGCTCTACCATTCCAGCTATCTGTGGGTGATAAGGAACATGTAACTGCCACTGTACATCATTGGTGTGGGCCCAGGTCTGCACCTCCTGTCCAGTAAAATGAGTGCCTCTGTCACTGGAGATTAATAAGGGTCGGCCATTGGCCGCTGCGAGGTATTCCAAAGCGGTCACAGTATGGCATCAATCAGCAGCTGCCACTGACCATGCAAACCCTAGGCTGGTAGCCGTGTCCACACCTGTGAACACATAGCTGTGTCCCCAGTCTGTGGGTAAAGGCCTTATGTAGTCAACTTGCCATTCTTGGAGTGGCTTAGCCCTGTGGGGCACCACCCCCGGGGGACTCTTTACCCACTGTCTCTCTGGGTGCTGCTCAGCTATCCAGGGGTATTGTGACACGGCAACTTGTGCTTGTGCCCAGGCCAATGATAGCCCCCAATGCTTTGCTCCATGTTCCATGGTATGGGCCCCTAGATGCCTTAGTTTTCGTGGAGCCAGGGGCCAATGTCTGCTGGAATTGGTGGTACACAGGCGGAGCAGACTTGTGCCAGTGCATCCACTGCATCATTGCCCAGGGCCTGTAATGGTCAATGGCCAGGGACAAGGTAAAGGGTGGCACCCTGCTGAAGACTTCGCTTCTAGAGGTCTTCCCACAATCCCTGGCCCCATAGGGGACAGTGGCCTATCATCCACTCCTGGGCAGCCCATCGGGACAGCCATGGAGTTAGATTACAATATGTGGCCCATGTGCACTGGGCCAGTTTCACTCATGAGGACCAACCACATAGTGTGAAGCTCTGCCTGTTGGTTGGATTCCCTAGTACCAGTCTTATACTAGAAGGTTTCTGTAGACAGCTGTAATGCCATGTCAACCTATGACGTGAGCCATCTGTGTGTCAGGCGTCCTCAGGGATGAGAGCCTGGCCCTCTACACAGGGACTCAGTACATCCCCCATCTCAGCAGGTTCCACTAGGAGTTCTGCTTGAAACTACACTGGTCTTAGTAGGGAGTGCGGTTGACCTGACATGGGGCTTGCAGAGAACTACACCTGCTACTCCAGGTATGCCCCCACTTGGTCAGTGTAGGGGTCTGTGCAATTCCCACGTGAGGAATCTTCACCCAAGACCTCAGCCACCTCTCCGTGGGGTATGTGGACTACATGGTAATAGGATTAGGGCAAGTGATGGCCTCACTGGCCAGAAGGGCTGCATATATGGCAGCCAGTTGTTTTTCTATCAGAGAATATTGCACTTCTGTGCCTTTCCATAACTAAGACCAGAAGCCTATTGGCACCGTCTGGGAACTGTGCTTCTGCCACAAGTCTCATCCAAACCCTGCATCAACCACCTGCACCATAAGTAGGAATGAGAGGGCTGGATCTCCTACGCATAGAGTTTGGGCTTGTGCTACAGCTTGCTTTGTAGCCTTAAAGGACTCTTCTATCTCGGGGGTCCAATCCCATTGGGCACCCCGTCACACTAGATGATGCAGGGGTTGCATCAAGGAGGCTAAATGAGGAATGAACACTCTCCAAAACTCCAGCAATCCCAAATAGGTTTGGAGATGCTTCACAGTCTCAGGTCAGGGATATATGCCTGTATTTTATCAATCACTGCCTCTGGCATTACTTTTGTCTTACCCGAACTTATGACTCTCAAGACTTTGATAGAGAACCCAGGTCCCTGGACCTTGTCCTCATTGACTGCCTGACCCTAGTCGGAGAGAGCTTCTTGCAGGCTGATTGCCACTGCTTCTAGTTCTGTAAGAGAATCAGAGGTTAGCATTATACCATAAGTGTAATGATACAAATGCACCACAGGTGGCTGTTTCCATGTGGCTAAATCTTGAGCCATGAGACCCTGGCACAAGGCAGGGCTGTGCAGATAGCTCTGGGGAAGGATAAGGAATGTCCATTGTCACTTTTCCCAGGTGAAGGCAAACTGTTCTTGACTTTCTGGGGCTATGTCAATAGAGAAAAAGGTATTTGCCAAGTCTACCACATAATGGTATCTTCCAAGTTCATGTGACAACTGATCCATGATGTCCCTGATGTTTGGTTTGGCAGCATGCAGGGGTGGTGTAACCTTATTCAGCTCCTGATAGTCAACTGTCATGTGCCAGGAGCTGGTCAGGCTTCTTCACTGGCCACACGAGGGAGTTGCACAGAGTATGAGTAGGACAAATGACCCTGGCTTCTTCTACCTTCAGAATGGTGCTTTGTATTCACTACCTGGGGCAACACCAACAGTGCATGGTGTGGATATCTCCGGATAATAATTTTCGCCACCTGGATATGAAGGTGAAATTCACCAGCAGTGGTATTCACAGTCAAGCCTCGCAAAACATCAATCCCCAAAAGTACTCCCGTATGGGGGATATGTACACTTGGTATGTCCGAGGAGGCAATCTGCCAATACTCAATGCCACAGGGACCTTCCACAAGCGAATGATTAGACTCCCATAGCCTTCTATGGTTGCAGTAGGCCCAGAAAACGTGCCCAGATTCCCATAGAGCAGGGAGCTGTCAGCACCTGTGTCCACAAGGGCTAATAACCTCTGTACATTGCGGGGGAACGAATGTATAGTCAGTTGCACACGTGGCCTCAGGTCAACCAGCCCCCCCACCAACTGGATGTCCCTGCCAAATTCCTAATCAGGGAGATAATCGATCAGTCACACCTCATGGGTTGTGGCTTTCCCGGGAACAGGAGTGAATTGCTGGTCAGGGCACAGCTGATTCCACAGCGCCAGCAGCGCTTCATTAGGTTGCTGCTTAATCTTTTCTGCAATGACCCCTGTGGCAAGGAGATCAAGCCACATTTGCCGGGGGCTCACTTTCACCACTGATTGGGTTGGAAGCTTCCCTGCCCCTCCTTTTCGACCACACTTCCATCCGTGCACTGGCTCATTTGGGAGTGCAGGGGGTGGTATAACATGCACTTGGGTGGAACGCTCCTTGTATTTCACTTCCACATCCCCCAACTTTGCCGTGGCAGACATTACCTTGTGGATCTGCCTATCCATGTAAGGGGCCAGCAGCACTGCCATGGTTCCAAAAGTACCAGCTGGGCCAGAGGTCAAGATCAAGTCCTTCATATGGGTTGTAAATACTCCCTCATCGGACTAATGTACTGGGCACGAAACATCATCTGTCACATGCCCATTTCCCAAATTATCTGAACCAGATCTAAGTAAGGGGTCCATCTGCTCACTGTCTCTGGCAGCTCTCTCTAGTTAGCCCACACTGTCCGTACAGCTGACATGAGCCAGTTAATGAGGGAGTGGTTGCCGGCATCCTAGGCTGGACGCACCACGTTCTGGAGATGCTGCCTGAGGGATGGTATCACCATTACAGAGGCCAGCTCAGACATCTCTTCTGGAGGTAATTCAGTCCCTTCAGCCCTGTCATCCCACAGCTGCAGCAGCCACCCCGGAACCATCTCCCCGGGCTCTCTGCCATACCTGTTTCTTAAAGGGGTATACTGGATCAAGGTGGCATGCTTTTTAGCCTGGGGGGCACCACCAGCTTGCGTCCCCCAAGGGCCAATGGCTGCGCCTGCTGTGAAATCGCTGGCGGGCTCCCAGACCAGGACGATGGCAGCAACCCATCAAGGCTCTGCATCATGCGTTCTGCTGCCGCCAGCGCCTTTTCAGTTCTTCTTCCTGACACTGCAGTTGTTGCACCCTCTGAGCCTGGTCCTGAACCTCCAGGCTGGTCTGCCGTAGCACCGCCAGGAACATCCAGGCCACCTGATCCGCTGCCTCCCAGTGCGCAGTAAGGACATTTAGCTCTAGCAACTCCAGGGCTTTTTGGACATCCTCTGGACGTGGCTTCACTCCATCCCAATCCTCCAGGGATGTGGCCATGGGATACCACTGGGAGGCAGAGGGCTACATGTCCTCCACCCAGGTCTCCTCCACTCAGGACTGTCCAGAACTCTGAGGGCTATACTTTCCTCATCCTGCTGGCTATGCCATGTGTCAGCGTGGGGCTGATCGAGAAGGGAAGGTTTTTGTGGTGAGACACCCAGTAAAAAGAATGCTCGAGGAGCCCACATGAGAATGAAAAGGCAGGCATCAACTTTATTGCAGGAAGCGTGCACTTCTGTGCTAAGGGACCACATAGGCTTTATATATGTCAGAGAACAATAGTGACATTTTGCCACACAAGCATAATAAACAATAAGCTGAGTCATACTTACGTAAGTTAGGTGCAGGTGCCCTACTACATTAATGTAACATTTTAAATCTGGAGTTCTATCCCTATCCGTGAGCCTGCATCACAGCCAGACCTGGGACTCACAGACATAGCCAAAAGTAGTCTCTCAAAAACAAGATTGCAGGGGCTCCCACTCACAATCTACTGCAGCCTCTCTGCCCCTTTTCCCACATCTGACAACTGCTCTAGAAACTTTGACTTTTCCCAATTCTTCATTCTCAACCTTCTAATACAAATTCCACTGACACCCAAGCTTCAGGATCCTTGAAGACCTATTGCCCTTCTTTCCAATTTTCCAGACATCCTTCTACAGCACAAAATGTTGGGACAGTGTTGGCAGAAGTAACTCTCAGCAAAGGGCCAAGGGGAGGAGGAACTGCTGGTGAAGACAAAATCCCCCTTACCTATAAGGGTACAGTTGGGTGAGGGGAGGTGAGAGACAGCTAGGTGCTATGGTCTTAAACCACTCCCTGTCTTGGGGCAGCTGCTGGACAGGCCTTCCTTAAGCTACCCACATAGACCAATATTTTCTGGCCTCAACCTTTGCTTATGCAGCTCCCTTTGCCTGGAATGTTGTCTCCCACTCTTGCCCTTAGCTGGTTACTTCTCAGTCTTTGTTTCCACACAAATGTCTCCTCTTCAGGGAAGCCTTTGCAAATCAACTTATTCAAGTGTCCATCCCTCTCCCAATTCTATTTTCAGCCACTGGGGTTTGTTTTTATTTTCTTTATAGCATTTACCATAATTTGTGATCATTTAACTTGTTAATTTTCTTCATTTTTTTTCCTGTCAGCCTCAGCCTCTGTAGAATACAAACTTCATATCAGAGTCAGGTACTTAGTAGGATTCTCAATGAATAGTTATGAATATAAATGAATAAATGAAGGATTGCTCTAAGTCTTCAACTCACTAGCAGCTGTGCGACCTTAGAAAAATCACTTAACCACTCTGGGCTTTATTTTCCCTTAAAGGGGATGGTAAAACTCACTCTGACTTCCTCCTGAGATAGTCATGAGGACCAATCTCATAAAACAATCACGAAACGATTTCAAAATTCAAAGTATTACTATTTAACAGTATCAACTGAGCCTCAACAGCTGAAATGTTGTAAAGATTTAAACAGCATCCAATAACATATATTGATATATAGTAGGAAGCATTTTGTTGGTTCATTCTCTCATTTTGCTTTTTCACCCTTTCACCTGCTTCTACACCCTGGTAATGTGCAAGGAGAGCACCCAAAAGATTATGTAAGTAAATAAATGATCTGTTTGCTGAAGGCTGGCCCTCACCTCCTGTCAGCTGGCGAAGTGGCTGTCGAAATGGAGTACAGCTTTCTAGCAGGCAAATGCCATCACTTCCCACTGCTGGTGTGGCCTACCGTTATCTAGATCACACTGCATTATCATCCTGCTGGCAGCACCACACATCCCCTGGAGGTAATGAAACATCCCCTGGCCTTTCCCAAAAGAAGGAAGGGTTTTGTTGAAGGGACTGAATTTTTCCATCCTGCAAAGAAAAACAACCTACACCTCAGCCTCATGACACTGTAGCTTGGCTATTATTTAGCTGACAAAATGCCCACTTTTCATATTTGTACCTGGAGTCATGAATCAGTCACATCTGATTGCCGAGCTCTTTTTGCATCAGGATTTTTAGGGAGTGTGTTCCTACTGCCTTGGCAGGAACTGGTGGGGAGGGTGGGGATCAGAATAACTCCCCTGCATTCTGTTCTAGCAACTGAAACAATCATGCTTCTCACATTTCTCCTTTTCCTTCCACTCATTTGTGTTCTACCCACAAATTGTGCTTATCCAAGGCTTAGGAAGATATAGCCATGTTCTCAATTTTTAAAAAAATGATCAGAAAATAATCTAGATATACTTCCTCATGTGTCCAGCTGAATATATCTTAGTTTTGTCCTATCCAAGGAGGTAGCATTGTCTGTATTGCCTGCAGCATCCAAAGGAAAAAGTGATTATCATCCCTTTCCAGAGTGTTCTAGAGTGCAATGCTGTCCAATAGAACTTTCTGCAGTGATAGAAATAGTCTATACCTGTACTGTCCAATATGGTAGCAACTAGCCACACTTGAAATTGAGCACTGGAAGTGTGGCCAGTGCAACTGAGGAGCTGAATTTTTAATTTAATTTAAATCTGAGTAGTCACATGTTGTTAACGGCTACAATATTGGACAGTGTGGTTCTAGAGGAGTGCTTTTCAAACCTTAATGTGTACAGAAATCACCTTACTAAAATGAAGATTCTGAATCAGGAAATCTAGGATGGGGCCTGAGACACTGCATTTCTAACATGCTCCCAGGGATGCTGGTGCTGCTGGTCACTGATTCAGCCTTTGAGTTAGGGCCTGTGATTCTCAAACTTGATTGCACATTGGGCTTTTCTGGGGAGCTTTAAAATATACTAGAGGTTGATATAATTGGTCAGAATGTGATCTGGACATGGAGACAATTAAAAAGCTCTCCAGGTGACTCTAGATGGGCAGCTAAGGTTGAGAACAACCCATACTGCACCACAAATGACCTGGATAATGCCTTTTAATATAACCCATCATCTCAGGGAACAGAGCAGTAGCTTTATAATAACCTCTGAGGGTATCTTATTGATACATACCTAAGCCTTTAGGGAATTTAGACTGATTTTGGCCATCCTGACTAAAATGGGAAACACATTTTTGACAGCCAACCCAATTAGACCAGGTGTGACTCCGGAGAACCAGATAAGGTAGGCAGTATAGAGCTGGGAGGTCCATGGGGATCACCCTGGGAGATAGCAGTCTGTATCTGCCTGCTCCTCTCTGGCCCCCAACTGGGATTCTGTCACTCCAAGGCCTCACAGTTTTGGGTCTACCCTACTCTTTCTATTAGAGTCTAAAGGCAGTAGGAATTCATGTGATAGGCTCTAGAGTCAAAATACCTGGGTTTGAATTTTAATTCTTCTGCCCATTAGATTTGTGATTTTTACAAGTTACCTCAACTACCTGGGCCTTGATTTTCCCATCTCTAAAATGAGGACAACTATAGTACCTTCCTCCCAGAGTTGTATGAAGATTAGAATAGTTCTCAGCAGTTCTAAGTGTCAGCTGTTATTACTACTCCATCACATTTCTGTCCCATGCTCTGTGTTTGAATCTCACCAAACTCCTTTTAATCCCTTAAGCCCACCATGCTTCCATTCACTCCAGGGCCTTTGCTTGTGCTTGTGTTTCCTGCATGAAATCAGTTCCTTCTCCTTTAGGCCTAGTTAATGCCTCCTCATCAGGCCAACGGTCACTTTTCTGAGAAGTCTTTTGTCTCCAGTCCTTCTCAGCTCAATGTTTACTAGTGCTTGGTATGGTTTGTTCATTCATTAAACAACATCGGAGCACCAACTATGTGCCATATACTATTCTCAGCTTCGAAAATGCTGCAGAGAACTAAAAAAAACTTAAAAAAAAGGAAAAGAAAAATTCTTATTTTCATGAAGTTTACAATTTGGGATAGTCTGACCATAGAAAAGCAGACAAGAGAAAAAGGAGTGTGGGTGGCCATGGAGGTCCTCCAGGAAGATTAATGATTGTCCTCTATACCCAGAGGAGGTTTGGAGCAAACCAGGTAGATATCTGAGGTAAAAGTATTGCAAGCAAATAGAATAGCAAGTGCAAAGGCAAAACTGCCTTTGTGAATATTTTGTGAATCATTAGATTAATCTCTAACATGCAACATTAATTATAACCTCCTTGGTGGGGGTGGGGGAGTGGGAATCACACATTTTTGTTTTCAGTACCTGCTTATTTGGCATGCACTAGGCCCTCATTCACTGTGTGTTGAATAAATGCACTCACAGTTTTCCAGAATTTCTGGATAACGTGTATTGTGGGACAGGGGAGAAGAAGTGGTTATGTATTCACTGAAAAATCTGCTGCCATTTTCACTCCCTCTTACTCGTTGAAAATAACTGTGGGGAGAAAAATCTCTTGAAATGTAGTACAATTTTTCCCCCTTCCTTTGAATGATATTCCTTCTACCCAGCCAGAGGGATCTATCGCTCTGAAGGAGATTAGGATTGTGCAGCAGGAATACAGAGAAAAAGAGTTGGTGTCTAGATTTTAACTCCCAAAATAGGCACTTGAAACCCATTTTCGAGAATTCAAGTCATGAAAGGCAATGATTCTGATATACAAAACTGATGTTTGTGAAAGGAAACATTTAATAGCTCTCTAGAAATGTTTTTTCTTCTTTCTCCAAATCAAAAGGCAAAGCTGTAAAGGAAGAGTGCATACATTTTTCTGCAAGAAATAGATTCAAAAGCAAGTAGATATGGGGGAGGACCCAGATTAGTTGAGAAGGAGAAGAGATGAGGAGCTGGAGCAGGTGGGGCCAATGGAGCCTACAGAGCAACTCAGGGACAAGGCTTTCAGCCTCAAGAGGTAACCTGGCCCATTGTGTCAATCAGGGTACCTACAAATTGTTCGACTCTTTAGTAAGGAGACCATTAACAAAAGTGTGAGCAGGATGAAAGGAACCATTAAGGGAGGTGAAGACACCTTGAGACAGGAGGCTCTTATGTTCCTCAGCATGAAGAAGCAAGAAAGGCCAGTGTTTCTGATCCCAGGGAGGGCTGGCACCCAGGAGGTGGAGGACACCAGACCTACCGCCTGAGCACTTGTATGGAGGCAGGAAGGAGCAGGGCAGAAAAGATCCACCTTCCTCTCCTCCCTCCTCTGAACCCCTGCTGGTGCCACTTCTTGGCCCAAGTACCTATTATCTAGTAGGTGTTTTGGGGGCCTATGTACTACACCCCTGGGCCTTCCGCTGAACTCAGACACAGCCACAGTGAAATTCCTCACATCCAACCTACAGCATATCCACTTTCTGCCCGGGGTTCTTTCTGAAGGTGAGGAGCCCTCTCATACAGTGCAGAAGTGAAGCTGAAGATTATGGGGCATTCAGAGCAGTTCATGGACAAGAGCCTCCAAATGGATAGTTTCTAGGGCACATCTTGGACCCTTCTTAGAGGTCCCAGGACAATCTTTGGTTTTGACAATACACCCTTATATTGACTTTCTCTCCTTCCCTGTTTCTTCACTCCAGAGTCCTGAGACCAGCTCTGCCACAGATTGGGTTCTCTGGAGGCAGATTCTGAAGTGGAATTTGGGATGCAATCAATATCTGCGAAAGGAAGAAGAAGCAGGTTTGGGCAGAGGGATAAACTGAGACATGATGCAAAATTAACAAAGCCTCAGGAAACTCAGCAAGGAGTTTGTAGCAAATCCTGGGTGTCTCCTGTGGGGCTGAATGGCCACCTCCATCTCGTTCAGTCTCTGTGAGTGACATGAGGATGCTATCTGCCTGGGAAGGGCAGGCATGACCTCGGGCAACACAGAAGCTCTTACTCTGCAGCAGGGGTAATCCATCCTTCCCTGAAGTGGGGATCTGAATGGTCATCTTCATGTATGTCACAACCTTCAAGAAACTAGCAGTACTCAAGTTCTGACCTGAGGCTCTGCTTTTGGAGAAGCCCAAACAAAGACAGTGGGTGAGGCACTACTGGGGTCAGCCTTCAGGGGCACTGAGCAGGAGAAGAAGTGCAGAGAACAACTTTGGGGGCAGGAGACCAGCACGTCTATCCAACAAGTGCAGCTCACAACCAGTGCTGGGGAGCCCAGAGAAGTCCCTTCTCTTGGACCGAGCTCTCCCACTATTAAATCGCCTACCTATGTCTCATGGCAAACCCATGTGTATACTTAGGACACTCAGAGAACTCAGCAAGGGACAGTCTTTCTGCCTTTCCTCAGGAAGAACTAAGTAGAACCTGCTGATATCTTCTTTCAACTGCCACCTGAGCTAGAGTGTTGTGAACTCTACCTTCATTTGGGAATTGTCCAGTTTATATCTTTTACAAAATGACAATAAAGAAAGCATCACTTAGTGAGTACTTGCTATGATTTTTGGCACCATCCTTTGCCTTTATCATATTTACTTGACTTAATAGATGAGAAAATGTGACTCAGAGAAGTTCAGTAACATATCCAAAGTCACACAGCCAAAACAAAACAAAACAAAACAAAACAAAACAAACAAACAAAAAACAGCAGAGCCAGGATTAAGAGACATCCTGACTGACTTCAAATTCCATGCAGCTGGCATTATGAGGCACTGTTTCTTTAAGTTCTCTACCCACATATTTCCCCCATCACACCCTCTGAGGCAAAGCAGTAGGCAGGGCTGGTGACTGTTCCTCTTCATTCAGGATGACCAAATCAGGCCAGGAACCAAGCTGGATTTTCAGACACTTCTTGGGCACTATCTGCCTGTCTTTAATCTCTGCCTTCTTCAACATTGTTTTTCCTTCTCTTGCCTCTTCTAATTTTTCCCCACATCTTTTATGGTGATCCACTGTACAGAGGGTGATTTACAGTCTCTACTTTCATCTCCCTAGAGTTTTTAAAAAGTATGATTAAATTGGATGCAGTGCTTCACCAACCTGTCTCTGATTGCCGCCCTTCTCCTTCACCTAGTGATGCATCATACTATGCTCATATGGGTTCATGATGGGCAACTTAATCTGCCATTAAACCCACTCTGGGAGTACCTCCTTGCTGGTCACCTTGGCCATAGGTTTGCTTGCTAAATCATGATCTGTGTGGTGGTAACCGTCCTGAAATTGATGAGGGTCCTAGGAGAAAGGACTTTCTTTCAGCTGATGTCACAAACTCAAATGCTGATGGGGCCAGAGAGGTAATAGAAGTGACTAAAGCCAGTATGTGGGGACTCTAGTCATCCATCTAAAGGGCCAACCCCTTCTCAGCTCCTTGGATTGTTGACTTGGGAAATCTCAATTTCTTGACACAATCCAGGCATGCAGAATTTTATGTATAATCTTTCCCTTTTAGAAATGTCAGCATCTATTTATAAACATTTTCGTAAACACTGGGCAGGCCAAATAAAACATGTCAACTGGCAGCTTTGGTCTTGCTGCTAACTCCATCCTAGAGAGACCCAGAGACTCCTCATTGTGTTCTTCTTGCCTCAGAGATTTCCTACAGTTCTGCTCGGCATGAATAAGAAAATAATAAATCGGTCACTTCACTATCCAATTAGCAGCCTCTACACATTCCTTCCCCTGCCTTGCCCCCCATTGCACTGAAGGAGAAAAACAAGCAGGAAAATCCTGCCTTGTTTTCATTTGGATCAAACTAGCAACACTATTACCTGTGTGAGGCACTCTGAGGCTTAAGTGTTGCAGACAAATGCAAGCCTGAGCTTCAGACCGAGTTCCTCTTACATCTGGGTCCTGGGCACCAAACCACAGGCACCACAAGCAATGGTTACTTCCCCAGCAGGCCCTGCCAGAAAAGGCTCCTGCTATGCAGGGATGAAGCAGGGTTTTGAAACCAGTGAAAGTGAGCGTGGGGTCATGGCTGGGTTGAGGGGGTACCTTGTTATGGTTACCTGCAACTTCCAGAACCATCTTCATCCTTTGGAGAGCTCTTCTATGGTGCTCAAGGGTTTTCTTTCACAGTCTCTCCTCTAGTATCTTGTCAATATCACAGTCACATACTCCCTTAAAGTCCTGAAAAGGTGCTATTTACACTCTATTCAGTATAGAGTGTGAACCCTGGAGCCAAACTCTGGGTTTACATATCAGCTTTTTGCTTAGTATCTGAGTGAGTTTGGACAAGATGCTAAGCCCCTCTGCACTTCAGCTTCCTTATCTATAAAATGGAACTAATGGCCTTCAGGTGAGGATTAAATAAGTGAACATATGTAGCACAACCACAGTAGTTCCTGGCTCATAATAAGTGCTATGTGTTAGGAATAATTAACAACAACAACAACAGCAGCAGCAGCAACAACAACAACAACAACAATAATAGTTTTGGAGAATCTTCTCTCAGAGATGGAGGGTTATCAATCTTTGGAGCTCCCAGAAGATAAAGATGAGCTCTTTCTAGAAAGCTAAACTTGTTTTAGCTTTTATCACATTCTTTCCCTTCCATTTCTTCTTGAAATTCTACCTAACTTTCAAAACCCACATCAATACCATTTTTTCCTCCACACCAGATACAATTATCTTCAACCTCCTCTCAATTCACTTGCTACTTTATTGTCACATACACTAGAGCACTTATCTCAATTTGTCTTAGACTGTAGCTATGTGTGGCTATGTCTTAGCTCCTTGGAGACAGTGACCTCATCGTATTTTATATCCACTGTAACAAAATGCCTTTGATATAATAGGTGTTAAGTCAATATTCACTAAAGATGTGTTAAACAAATAAATGAATTAGATTTCCTGAAGTAACCAGGGAGATTCAGCCAGAATAAGTCTGAAGTTTGCAAGCTAAGAGCTCTCAGATTGAATTTAGACTCAGCCAAGGAAACTTCAAGAGCTATCAATCATAATTATAATAACAATAATAACCAACAAAATTCGTAGTATTTACTGAGTGTCTGCTGTATGCCAGACACTATTCTAAACTACACAGAATATTTTCTTGATTGTTCACAACTGTTTTGTGATGTTTGTTTTACTTTTATCATTTCACTATTCTAGGTTTGCTTGCTGAAGTTCAGCCTGGAGTAATGTAGACCTACAACTGGTCAGTGGCCGAGTAAGGATTTGAACCAGGCATCTCAGTTCACATGGAAGTCAACTCTAAACAAGTATTTGAAGGCAATAATTCATTTGGGAGGTGGTCTCAGGGACCCCTGGTAGGGAATGGGAAGGTGAAACAGAAGGGACAGAATCCAATAGAGTGCATTAGTGAGCATGTTATCTCTATAGGCAACCGGGGCTCAGTCCTACCGGGGACAAGGAAACTGGAGTACTTATACACTAATTCCCATTCATCTTTGGTTGGAGCTTCTCTTGGGGTCATCGCCCCCTAGAACATCCAACCTGGCCTGTGCGTGGGCTGAGCATTCTATTTGGCCAGAGAAAGCTCCAGATAGGTGTCTGTACACAGGAGTGGTGAATGCCAGTGGCATGGGCCAAAAGTCTGACATCATCTTCTACACCAGAACAGGCTGATTTCAAAATTGTTTCTCTTGCCACTAGGCCACAGTCCAGTTCTGCTTATAAAAAGGCACAGAAAGCCCACACTTTCTGATGCTCTTGTGTGGAGAGTAGATGCCTTCTCTAGGAACATTTTAGCCAATTTTTAGTATTCCCATGACTAGTTCCATCACTTTGGTGTCCTACCTTATACTTTTTAAAACACATACACATTATAAACATAAATCTGTAGGAGGAATGATTTCCATTTTGGAACAAGTAAGGAAATGTTGAAATGGTTAAAGAACCCTGCTGAGGATCACATGGATGGCTCATGATAGAGCAATAGTCAGATACAGGCCTTCGTGTCTACAGAGTCAGAAATGAGTCTTGTTTGTTTGTTTGCTGAGCTATTTATTTAGAAAATCTTGGCCTGTTGACTAGCCTGATGAATGTTAAAAATAAACTCTCACTGTGAAATTGATGAAATTCAAAACTCATGGATTGGTTGAATACTTTGAGAGTAGTGCCATGAGTACAGCTACTTCCCTAATATTGTAGCAGATGGTAACATGGAAACAGAACAACCAGCTAAGGAGCACTTGGCCCATTTCATTCCCCTCCTGCATTTTCACACAGCCCACTGGCAGGCAGCATGGGCTGGAAGTGATGACCTTAGGCCTGAGAAACATACAGGCCAGGGTCCAATTCTGGCTTGATCAGGTATGAGAACCTTGTGGTAAATTATTAGACTGTGCTGAGGCTTGGTTTTCTCATTGATATAAATAATAGTACTTGCCTTCTAGGGTTGCTGGGGGCATTAAATGAAGTACATGCATACGGCAGCTGGCCTAGTGCCCAGCTGCAAACAGACTGAAGATAATTTGGTTGAGGGACAACTCCTGGGTTCTTTTGCAGTATACTGACGTATCTCAGAGATATTGCGGGTTTGGTCTAGACCATAATAAAGTATTGCAATAAAGTCAGTCATTTTCTTTTTGCTGGTCTTGCCTTCGCAAAAAAAAAAAAAAAAAAAAAAAATGCAACATCTGTGAAGCGCAACAAGCAAGGTATACCTGTGTATGGAGCAGCCACTGAAGAAGATTGAGGTGCTGAGGGTTGGCCATGCCCTGCACAACTTTGTTTCTAAGTTTTAAAGAAAGGGACTCTCTACCACACATAAGAAGGCTTTTCAACTATTAATTTATTAACAAGTGGTCACAAAAACAGTTCACATGACCTATTTTGTTGTAACCATGCCTTGGCATGGAAAGATTTGTTCGTGGGAATTTAGTGATTGTACCTAGTGAATACCTTAGGGTGAAGTCTACAGAACTCCCTGAATTCTTATACTCTATTCATGGAAACATGTGGCATAAGTATACTCATATATTGTAAATACCTTCAATTTCACTGATGAGAGCATACTTTTGATACTCATGAGGCTAGCCACAGGTCAATATTACACACACACATGCACACACAGAAAACCTTATTTCTGACATTATGGATGCTAATTATTCAAGCTCTGGTTGTTACTCAAGTAATGTGGGAGACAAAACGGCTTGCAGTAGTCCTGTCTCTGGCTCTCTCTGGCGCCCTTGGAATCATGTGTTCTTGATTGCGCTGCTCTCAGTGTCACTGGGTTATAGATTCAGCACTCACAATATCACACTAGATATGCTGAAGGATTTTAAAGAAAGGCTTTCAAAGAAAAGTCCTTTAAAGAGTATTAGAGATATCATAACCCTGGAATAGAGTTAGCACTCAGTAACTGATAGCTACAGATAGCCCTTAGTATTTATATTGGGAAAGAATCCTCCCATATTACCACCTCTACTCAACCTCTTGGCCAGCTCTAACTCTCCAGCACGATCTATTTTCAAGAGAAAAGGCTGAGTTGCTGGTAAACTGAAAGATTGTATAACCTCCACCCAGTTAGCACTTGCAAAGGCTGTCAGCGTCCTAAGGGGATTGCCTTGGCTGGAGAAAACTGCATCTTCACCAAGGCCACACCCCTTTCCATGAGGATCCTAATTCACTCATGGAGTTAGGAAGAAGGATAGTCTCAGGGCTAATAATCACTGCAGCAGGAGAAAGGGTAAAGAAGGGGGCAGTAGTTGATATTTAAAATATTCAACCTACCAATGGCCCCTGGCTTTTGGTGCTCTGTTTCCCTACCTGTACAGTGGGAATAAAGGTAACAAAACCTGCCTCCTGTGGTTGTCATGAGTCCTAATTAAAAATAATGCACAGAAAGTGCCAGTGTCTGGTACATCATAAGTGATCAATAAATGATATTATTATTTTTTGTTATCCCAGAGCCAGTGGCTTACAAGAACTGAGAGTAACCACTGGACCATGTTAAGAAACAGAAATTTAAGCTATTACCTGGAGAAAAATATAGACTATTTGTTCTGAAACTTTAGTGTGCACCAGAATCACTTGGAGGCAGAGCTGGTTTTGTGGGCGTATCTCCTGTGTAGTCACACAGGACCTCATGCTTAGAAGATTCTATGTTTGGTTAAATGCTATGCTGTTAAATTTTGAAACTCTTAACAACTTCTGTACAGGAATTCTGTGTTTTCATTTGTCACTAGGCCTCACAAATGATGTAGCCACTCTTGTCTGATAAATCTATTAAAACACAGACTACCGGGACCACCTCCAGAGTTTCTGATTCAGTAGGTTTAGGAGGTAGGCCCTCAAATTTGAATTTCTGACACATTCCAAGATCATTCTGGTCAAAGGAAGTTTTTTTTTGTTTGTTTGTTTTTTTTTTTTTTTTGAGAGCCACCAATTTTGAGAACTGTGGATTGAGACCGTGGCTGTGAACCCTACTTATACATTAGAGTCATCAGCTAAGTACCTAAGCTCCGCCTTCATCCAATTGAATGGAATTGCTGTGAGTATATCCTTGGCTTCAGTGTTTTTTTAAAAAAGCCTACCAGGTAATTCTAATGCACAACTAAAACTGAGAACCACTAGGTTAGAGTAGAGAATCATGACTCTTCTCAGGAGAAGGAACCCCTGTAAGCATTAGTTACCCACACAAACACCCGGGCCTCATCCTAGACTTAATACTGTGGGGATTCTCCAGGGAGAAACCATGGAGGTTGTATGTTCAACAAGCACATCAGGTGATTCTTATCCTAGGATGACTTAGAAAACTGGAATGGCATTTCTTAATCTTTAATGTGCATAGGAAACATCTGGGATCCTGTTAGGAAGCAGATTCTGATTTAGTAGGTCTGGGATAGGGCCCAAGAATTTACATTTCTCTTTTGCTCCCTGGGAAGGTTGATGCTTTTGGTCATTTTAAACAGCCCAGATTTAGGCTGGAGAAACTAGAAAGTGATGGGGTGGTTAAAATTTTGGTGAAGCAATTCCTAACTGTCTAGTCCAAGAGATTGGAAAAGAGGCAGTTTCTCTGGCTTCTGGTAGCACATTAAGTCTTCATTTCCCCTGATGAAGCCATGTGTTAGAGAATCTTCTCAAAGTGGAGTCTGAAAAGCTCCCTCAGGATGCTCCACTCATTCTACTGATAAGGACCTCAGTGCTGATACTCACCTCCCAGGGGAGTTCTTTTGTTCAACCCATTAGAACTTGGGCCAAATACAGCTGTTTCTCACTGTCGTTTGCTGATTATGAGACCCTGAGTCAGGTCAGCTCTCCTTCCTGAGCCTCATTCTTCTCATGAGATTGGTGTAATGCCCATTAGTCTATTTTATGGGTCTTTCTGTACATCAGAACATGAAAGGCCTTTTGATAGCAAAATTCCACACCAAATATCATTCCTGTTATTTCTGCATAGTTACAGGTTCTATATAACCTCTTCCCAACTTTTCCACATCTTCCAAGAGAAAGAGACCAAGATGTGGCATGCTTCATGCCCCTGGAAAGCTTTCCCTCAATCAATCCCTACATTTTTGTTGAGCTTCTCAGGAAATTATCAGCTGGCTAGACTGAAGATACAGACAGGGAAGAGCAGTGAAGATGAATGGTAAGCAAGTGATAGAGACTCAGTTCTTTAAAACAACTCTCCAGAATGTGGAAACCAAGAAGGGTTCCCCAAGAGTAGGTGGAAAGGAGAGCATCCAGGTAAAAAGTATGAGCACCATGAACAGGTAGGTTATATTTAAGGGTCAATGAGGATTCAGGCTGGTATGATGTAATGTTTAAACAGATCATCTAGGGTCTCTTAGAGCTTCAAGGCCCCTAAACCAGCCCATTTCTGTAGAGAAATTGAGGATCCGAATGAGGAATTGGTATCAATTAAGCATTTTTCAGTTATAGGTAACAAATACAACAGTCCCAAACAAGCCTGAAACATGGCCTAGGGTGGAGATGATTTTTTGGCAATTGAAATGACTAGCACCCAGCCCACCTGCAGTCAGAACAGTCGCCAGCAAATTAACTTTACCAGAGCACAATCGTAAATTAATCTTTAATTTCCACTACTGAGTCTGTGCCACAGCTAATCATGGCCACTAATTGCTACAACAAGCTTCCCTCTTCTCTTTTTATGTTTCCATATTAGCCTATTTAGTATGCTTTGTGTCTGTTTATTTTATAGCCGGAAATACTTTTAATAGCCTAGTAAATTGAAAATGGACTTCACTACCATCTGACTTTACCAGAGTTTTACAACCATTCAATTAATGGTATCAGTAATCTTCCTTCATAATTAGGCAGTTAGTAGCTTTGTCGGGTACTGCTGTTAACTAAATTAGTACTCAGCATCCACCTAATATTTTTGGGGTGCTCCACATGGGAAATATGCAAACTTGGGAGCTGCCAGGATGGAGTGCCACGATTAGCTGCCTGTAAATACCACCTGCAAATATATGGTTTATTATGGTGATAACGGGCATTTGTAGCTAACATAAATCTGAGCATTCCTGCTGACAGGAGAAATGTTTTTTCTTGGTTGCTAGGAAATAGAGTTAGTTCCTGGGTCTCACATGCTTCATTGCCTTCTCCCGGCAGCTGATGGATTCTCACGTGAGTGGATCACAGCTGTTAGCCACCCCAGAGCGAAGGTACAGAGCAGCAAATCCAGTTCCCCTGGTGCACACTCAAGTGGCCCTGCCCCATGTGAGATGATGCCAGGGAGCTAGAGCTGTGTGTAAAAGGCAAGCGGAGGATGAAGCTAGAACATGGGGCAATGATGATCTGAAGTCTGATCTTTAATGTCTGAAAACAATCACAATCTCATATGCCCCAAAATGTCTGCCAATTGTCATACTTTGAAAGGAGACAGATTGTTGCAGTATATGAGAAATTGGTAGCTGGTAACATAACCTAAGTGGTCCTATTACCATATCTATAGCAATTAAATCCCCCAAATATATTTCAGTATTTAACAAAAACTTAAGCTCCTCTAAACAATAAATATTCTCTGTAAAAAACAGTTCAATAATCCAAATATTTCCAATCATTTGAATGAAACTTTAGTAAATTATCCAACTAGATTTCTGGTACTCTTTGGAATGTCCAGATTACAAACACTGACTAAAGTTGTTCTTTTTTAGGAACTGCATACCTGTCAGCTTTCCAAAACTTCTGAGTTATGACAAAACTTGAAATTTGACTGAGTTGTAGGTTCTTGAGATGTCAAGAAGCCCTCACTGGAAGTTTTAAAAGCAGGGTCTTGTGGTTACAGGGGAGAGCATATAGATTTATTTGAGCTGAAGCAGAGCAATGGCTTAACTAACCTTAATCAGGAATTCGATACTGTAGAGGAGAGTGAGACCTGGGTTATGACACTGCTGCTGCCTGCTGCCAGCTGTGTAACCCTAGGCAACTTGCTTAACCTCTATGGGTCTGTTTCCTTCCTCATAAAATGGAGATAATAATATTTATTCACAGAATTGTTGTGAGAGTTAAAGGATGTAGTATAATACAAAGCACCTGCTGCAGGGTAGGTCTGCAATAAATATTGGTTAGTAAAGGAGCTTAAGTTTTTCCAGACTACACCCCTTTCCATTCAGTTTAGCAAATGCCAAAATCTGCAGAAGATCCAAATATAAGGCCCTATTTTAAAAAAGTTTTCAGTCTATTTCTGTACTTCTTACTTTCTCCACAATATTGTAGTTGGAGGAGATGGTCTTTCCTCAAATCTGTGTAAGGAGTTCATGAAATTTCTGTCATGTGGGCTTTCCTAAAATTTTTTCTGAGAGGCATACATATGATGTGACTAGAGTAAATGTAAAAGCAGAAACTAAACTTGGTGGTTGCAAGGATTTAGAAGAAAGTGATTTAAATTGTAAGAAGTTTGCCAGTGTTTATTGAGCCCTAGCAAAATAAGAATCATGTTGGTGGACACAAACTTTTTCATCACTAGAAAGCTATTGCCTAACAGTTAAGGAAAAATCACTCTCCCATCTTTATGATAGCAAAACATTCTGCTCATTTGTAAGAAACTGAGAAAGGTCAGGAAGGTGCAAGGAGGATAGCTTAGGCTGAGGGTAGCCTGGAGAAGTGGGTGGGAATCATGGGGTAAAGGGCTTTGAAATCATTTGAAGGGGGTTAGACTTTATCCTAGGTGTGATGGAAAAGTGTTAAGGAATGTGAGTTGGATGATTCACAAGGTCAAAAGGTATGAGAAAGTGACAGAGTAAAATACAAGGAAAAAGTTGGGCAAGGAGTTCATATGAAGACTATGTGCAGAGAGGAAATGTGCCAGAGTATTTTATAAGAGGCTTGCTGCATTGGGTGGGGGAGGCAGCTGGAGGCACCCCGACAAGAGTAGACAGCTTAGGACTGGGAGTGAACAGCCTTTAAAACCCTGATGGGTACTCAGCTGTCATAGGCTGGACTGAGGAATGAGGTTGTATATGTATAATTTATATACCTATTTGAACCCTGGGCTTGCAAATAAATTTAGCTCCTGGCCAACAGCCTGAACACGTGTGTCAGGCTGGAGGACTGCCACAGAGGACAACCAGAGTGGATATTGAGAACAGATGACATCCTGTGCTATTGCTCTTTGGAGAAACGCTACCACCCACTATCCCCTCTTCCACTCAGCACCCACCCCACCCAGCCCTGGGGAGCTGATAGGAAGCAAGGGTTCTTGGTACAGAACTTAGTCTCCCAAGATGCTAGGTTTTTTTTTCCATGGTCTCATTTACAAACCATGTGAACTTTGGAGCAAACCAATCTCTCTATAGCCTTAGTTCCCTCACTGTAAAATGAAAATGGTAAAACTATCTACCTTACAAGGATTAAATAACTCAATATATATGTAAAACACTTAGAATATAGCCTGACATTTAATAAACACTTGATCAAGGTTAGCTGCTATTATTACTACTGTCACAGTGACCTAGTATAACCTTTGGACACTGTTATTCAATAATCATTCGGTGCCCACTTTCTATGGGTTAGATGCAAAGGAAGCAAAGATAAATAACACTCACTCTGTACTCCAGGAGTTCCCCAATATTTGCGTTTTAAACTGGAGCTTTAAATAATTTAATCCCAAATGGCAAAGAAATTTGAGAATTTCTTGCATCTTGGTAAAGCCACGGAATATTTTGTGTAAGGAGACTTTTAGACAGGTGACTCGTTTTTTCTTCCCCCGAATGTCAGGGATTTCACTTTACCCTCTCCACAACCCTATGAGGTAGGAACTATTATCACCATACCTGTTTTATAAACTAAAAAAAAAATTGCTCTTATTTACACAACTAATAGTTACACAGTGAATAAAGACAGAGGTAGAATTTGAAACATTATCTAACTCCAGAGCTCAATCTCTAAGCTACTGTGCGTTATATTGTTTCAAGGTAATAAGATGTGGATGCCTAGTGTTAACCTTTCAAAGTGAGAGGCAACAAGCATTTATTTCAGATCAAAGAATAGCTATCTGGGACACACTGATTCAGGCAGAAGCCCAAATAGTGTTCTAATAGAAGACAAAGGCAATGAGTATTTATGAGAAAGGGAAGGGGAACAATTACATCAATAGAAGGAAGGAATTTCTATTAGTGAAAATAACATAACATAGTGATGTTCATTCTAAATAATGTTTTAATTTTCAATCTGGTAGTCATTAGTTCAGTAGTTATAATATCCACTTTCTTATTATCTTTGCAAACAGTTCTTTGGGGCACGAGTTTGCTTAGGCCCAGTCCAAAGGTTATTTTGCCCAGTTTTAACATTCCAAAGGTTTGAGACATAAGAAGTACAAGGGAATTCTTTTAGAATGGCAGCACTTGCTCCACTTTAAAGTGGCTCTATTTACACATTTTTTCGACACTAGGCAAGTAGAAGCTGGTATAAACTGCAGCAAGACTAATTAAGAAAGGTATTTTTTAAGAGCAGGGACTAAGACAAATGGGAGAGGGTCAGCCAGGGAAAATGGTGACATTCTTCATAAGTTTAATGTATTCTGTCTGGAGGCAAGAAGTCAATTAAATAATTTTTCAAGGTGCAATACTGATTGCACACCCATTGAACATACTCCATTCTGGCTCTCCAGGGCCTGGAGTTCATATGTAATACTGTAAGTGGAGGGCAACTGAGTCTGTGGCTTGTGCTGCCCTTGCCACTCAGCCAATAGACTGACACAGGAGTTTGGATATTTAGAATAAGCGTTTATTGTCAGAGCACCGGTGATCTGAGAAGGCAGCAGTTTAACACCTTCAAAAACTGCCTTATTTTCTCAGTCCAGCTCACGGTATTTAAGGGAAAATCTGGGCATTTTTCCAGGGGCTATGTGGCAGTTCCAAGGGTCTCTCATGCTACACGGAGCTGTCCCTCTGGCAACGTGATCCTTCCCTGCCATCAGCAACCCAGGAACAAAGATGGGAGTAGTCTGGAAAGAATGCTAGACCAGAAGGATTGTAATCAGTAAGCGTAAAGGTATTAATCCCTAGTTCCAGGACAATTTTCTATGGCAGGGAACATTCCAAGCAGCTGGGGAAAATCTATTGTTAAGCTACAGGGCAAGGAAAAGTGAGCCAGGGATGTTGTGAGGGGTCCCAACCAGGCCCTTTTTCAGTGCATTTGATTAGCCCTGGTAACCTTACAGCACAAAAACAACTCTTGCCAAATACCAAAGGAATGAAATGTCCTCCCCTACAACTAACTGGGCAGCTCTGACCACTGGGCAGGCTTTAACGTGCCTATTCGACTGTTAGACTAACAATGAGACAAGGTGATTAAAGCTTAGACTCTTGGAGATTTCAGTTGGTTGCAATTAGGAGCAGTACTATCTTCTCCCAGGGGTGTTTGGAAATGTGTGGAGGTAATTCTGGCCATCCCAGTGATGGGGAGGCTTCATTTAGTGGGCAAGAGCCAGGGCTGCTAAACATCCTGTTATGCATGTGACAGGCCTACTCAAAGAATTGTCCCACCCAAATACCCTTAACAACTCTGCTGAGAAATCACAGTAGACATTTCAAGGTACCCAACCCTCCGTAGCCACTACCCATTGCTATGTCACTGTGTTGAGCAGAGAGAGCCTAACCACCTACTCCTGGACTCATTTTCTAGTTAAATGAGATCAACTTCCCTTTGAGTCTGTTCAGGTCACTATAACAAAATACTGTGGACTGGGTAGCTTAAACAAAAGAAATTGATTTTCTCATAGTTCTGGAAGCTGGCAAGTCCAAGATCAAGGTTCTGGCTGCTTTTGTTCCTGGTGAAGGCTTTCTTCCTGGCTCATAGATGGCTGTCGTCTCTCTCTGTGCTCATATGACCTCTTCTTTGTGCATGAGCAGAGGGAGAAAATAGCTGTATGTCTTCTTATAAGAGCACTAATCATACTACAAGGGTTCTACTCTTATGAACTCTTCTAAGCCTAATTACACCCAAAGACCCCTTCTCCAAATACCATCACATTAGGGGTTAGGGGTTCAACATATGATTTGGGGGTGGGTGGGCAAAGTTCAGTCCATAGCAGCCTCATTGGGAGGTCTGCTTAATGACTATTTGAACACCACAGAAAGAACAAATCCCTCTGTATCTTTTTCATGCAAAGTCAAGAACTCTGGCTAACAAGCATGTAACCATAAGCCTCACCCACAAATCCAAATCCAGAGAGTTTAGTAGAGAGGTGCTAATAGTTAAAAAGTCAAGGTCAGAGAATTCTTCGACAATGAATTAAATGAAATGTTGGTGAAAATTTCAATAGTTTTTCACCACACAGCTGAGACATAGCTACCTGGAAATCCAGCCCTGAGGTGCTCATTTACTTTATGATTATTGAAAAACTTCAAATGATGAATTTAAAAGCTTTTATTATGGTATTCCATCAAGTTTTCATTTGAGAAGAATGAGACTGAGAAGGAGTCCTTCCAAAATCTGTGGCTAGTTATGTGTCTTGAAGCCTCTTGCTGTGCTCTTACAAATGAGAGCAGGGACCATTTCTATCTTTCTGGTAGACCATCCTATCTTGTGCACAAGTCTTATCAATGATATAAGATTCCATACTAAGAGAAGTGGTTGTTTTCTCTTTCAGAAATCCATGCTTCAAGATCCTACATTAACACCCTGTGGTGCTTACTCGTATAAGTCAGAATCCTGTTGTTTTCAAACAATGTATCCCCCCATCCCTCCATTTCAAACTTACTTTAGTAAGAAATAGAATTAATCAGCCTACATCACCAGAAAACCCAGAAGTGCTTTGCCTTCAGGCACATCTAGACTCAGACATTTCAGTAATGTCACCAATAGGTACCAGCTTCTCTCTGCCTCTCTCCAACCCTTTACTTTATTTCATCTACAGTGGCTTCATTCTCAGGGTGGCTAGTCCACTATCAGAGCAAGATGGCTGTTAGCCACTCCAGCTTGGTTGTGAATAGCCCTCATGATCTCAGGAGTGAGCACCTTCTTTTGGATAGTAATAGCAAAAGTTCCCGGGAGGACTGTGATTGATCCAGTTTGGGTCAGAGCCTTGAATCCATCACTATGGCCAGGAGGTAACTGTGCCTGTGTCAAGAGAATATTGCTTGACTCAGTGCCACCTGAACTTCCTAACATAAAAATGGGGGTTGAGGCAAATGCTGTCAGGGCCCCAACCATAAGGCCTAGCATTCATCATTCCTGTGCCCAAAGGCTTCCTAGTGGAAGCACCCATGACTGCCTGGGGCTTCCATGGGAGAAGGGATCATGCTCCACCCATGCATAGAGCATGGCAGAACTCTCAGGGAGTTAACGCCC
This sequence comes from Eidolon dupreanum, assembly GCA_028627145.1. Classification (NCBI taxonomy): domain Eukaryota; kingdom Metazoa; phylum Chordata; class Mammalia; order Chiroptera; family Pteropodidae; genus Eidolon; species Eidolon dupreanum. The sequence goes on from CM053507.1 coordinate 63,865,656, forward strand.
CCAGAAGCAGCCTTCAACTAACAGTGCTTAGGAACTGGTGGGAAAGTATTCTAGTTTCCTCACTGCCCCCTCAGAGTGGGTTCTGCACTGCCTCCCAGGGGTCCCCAGCAGGAATGAGCTCTAGCTACCCATAATGGCAATCTTAACACGCATTCTATTGAGTCCTGGGACTTCTCTGTTTCACTCTCTCACTCCCCAGCTGGGGTATCCTGCAGTCATCTTCAAAACAAACTAACGCAGTCAAATCCCAGTCTTTTGTGACTCCTTGGGGAACCCAAAGTAGGGCAGGGCTGCTAGGAACTCAAAAACAGTCCTACCACCAGACTGCCTGTAAGATGCTCCTACTGTCATAAAGAGGTACTTCTTACCCTAGTGTTAGGGGTTTATATATTCTTAAAATTATTGTGTTAGTCCTGGTCCTCTGATCAGCAGATGACTGGATTAAATATGCAAGGCTTTTTATATGAAAAACACTCAGGAGAAAAAACTGAGATGGGGGTAGAAAAACTTGGGAGAATGATCAGACCACATAGCTGGTTTGACCCTGAGTGAAGGAGAGGAGGACAGAAGCTTGGATAAAAATGTCCTAGAATTCAGCCATCAAAGGAGCCCACATTTCTCAGAGATAGGTCTGTGTTCAGTGTCCCTGCTCTGTCATTGGCGAGGAACAGTCTATGGGAAGCATGGCTTTGGTGCAAATGTGGGGATGGATCTCAGAACTCAGTAGCTGGGATCATTGGCCATTTGTAACCTCTGTCATCTGCAGGGTACACTATGGCTGTCACATATATTATTATAGAATTCTCACACATTCAGAGAACCAGGAGGCTTTGCCATACCTTTCTGAATCTGAGCCTCAGAAAGCCTGTTTGAGGCTCAGATAAGAGCATGTCCATGAAAGCCAGTACTTTATCAGTATTGGTCCCTGGATTCAGGCCCCAGGGACCATGGACATTTGTGGCGTTAATGTTCCTGTAACTGTTGTGGTTTGATCGAATCTAAGACCCACGGAGCCAATTGAGATGAACTGTGAGACTTTATTAGCCGGCCAGCGACTGACTTTCTACTATGCAGGGTTAGAGGAGATCAGTCCCGAGCTCCCAAAAGAGGCAGCTTATGAAGCCTAGAACAAGCAAGCAGATTACAGAAGCAGAAGTTGGCCTTAGCAGATTACCACTCTTAACAGTAACAGGGGATTCTGGTTTTTGGGTAAAAAGCAGGCAGTGAGCAAAGCCCCATTTGGATGTAAAGACTCCTCTGCCCCCTGCAAGCCTTAAGCAGAACACGTTCTAGTGTGGCAAAAATTCCAGTCCCCTATGTTTTTGTTTTTTAACTAGCTCTTCTTGGACCAATGTATATTTGAAAGTACAACAGGTCCTCAAAAAACGTTTTGTTCAACGTTGTTTTGTTCAAAATCATTTGGTTGATAAAATGCTGTACAAACTTAACTCTTGTTCATAGCAATTAGCCTAAGGTGAAGTTGGTTTTGTTGTAGTCCTTTCTATTAAATTGCAGAATCTATCAGACTATGTTAAAAGAGGATTTATTGTAAATCTTATCAGGTTAATCCAGAACTTTTAAAAGTGAATAATATCTTCTAGAAGATATTTCAGAAATTCTACAGCCTTTTGTGCATTTTTTTTAGAAACAGAGTTGCCATCATTTGTGAAAGGTAAGTGGAGGTGTTAAAGAAAGGAGCTCTATGGACAGCCTCCCAGTAGGAAGTTTGTGCTTCCTGCCTGCAAGCAATTCTTATTCCCAAACCCACCAAGGAGGTCCACCCCCATAACTGCTCAGAGTTTAGACCAGGTTTTGGCAAACCACAGCTCACGGGCCAAGTCCAGATGATCCCTATTTTATAAATAAATGTTTATTGCCCTGTAGCCACACCCATGTGTCAACCCTGTGTCTGTGATGTCTACACGCTGCAACAGTGCAGTTGGGTAGTTGCAACAGAGACTGCAGGGCCCACTAAGTGAAAAATATTTCCTATCTGGTCCTTGAAGAAAAAGTTTGCTGACCCCGGTCTAAATTATTTCCAAAAGGCAGTAGAAGGGAAATAAAAGAATATAGTAGAGAATTGGAGAAAAATATAGGAGAAATATAAGAGAGAATAGCAGAAAAAAAGTATGTACTTAAAAGATTACTTAACCCTCATAGCAATCCAATCAGGCTGGAATAAAATATGAGGTAACTAAGGCATAGATAGCTTAAATAATGTGCTCAGTCACATACTAAGTAAATAGTGGACCTGGGATTTGAACTTAGGTCTCTCAGACTCCCAAATCCAGGCTTTTCAACTTTATTGCACTAATAGAGGCCATGATTTTGCACCCTAGTCAAATAAAAATCTTTAATATGGAAGTTTTCTGAATATTATATAAAATTTGAATGAAGGCACCTTTAACTCTAAGCTGTGCATGCTTGTTGTATAAACAAGGCTCTATGACCAGTCCATCAGAGCTACGATTAAATCAAATCAACAGTTCTCTCACAAATGTGGGAACTGACTAATAAAGACTGTCACCTGTGTTGAAGAACAAAATTCAACCAAGTAAATTTGAAGATCTAATTGACTTTATTAAGTGATTCATCAATAGGGCAGCATTTCATCTAGCAACTAGAAAAGGCTTCTGGTGAGTTGCACAAAATGGAAGGTTTTTACAGGCAAAAAGAGGGTGGGGCTAAGAAGTTAAAACAGTAGATTATTTCAGGCAAGGGCACCTTCCCTTAAGGGAAGGCAGGGGGTTTTATCAAGGAGATTATCTCACCAGAGTTTATAAGGAAATTTCAGATTGATTGGTTTAAACTTTCACTCCTGAGGGGGAGCTAAAACTGCAATTAGGTTATTAAGTCTTGGTTTGGTGACCTGGCTAAGCAAAAGTGACTCAATTTTGGTCTTTTTTTTTTTTTTAACACCTGTAACTAGGGTTGTCTCTAAAAACCATCATAAAGTGAATAAAGTTTGCCTTCAAAGTCCTCACCTTTCCTTTTGATGGTCTCCACAAATAACATCATTCCTGGACCTCTGTTTGCTTATCTTTAAAATGAGGATAATTACAGTATCTAGCTCACAGGGTTGCTCTGTTCTGAAGATCAAACGAAATAATCTACAGAAAGCCTTACTTTGTGCCTTAGACATAGTAGGTATTCAATAAATGTTATTTCCTCTGGTCTTGATCTGCTCCAGGCAAGTCCTACTTGGAAATGCTCTTCATCAAAAAGTTTCCATTCTCTAATTCTATGCTCCATTCTCTCAAAACTCTGATATGTTTTAAACAAATTATTTCCTGGGGAGTGGGGAGAGAAATAAATGTATAGTTATTGTTTCTAATGTTGTAGTATTGTCCTGGGAAGACATTTAACAATGTACATGAGCCTGAAATTTCCACCAGTTCTTAAAAACCAAATGTCCAAAAGATAATTCATACTCCTCCCCCTCAACCTGTTCTCCCAGCACACACCAGGTGCCTTGTAATACCACCAATGCCTGAGCTTGGATTTGGAAGTGATCCATATTCACCCACCTCCCCCCACCCCCAAAGCCCTGCCTTTCTCCTGGTCCTGTGCCCTTCTGCTTCTTTCCCATTGCTTCTGCCCTAATTCTCATCACAAGGGTTCTCCTAGTCCACTTTCTAACTAGTCTCCTGCTTCCAATTTCTTCCTCTCTCCAATTAGCCTGACCCAGAGCTGTTAGATACAACTCTGGTAAGGTTAGTGCCTGCACAGATGTCTTTTATGTTTCTCCATTGCCAAAGTCTATACACCTGGGTCACTATAACTTGGCACCCAAGGTCACTAGGACTGGCTTGGTGTGGATGAAAGGGGTACTATCATAATGGTAAAAATGGCTGTCTATATTTTAAAATGGGGAAGGTCTTTAGGAATTTGACTTGTCAAGAACAGATTTATAAATGCCTCAAAAACAAACGTGGATCCAACTCTTCTCAGTGTGTATCTGTCGATCTATGTCTATATATGTATATTATAAACATGAGATAATTTAAAGGCAAGCACTTGTAAGGATTTGGTATTCCAAAATTCTCAGAAATATACACACTAATTTATGAAAAAGTCTTTATAAATTGGTCAAGCTAAAAAATGAAAATTGCTTACTTCTTAATTTTCATTAGAAATTGAGGTCTCTCTCTATATATGTGTGTACACACACACACACACACACACATATATATATATATATATATATATATATATAAACTTTGTGGTGTTCACAGTGTGATGGTTGGAAAATTACTGTTTGGCTATCACCAATGGGAACATAACGCTTTAACAATAAGCTTTCTGCTTCTATACCCCTGCTTGCACAACTGACCTGTGGGTTGACAGTTAGTAAAAAGAAGAAAAATAGACTTCTGTGTTCAAATAGGATGAAGAATAAGTGTTTAGGGCTTAAAAACCCTATACCTCTACATTTTTGGGCTGCTTGACTTGGGGTCTATGTACCCCTGGCAGACCCAGATAGCTGAATAAAGAGTGTGTTTCCTATAACTCACAGATTTCTGGTGGTCCGTGTGTCTATCGGGGGCTGGCGGCTACATTTGGAGGCCCCAGCGAGATCTCAGGGAGTGGCCCTGAAATCTAAGACCAGACCGGCCTCTGAAGCGATTGCTATCCCTGTTATGGACAAAGGGGTGGCCTCCCTGAGTCATTCCAGGGCCCTTGAATGCCTTGACAGGGTCAACGCAATCATCAAGGATGCAACCTCTAGGACGTACTCTTTGTTCCTCATCCCGCTGGAAATCACCAAGGCCTCAGCGTCTTGATAAAAATGTACCTTTCTGTTGACCGGTTGCTGGGGGTCTGTGAAGAGACTGGACACAGTCATATCTCCCGGGCCATGGCCAAGCCGTGGGACGCTGCCTCCTGTGCCCTGTCATTTGGTTCTCTCTATTGTCTTTGGTCTTCTCTGGGTTGTAGGTGGTCTACCTACACCCCAGTAATTGTTCTCGTCTGAGTGTCTGTCTTGTGTTTTCCACACAAGCAATGCAGGGAGGCCTGAGTTCACAGAAGACACCCTTGGGGTGTCTCCTGCGACATTTCAAAGAAAGGTTTGTAGAAGGAGCTGACTATGGCATAAAGTTTTCTCCAGGCAGACTAAGAACATTGTGTGAAGTTGAGTGGCTGTCTTTTGGTGTAAACTGGCCTCTGGAGGGTTCTTTTGACAGGGGTTTAGTGAGGAATGTTTGGAAGATTACCATGGGAGATCAGGGACATTCTGATCAGTTTCCCTACATCGATCAATGGTTAAACCTTGTTCAGAACCCCCATCCTTGGCTCCGCCAGTGTGCCCTTTCTTTAGCAGCATGAATTTTAGTTGTGGGTACCCCGAAATATACGGCAACTGAATCTCCAAGACAGCCCAGTCCCTCAAGTCCTCCAATCTCCACCGGAGGACAGTGACCTTCCCCCACCCTATAATCCAGGACAACAGAGGCCAAATGGCACCACCTCACCTCCTCGGACACGGGCAGGTAACCCCTATGGGCCAGTCGATACCACCACCCCGGCCATCCTCCCCTTGCAAGAAGCACCACCCCCGGAATATCACACAGATGGGCCCTTTATGGTTTACGTGCCTTTCTCGACTAGTGGCCTGTACAACTGTAAGGCACAGAATCCAGCTTTCTCTGAGAAACCCCAGGCATTAATGGGACTCTTAGAAAGTGTCTTTCAGGCTCTCTGCCACACTTGGGCCAATTGTCAACAGATTTTAGTTACCCTCTTCACCGCAGAAGAACACGGATACATTCAGGCTGAAGCACAATAGATGGCTGCAGGGTGGAGGAAAGTTGAGAAAGCATGGGAACAGATTGAGGAGGAATTTCCTTCCACCCACCCAGACTGGGGACACAATTCTCAGGCAGGGAAAACGGCATTAGATAGGTACCACTAGATTCTAACTGGGGGAATTAGGATGGCTGCTCGTCAGCCAACTAATCTTTCTAAGGTAACTGAAGTTATACAGGGACCTCAGGAATCCCCCAGAGCATTTCTTGAACGACTATAGGAAGTGTACCGGGTACACATCCGCATTTATCCTGAGGCCCCTGAGAACCAGCAGGCAATTAATGTAGTCTTTGCTGCTCCGACGGCCCCTGATATCTGGCATAAATTGCAAAAATTAGAAGGTTTTGCAGGTATGAACCTGCCCCAACTTGTCAAGATAGCCCAGAAGGTATTCAACAAGGAGGCACCGGATGACCCCAAACGTATGGCTAAAATCCAAAGCTACTGTCATCAACCCAGCCAATCTATTGCCAGACTCAGACCCTGAGACCCCCATTCATGACGGCACAGATTTCACTGACATTGTGTGTTCCTTGTGGCCAGACCTCAAAGACTCCCCTCTGCCTGAGGCCGATGAAGTTCTGTTCACAGATGGGAGCAGCTTCATGTAGGAAGGAAGAAGGTATGCTGGGGCAGCAGTCGTAACTCTAACTGGTGCCGTCACAAACTCTTCCCCATGGGACTTTTGCTCAAAAGGCCAAACTCATCGCCCTCACTGAGGCACTAAGATGGAGAAAGAATAAGGCAGTCACAATATATATTGAGTCAATACGCCTTTACCACTATACATGTACATGGAACCGTCTACAAGGAAAGAGGGCTTCTGACTTCAGCTGGGAAAGACATCAAGAACAAGGAAGAGATCTTAGCTTTACTTGAAGCCATATAGATGCCTAAGGCTCTTGCTATTGTTCATTGTAAAGGGTATCACAAAGGAAATAGTCCCAAGGCTGAAGAAAACCAACAAGCTGATGCAGAGGCAAGAACAGTAGCCACAAGGCCAGTGGAGCCCCCACCACATCTACTGACTGTTGTCTCTTACCCAGAACTGCCTCTGTCTCTGACCTATATGGCAGAAGAGAACATATATTTTCAAGATAAGGGAGCCACTAGAAACCAACAGGTGTAGTGGATGACCCCAGATGGAAAAATCAGGCTTTCACGGGCCCTTGGAAGGACTCTCCTTCACCAACTACACCAGACCACACACCTAGGATGAACTAAGATGCTCCAAGCTTTAGACCCTTACTTTCATTTGTTAGAAGGGAGAAGAACCACAGAGGAGATTGCCTCACAATGTCCGGCTTGTGCCCAAGTTAATCCAAAGAAGGGGAAGATAGAAGAACCTAGGCATAAGGAAAGAGGAACTTATCCGGGGAACCACTGGGAAGTCGATTTCACTGAGGTAACCCCAACTGTGGGGGGCTACAAATATTTATTTGTTTTTATAGGATGGGTAGAGGCCTTCTCCACCAGGAAAGACACTGCCTAGGTAGTTACTAGGAAACTGCTACAAGAAATCCTCCCTCAAGTTGGCCTCCCTAGAACTTTAGGGTTGTATAACAGGCCAGCTTTTGTAGCAAAGGTATCACAACAATTGGCTAGCTACCTAAATTTGCAATGGAAACTTCACTGTGTCTACCAGCCCCAAAGTTCAGGCCAAGTAGAGTGAATGAATCAGACCCTAAAAGAGACATTAGTCAAGTTAAGATTAGAAACTGGTGGGACCTGAGTAGAACTTCTCCCCTTTGCTCTTCTCCGAGCCAGGTGTACTCTGTATATTAATAGATTCACCCCATTTGAAATTTTTTTTTTGGAAAACCTTCACCTTTAGTACCTAGAATAGAAGATGAGAAAAATGCAGAACTATGTAAAGACTTTGTCTTACTTAAGTCTTTACAGACCCTTCAAAGTGTACAGAAGGAGATTTGGTCCCAGGTTCATGCTGCCCACTCAGCCCCGGGGGATGAATTTCCCCATCAGTTTCAGCCTGGGGACTCTGTGTGGATCCCCAAGTTCACTTCCAAAGGAGTAGAACCCAAATAGAAAGGACCTTTCACTGGCTACCTGATGATGCCCACTACAATTAAAGTAGACAGCATTCCATCATGGATTCATTACTCCCACATGAAGACAGCATGAGAGTGGACATCTCAGGAAGATGGACTCTTAAGACTAAGACTCAAACATACATAAGTGTAACCCTCTATTTCTTTCATTTTTCCCCTTTAGCCCAGGCATATAGAAACATACACTGGCTTGTGTATGGGAGCTTATAGTTACCGAGACCAGTGAAATTATTGCCCAGAACATCACCAGCCATGGTACTCCAGAGATCTGAGTAGACTTGTTCCAGCTTGCCAGAGATCCCCTCGCCATTGCAACGGCCAGACATCACCTTGGATTGGGATCTTTCATAGGCGGAGGAGCATACCTAGGCTATAAGAGAAGACCTGGCTGTGGCATATCATTGGCTGAGAAAAGCCTCTTAGGGATAGGACTCTATATTTGTCCTCAAGGACATTACCCAGGGATATCTGGCCACATGGGTAATATGAGACTTGGATGTGAGGGCCAAGGCCAATTTTCTTGTGCTAACTGGGATTGTGAGACTATCTCCACTATAGATAATTATAAAAAAACAGAATGATGATCATATTAGATTAATAAGAGGACCAAGGCCCTCCACATGCTCTCTTGGGTCTTGCAATCCTATCAAAATCACCATCAAAACTGGTAGCCCTGGGGGACAACACTATTGGCTTACAGGACAGACATGGGGTATCAGATTATATAAAACCAGGTATGATTCAAGATTACATTTTACTATACAGGTTAAGGACCCTCCCAGGAAAGCTAATCCTATAGGACCCAACAAACCACTTCTAGTTTAAGGACTACCCCAAAGTCTTACACCTAAGAAAACTTCTGTTTCCGAAGCAATTCCAACCCCAGCTCTAGCCCCTTCAGGTAGTAGCCTAACAGATATTAAACCCCAGGCATTTGACCAGCCACAGCCAGAACCAGAAGAAGCATTAATAACTTTACTAATGACAATACACAAGGTCTTAAATAGGACCACCCAAAACATAGGGCAAGATTGCTGCTTGTGCCTAAACCCAAAACCCCCTTACTATGTCGGGGTAGGAACTCCTCTAAACTTAACTGAACTCAACAGCACATGAGGCTGTGAATGGGAAACTCCCTGACTCACCTTAGGAGACATACAAGAAGAAGGAACCTGCCTAATTTCAAAGAACTATTCCAAGCTGTTGGCACAGTCACCCTACTTCGATAACTAATCGTACTATTGAAGCACCTATCTTAGGGGGTGAATACTATAAGGCTCCAAATAATACTTGGTTAGCATGTGATAGTGGGCTCACTCACTGTGCTGCATTTGATCTTATCAACTCAGGTGAGACTAATATTTGTAACGTAGTCTTTGTACTCCCCCAAGTGTCCTTTTACAATGGGCTGGAAGGCGGACTCCACTTCTTCCACCAGGATAGGCTACAGAAATGGGCCATACCAGTATTAACATCCCTTCTTGTAGGACTTAGAATAGTAGGCTCTGCAGCTGTAGGTACTACTGCTCTCATCAAGGGAGAAAATGAATTACATGACATTGGAATACAGATAGATAAGGATATCAAGACTTTAAAAGATACCATCAGCAGGCTAGAACTTCAAATCAATTCACTAGCAGAAGTAGTCCTCCAAAATAGAAGAGGTTTAGATTTATTATTCTTAGAACAAGACAGATTATGTATGGCTCTAGGTGAAACCTGTTGCTTCTATGCCAATAACTCTGGAATAATTAGAGAAAACTTACTACTAGTACAGAGAAATTTAGATGCCAGGGAAAAACAAAGACTAGAATCAGATAACTGGTTTCATAGGATGTTCAATTGGTCACCATGGCTAACAACACTCCTATCTGCTGTAGCTGGACCTTTAATTTTCCTTCTTCTTTTGTTAACTTTTGGCCCATGTTTCCTCAATTTCTTGTTTAGATATATAAGGAAAAGAATTAATTCTATTAAACTTTTATTAATACAAAATAGAGGCTATGAGCAAATTCAACATGAAGAATCAAGGATTTGATTTTCCGCTAAGGCCAGTGGGGAATGTGCTGGCTGGAAAATTACTGCTTGGCTATTGCCTATAGGAACATAATGCTCTAACAATAAGCTTTCTGCTTCTGTACCCCCACTTGCACAACCGACCTGTGGGTTGACAGTAAAAAGAAGAAAAATAGACTTGTGTATTCAAACAGGATGAAGAAAGGGGTTTAGGGCTTAAAAATCCTGTACCTTAAATTTCGGGGCTGCTTGATTTGGAGTCTATGTACCCCTGGCAGACCCAGATAGCTGAATAAAGAGTGTGTTTCCTATGACTCACTGATTTCTAGTAGTCTGTGTATCTATCGGGGGCTAGCGGCTACAACACCAGAAAGGCCCTTGGAACACCTCAAAGACTTGTTTTTATGTTAAATTTCATGGGAAGCAGTGCAAAATAAGTGATGAAAAAATTTTAGGGTATATTGTGTGGATAAACAATGGTTTTAAATTAAACGTATAGTTGGGACTATGGAAAACCCAAGACGGCCTCTGGTATTTCCTGGTTCCCTGATGCTCAGGTTTTTGGTCATTACATTTCTTTATACATTATAGTGCATTTAAGCTGGACTTAGGTGAAGGAACTTATGATCTGACATTATTGAAAGGGGACATTTTACACTATTGCCAAGATTTGATAAAGTCACTTCAAGAAAATGCCAAATAGGTAATCGCTCTCTTTCACAATAGGCTCCTAGGAGACAAAAACTTTAAAGATTATTGAGTGCCACTTGGAGATTTTATTAAAAAGGATATCAGATAAAAGACCCTCTCCAACCTCATTGGAAGGGACCATATAATGCCCCTAATTGCCAATTTAACGGTCCTTTCACTCCCTCTTCCCTTCAAGGAACCTGCATTCTCCCAGCAACTCATTCATTAAAGCAGACTAAAGACAATTTTAGGTAGGCAAATATTCTTAGTAAACTCATCAATGATCTGGATGAAAAATTGGTTCTGTAATAAACCAAAAACTCCTAATTGGGTAGGTCATAGTGAACAGTCATGCCTCAGCCCTATAACTTCTTTACTGAGAAGTTTTAAGCCAGCCCTGTCTATAGTTCTTGTGCATCTAGGTTACATACCTTTGAAGCTCCAGAAGTAAAACCCCTGGAAGCCGTAACCACCCTCAAGAGAGCAAAAGATCTTAACTATCTTGTAATCCAATCCCTTCCTTGCTTTCTCCCACCTTCATGTAATCTTCCTTGCACCTTTCCTTAGTTCCAAATGCATAAAAGAAACTGGAAAACTGTTACTCTCTAGAGCATTTGAGATCTTGCTTTCTGGCATGTCTTCAGTTTGGCTCAAATAAACTCTTATAAAACTTCTCTATAGGTTTGCACTTTTCTTAGGTCTATATCAGCTTCCCTGGCCAGCCTAAACTCCATTACCCTTACTAAGTAGAAGTCAGTGATGCTTAACATTAACCCTTTAGTTTCTGGTTCAGGGGAGGGTCTGGTAGAGGACACCTTTGGGGAGCAATTGCTCTCTACTGACCAGTACAGTGCATTTCAACATTCAATGACTATTAGATCTCCTCAGGGCCAAATAGAATTTACTATTCCCCTAACAGGCCTTTATACTCCTCTGTGTTTACAAATCCAGTTCCTTCTTCATAGACCATCTTAATTGCCACTTTTCCCAAACAGTTCTACATGGAAGTCGCCTTTCCCCATTATTCTGAATTCCCATAGCATTTCCCTAATATGCTTCTGTTAGGGCACAATCCTTCTCTATCATATTACAAGAATCAGCATGTATGTGTTATAGCTCCTCCTAAGACCACAACTTCAATAACTTCGATTTGCAAACTGACAATCCACAGGCTCAACCTAGCTTGCAGGTATACACTGAATCTGAAAGTATTTATTTTTTTTTCAGTGAGAGATTTCAGATTTCAAAGCTTTGTTTTTCTGACCAGTCTGGCCATACTGGGCTTGTTTTGTGTAGATTTGGATCTGTGAAGCAGCCTCTGCCTGACAGGGGATGGAGATCTCCATTTCCCCAAAATGCCCACCAGGCCTATTTCACCCTTTTTCATTTCCTGCCTGGTCCTTGCCAGCATTTGAATTTCAGCCCTACAGTAATGACTTTGAGGGCAGAAAGTACAATTGCCCCTCCTTATCCACAGGGGATGCGTTTCAAGACCCACAGTGTGTGCCTGAAACCGTGGGTAGTATCAAACTCTATATATACTATGTTTTTTCCTATGCATATATGCCTATGACAAAGTTTAACTTATAAATTAGATACAGTAAGAGATTAATAACAACTAATAATGAAATAGAATAATTATAACAATATACTATAATAAAAATTATGTGAATGTGGTATCTCTCTCTCTAAAAATATCTTATTGTACTGTACTTATAACATGGTACACTGGACAAAGGAATGATTCATGTCCCAGGTGGAATGGAACAGGACACTACTCAAAATGGCATGTAATTTAAAACTTATAGATTGTTTATTTCTGAAATTTTCCATTTAATATTTTCAGACCTCAGTTGACTGCGAATAACTGAAACCACAGAAAGCAAAACCATGGATAACGGGATACTACTGTATCCCTTTTTAATCTTCATATGGTGTGATGATTATAAGCATGGACTTTGGACATAAACCACTTGGTGTCCTTAGCACTGATGCTCACCAGCTGTGTGACTTTTGGCACATTACTTAGCCTTTCCTTGATTTGGTTTCCTCTTTGTAAAATGTGAGTAATAGTGTAGTATCTGCTTTATAGTATTCCTGTGATGATTATATGAGTTAATACGTATGAAGTACTTAAAATAGTGTCTGGTAGTCCAATGTCAACTTTAAGTACTAGTAATAGTTACAAGAGAGGAAATAGATTTTCTTCACAGAACCTAGTACCTTAGGTATACAAGCACACTTAGAGACTAAATGAAGAAATTCAATAATATTCACAAAGACCTCATAGAAATCTTGTACTAACGTAGATGAAGGCCTGATACGATGGAATACCCATGAATGTGGTAGCCTGGATGAAATATTTGAAGGGTTACTGTGGTAACGGAGGCCAAGCTAACTGTTTCCTATAACAGTTGAAAGTTGTTCATTTACCTTCCCATAATAGGTAAGGGACTTTTCAGTGTCACAGCTGATGTGGCACAGACCACCAGCCCTGGTCAATTTCTCCCCTAATGACCTGCCAACCAATCAAAATATGCTTTCCTTATATAGAAAGAACATGAGGAAGTATAAGATGTATATAAAAGGGAAAGCTCCACTGCGATTGGGGCTCAGCCTTTGGATGTGAACCCATTGAGCCGGTGCCGGCACTAATAAACACTACTTCCTGCTTATTACCTTGGTGTCCCTCCTGTCTCTCTGTCTGAGTATCCTGCAACATTTCTGGGAGCTCTTCCAGGATCGGAGATGGCAAGTCTTCTCCTCCTTTGTCGGAATCTGGCCTCCGGAACACTAGGAGAAGTGGACTCCCCCTAGTGCCAGCGGACCTATTGTCCATATGGGAAAATGACTCTTCCAGTGGACTGGGGTGGAGACTACAAGAGCACAATGAAACCCGGTGAGGCACAGGAACCAGTGCAGGAGCACCGCCCAACAAACTGGTGAGGACCCAGGTATTTGACCTGCCCCTAAAGAGGCAGAAGGGGGGTCTGATCAACTCCAGAGGTCACCCAAGTAGTCTCTGCAGGGAGACGAAACTGTGACCATTCAAGTTTATTTTGGGCAGAGGGTGGTGTTTGAATGACAAGTGCCTGAGTGTGAATGAGATGCAACTTGGCTGCGAAGTGAGAGTTGAGCCCTTATCTGCAGTTCTGCAGTGAACCTCATACAGCTTAGGGTGGTATCACTGAATCTCCATGAGGAGTCTACTTCAGTGACCCTAGTAGGGGTTTTACACCCACCCATCAATTGCTAAGAGGCACTTGAAATATTCCCATTTGGGGAGCAGCCAGAGGCAGGTAAAGTGACTACCTGAGTGGATGGTGGAAATTTGAGGACAGGCGAATAGCAATTCCTGATGCCCTAGCCCCAGTCTTTGTCAGACAGTTCCATCAGAATACCCACATCAGCCAGACAGATCTTAAAACCACATTAGGCTGGTATTGCTACATCTCCTAGCTCTCCAGCATCTCCTGAGTAGTGTGTGAACTGTGTGAGTGAGGTATGTGCTCGAAACAACACACAACAGGGGCCATGGGCCCCTCTGGGAGTCCAGAGTGTGTGATAAACACTCTTTGAAGACCTGGAAGTAGACTTCACTGAGATTCCCCGATCCTGGGGCTACAAGTACCTCTTGGTCTTTGTGTACTCAGAGTCCAGTTGGATAGAGGCCACCCCCACCCAGAGTGAGAAGGTCTGAGAAGTAGCCAAACTGCTCCTTCGAGAAATGGTTCCACGATTTGGCCTACCAATTACTTACCATTGGCTCATATAATGGACCTGCCTTCACAGCAGAAATAGTGAAGCTGCTAGCCAAAAATTTGAACATTAGATAGAAATTACATGCTGCCTATTGACCACAGAGTTCAGGACAGGTAGAGCACATGAACAGGACCCTAAAAACTCAATTTGGAAAATTATGTCAAGAGACACATCTACACTTGGACAAAGTCCTCCTTATAGCACTATTAAGAATCAGGTTGGCCCCAACCAAGGAGACTGGGTTCCCCCCCTATGAGATCCTGTATGGGCGACCACACCTGCTCATCAGGGGAATATGAGGAGAACTAAAAGAAATAGGTAAATTTACTCTGAGACTGCAGTTACAAGCTCTGGGCACTACTTTGCAGGCTCTCAACCACCGAGTTAAGGAAAGGCTGCCTATTAGTCTGAATACTGAGGTTCCTTCATTTAGGCCAGGAGTTTTGGCGTGGGTCAAGGAATGAAATGTCTAACCCTTAAAGCCTCTTTCGAAAGGTCCATTCAGCGTTATTTTGTCCAGCCCCACTGCAGTAAAGGTTGCCGAGATAATGCCTTGAATTCACCATAGCAGGGTTAAGCCAGTGGCCAAATACTGGGAGTGCATTTCAGACTAACCCTCCAAAAGAAGATGTTAACTGGATTTACAGATCAAAAGACTATTGGCCCCGTTTTGGTCACACAGGAAGCTGACCAATCCATGTGCAGCAGAAGCCTGAGGATGGCGACACCTCACCAAGATGACCAACATACCTCTAAGGACTCTGTGACTACTGAGACTATAAATGTAAAGAAAGAATCAGGATAGGTAGTCAGATCATACAGTATGGAAATATCAGCCCTCAAACCAAGAACAGGATGAAGATGATGCTCTCTGACCCAATCTTGGACACGAGCATCAAAGAGGGGAATGTGGTAGCGGAGACCGAGCTAATCATTTCCTGTAATGGTTGAAGGTCATTCATTTCCCTTCCCATCATAGATAAGGGACTTTTCAGTGTCACAGCTGATGTGGTACACACCACCGGCCCTGGTCAGTCACTCCTTTTACAGCCTTCCAACCAATCAAAATACACTTTGCCATGAGGAAGTATAAAATGTGTATAAAAGGGAAAGCCCCGCTGTGATAGGAGTTCAGCCTTTGGATGTGAATCTGCTGAGCTGGTGCCGGCACCAATAAACACTACTTCCTGCTTATTGCCTCGGTGTTCCGTCTGTCTTTCCGAGTATCCTGCAACACTACTAGACATTATAGGTCTCCCTTAATTTTGGCCTGTGAAAAGACCTCTGTGCATGTATTAAGAAAATACCATTTGTTGAATGGTGGAGATTATACACTTATTATCTAAGTAGCAAATAAAGCTTCAGTAGAATGTCTGAATTCTTACCAGTGGCTCTGTACAATTTCTACCCAGAGATGCTTAGGGACAACATAGTAGATGGTAAGAGGATGGCTTAGAGCATGGAAGTGCAGCTGCACAGAAGCTCATTATTTTTACTCAAATGGTATGCTCATTTAGAATGGCTGGAAGAGGGTTATTAGATGAAAATGATGGGCAAATTTAAAGTTCCTCCTTGCACCAATCTTCTTCCAGGTATGACTTTCTGTCTACATCAATGGCCATATACTTGTTGAAAGAACTAAATAGTAATAAAAATAATACCTCTATTCAAAGGCAGAGAAAACAGACATTTCACTTCTAGAAATATCCAGCTCTCTGTAATGTGTCTCAGAAGGAAGATGTAATGGAGCATACGAGGATGTTCTTGGCCCTATCCCTGAACCTATGGTTAGGAATTTTAATTAAAAAGTGATTTGTATCCCTGTGATGGATACTTTATGGATGAGATTTGGCTAACTTAAAACCAGAGGAGGGGTACTCAATAAGGGAAACTTTATTGTCTTCACAAAGTACAACAGCTGGAAAAGATTTTATACTTTTTCTCATTAAGGTAGATGCTTTTTTTTCCTCTGGAATTCCTTCAGGAATGACCTCAGGGAGAATTATGTCAGTGGATCATCATCGCAGGGCCAAAAGTTCTTTCTTCTAACAATGAAACCCCAAACCCTGCCTAGAACTGATCAGCTAAGACTTGAGCGCCTTCATTTGCGGCTACAGCTCAATCCTGACTTATAAGAGAGGTAAATTATGATTTTCAAAGCCAAAGTCTTAGTGTAGTCTGAAATTCATGTGATAATCTTCCAAATTTGGAAGATATCCAAGGAAATTTCTCTCCAGAGTTTCAAAGGAAGCCAAGAGGGATTGCAACATCTGAGACCACTGCTAAATATTTGAAGGTGATGATTATTTAGGCAAGTGATTAACTGGTGACCTGCAGGGAAAACAAAGTCAAGCAGAGGAAGGGACTGATGTAGCAGGGAGAACAAGCCAATGAAGCCTATGCACATGAATCATAACTGGCCCTTGGCCAAGACCAAATACCTGAGAGTGAAGTAAAAGAAAACTGACAGAGAGAGTTAGGAGACTTAGGTCCTGCCTCTGCCACTCATTTGCTGTGTGACCTTATATAAGATGCCTCTCTGAATCTTGCTTTCTTCCTCTGTAGTATAGGACAAAGGAGATTAGGTCAACAGTTAAGTTTCAAATGCTTTCATGGATCAGGCTTGGAATCTCAATGTGTGAAGGGCTTGGGTGAGGCAACAGTGAGTGCATGCTCCTGGCTAAATAAAGACTTTCAGGTGCATTGTTGTTAAAGCACTGCCCTAGATAATACACCTCTAGCCAATATGGCCTGCAGACCGGATTATGCACAGGGCTACATTCTGCTCTAAGCCTCTGAGTATCTGAAATCCTAAAATGGGTCCAGTAAATATACGGATTACACTCTTGCTTTAAACACAAAGGAAATGGTGTTGTGGACTTTTGGATTTGAGCCTGGGCTTAGTGGCCATCTGGGGTTGAGTCCCTCGCTCTGTCACTAACCAGTGGTCCCTTGTTTGTACTTCCGAAATTCAACACCTTCGAAAACCAAAAGATATTCTGTAGGTTTCTGGAAAATTCATTTGGTGGCAAAACTGACCTGAACAATTTAGAGATATTATTTGTACCAGGGATCAGCAATTTCTTTTTTCTGTAAAGGGCCAGATGGTTTTTTAAGCTTTGCAGTCCACAACTACTCAGCTCTGCCATTGTAGCACGAAAGCAACAATAACAAGTAGGTGTGGCTATGTTCCAATAAAACTGGATTTACAAAACAGGTGGGATTTGACCGAAGGGCTGTAGTTTGCTAACCATGGATGTATATAATTTGGCATGAATATTCATATATTTTGCTGCAGAATTGTTAATGCCTCTGATTATGGGTGTTCTCCTGGACACCTCTGGGGTTATGTAGAATAATGGCTCCCAAATAGGTCTACGTCCTAATCCCTGAAACCTGTGAATATGTTACCTTACATGGTAAAATAGACTTTGCAAATCGGATTAAATTAAGGGCCTCGAGATGGGGAGGTGACCCGGCATTATTCATATGGATCCAGTGTAATCATATGGGTCCTTACAGGCGGGTCAGACATATAAGAGACATGATGATGGTAGCAGAGGTCAAAATGAGACAGGGAAGTTTGAAGATGCTCTGCTGCTGGCTTTGAAGACAGAGGAAAGAGCATGAGCCAAGGAATGCAGGTAGCCTCTAGAGCTGGAAAGGCAAGGAAACCGATCCTGCTGTAGAGCCTCCAGAGGAAATGCAGCCCTGCTAACACTGATTGTAGACCCTCTGACCCCCAGAACTGCAAAATAATAAAACTGTGTTGTTTTAAGCCATTAAATTTGTGATTACATGTTACAGTAGCAATAGATACTAATCTAGAGATATAGTGTAACATGGTATATGCACTAAATTTCTTTTCCAAAATAGAAAATTTATGAATATAAAACACTTGTCCTAATAGTATCAGTTACTGGCTTGTGGATTTATAGTCATATAAGCTTTAGCAAGATATTTCAGCTCTTTAAATCTCAGGTATCCCATTTACAAGATGGGCATAAAATCACATCTTCTCTCAAGGTCATTGTGAAGGACATAGTGGTACTTGTCCTAGATCCCCCTTTAAGGCCTTGATGCCCAAACTATCAGAGTGCTGTTGGTAGTTAGCTGAAAAAGGATCACTTTGGCTGCAGAAAGCCATTGAGGGGGGAAGGGGCATAGCTATGTCTGATTAAGGTGAGGGGAGTGGGGTGGGTGGTCAGGATAAAGGCTGGCCATTTCCAAAAGGCTGAGAATCAATTGTCAGCGAATGTTTCATTCTAAACTTTTTCTTTTCTGTCTTTGTTGTTGTTGTTGTTCACCTATCCATCATGCCTTCTGTTTTTCAACCATCAACTTGTTCTCTGTATCTATGGGTCTGTTTCTGTTTTATTTTATCTATTCTTTTGCTCTGTTTTTGAAGATTCTATGTATAAGTAAAATCATGCAGTATTTGTCTTTCTTTGTCTGAGTTACTTCCCTTATTATAATACTCTCTAGGTCCATCCATGTAGCCGCAAATGGCAAGATTTCATTCATTTTTATTGCTGACTAATATTCCATTGTGTGTATATACATTTTCTTCATTCATTCGTCTGTCAATGGAGGCTTAAGTTATTTCCATATCTTGGCAATTGGAAAAAATGTTGCAGTGAACAAGGGGTGCATAGATTTTTTCAAATTAGTATTTTTGTTTTCTTTGAATTAATCCTTCCAATTCATATGCATGGATTGTACGGACACTCTTAATTTTTTGAAGAACCTTCATACTGTTTTCCATAGTAGCTGCAACAATTTACATTCCCATGAACAGTATATGAGGGTTTTCTTTCTTGCATGTCCTTGCCAACACTTGCTGTTGATTTATTGATGATAGCAATTCTAACAAATGTGAAGTGGTATCTCATTACAGTTCTGATTTTCATTTTCCTGGTGATTGGTGATGCTGACCGTTTTTCCATGTACCATTTGGCCATCTGTATGTCCTTTTTGGAGAAACATCTATTCAGGTCTTCTGCCCATTTTTTAATTGGATTTTTTGAGGGAGGTGTTAAGTGGTATGAGCTCCTTATATATTTTGGATATTAATCCCTTATGGGACATATCATTTGCAAATATATTTATACATTCAGTATGTTGTCTTTTCATTTTGTTTATGGTTTCCTTTGCTGTGCGAAAAAATTTTAGTTCGATGTAGTCCTATTTGTTCGTTTTTTGTTTTGTTGCCCTTGCCTAAGGAGACATATCCAAAAGAATATTGCTACAAGTGATTTCAAAGAGTTTACTTTCTATGTTTTCTTCTAGGAGTTTTATGGTTTCAAGATTCCATTTAAGTCTTTGATCCATTTTGAGCTTATTTTTATATGTGATATAAAATAGTTGTCCAATTTCATTTTTTAAAATGTGTCTGTCCAGTTTTCTCAACATCATTACTGAAGAGACTATCTTTACCCCATTGTATATCCTTGTCTCCTTTGTCATAGATTAATTGTCAATATAAGTTAATATAAGAGCGTTTATTTCTGAGCTCTCTATTCTGTTTCATGGATCTATATATCTGCTTTTATATCAGTACTATATTGTTTTGATTATTGTATTTTTGTAGTATAGTTTAGTATGAGGGAGCATGATATCTCCCACTTTGTTCTTTCTCAAGATTTTTTGGGCTACGCAGAATATTTTGTGGTTCCATATAAATCTTAGGATTAGATATTCTAATTCTGAGATGAACGCCATTGGTGTTTTAATAGGGATTGCAATGAATCTGTATATTGCTTTAGGTAGGGCATTTTAATAATAGTAATCCTTCCAATTCATATGCATGGTATATCATTTCATTTATTTCTATCTTCAATTTCCTTCTTCAATGCCTTACATTTTTCAGAGTGCAGCCTTTCACCTGTTGGGTTAAATTTATTCTTAGGTATTTTATACTTTTTGATGCAGTTGTAAATGGGGTTGTTTTCTTAATATTTTCTTCTGATAGTTCATTATTGGTGTATAAAAATACAACAGATTTCTGTATATTAATTTCATATCCTATGACTTTAATAAATTCATTTATTAGTTCTAAAAGTTTTTGGTGAGGTCTTTAGGCTTTTCTATATATAGTATCATGCAAATAATAACTGTTTTACTTCCTCCTTTTCAATTTGGATGCCTTTTATTTCTTTTTCTTGCCTGCTTGCTGTGGCTAAGACTCCCAATACTATGTTGAATAGAAGTGGTGACAGCAGGAAAACTAGGCTTTTTGCTAAACTTAGATCTTAGAGTATATTAGTTGTGCATTTGTTATGTATAGCCTTTATTGCATTGAGGTACATTCCTTCTAATCCCACTTTGCTGAGAATTTTTATAATAAAAAATTGTTAGGTATTGTCAAATGCTTTTTCTGCATCTATTGAGATGATCATATGATTTTATTCTTCATTTTGTTAATGTGACATATCACATTGATTGATTTATAAATTTTGAACCATCCTTGCAACCCTGCGATAAATCCCACTTGGTCATGATGCATAATCTTTTTAATGTATTGTTGAATTGGGTTTGCTAATATTTTATTGAGAATTTTTGCATGTGTGTTCATTAAGGATATTGCCCTGTATTTTTCTTTTTTTGCAATCTTTATCTGGTTTTGTAGTATGAGTTTGGAAGCACTTCTTCATATTTGGGTTTTTGAAATAGTTTAATAAAGATAAGTATTAACTCTTCTTTAAATGTTTAGTATAACTCATCTGTGAAGCCACCTGATCCTTTTATTTATTTGGAATTTTTCGATTACTGCTTCCTTTTTATTGTTAGTAATCAGTCTGTTTAGATTTTATATTTCTTCCTGGTTCAATCTTGGAAGGTTATATAATTCTAAAAATTTATCTATTTCTTCTAGTTGTTGAATTTATTGGCAAATAATTTTTCGTAGTATTCTTTAATAATTCTTTGTATTTCTATGGTGTTGGTTGCAACTTATCTTCTTTCATTTGTGATTTTATTTATTGAGATCTCTCTCTCTCTCTCTCTCTCTCTCTCTCTCTCTCTCACTTTTCTTAATGAGTTTGGTTAAAATTTTGTCAGCAATTGTCAGCAAACATTTCACTCTAAACTTTGAAAGTTGAGGAATCAATGTGAGTATTTCAAAATAGTTTTCTAAAATCATAAGATATACTTTGTCTTCAAATATCTAGGTAGAGTTAGGGATTATAGAAAATTTTTAAATTAATTTTTATAGCAAAATTTCAATTAATTAATTGAACAACTCAGGGGTAGGGGTGCCAACCACCTCCCCACCTCCCACCCCCAGTTGAAAATATGCATGTAACTTTTGACTCTATATCAGCCCTTTGCAGATTCCACCAATTGTAGATCAATAGATAAATCTTTATTGAAAAATAATAGTGTATAAGTGAATCATGAAGTTCAAACCCGAGTTGCATAAGTATTTTAAATAATTATAAATAAACATATATTTTTAAACAGGGGGTTATTTAATAATTATAAGAATTCAATCAAATGATAAGAACATGAGGATGTAAAAAGGGGGGTTGGGAGATGTTTTCTCAAGTCCTATCAACTAGGTAAGCCACACCTATGAACTTTCAGCTAGCCCTCAAAAGCAAAGTTGGCTACTAACAGCCCAACCACGAAAATTTTGTGTCCTTAGTCTAACATCCATGCTTCTAACTTATGTAGCTATAACTAGGAGAGATTGTATTAACTTTCTAGCCACTATAATTGAACATGCATTCACAGGCTCAGTGAGAAGCTGGCAATAAGAATTGAACCAAAATTTAAAAGTTTCTGTAAAGACCTAAGCAGAGAAGGATAGAACTTGCTTCAACAAATCCACTCTTCTTCCAAAACAAGGTGGGAAAGTTGGAAATAAAGGAACCCTAATAATTTCAAATCAATGACAGCTTAATACAGAAAGCATTTAGGTAACAGAAACTTTTCAGAAGAAAAAAATGTCCATGGCCATTCAATTGACACATTCACTGGAAGCCCCTGGCTTTCCTGTAAGTCTTTTAGGAATCCTAAAAACTCCAGCAATAATCATAGGCTGGGCATCTCTTATTGTACCTTCCAGATCCACACTGTTTCCCTTCCCCTTTGCTCTTCTCTCTCTGGATCTCCTCACAGTTTCTCTTGTGCTCTGGCTTCCCGGAGAGCATCAACAACAGGATGTTGGAAGGAAGGGAAAAATATCAGGAGGGTTATTCCTCCACCATCCTTTCTGAGGGCAGCATCCCTCATTAAAATTTTGTCAGGTGAGCATCTCTATACAACTCTCACAGTGTCAGGGTTCTGGAGAGCCTCTTTCCCCTCACTCCTTCCCTGCCTAGAGGTAATTACGGCCCGAGGTGACTGCATTCTCCTTTTTGGGGTCTCTACACACTGCTCACACTTTGTAAATAGTTCCTTTATTAAACTCTCCTCAAGTTACCCAATATGAGTCTACTATTTGCTTCCTACTGTGACCCTCACTGATATAAATAATATGAAATCCTAAAAACACTTATTTAAGCTTAGTAAACACTGTGCCATTTATTTCCCCTAAGAATTTTATGAAGTGGGTGTTGTTATTCTACCTTACAGATAATGAATCTAAGATCTAGAGAAATTACAATCATACAATCAAAAAGTAACAAGTAAGGCCTCGAACCCAGGCTGTTTGAGCACAAACTCCAGTTTTAACTACTATGCCATGCTGCTTTGATGATTGTCTGATCTTACCATGTCCACAACATTCAGCAAGTCAATAAAATATTTTCAGAAACTGCCCCCCCCCCACAATCGCCAGCATCAAGTAAAGTGGTACAAATAGGTCAGTAGCTTGTCTACAACTAATAAAAAGGATTACCATTATTGATGATGAATTTCAGATGTACTCACTCCAGGCACCCTTTCTTCATCCTTTTTCTGATAGGCTAATAAAAGTTTTGGACCTGAGAGGTCTGAAGGTGCTGGAATGCAAATGGGAGCAAGAGAAAGAGAGAATTAAAAATGTGTAGTCAGGCAGGTCATGCATAAATATCAAGTCATTCCTACCCAGTCTTTCGTCTTCAATAAGAGAGTGGCATATGTACATATTTTGAGTGTTGACCTTTGAAATCAAGAGCAAGCTTTTATAGATAGGATCTTAGCTCTTGTTCAATAGAGGGAGAGGCTTATGTGCTCTAGAAAATGAAATTTTGTCTGTCAAATTAAGCCAGCCAACAGCCCTTTATCTTTAAACCAGTGATTCTATATACTGTAGTTCTGACTTTATGCTGTCATAGATCTTTGTAGCTTCACATTTCCTTTCCAAAGCCTTCTTGAATATCTTGCATATACAGATGACCTTTAGTCTCCATCTAGCAAATTCTTAAATTTATCATACCCTGCTGGGTCTTGGGGTGGAAAAGTGTAAACTTCACCATTAATTTCAGTGAGACCAATTGTCTCAAGTTTTTGTGTTGTGGGCAACAGAACCCAACTCTGGTCAACTTAAGAAGAGGATGTTGAGACATTGTGAAATCATAGGAGACTTGCGTGATTTATAGGGACTAGGTTTGGGATGGACAAAAGCCAAGGAAATTTCACACTCAAGGAAGCAGGAGAGAGAGCTACAGTCTGTAGCCTGGAATAGTCTGATCTAAATGACTCTAATTCCATGAGAGACTTTCTAAGCTGTTTCTCTTTCTTGTGCTTCTTGAGACTCAGAGTGTATAGAGAAAGTGCCTGGGAGACTCAGCTGGGCTCTTATGCTCTCTCTCCCACCTTTCCCCATCCCCCTCTATCAACTGGAGTGGAGAGAGGGAGGATCTGACTTTCCTAGTGAAAATCTGGTCTCCAGGAATTGCTTTCTACAGAAGTTGCTGTCAGTGCCTACCTCAATCCGCTGGGCCTGCCCCAGAGGTTACTTACAGGTTCACCTATACACAGACTGCTCCTTTCCCTGGCCAGCAGGGCGCCGTCAACCAATGAGGGACAGGATTTGGAAGATCCAAGCTTCCTTGCCCCTCAGAAAAAAATTCTGATGTTCCTTTTCAGAAGGTCCTTGGCATGATAGAGCCCAGCTGTCCACAATGATAACCTAAGCTTTAATACCAATAAGAAATTTTGGCTTCCTCCTTTTCATGTCCTACTTCCATACTCTCTCAGTGCTTCCTGGAATCTTCTCCCAAATAAACCACTTGCAGTCAAATTCCTTTCTCAAGATCTGTCTTAGGGAAACCCAAGCTAAGACATTTTAGCCAGGCTTTCTGCATAAGGGGAGAATCAAATCCCTAAAAAAATTGAATTGCTATGAAGTAAAGGTTATTGATGATGAACTACTATAAGTGACAAATAATCACCACATCCATTAAAAATAATAGCATTAACAAATACATATGTTAAGATTTTAAGAAAAGAAAACAATTATGGAAGTTGTTCCCTATAGAAGCTTTTATTTTGTTGTCTTATTTTAAGATGAATTGAATAAGATTCTCAAGTTGTATCATCATGTTTTTAAAAATACACCTGTATTAGTTATCTAGTGCTTATATTACCCCAAATGTTAGTGGCTTAAAACAATAAACAGTTTCTATGGGTCAGTAATTTGGGAGCTGCTTACTTGGGGTGTTCTGGCTTGGGATCTCTCATGAGGTTGAAGTCGAATGTCAACAGGGATTGCTGTCAACTAAAGCTTTGACGTGGGGCTCCAAGAAGACTCACTCATATGGCTGTTGGCAAGAGGCCTCAGTTCCTCACCGCATGGACCTCCCTATAGAATTGTTTGAGTGTTCTGACATGGCAGCTGGCTCAGTTATCCAAGACTCAGTTATTCAAGCGCATGATAATGGAAGCTGCAATGTTTTTAATGACCCAGGTTCAGAAGTCACATTATTCATTTCTGTAGAGTCCAATTGGTTACACAATTCAGCCCTATTTAAAGTGGAAGAGGTCTACATCAGGGTGTAAATATCAAGAGACAAGGAATACCGGGTGTTATTTTAGAGTCTGGCTACACAGCACCATTTTCTTCTAAAGCGGTCAACTATTTTGGAAGTCTTTATGAAACCGACTGATTGATAAACAAGGCTGCTGAGGAATAAAGTCAGAACTCCCATCTCACATCTAGTTGGTCCACAACTAGATTCATAGGGTAACAGTTTAACAAGTAGCTGAACTATTTTGTGAGACCAAGGACCTCAGTGCAGTTCATTTCACTCGTGCTTATGATTCTGGCCTAGGGTCTTGTGCTGGACAGACTTGTGTTTGGATAGACAATCTCTGCCCTGCCAATTCTTCTCTTCCTCCTCCATGAGGATCAGATCTTTAACTTCAGCATAAAATAAACAAAAGAAGGAAAATTCCTTTGTAAGCCCACTAGAACCTAGTAAAAATAGAACCATATGCTGCAGAACCCAATCCGGAAATTCCAGCTTAACATAAAAAATACAAAATACCATCCTCAATGTGCCAAGCTTTTATAAAGCAGATGAGTAACTCTGCCAACCCAAATTAGAGGAAAGGACAAATGAGTTAAAGTGCCAAACACATTTTAGAACTATCCTTCCCCCCACCAAATCATAAATCTAATGTAAGGCCTGTGGATAAGGGCCTAGGAGATTATCTTTCCTGACGTTTGATTTACTCACCAAGAGCCCAGGGTTTAATTAGTGCATGTAATAGATTGTACTGACCCACAGTTCAAAGGGAGAAAAGCATCGTTACCTGAGAATCAGCCCCTAAAAATAGACTCTAACGAGGGCATTTCTCTTTATGAGAAATGAAATTTACAGAGATATTTGGAAAAGCATTGAAATTTATAATAGTATGATATGCATTGATTTAAATAGTGGGTCATTGCACTGCAAATCAGCGACATAAATACACTGATTCAGATGACAAAATGCCAGCTATAAGCAGGATTACAAAGCTTTTTCACAGAAACATTGTGTGCTTTCTGGGTCCCTGACTCAGTAACTGGCACTCACAATCATGTAGTTTTTCAGGCCAGAAAACTGGGAGGCATCCATAACATTTATCATTTGTGTTCTCATGCTCCATGTCTAATTTATTATTAAGACTTCTATATCCTATACCTTTCTCAATTTGTTCCACATCTCACCATCTCCAATACCCTACTCAGGCCTTTTGTCTAGAGAGCTGCTGCAGTCACCTCTACACTGTTTTCCCTGCTTCTATTCCTGTCATACCTCTCCCCCCAGTAGTTAGTTTTAGTTTCTGCTGTAACAAACTCAACATAAACGTGTAGGAAAGTGTGGGCATTAGCAGCCCAGGGATGATATGGCATTCCTTAAATCACCAGAGACCCAGCCTTCTTCATTCTTGTGTTCTGCTGTATAACTTCTGTTCTAAGGTTTCTTCATGATTCAAAATGGCTACTAAGTTTGAGCTATTGCATCTGCATTGCATCTAGCAGAAATGAGGAAAGAGTTGAAGATCATGCTCTCTCCTTTAAAATACATTTCCCAGACTTGTACACACAATCTTTATGTTTCATTGTTTGTAATTTAGTCCTATAACCATACCTGGTGGCAAGAGAGACTGAGAAATTTAGTCTGTATTCAGTTATGTGTCCAATTAAAATCGGAGCTATTATTACTAAGGAAGACTAGAGTAGAAATTAGGAAGGGAATAGAGCACATTGGCAATTTCCTATAGGGGACTTGATTCTCTCCTTATTCATAGAGACTGCTTAGGTGCCTTAGTTTGGGTTCCCTTGCTTATCCCTTTCCACATCACCTCAGCCAGAACATGGTCTCTATATAGCGTATGAGGACATGTTCATGCAGCCCCATTGATCAAGGTAAATTTAGTTTGATTGTACAGTGGGAAACTACTATGGAGTTTTAATCATGGGAGTGATATGATTAAATTTGTGATTTTCAAAGTTCACTTTGGCTACTCCATGGAACAGAATGTAGTAAGGCAAGCATAAAGCAGGGGGACCGTATAGGAGGATGCTGCGATGTGGTTGAACTCATATCATTTTGTGAGTATAGAGTCATTAGTACTTGAATGTGAGTATGATAAAATGAGGAGTGGTCAGGAAGGCCCTAGGTTCAGGTGGAAATGCCACTCACTGAGAGGAGAATGGCTGGGGGAAGAGCAAACCAGTGGCAGGAAAAATCAAAGGTTCTATATGAGTCCGCAATACCTAGCAGGCATTCAAATGGAGATGTTAGGTGCAAAGTTGATACATGAGTGCAGTGGGCAAGGATAGAGTAAGGATTAGAGGTATATATTTTTTGTATTCATAAGTACATGATGGTAATAAAACCGTGGAACTGGGCCAAACACCTATGGATGATATAGATGAAAAAAGAAGAGGGGAGAGGGGAAGGGGAGAGACATGGGGCTAAGGACAAAGGCTTCATGTACTCCAACATGCACCAACTCTGGGACCAAGAACATGGATCCCTGGAAAATTCAGTTTCTTCATCTGTAAAATGGGAACATGTATACATTATCTCATTTGATTTTTTTCCAACTCTCATAAGAGGTAGATATTAGTAAATGCATGGTACATTGAAAAAAACAAGCCCAGAATGGTTGAGTAACTTGTCAAGCTGCACAATAGCAGAGCAAGCTTGTAAATCCAGGTTAGGTTGTCCCTGAAGCCCACAAACTTAACATTTCATTCTACTGTTTCATAATTGTGATCTATATTGCTTCTGTATTGCATTAGCTTCCTATTACTGATGTAACAAATTACCACAAATTTAGGGACTTAAAACAGTATTTATTCACTATATTATAATTCTATAGCTCAGAGGCCTAAATATGGGTCTTATGAGCTACAATTAAGGTGTAGACAGGGCTGCATTCCTTCTGGAGGTGCTGGGGGAGAATCCATTCCTTGCCTTTTTTTTTGCTTCTAGAGTCTTACAGAGTTTCTGATTCAGTAGGTCTGGGGTAAGGCC
Source organism: Eidolon dupreanum (assembly GCA_028627145.1). Classification (NCBI taxonomy): domain Eukaryota; kingdom Metazoa; phylum Chordata; class Mammalia; order Chiroptera; family Pteropodidae; genus Eidolon; species Eidolon dupreanum. The sequence continues at coordinate 63,893,899 of CM053507.1, forward strand.
TGAGAATTTGCTTTTCTATTAAGTTCCCAGGTGATGCAGATGCTACTGATCTGGGGACCCCAGTTTAAGTACCACTGCTGAATATTATAGTCTTTCTGTTAAAATAGTGTGTATTCTGTTTTCTAGTTTGCTCCTAATTGATTCAATAGCTTTCACTAAAAGCATACCACTCAGATATATCAGTTTGGTTTGATATTTTGGACGGTGGAAAATCATCCCAACATCCACTTCTAACCTGGAACTTTCTATAAAATTGAATCACTATTCCTTGGCTCATGGCCCCTTCTAGTCATTAAATCACTCTGGCATCTGCTTCCATCATCATATCTCCTACTCTGACTCTGACCCTCCTGCCTTCCTCTGGGATAGTCCAAGATAATCTTCCCATCTCAAGATCAATCCTTCACTTAATCACACCTGCAAAGTCCTTTGCCATGTAAGGTAACATACTCACAGTTTCCAGGGATTTGATGTGGACATTTTTGGGAGCCATTATTCTGTCTACCATACCCACCTAACCGCCCTTTCATGTTCTCACCTTTCTATTTGAAGAGGCAATTGTGCTAAAGAATTTCAAGGTCTTCATTAAGTTGTGGGTCCCCTTTCTGGGACTTTGCCTACCTGTGTCTGTTAGTACTATAGGCATAGGAAATGTGGGCCCTGAGCAGAATGGGGCCCTCTGCTTTCTGATGAATGAGCCCCTCTCATTCCTTTTCCTTTTTCAGTTTGAGTACTGGGACATTGGAGAAATGTGTGTGGAGGGGGGAAAGGGGAATGAGTACCCCCTCCTATTCAACAGTCTGGAAATTAAATTGTTCCCATTTCAAACAACTCCCCTCACCCCCATGCTTTCTTCTCAAGGGAGGGGGTGAAGAAAGCAGAAGAGCCTGAGTAAAGGGAGACAGTTTGTCTTGTATTTAAGGCCCTTTGTGGTCTGATTCTGACTTTTTCACCATTATCCTCCATCTCCAATAACATGGCCCCTCTCCAACAAGAGTCAGCTCATCTCCAGTCATGAATAGATCCTGCCTGCTCATGTATCATTGCCTTTATACACATACCTCCACTTTCAATGCCTCTGGGCTCCTTTGCTGGGTGAGAACTGACTTATCTTTGAAGATGGCCCATGTATCATGCCCTTCAGGAAAACTAAGTTGATTCTCCTTGTCAGGATTAGTGGAACAGTCCTTTGGGTTCCCAATCACTTTGTTCATGCCCATTTTTAAACAAGGATCCTTCAGCTACTAATGCCCAAGCCCAGCTCAAATTAGGGGGATACAGGAAATTTGCTGACTCATGCAGCTGATGCTCGGGAGTGGGTCTGGTTCCAAGCATGGCTGGATCCAGGGTTTCAATTGATACTGTCAGCATCATTGCTTTCCTCTCTCCTTCTCTTTACATCTTCCCATCTCTTAGTTCTCTTCTTTTCCTCATGTCTTCTATGCTTGAGACAATGACTGCCATCTACACCTAATCCCAGTTTAGCAAGCCCAGTGGGAAACAGGACCCTTTCTCCCAACACATGAAGGTCACTCCTAGAAAGGCATTATTAGACCTGTTTCTCTCCTCCCCATCAATAAACTCATCACTTTGGTCAGAGAAGAGAAATTTCTCTATCACTGACCACCTTTGGTCATTAGCTTGACTGTACATTGAAAAGGCAGGGCAATTTGGGTCAGCCTTAGTGGGACTCACAGCATGGGGGAAAATCCCCATAGAAACATTCTGAACAGACCAAAATCACATCTGCCACAGAACTTCACAGCTTGGGGTAGCAATTAACACTGTATTTTCCTTTATCTGTTTATACAATTAGCTCTCACTTCGATTATATTATGTGAGCAGATACTTTTCATTCATTGAGCAGATATTGACTGAATGCCTATTGTGTGCCAGACACTATGCTTGGTAATTAATTCAACTCTGTCTTACTCCTCACAACAACCTTACAGTTTGGACAGTTTCATCACCCCCACATCAAAGATGGAAGACCTCACGTGACAAACTGAGGCCACAAATTTGTGTAAAAATAAAGGCAGAATTTTAACCATAGGTCATTTCACTCTAAAGACTAGAGTCTTTCCACTACCCTGTGTGAATTTAGTAAGGGCAAAGTTTGAGTTTTTATTTTTCTACCTCTCTAGCATCTAGCCCATTGCAGGGCACTCAGCATTTGTTAAAGGTGTGAGTGAGTGAATGAAGGAATGTCATTTCTCAAGAAGACCTGATGCTTCTCTGCCTGAGATACTCTGCCTGAGAAAGGAGATATAGCTGAGTTAGTGGGATCCCTCAAGATTAGCTTACAGAGGAGCATGAAAGGTGATTGGGGAGAAAGAAGAAAGAATAGAAATAATGGCTGTCTCAGTTTTTGTGAGACTCTCTTACTTATTCTGGATAACATAGTGTTATAGAATGATTTGTGTCCTACCCCCTGCCACAACCCTAATATCTCAGAATGGGACTGTATTTGGAAATAGAGGCTTTACTGAGGAAATGAAGTCAAAATGAGGTCATTAGGGTGGACCCTAATTCAATATGACTGTTCTCTTTTTAACAAAGAGAAATTCAGATGTAGCACATGTGTAAGAGAAGATGATGAGGAGACACATGAGCAGATGGCCTTCTACAAGAGAAGCTTGAACTAAATTCTCCTTCACAGCCAGCTCTGCAGACATCTTGATCTTAAACTTCTTACCTCCAGAACTGTGAGACAATAAATTTCTGTTGTTTAAGCCACCCAGTCTGTGGTACTTTGATACAGCAGTCTTAGAAAATTGTACACATAAATGTGCTATTTATGCACCTACACACACACATAGACATACACACTTTTTTTTTCATTAAAATAAAAAAAGCCCCTCATGAAACAATGAAACAATAATGTACATTTAGTAAATAAACCAACGACATTTTATTTGTAGTCATCACACCCTCCTCTACCACCATTAGAAAAGATGGTCCTCATTTAAAGGAAGTATATAAAGGCCTCAAAAGTTTCTGGTCTCCCACCTTCTACATAAAAGGTTCACTCAGGGGGAAACCACCATATGAAATCCAATTTTATCTGAGTTTTACTTGGAAACAGCCTCACTGGAATGCGGAAGTAAAACAAAAGACAGAAAGACCGTGTGAAACCCATTCACATGTTGCTGCTCAGAAAGGAGTCCAGTCAAAAATCCAGAAGCTTCAGGGACAAACAGACCCCATAAAGGCTGCCAACCATCCTAGCGTGCCAGGACTGAGGGTTTCCTGGGATATGACACCTTCAGTGCTAAAACTGGGACAGTTACAGGCAAATGGGATAGTTAGGTCTCCCTCCAGTCCTCAAGATAGTGTGGCAGGTTCTGAGGAGGGGATCTGAAGTCAGACAGCCTGTGTTAGGAACCCCAAGCCCCTGCTCATTGTCAGGCAAACTATTCAATCTCTCTGAGACTCCCTTTTCTTAACTCTTAGATGAAGATAATAATAGTTGCTTTATAAAGGCATTGAGTGATGTAGCAGTAGCCTCTGGATGTGCCCACATGAGTAGTTCTATCTGAGCTCAGACTCACCCACATTGCCCACACCACTCTCACACAAAGCCGAGAGTATCTTTGTGCATTAGGTTCCAGGGCTTTCTATGCTGCAGGAACTTGTTCAGCCAGTACTAAAGCCCAGGCCAGAATAGCAGAGAGGTCAATGCCCCTGGGTGCAATCTTCTATTAACCAGGTTTAAAAGCAGTAAATAAGACCTCTAACCTCCTTGACTTTCAGGGGACATTTTTGGAGGTCTTAAGAATGCTTCTCAGAGACCCGACTGTAAGTTGGCCCTGGGGGCTAAAACAGAAATTTCCAGAAATCACCTATCCTTTCCTGGTCTCCTACCCTCACTCCTGCTTCCTGGGATCACCTTTCAAGTAAATCTCCTGCACCCAAACCCTTTCCTCAGTCTCTGGTTTTAGGGGAACCCAAAGAAAAAGATTAAAAATCATGAGCAGGCTTAACAAATGCCAAACAGACATTTTTAAAAAAATATTCATCATTATCATTATCTGTCAGGGGTCTAGAGTTCATAGGCACTGGAAAACTTGTTTCTAAGGTGGGATATTAGGGACCTAGGTGGTTTCCAAGAGGGTTGATATACTTTATGTGACAGGACTAAAAATGGAGACCATGTCTACCTGTGGATTGCTATCACTTAGTTAAGCCAGAATTTGTTCAAAATGGAAATGCCTCGAAGGGCTTGAGACATTTCATCAGGTCAGATGAAAGTGTTTAGCCTCCTAACTGGATAGAGCTGCGGGTATCTAGAATTACAAACTTTCCCCTGTTGATTTTTATGTACTACGGATGGAGTGGGGGAGAAGTCTGCACCACAGACAAACACAATGGTATGATGTTTCCAGTGTACAGGAAGATTTTTATTGTACCTTTCCAATACTCATTTAGCTTTTTATACAAATAGCTATAGGTAAGCAACCTTGTAACAGAAATATTTCTAGGATTTTCAATGTGACAAGCCTTTTGACATTAACTGAAGACTGAAGTACACAAACTGGAAATAGCTCTGGGTGTTAGGAAACCTTGCTATATAGTAGCTCCAGAATCAGACTGGATCATTTACAAGTATTTCTGCCCAACATTTCTCCAGATATGGGGTCAAGATTATTTTAAAATCAAGCACTGGAAGTGTGGCTGGATTCTTACTAGGTATTAACTGATGGTAAGCTATAATGTTTCTCTGAAGCCATCAGTGAAGAGCCAGCCACATACTCTCAGAGTCAGAAACGGAAGGGATTCACCTCAGAGAACCTTCTACTTCCAGATGTCTTAAAAGAGACAAAGAAAGAATAATAAAGAGAATAATAAAAATCCAAGGAACTGGAATTCTTAAAACAGTATTTTTCAAAATTCATATAGACCTGAATCCCTGGTGATCCTATTAAAATGTAGATTCTGACCTAAGGGTCCTGGGATAAGGTATTTCTAACAAACTCCCAGGTGATGATAATGGTTCCTGGACCACACTTTGAGTAGCAAAGCCTTAAAAACAAGGGGCTTTGAAACTGTCTTTCAGTAGTCACAACATCTAGGCCAGAAGTTTGTTTCTGCTTCCAGAAGCTTGTTAAAGTATCTCATCAAATCACCACTTCAGATGTGTGTGAGACAGTGATCAGGAGAGAAGCTGGGGAAAAGAAAAAGGGGGAGACAGAAAGAGAGACTGGGAAAGGCCATATGTAACTACTTGTACTTCAGTGAAATCAGAGAACAGAGCTAACTCCTCCAGTCACTATCATGATTTCTGTACTGAGAGATGCTTTAGTTAAATAAATATGTGCTTAGCAACTATTTCCTAAGTTAACTCTTAGCACCCAACCCCTGTTAGCAAGAGAATCAGGGATCGTTAGTCTGAGAAGGCCTCTAGAGATCAATTTATTTAATTCCTCCAATTTTCTCCAAATATAAGACCTAAAAATCAGGGAGATCAGGTTACCAAGGAAGGCCTTTCAAAGGAAACCATTGTGAGAGGCGTCTCAGCCTATTCATCTTGGGGCACAAATACACACTATTTTTACTTTCACAGTTACTGCTACCAACATAGCTCTATGGACACCTGCCCCACATATGGTAAAGGATCCTTAACTGACTTTTCTTCTCATTCCTCAACTTTTCCATCACTTCTGACCATTAAAACACTCTCCCTTTGACCTTAAGGCTTAGTTCTATTTGTTATTAAGCTTAAACTGATATTTGACTTAAGGACTTACCTACATTTTCCTAGGGGTGGGGCTAAAAGTAGTCTCTGGGGGCCTCTACATGGCCAGGGAGGTTGTTCTCTCATTCACTCAGCCCCAGGTGAGAAGAAGAAAAGAGGCTTCCTTTCCTTTCCACAGCTCACACTGAAGCTGTGGCCTTCCTCTCCTACATCATTAATTCTGGGCTCTCGGCAGGGCTATTCTAAAGGCTCATTCTTGGTGAAGGATACTGGCTGAGGTTTTAAAACATGCACACACATTGTTTAGTTTCCTTTCCCCTTGAATATAAGCCAGCTATGTGACTTGCTTATAACGAACAGAATGCAGCAGAATTTATGCTATGTGATTTCTGAGCTAGGGTAGAAAAAGTGATAAAAATTCCACTCAGTTTTGTCTCAGGGACACTCGCATGGGACTAGCCACCACACTCTGAAGAAGGCCAGCAGCCAATAGAGAGATCATGTGGAAGTGGACCAGTTGCTAGCCCTGTGAATGTCAAAACCAACAGCCAGTGCCACTGTCAAGTATGGGAATGAGGGACCCCACAGGTGATCCCTAGCCCACAGGTGATCCCCAGCCTAGCCTTTGCTGGGAATGAGTAGATCAGAGACAAGCCGTCCTTGCTGAGAACGAGCTAAACCACAAATTCATGAGCAAATGAAATCTTGTTGTTTTGTTAAGCTTTCAGTTTGGGGGTGGTTTGTTACATATTAGATGATGACAGCAATAATCACTGGTCCTTTGAAAAGTCCAGTGGGAATCTCCCTGCTAAAAGATCCCCGACATAGGCAATCTGGTTTAGGCTCAGCTTCCTCCTTCCCCCACCTAGGGTTCTGTTTTGGGCCGTCTGCTTCATAGTGTCTTGCTGCTGAGATCCTTAGGCCCAGAGGGTGACCCATGTACCTTAGTCCGTTCTAGGTGCGATAACAAAGTACCATAGACTGAGTGGCTTACAAACAACAGAAATTTATTTCTCATGGTTCTGGCAAAGCTGAAAAGCCCAAGAACAAGGTGCCAGAAGATTTGGTTATAAGAACACTAATCCCATTCATGAGGGCTCCATCCTTATGACCCAATCACCTCCCAGAGAACTTGCCTCCTAATACCATCACCTTAGGGGCTAGGATTTCAATATGGATTTGGTGGGGAGGACACAAACATTCAGTCTGAAGCACTGTGGGAAATTCACATATACTTGCTAGGCTGAAAGGTAGTGTTGTAGGCCAGCCCACCTTTCTCCTGACAGTCACTTTCTCACCTCTTCCATCTCCCTTCTGACCCTTTCTCCACATTCAGAAGCTCCTGGGCTGAAGCTTGACAACCTTGGGCCAAAGAGACCATCAGCAATGCCTGACTTGTTATACTCTGTAAATCTTGTAAGAGGTGGAGAGGGCCTAGGGGAAAGGTAGTTGCTGTTCCACACATTGCTGTTTCTCCAAAAGTTTACTACCTCCCTCTCTCTTCTTTTCTATCTATGGGTGGAAATGATGAGAAGATGCTGATGATAGTGGGGGTTTTACAAAATGTCACTATCCACAAGCCCGGTAGGGAAGTGGCTCATCCAAGTAGCTGGCGGTTCTCAGAATTTAGATTGAAGTACTCTTAACACCATGGCAGCCATGTATAGCCATGCAAGTTGGGCACTGCACAACTTTAGGGCAGAGGTTTACAAAATTTTATTGTAATGCACCAAATAGCAAATATTTTAGGCTTTGCAGAACACATGGACTCAATTATACAATACTGCTATTGTAGCACAAAAGCAATCATAGTTTATACATAAATGAATGGGTGTAGCTATGTTTCAATAAAACTTTATTTACTAAAATAGATACTGAAAAGATTTGGCTCAAGGCTGTAGTTTGCCATCCCCGGCTCTAGGGGATTCCATTCACAAAGTTCAACACCAGCAGCCCTGAACTGTGGCTCTGCTTAGCAATGTTTGCTCTTTGGGCCTCAATTCTGGAAAGACAAGAAAAGTCCCAATGAGGGCCAAACACTGTACTGGTGGAGTTGTTTTCAAGGAGCAGCAGAACCCTCTCTGAAGAGACTAGAATCTTCCATTCCTTTTAGGGAAAATTCTTGTGTGCTCTACTCTTTCTTTCTTTAAAAAAAAAAAACATTTTGACCACCTACTATGTGTCAGGTATTGTGCCCAGTGCTGGGAATGTAACAGAGAACAAGGAAGACACAGTTTTGGTCTTTACAGAACCTGCAGAATAGTAGGGAAGAAAGACTTTGAACATGTCATTATAAATGGAATGAGTCTTATGAAAGGGGAAGGTCAAGGTGATGGACCTCTTCCAGGGGAAGCAAGAACATCTGAGGGGTTGGGAGGAAGCTGAGGTCTAAAGGATGAGGCATTAGCCAGGCAAAGAGTTGGGGGACAAGCACTGCAGGTGAAGAAGAGCCTGGTGGGACCCCAGTAGTAGAGGCCTCAGAGTGTCCCCAGCTTCAATTTTCCCTGCCTTATAGCTTAACAATAGATTGTTTCCAACAGCTTGATCCAGAGCTTGGAATGTCCCCTGCCATGTAAAATTGCCCTAGAACTAATGATTAATACCTTTATGCTTTGACCACAATTCTTCTGGTCTACCATTCTTTCCAGACTACTCCCATCTTTTTTCTTGGGTTGCTGATGGCAGGGGAGGATCATGTTGCCAGAGGGATGGCTCCTTGTAGCATGAGAGTCCCTTGGAACCACCATGTAACCCTTGGAATAATGCCAAGATTTTCCCTTAAATACCCTGAGCTGGAATGAGAAAACAAGGCAGCTTTTGAAAGCATTAATCTACTGCTTTCTTAGATCACGAGTACTCTGGCAATAAACGCTTATTCTAAATATCCCAACTCCTATGTTAGTCTATTGGCTGAGCGGCAAGGGCAGCATGAGCCACAAACTCATTTGCCCTCTAATTTCACAGGTAGAGGGACCAGCATGTACACAGTTAGTAGACAGCATGCATGAGGGAGGGTAAATCTGCAGACCTCTTAATCAAGGGCTGCATCTCTCCCCATCTACTTTTAACATTTTGTAGATAATCAAGACCAAGATCATAACCTGGCATCCCTTATCAGGCCTGCACATCTGTGTTACTTGGTAGCACAGAATTTCAAAACAGAACTATTTTTTTAATATTCAAAAGTCAAGGGGTTTCAAATATAATCTGAATCTCTGGCTTCTCAAAAAAATCTGAGCACCTGGGTATAATTCCTGCACAGTGACAACTGGCTTGGAGTCGCTGATAGCTGACCCTTTAGATAAGACACATACTCTTCATTTTGTCCCCATCTCCACCACTCCCAGTTGCCTTATACCAGGTCTGATGCCTTCATTTATTTACATTATCTGTCTGGCCAATGCAGTATTTGAGTTGGTGACTTTCTGACCCAGGCAAATCTCAAGCCACAAAGGGGAAAATGGATTCAAGCTGCTGAGAGAGGAGTAGTTTATGGTGTCCTCTTTTCTCCAAAAATAAATGTGCACTGTGACAGAAATTAATGATGCTTGCCTAGAAAGTTCAGTCACCATCGCCCAATCTGCTGAATCTCTGGGTTACACTCCTGAAACCTGACACAGGTTGGACACTGGGTGAAACCTAGATAGAGTCTGCCATTGTCTACTACCTCAGACAATTTGAAATCTCTTTTTGGACCCCTTGCAGAAACCCTGTGGGGTCTTGGGGATAGCAAAGCAAGGCTTCAGAGAGAGGACGCTGAGCTAGAGCTAGCCCCAAACAAAATGTCTTCTTTTCTTATCAGGTCAGATGTTTTCCTCTCCAGAAAATAAATTCAGTGGTTGGAAGCTATTGTCCAAGGTGGAGTTTATCAAAAGTACGTGCCAAAGAATATAAGATCCAAATGATACTGATAGGTGTTTCAGGAAAACAAAACAAAACAAAACAAAAAACAATCCAAATGTCAGAGAAATGAGATGTTTTAGGTCCAGTTCCCCAGAGACTGACCCTGAACAGAAGGATTGATTAAGAGCATGCTCTAGAATAACCTGTAAAGTGTGGGTAGAGAATCAGGAAAAGCTGAGTTAGAGAGTGAGCCCAGGCAAAGCCCCAGGGAATGAAACTTTGAGCTCCAAATTAGCCTCAGAACTGCCCCAACCAGGACAGCATGTTGGTTGTTGGTCAAAGTCTGCCCTGGGGGAAAGTAAATTCCAAGGTAATTTCTGCTCTGCTTATAGATAAGGTAGGTTCAATAGCCCAGGGGAGTTCTCTGAGGAGTCATAGGTGCTCTGCAGGTTATAAGTGAAAGTGTGCTGAAACCAGGTGGGACAGAAACAGGAATGAGAGATCTGAGGGAAGCTGGATGGAGTCTATCATTATCTGCTACCTCAGGCAATTTGATTTACATAGTTAAAAATGGTTCTTGTCTGCAGAACTTTTTAGAGCCTTAAATGTGATCATTATCATCTCTATGGAAAAGGATATGATATATAGCAATTCCCAGACCCATCTGGCTACAACTTTTTTTTCCTATAATTCCTCCAGATCCCAGTTTTGTAAAACACAGCTCTTAGGGGCCTACATGGTGGTGACAGGAGAGCAGGAAAGGGTTTCTCTTGGCCTCAGCTGGATGCTGTCCTGAAGTGCTTTGAAACCACAGGAGAACCCAGCCAGACTGGACTCCAGGCCTTTGGGGGCATTCTTCACCCAACACAACCTCTTGGCTCAGTAAAGAATGCCCTCATAACTGACAGGGTGCTAGGCCTTCACAAACAGGATCTTCCTGGAACCCCTGAGGGCTTTTCAAGGATGGCCTTTTGAAGCTTTTTTCCATTCTTGGAGACCTCAACATCCTTCCATGAATTCTACTATTAGCTCCTTGGCCAAACTTTCACATGTGACAGCAATCGAATTGCTTATTTCCCTCTCTTACTACTCCATTTTAAGCCTCCTGCACCCCCACAAGATTCACCTACTTGCTCTTGAACTAAATGTGCTTGTAAACTAAATTTGTTACAACAACAAGTGACTTGGCTTTCTTCTTTGACTCCTGCAGTGTTTCTAATTTTTCACGTGATTTTGTTTGAATCTGCCAGACAGGGTTCGGTGCTCATCACCATCTTCATCTTCATTCCCACCAATATGTACAGAGTGCATTTATTTGGCCCAGCAAAGGAACTGAGGTGGACAAGCCAGTGAGGAGCCAGGCATGAACAACCCTTTGCTCTGTGAAACACAACGTGGGACCTCTCCCCACACCTGACCCCTGGATGGGGGTGCTCCACCTTAACTGTTCACATCACAGGCTGGGCTGCATTTCTCCTTTCTTAAGAGAAATAGTCAATGGTATTCAAGAAATAATCTTGATCTAAAAACCCACACCAGAGGAAATGCTGCTCTGACGAGGTAGCAACTTCTAGATAAGTCCCTCCATTAACATTTACTCAGGGCTGGCCACTGAAGTTGGAGAGAGATCACAGCTTCTGCTGTCAGCTCACTCTTGAGGTTTAATATTCGCCTCTACCTTTTACTGGCTGTGGACTTTGAGCAAGTACTTGAGCCTGAACCTCAGTTTCCTCACCTATAAAATGGGGCAATAAATCGCTTTTACATCAAGGTGAGATATTAATGAAACTTACACTTAAGAAACTCAGCATTGTACCAAACCATAGTGAGTACTCAACAGACATCTCTCTCAATACAGTTATAATAATAAAAGGTGGTAGATACTGACATTAGCCCTATGTCTATTTTACAATTGTCCTATAGCTTGTCCTGGGAAAAATTAACTGGTGACCCTTTCTTTCTCCATCTCTTTGCTTTCCCTCCACAACTCCTTCCCTCAATTATTTCTTCCAATTTCTCACATTTAGAGAGTGTTCAGGAATCCTCTGTGGAGTTCTCTAAAGCACAGATTCTCAGACCCCAACTCAGTGGTTCTGTTAGTCTAGAGAGGGACTCTGGGGTTTGTTTTTTTAACAGAACAGCTCAGGTAATTCTGGAGTGGGTGGAGCAGGGACTGTTGACTTGCTGACATATATTTAACAAGAGCTTGGGGTATGGGGCTGGTTGGAAGCATTTTCCAATTTCTGTGGTATAAATAATCTTACCATGGCCAATGTTAACCTGTGGATGTGACGTCGCTGAACACAGAGTTGGAAAGAGATGTTGGCAGCATAGCATTATATAGTACTACAGATACTAGAGGTGTGCATAGTTCCGTGAGCATAGAGAACAGAAACAAGAGGTAAACTAATTAGGAAGTAATGAGTATTGAAAATTTACTACCTTTACTTTTTAAAAAATTCTTATTTGCAATTACGATTGACATTTACTATTATTTTATATTAGTTTCAAGTGTACAGCATAATGGTTAGACATTTATATAATTTATGAAGTGATCCCCCTGATTGGTCTAGTTCCCACCTGGTACTTTACATAGTTATTATAATATTATTGACTATATTCCCTACACTGTACTTTACGTATTACCTTTGCTTTTAATATAACTGATTTCATTGTAAGTTTATATCATTTAATATTTAATGCTTGTGTTTTTGACAACTGGCTCTCGAAATTCCTGAAAATTTAACAATCTGCTTTTTCAAGCTGGTGGGTATAGGTCAGCCCCATCACAGTGCCACAGAGAGTAGAGTTGAAAAACCCTGCCAAAAATGTCCATAATTGCAAAATTTTACCAAAATTTTTGGAGACTTTAAAAACACCTGAAAGCCCATCATGGATTTTGGAGGGATTCTGTCCTCTCGATTCCTTCCTGTGCTGTCAGAGCATCTAGAGGGCTGATGGGAGAGAGGGAAGAATCAGTATAATTTGGGGAAAGGAATGTTTCAGATCTTTCCCATTTCCCTACCCTCAGTTCCCCACCCTCGCTCCAAGCCTAACAGTGATGAAGGGTGCCACCACCACTGGTTTCGAGAAGCTTTGCATCACTGTCTGATCCAAGCTCTGAATCTTCCTCCTGGAGCTATGGACCCACCAGGCTGGTATTATCTTATCAGATGCTGGTAACAGACACTGCGAGTCAAGAGAGGAAACAGAGTGTCTTATCTTTTTTCTCTGTATCTGGCTGGAAGGTGAACTTTCTCCCTTAGAGAAGGCAACAGTCTCATGTCACTGCCCTTAGCAGCCTTGAAACCTTAGAGGATCTCAGGTAGGCAGTGTCTCAACAAAGAAAGGCAAACAAGCGCCCTGCTCTGTGCTTTAGGACCATTAGCACATTAAAACTGGGTAAGATGGATACAACTATTACCCTCATTGTACAGAAGAGGAAACAGAGACTCAGAAAGTGAACTGGCCTAAGATCACACACACACACAGTGGGAAAGCCAGGATTCCAAAGCAGTTCTGATCAATTCAAGAATCAAGCTCTTAACCCTTCTGCTATTGCCCTTACATTTATTCTTCACACCAGCCATTATCCCCATTTTACAGATGAGAAGACTGGGGAAATAACTGCTCAGAGCCTCAGGAGGGGGCAGCCAGGACTTAGCTAGCCTCTCTTCTGATTGTAATGACTCCACAGCAAAGGGTCTGCAGCCTTTCTAAGACTGCACATCAGTGAGAGCAGAAGGAAGAGAAAGAGGTAGAGAGATAGGTAAGATTGGGGCTTAAGAATAATCACATACAATAGCAGCAAGACTGTGAGCAGCAGCATTCACAGACAGGCAGGCAGGTTCTTGCTCAAGTCCTAGTTGATGGGGCGGGGCATATTAAAGGGAGAGGGAAAAGAGTAGAGCAATACTAACTCATGGCACTGTGACTAAGCTCACTGGATTTCTAGAAATGAGGTTGTGAGAGCTGCTCCCTTTTGTTCTCATGACAACCAGACCCACCCCCTTCTCATTCCCCAGCTCCAGTTTCACTAGGAATTGGGGGGTGGGCGGAATGTCAAACAGGGCAGTGATGATGGCTGCAGTTACCATCATGATCATTAATTATTCAGACTGGTACCCAGTGGTAGCCATGGCACCTGGCACTGGGAGCAGTCATTGAAGAAGATATTTATCCCACCCAGTGAGCAGAGCTGAGAGACGGCCATGCCACACTAGGGCATCCCCCACTCCATGCCCAAAGCAGCCTTGCACGTGTGAGTCTACACCTCTGCTATTTCCTTGGGTCACATGCCAATTCTAACATGTGGACAAAACTTTGACAACTTACCTAAGCGCTCTGAGCATGGACTCCTTATCTGTTCAAGCAAGCATTTGGTCATTGTCATCATCATAACCATATATCATCATCAGAGAATGCATGGTATCACTCATCAATGAATGAGTTGGACAGATCTGACCATGAACCTTGTAACTGAGACAAGCTACCAGCCTGTTTGGGTCTCAGTTTCCTCACCTGTAGGATGTTATTCCACAAGTGGTTGTCATGGTATCTAAATGACAAACTGTGTGTTTTAGTTTGGGTTTCCCTGAAAGCGGAGCCTGACAGGATTTGGGTGTAGGTAGTTTATTTTGGAGGTGATCCCTGGAAGCACAAATTGGGGACTGGGAAAGTGATGTGGGGGAAAGGAAGGGAGAAAGCCAATGGTGAGCAAGTTATTGCTGTGTATAACTTGGAGAAGCCTATAGACCATGCCTCTGAATTCTCACCAAGGGATGGGGCAGTTGGGGAATTTATCTAACTACTGCCATCCCACAGTAGGGAGAGAGGCCTAAGGCAGAGACATGCTGGAGTTTGAGGTGGGAGGCAGTCACTGCTGCAGGTAAATGCAGAAATGGTCAAAGGGGATGGAGAGGGATCAAGAACTACAACAGAAAGCACCTAGACTGTGCTGGAACATGGTAGGTGCTCCATGAATATGTGTGTCTATGCCCTTTTCACAAAACAATGACCTATTCTCACTCTGAGTTCTGCTGCTCACACATAGATGCTTTTGCTTTTTAAAAGCCACTCCTATTTTCATGCAACTAGTGTCATGGAGAGAACCTGAGTGTTGGCTTCTTTAGCAAGTCAGCCTGGGTATGAGGATGAGCTCTGCCTCTTTTACAGGCTGTGAGGCCTCTGGAAAGCTCTTTCATGCCTCTAAGCTTTTATTTGTTCATCTGTAAAAGGGGACAATATATCACTTACTTCACAGGGCATTGTGATGAGAATTAAATAAGATAATGTACAAATGACAGGTGGGCAAAATGTTTCTGTAAAAGGCCAGATAGTAAATATTTTAGGCTTTGCATACCATACAGTCCCTATTGCAGTTAACTATTCAACTCTGCTTTTGCACCACGAGGGAAGTGGAGACAATATATAAACAAATGAGTGTGGCTGGATTCCAATAAGACTTCATTTACCCAAACAGGAAGTGGCCAGATTTGGCCCAGCAGCCAAATTTGCCAACCCTGGCATAAAGCACAAAAACACAGTAACTGGCACATAGTAGGTTCTCAATAGGAGCAAGCTGCAATTATTATTGCCACAACTTAGAAAGAACTTAAGCCAAAAGCTCTCCACAGCTTAAGTAAGTTTTAGCTTCATCCCCTGCAATGTCGCTTGTCAACCATTCAAAGCACGAATCTGTGTGTTCTAGTCCTTGCTACTCAAAGTATGGTCCATACACCAGCAACATCACCATACCTTGGTGTTCTTTAGAAATGCAGAATCTTAAGCTTCATTTCAGACCAACTGGATCAGAATCTGCATTTGAACAGGATCCCAGGTGCTATCCGTGCACATTACAACTGAAGAGACACTCTCATTACTCATTGGCTAGCCCTTCTCAACTACACTAGACCATTTCTATCCCAGACTCAGAGCAAGTTCCTCTAGCTGTCTTACTTCCCACTGTTCTCACTTCCTAATCCAGATCATTTTTTACCTCCATCCGAGGCACACTCCCCAGCTATAGGCCCAAACCCTTATGGCTGCAAGTCTCCCAAACTGATGTAATCCCCTGGATCTTGCCCACAGAATTGTCTGCAATGCTTCTGTTCAGCCAGGTTCCTCGTCTCCTTATTCTCCTCCTCCTCCTCTCCCCTCTCAGTGCTCCCTTTGTCCCCAGGCACTTCCATGAACAAATCTTCCAACTCAAGCACCCTGCCAAGGATGGTCTAGCACTGCGCTGACGAGTGCTATAGCCACTTGCTGCCTGTAGTGACTGAGTACCTGAAAGAAATGTGTTAATCCAAACTGAGATGCATTCAAAGTACAAAATATACACTAGGTTTTGAAGACTTAGTAGAAAAAAGAGAATGTAAAATATTTCATTAATAATTTTTTAGTATTGACTACATGTTGAAATGATATATCAGATATATTCAGTGATAATAAAAAATATTTTAAAAATTAACTTCACCTGTTTTATTTCTTTTCTAAATGTGGCTACCAGAAAAAAATTTAATGATATAGGTAGCTTGCATTATAGTTTTATATGCCAGCACTGGTCTCACGGGACAGTGTGAAGATTAAGACTATAGATACTAGAGTCCAGCTGCCTATATTCTATTAAAGAAAAATTATTCTGACACATGTTAAGATGGTAAGAAAGAGTATATCAAGACTATTACAATTAGGGGTATTGCAACAGGGGAGAGAGATCAGACTCAATGGAGAATCTAGGAAAAACGAAAGTGATTTACAGCAGGATGGAAAATTATTAAGAGAAGATATCAAGGGTAGGGGGATCATTGCTAAACTGACCTAACAGGATTCTTGCTAAAGGCAGGTAGAGGACTTAAACATCAAAAATGAAACTTGATCAGATATTAAGGGTAACCAGATATCAACGATAAGGGGATTCTCTCTAAATGGACTCAGCAGGATTCTTTGCTAAGACTGTGCCAAATAGGCTCAAGAAATTTGGTCAAGGAGAAAGTCTTTGTCAGTTCAGAGTCCAATTCTGCCACTGTCTAGTTGTGGGGACTTGTTGAAACTGGATAACCTCTCTATGTATCATTTAGAAAATGGTGATTGCAAATGTATACACCTCTAGGGTTACTGTGAAGGTTAAAAGAAATGATGTGTGTTAAGCTCTTAGCACTTTGCCTGGCACATAATAAGCACTCAATAAATATGAGCTTTTGTTATTGTTCTTCCCTCTACCATCTAACATGCAGTGGACCACAGATATTTGGGAGGGCTGATTCTGAGACCTCCAGAAATCCTGGATTCTGAACATTGGAAATAATGACACAGATTCTTGGCTTTGTCCTGAGTCACAAGTTAATGGTTATTTTCATGTTCTCTTTCCAACCACCTGGCCATTTTCACCAGGAAACTAAACTCCCACTATATCATGAGTTCCTCAGACCTAGGAAGCGGGTGATCACCTCTGCCCCTTCCCCAGCTAAAAGACCCACTTTCTCTCAACAACCTCAGACACACTATCCAAATTTGTGCCTCATCAAAATGGCAATTGTGTGGGTCATAGACCTTTGGATCTTTCAGAGTTAATTTATAAATGCCAAGGTCATAGTGGACTTAAAATAGTTCCTTATCTTCTTTTCTCTCCTAGCCTCCCCTGACCCCTGCCCACCACCACCACCAATTTTAAATCCCTGGTGACTCCAAAGTGAACAGATTGTAAGGGAATATTTGTCATGGGCAGACACAGCAGGCCAGGACCATTGGCCGAAGCTGGGCCATTAAACGTTCATCATTATTGGGATGGGCAGCCTAAATCTCCAGTGAACAGATTTAGAATCCTCCAGAGAAAAGAGAAATTCATTTCTTTTCCTTGCCAGCTATCTAGCTCATCCTATTAGAAAGTCCTTAAAAACACATCAAAACAAAGACAGCTGAGTATGACACCCAGGCTCACATGGGTAAAGTCAGCTCCATTTATTGGACCCAGATGTAAATTTATTAAAAGGTCAGGCTCTTATCTTTGGGAAAAGATTTTTCTGAGAGATCCTTTGCTCAACAGAGACCAAGGATAAACCAAAGATGACAAACTTTCTGTTCTCTTTCTCACATCTCTAAACCTCCCCTTTGCTCAGGTAGTTAGAACTTGATGCAAGTGGTATAATATACATTAGAATCACCCAAAATGTCTGTTTAAAATGCAGGTCCCAGGGTCTTAATCCCAGATTTAGAAAGCTAAAATAGCACTCAGAGAATCTGCAAGTGGAGCAGAAATTATAGCAGACTTTCCCTGCTGGTTACTGCAAAGCTATAGAAATCCAGTGGCATGGGGCTTGACACCTGGCCTGGCAGGAACACTCCCCTCTTTGTGAATCCCAGGAGAGGCAGGTCTGAAGTCTGCAGAAGAAATTTCTATTCTCCCTTCTCCATCCCAACAAATGCCTGTCCAGAACAGCAAGGAAGAAAGTCTGAGTTTGTAGTTGTTTCTGGTGTAAGGTCAAAAATTTGTTTCGATCACACTTCACAAAACTGCTTTATGCTGTTGTGACTTGCAATTGTCATTGATTGTGGTGACTCAAATGAATCTGGCCCAAGCCCTGGCTTAACCCTTTTCCCCTTAATCCTTTCTAAGAGCTACTGCTCCAGAGTCTCTTTCTGCTCAGACAGCAGGTCTACACCCCAGTTGCCTTAGGATTCACCTGGAAACTCTTGTTTCAATGCCAATATCCAGGCTCCAACCCAAATCAGGAATTAGGTATCTCTAGAAAGATTCACTCCCTGTGTGATTCTAACAGTTGACAGGGTTAATAAAGTTTATTGGTGATTTTCTGCCCTGGCTGCACACTGGACTCCCCAGGGAAACTTTAAATATCCAGTGATGCTCAAATCCTCCTCCCACCCCACTCCAAAGTCTAAATTAATTCATTTAGCATTTTTATCAGGCACTGGGGTGTTTTTAAAATCTTATTCAGTTGAGAATCACTGTGTAGACTCTTCCTTTCCACAAGGGAAAGCCCAGAACAAACTCCTCCTGAAATCATTGTTAACTCAAGTGACATCTTCAGACTCCTTTGGCAGCCTAGGAATGAAGGGTTGGCCCCTAGACTCTGTAATGCCCGAGGACAGGGAGGTGCTTCTCATCTGGGGCTCCTTATATATTTGTTGACAAATAGGACTTTGCTGAGCTGGAGTGCAAACCCTGTAGTTCAGTGATTTGCAATCTTTAATGCAGTGCTATTCGAAGTGTGGTCCCTGGACCAGCAGCAGCATCTGGGCAGAAACTGTTAGAAATGCAAGTCTATGGGTGACACCCCAGATCTACTGAATTGGGGGTTTCTGCTGCAGTAGGGCCCTCTAGTTTGTGCTTAGCAGCTCCCAGGTGATTCTGATGCATGCTCAAAATTGGGGACCATGGCTTTAGTATGCATAGGACTCTCCCCCAAAGCTCTTCTAAAGATTCCTGCACTCATTACAAAAGAATCTAATCCTGGAGTTCTGGAATAGGACCCAGGAATCCATATGATTAGTCAAAATCCCAGGATAAAAATTGTTCCAAGGCCCAACTTTGAGAAACCTGATAGAAGCTGATCATTCACATAAGCCTACATTCATCTGGTCACATGTCCCACAGGTCTGCAAGGACTCCTGTCCTCTCTCCAAGCCTCATACCCCTACTCAAAACCTAGGATCTTAAGCTCTCACCATTCCCTGGCCTTCTTTAGAAAATTCACAGGCAGTCAACAGCAGAAACAGCATGCCAGAAGCAGGAGGTCTGTTGTGGCTTTCAGGACCTGTGTTTTGTGCAAGGAGCACTTCCACAACTTTCAGGAGAATAAACACATCCAATGACTTCTAGATGATGCTAGGCTGGACACATTTATTTATAATAACTACTCCTGGCCACACACTTACTTATGGACAGTCCAAAGAGAATGATTTGTTTCCTCTTGTCTTCTTCCACAATGCATTTTACGATTGCAAAGAGTCATGCTTGCCATGTGTTTCCCTCTCATCTGTAAGTGCTTTTCCACAGGCTTAGTTCTTGGCAGCCCCCATATTTACCAAGGAGAGCGCATGCCGTCAGCAGCTGGCTTCCATCCAACCTCCTCCAGAGTTCAGTGTTTAGAGATTGGCAGCAGATGAAGAAGCATGGCCTCTCTGTCGCCAGTTCAAACTTTCAGGGTGTTTTGCCCCTTGCTCTTGATTTCTGTTATCTTTGAGGGGACTTGCCTTTTAATTTGTTTCTTCGGCAGCCATGCTAATAAATGGGACACAGCTGAAGAGCTGTCTGAGAAACAATAGCTGCTCAGCCAATTTGTCTCAAGCACCATTTGTTATGAATCCTCCGAGCCCATTAACCCCTGAACCCAGGAGATGGTATCTCCCCAGGGATAAATTACCTTTATTTCTAGACACGTGTTTGCTCATTTAGCACTCTATTCATAAGCAGCCCTATTTCAGCCCTACTTTCCAGAAATAGAGAGGAAGAGCCACCACTGCCCCCACCAAACACACATACACAGGAAGGACCCACAGGAAGGAAGAACAGCTGGCCATGCCTAAGAGTGACAGCTGACATTTACTTAGCAGTTACTAAACATCAGGCACAATGCCAAGAGAGTTTTTGCACATTGTTGTTTAATCCTAACCATAATCCTTGGTCCTGCATGGAACCATAAACCCCATTTTGCACAGGGGACATCCGAAACACAGAGAAGTTAATTGACTTGCCCAAGAGTGCTTAACTTCTTCTAAATGATAGAGCTGAGATCTGAACCCAGGCATTTGCTTACTTTAAGCCAGCTCTCTCATCAGCTGGCAGAGCTTCTATCCTTGATCTTTTCTCATTTGGGCTGGAGACAGGGAGGGACATTTGGATCATAGGACAGAAGAGTGCATTGGCCTCTTAATGATCCTTACTAATGTATTTCACTTTCAGAAATATATTTACTGACAAAAATGCGACATCTGATTAGAGTACATTTAAATGCTTATTTTAATCTTGAAGTTTATTTTTAGTTATATACACGGTTGTATTTATGTGGGTAAAGGGACAAAGAAATGTAGTTAATATTTCACAGCTCTGTCACCATTCAGCTTGAATTGAGATCTACCAGTATATGCTGTTGAACATAGTAGGATGTGACCAGCGGTCCTGCTGACTTTAGGTGGTTCTTGTTCTGTAAATCTTAGAAGATGAAAGTGATTCATCTCCCAAAATTTGTGGCTGTTAGGAGTTGTGTTAATCTCCTATAACAAAACTAAAATGCCATAGTTTAAATTATAGTTTATCAGAGACTCATGGACATTGACTATAGACTAGTGGTTGCCAGAGGGCAGAGGGTCAGGCGAGGGGGGAGGTAGATGGGGTAAAGGGGGTCAAATATGTGGTGACAGAAAGAAATCTAACTATTGGAGGTGAGCACACAGTGTAAATATATATATATATATATATATATACACACATATATATATATGCCTTGCTGTTAAAAAAAAAGATGAAGTAGTAAACAAATAAACAAAAACCCTAAAATAAAAAATCGATATGTGTGTGTGTATGTATGTGTGTATATATATATATATATATACATATATATATATATATATAGTTTATTCTCTGACACTAGTGCTTATTCTTCGACACAAGTTCTCAACCTTAACAGATTAGAATCATCAAAGGAATCTTTTAAAAATCCTGATGCCCAGGCTGTACCTTACAAGACAAATTATATCAATACCTCTTGAGGTGACACCCAGGCACCAGTATTTTCCAAAACTCCCCAGGTTATTCCAATGTGCAGCTTTGGTTGAGAACCTTTATGCTCTAACATAAAGTAAATCCTAACATAAGAATTCCAGTGATGATATGGTGGCTCCACAAAGTCAGTCTGAGTTTTTTCATCTTTCTATACTTCCATCTTTAGCACCTAGCACTTATTCTCAAGGTTGCCACATAGTCCAAGATAGCTGCTGAAACCCCAGCCATCATATCTGCATTCAAGGTGAGAAGAAAAAAGAAGGAAGGAAAGGATCAAATGATGAAATGCGTAACTACTGTGGACTGAATTGTGCCATCCCAACATTTATATGTTGAAGCCTTAATCCTCAGTGGAACTAGAGCTTTTAGAAAATAATTAAGGTTAAATGAGGTCATAAGGGTGGGGTCCTAATCCAAATTTATTGGAGGCCTTATACAAAGAGGAAGAGAGATAATTTTTTTCTCTCTTTATCAGACCTTATGAAGGAAAACACAGTAAGAAGGTGGTCATCTGCATGCCTGGAAGAGAATTGTCACCAGGGAACCACATTGGATCCACCCTAATCTTGGACTTCCAGCTTCCAGAACTGTAAGAAAATAAATTTCTGTTGTTATGGCAGACCAAGTAGACTAAGACACTAGCTGAGTCAGCACCCTTTCATCATCCTTCCCAGAAGTTCTATCAGTGCTTCTTTTTATATCTCATTAGCCAGAACATAGTCTCATGGCCACCCCTAACTGCAAAATATGCTGGCGAGTGGATTTTTTTTTTTTTGCTAGGCTCATTGCCACCTGAAATAAAATTGGGGTTCTATAACCAAGGAAGAAGGGGAGAAAAGGTATTTGGTGGCAACTAGTCATCTTTTACCACAGTATGCCAGTAAAAAAGAGAAGTGCTGAGAGGGGGTAGGAGAATGATAGTGAGAGAATGAAAAGACATTGAGAGCACCTAAGAGAGAACACTTCAGAAACAATGAAATTAAGCTTGAGTAAACTTGTATCACACATCAGGGAGTGCCAGGAACAGAAGGCAGAATTCCTGAATTGAAGCTTCTGCGGGGCCAAGCATCCCCACCTCCCTTCTGCAACATGGCAGCTGTTGGTAAAGAGACCCCGTGTGAGATCCAGCTGTTGGAAGAGCAGCCTTTCTCCTGTCTTGGCCTTGGGATGTTTTTTGGCAAGCCTTTTCTTGGCCAGCATGAGAAGTGCTTGGTAAAAGATGAAGAAACCTGAGGTGAGCAGACATTGGATCAGCAAACTGTAACCTCTCTTCAATCGGTAAGCAAAGATTTGAGGACTTACTCAAATAATGCCATGCATGATATTCAGTGCTGAACAGACAGACAATGTTCCTGTTCTCATAGGGCTTACATGTCAGGCTGGGAAGATATACCACAAACAAATAACAAATAAGACAGTTCAAATGGGGCAGTGGGAAGGGGGGCAACATCAGATTGGGATTCTCTTTGAGGAGGTATTAGAGTCAGAAACTGGATGATGAAAAGATCCAGACACAGAGTCTGGAGGAAGAATGTTCCAGCAGAAGTGTGAAGGGAGCTGAGCAGGACAGAAACCAGTGAATGTGGAGCACTGTGGATGGGAGAGGGGCAGGAGGTCAGGAAAGCTAGGTCATGGAAAGACTTTGGATTTTCACGTAAAGGCAATGGGGAAGATATTAGACAATTTTAAGCCAGGGATAGACACTATCTGATTACTTTTTAAATATTACTTTAACTGCTGTGTATAGAATGGAAGCAGGGAGACCAGGTTGGAGGTTTTGCATTGGTCTAGATAGACACAGTTAGAGGTTGGGTTTGAATAGGGGTCAGCAAACTATAGCCTGTGGGGCACTGTTTTTCTTAAAGTTTTATTGGAGCATAGATGTGCCTGTATTTATGTATTGGCATGGCTGTTTTTGCACTAAAGGTAGGTTAAGTGACGGTAACAGAGATTGTGTGGCTCAAAAGGCTGAAAATGTTTACTGTCTGGCTCTTCATGGGAAAAGTTTGCCAACCTCTGGACTAGAGAGAAGTGGGAGTGATGGGGATATATTTTGGAGGTAGAGTCAACAGGGTTAATTAGTAGATTGGATATGAGGGAAAGGGGAAGATGGGATTCAAGGTCTAGCTTTTGGCTTGCAGATTTGATGGAGAGCTATGCCATTTACTGAGATAAGAAGATCATGTTTTGAAAGGAAAACCAAGAAGACTTTTTTGGGCATGCTATGTTGAGATGCACACTGACAAGCAGAGCAAAGAACATCTTTCTGTGCATGGGTGCATTGGATTCTCATGCCATTCACATAACTCAGTGCCTATTATGAAATTGCCCAATAAGGGGCCTAACCTTCTCATACAGAGGAGTGTGGTCACTGGAAGAGTCAAGAAACAAGGGAGCATACATTCAGGGATACTTATACAGGCACCCACTCTATGCTCAGAAAGATCAAGATAGCAAGAAGACATAATGAGATGAATGTTAGCTTGGAATTTGGCCAGAAAGGCCAAGCAATAGAGTGGCATCAATATTCTTTTACTAATTAGTAGAATTAGTACCAGCATTACATTTATGTATTTACTTGAATGGTACAAGTTGAGTGACTTTGGGTTTCCATTTTATCTCTTTCTCTAAGCTGGATACCATTGTCTCAGATCTCTGCATAATCATCCACATCATACAAGGTCACCAGTAAGATGAGAAAGTTGTCATTCACCCTACCACCATATAATCTCTCATTCAAGTTATAAGCCTCAGAGTTCTCTCTGTAATTACTTCTCATTCTCTCTCTCTCCCTGTCTCTCTCTCTCTCTCTCCTTGTCTCTCTCTCTCTCTCTCTCCCTCTCTCTCTCTCTCTCTCTCTCTCCCCCACTGTTTGAAATGTCTCTAAAATCATCAGCCCTCATCCTTCTAGCTCTAACCAAAGTACTAGCTGCCTAACTGGTCACCCACCACAGTTGGTCCTCACTTGGCTTCTGGGGTGACTGTCATGGGACACATCTCATTGTATATGTATTCTAAAACAATGTATGGACAATGATATTTTTGTCTGCCAAGAACAACAGCTCCCTTCTCTTGGGTCATTGCTCAGCCTTTCTTCCCCAGCATAGGGCCCTTGATGTGGCTGGTGATCTGGTCTTCTGGCCCCAGCCACAAGTAGATAGATGACCCAGGTGTGGGATAATCAGAGAATTCCCACCCTTCCAGCTCCCAAGATTTAGTTAGCACCTGTGACACCAAGAGAAGAGAGATTGCCTTTCTTCAAAAGTTCAACATTTTGGTTGATTAAATAGATAATTTAGAAATAAACATGGGTTAATCATAAAACAAAGGAAGGAGAAATGCTGTGGGCTGCAGGCTGGTGGTAGCAGGGAGCAGGGAACACACCAGGCACTGAGAGGCCAGTGCAGCTGGCTTGGTAGTGAGGAGGGCAACTGGAGTAGGCTGCCCAGTACCCATAGCAGCAGCCACAAACTCATAGCAAACGTTTATATATTGTCTTATGTACCAGGCACTGCTGCAACCACTTTACATATACTTGCCCATTCAATTCTACAGTAATACAATGAGGTAGATATTAATAGCAAGCTACTTTTACATATGAGGGAAGTAAGACTAAAAAAAAAAAAGGTTAACTTTTCTGAAGCCCTATACCCGTGTGTGAGAAGGGATAGAGACACGAAGGAGGAAAACAGTAAATGTTGAGCAAATTAAACAGACTGGGCACTAGACACAAGCATAACACCACCACAACAATAATGGCAGTGTAGCTTGTCATGGGCTAAAAACTGGTCTGGCCAAAAGAATTTACAACCCTTTTCCCCACCAGGGCAGTGGTTACTGTCACTTAATCAGCCTTGCTCTGGAGTGGTCCTGCTCAAGGTAAATCTTATAGACATATCTCTACCTCCTCTGAAGATCCAAGTTCTGATGTTTTTAGAATAAGTACAGCATTGAGGGGAAGAAGCATTACCCACAGGCCAGTAGATCACTAATGTCAGCAGGGCACCCAAGCACCTGACAGGTGATCAGAATCACTACCTGAATCTCAGCCCCATGGCTGCTCTACCCCAGAAGGAACAGGTTCCTGAATGTGCTTCCTGTCCCTTCTGCTGCTTTTCCACATGTCTGGATTTATTTTCAAAACAACTTATAGTTACATTAAATATTAAAGGCACTTTGCAGGTGGTGTTTACTGTTAGAAAAGTTAACAAATGTATGTTGTGCTGTATAAAATGGCAAAAACCAATTTGGAGTGCTTGATGGCTTGAGTTGCATGATAGCAACATGATGGATATTTCCATATTTTAATGAGGCAGCATCTTTAGTGCAGTGCTGTTGCATGATTGTGCAGAGAAGGTCACACAAGCACCAGCTGTGTTCTGGAGCCATGGATGGAGAGTCCTCTGTTAGATTCTGCATTGCTCCAGTGACCATTAGTGAAGGCCAGGACCTATGGTCACATGAAGCGCTCGCCTGCATGGTGGCCTATTTTATTATAATGATATTGTATTACTGTTTTTATTATGGAGCCTTCACCAGGTGCCCAGCAGTATGACAAGTGCTCTATATTTATTACATAACATATTTATTACTTCTACAAATAATTAGGGAATACTCACCCTGTGCCAGGCATTGTGCATAGAGAGACCCAATCTTTGCCCTCTTGAGCTTATATACTGATAGGGAAGGCAGACAAGAGCAAATAAGCAGACTCAGAAATAAGATAACTGTAGATGGTTATTATTAGCACCAGGAAAGAACTATATAATGTATAGAGACACAGAGTAACAGTGGATGGTTTGAAGGTGGTGAGGGAAGACCTCTCTTGTTGTGACATTAAACTGAAACCTAAAAGACAGCAGGAGTCAATCATGGGGAGAGCCAAGGTACAGGCATTGGAGGCAGAAGGAATAGTATGCGCAAAGGCCCTGGGGTAGAAAAGAAGTTGACAGTTTAGAAACTGACCTAAGGCCAATATCACCCTGGAGAGTTGAGAGCAGAGGAGGGGGTAGGTGATATTATAATCCTCTTTTTATAGATGAGGAATCCATGACTTAGAGAGGGTAATATTTCCAACTGAGGTCACACAGCCAGTAAATATAATTTCTGATTTGGTAGGTCTGGGGTAAAGCCTGAATATTTGTACTTCTTACAAACTTCTTGGTGATGCTGATGCTGCTGGTCTGCAGACCACACAGCTCGACGGCAGGGCTGATCGAGACTGTTGGCTTTTAGTGTGAGAATGGTAACAGAATTTACATGCTACGATGTGCCCAGCACTTATTCTGTGCCAGGCACTGATATATGTGCTTATACAGTTGACCTTGAATGTAAGGGTTGGGGCACTGACTCCCAGCACATTTGAAAATCCATGTATAACTTCAACTCCTCAAAAACTGTATTAACAGCCTACTGTTGACTTTAAGCCTTACTGATAACATGAACAGTCGAATAACACATTTTTTGCCTGTTACATGTGTTATATATTGTGTTCTTACAATAAAGTATGGACCCACACAGTTCAAATCTATGTTGAATAACATGTTCAAGGGCCAACTGCAAATTGAATTTTCAGAGCAAATCTTTCAAATAGGTATTATTATCTCTATATCACTATTTCTACAGATGGAGAAACTGAGTCATGGAGAAATAAAGTATCTTGCTTAAGTTCCCACAGCTAGTTCATGGAGGAACTGGAATCTGAACCCAACACTTGGGCTCCTGGATCTGCCACCCTGCCTCTCTGAGGAAAGTGTTTCTTGTTTCCACGTCTCTGTACCATTCAGTCGTGTAATTAACTTATTGCTTAGACTTGTCATCTGCCCACTCCTCATCCCTGAGGCACTGAGTTGGCAAAGCTGCCTTATATCGAAGTTTCCTTTTATCTTTCCTGCTCCTCTTTCCTGATAAGTTCAGCAAATATTCAAAGGAGTATCTGTTTCTGGAGTTCCCTTTGACTAATGGGGGTTGTCACAGGCATCCAGAGAGAGCCTGTCTGAACATCTACTGGGTGCACTTCTCACAAGTTCCTCTTGTGTTTACCAATCTCACATCCTTGGTCAGGGAACAGGCAGTGTGCCCCCACTTCCCATGTCTGATGTTGAGGGAGAACCTGTGATGGACCAGGTGCCGGGCTAAAAACTTTTCCAACCCTCATAACTGTATCATGAGGGAGATACTATTATTAATCCCATTTTCTGAATGGAGAAACTGAGCTTCAGAGAAGCATAAAAAAAGTTCCAGGTCTCATTACTGGCAAGGGATGATGCCAGGATTTGATCCCAGGGGTTACCTAGATTATAAGACTTGTATTCTTTATACTCTCACTGGTTCCATCAGGATTATCTGTAATGAAAGGCTCAGAGAGCCCAAGCTCAGGGCCACACAGCTGGTGTGAGAAGGATTCATGCCCAGGGTCAATAGCAATGGAGAAATACTCATATTACTAAATTAGGTCCAGAAAGAACAAATCACTCAACCCTCCAAGTCCTTTCAAGTCCATCTGTGACAGATGTGAAACTAAGATCTGAGATAGGAAGTGATTAATTTCTTTTTTATATAATAATCCAGGCTTTTCAACCTTGGCACCACTGACATTTTTCTTAAAAATTAACACAGTAGTCTGTCATTTCAAGAAAACAACTGACAGTATTTCTTGCCAATGAAAACTACGAGCTCTCAAGCAAAAATTTGAATTTGGAAAACTTGGGTCCTCTACTGGGTGCTTGATAGCTTCCCTATGCTTAAAGACTCTTATGATGAGATCAGTGCTGATATTAACAAATATAATCTTTTGATTCATATGATGAAATGTGTCAACATTTGAAAGATCTTCACAATGTAGTATACGAATATTTTCCAAATATTTGTTGCATGATGTTATGAAATCATGGATGGGTAAAAGATCCATTTAAAACACAACATAAACCAATTGATTTTATTATCATATGGTGAAAAAGTTTACTGATTTGGTTTCAGAACTCACATTGCAACTAAGCTTTAAAAAACTACCGCTTGTTGAATTTTTATTTGATATCAAAGTGTCACAATTATCTAAAAAGGCTATTAAAATTCTTTCCTCTTTTCCATTGAGCTAAATTTTTTTTCCATAAACTTCAACCAAAACAACACATGACAATAAATGGAATGCAGAACAGATAAAAAATCTGGTTATTTTCTTTTTCAAAAAATTTATTTTTATTTATTTTTATCATTCAATTACAGTTGAAATACAACATTATATTAGTTTCATGTATACCACATAGTAATTAGACATTTATATAGCTTGAAAGTGATCACCCTGATAAATCTAGTACCCATCTGACACCATATGTAGTTATTACAGTATTATTGATTTTATTTCCTATGCTGTACTTTACATCTTTTGACTATTTTGCAACAATCAGTTTGTACTTCTTTGTTCCTTCACCTTTTCCACCCATACCTCCACCCTCTGCCATCGGGAGACAATGTTTGCTCTCTATATGTATAAGTTTGTTTCTGTTTTGTTTGTTTTATTTTTTAGATCCATATATAAGTGAAATCATTTGATATTTGTTTTTCTCTGTCTGACGTATTTCACTTAGCATAATACCCTCTAGGTCATCCATGTGGTAGCAAATGGCAAGATTTCATTCTTTTTTATGGCTGAGTAACATTTCATTGTATACATGTACCACCTCTTCTTTATCCATTTGTCTTTTGCTGGACAATTAGGTTGCTTTCATATCTTGGCTGTTGAAAATAATGTTGCAATGAATATAGGGGTGCATATATATTTTCAAAGTAGTTTTTTGGATTTCTTAGATAAATACCCAGAAGCACAATTGCTGGCTAATATGGTAGTTCTATTTTTAATTTTTTGAAGAGCATTTATACTGTTTTTATAGTGGCTGCACCAATTTATAATCCCACTAACAGTGCATGAGGGTTCCCTTTTCACCACGTCTTCTCCAACACTTGTTCATTGATTTATTGATGATAGTCATTCTGATGCATGTGAGGCAATATCTCGTAGTTTTAATTTGCATTTGCCTCATGATTAGTGATGCTGAGCATCTTTTCATATGTCTACTGGCCATCTGCACATCTGTATGTTCTCTTTGGAGAAGTGTCTATTTGGGTCCTCTGCTTATTTTTTAATCAAATTGATTTTTTGTTGTTAAGATTTATGCATTTCTTATATATTTTGGCTGTTAATTCCATATTGGATATAACATTTACAAATATCTTTTCCCATTCAGTAGTTCGTCTTTTCGTTTTGTTGATGGCTTCTTATACTGTGCAAAACCTTTTTAGTTTGATGTGTTCCCATTTGTTTATTTTTTTCTTGATTCTCTTGTCCAAGGAGACATTCAAAAAGATATTGTGAAGACTGATCTCAGTTTACTACCTGTGGTTTTTTCTAGCAGTTTTATGGTTTTAGGTCTTACTTGAAATCTTTAATCCATTTTGAGCTTATTCTTATATGTGGTGTAAGAAAGTGGTCTGTTCATTATTTTGCATGTATCTGTCCTGTTTCCTCAACATCATTTATTGAATAGACTGTCTTTACCCCATTGTATATACTTGACTCCTTTGTCAAAGATTAATTGACCATTAGGTGTGGGTTTATTTCTGAGTTCTCTGTTCCATTAAACTATGTGTTAGTTTCTACACCAGTATCATCTGTTTTGATTACTATAGCCTTGTAGTATAGCTTGAAATCAGAGAAAGCGATATCTTGAAATTTCCTCTTTTTTCTCAAAATTGCTTTGGCTATTTGAGGTATCCTGTAGTTTCATATAAATTTTAGAATTATTTATTTTTGTTCTGTCAAAAATGCCACTGATATTTTGATAGGGATTGCACTGGAAATGTAGATGGCTTTGGGTACTGTAGATATTTTAATGATATTAATTCTTCCTAGCCATGAACGCAGTATATTCTTTCATTATTTGTATCTCTTTCAGTTTCTTTCTTCAATGACTTATAGTTTTCTAAGTACAGATCTTTTTCCTCCTAGGTTAAATTTGTTCCTAGATATTTTATTCTTTTTGATGCAATTATAAATGGGATTGTTTTCTTAACTTCTCTTTATGATAGTTTGTTATTGGCATATAAAAATGAAACTGCTTTTTGAATGTAAATTTTGTATCCTGCAATGTTACTGAATTCATTTATTATTGATAATATTTTTTTGTGTTAATTCTTTTTGGTTCTCTATAAATAGTATCATGCCATCTGCAAATAATGACAGTTTTACTTTTTTCTTTTCAATTCAGGTGACTTTTATTTCTTCTCTGATTACAGTAGCTAAGACTTCCAATCATATGTTGAATAAAATTGGTGAAAGTGGAAATCCTTGACTTGGTTTTGATCTTAATGAAAAAGCTTTAAATTTTTCACCATTGAGGACAATATCAACTGTGGGTTTGTCATGTATGGCCTTTATTATGTTGAGGTATGTTCCCTCTATCTCTACTTTGCCAAGAGCTTTTATTATAAATGAACATTGGATTTTGTCTAATGCTTTTTCTACATCTATTTATATGATCTCATGATTTTTATTCTTCATTTTATTTATGTGGTGTATCACATTAACTGATTTGTGGTTATTAAATCAACTTTGCATCCCCAAAGTAAATCTTACTTTTGATTATAGTGTATGTTTTCTTTAATGTCTTGCTGAATTCAGTTTGCTAATATTTTGCTCAGGATTTTTGCATCTATGTTCATCAAGAATATTGCCTATAATTTCCTTCCTTCCTTCCTTCCTTCCTTCCTTCCTTCCTTCCTTCCTTCCTTCCTTCCTTCCTTCCTTCTTTCCTTTCTTCCTTCCTTCCTTCCTTTTCTTTTTTCTTTTTTGGAGTGTCTTTGTCTCATTTTGGTATCAGGGTAATTCCAGCCTCATAAAATGAATTTCATAGCTTTCCTCTTCAATTTTTTGGAATAGTTCAAAAAGGATAGATATTCATTTTTCTTTGAATGTTTGGTAAAACTTACCTATGAAGTCCAGGACTTTTGTTTGTTGGGAGATTTTTGATTATTGATTTGATTTTGTTCACAGTTATTGGTCCGTTCAGATTTTCTGTGTCTTCCTGATTCAGTCTTGGAAGATTGTATGTTTTGAGGAATTTATACAGTTCTTATAAGTTGTCCATCTGTTGGCATATAATTGTTTATAGCATTTTCTTGTAATCCTTTGTATTTATGTGGTGTCAGTTGTCACTTCTCTTTCATTTCTGATTTTATTTACTTGGGCACTCTTTTTTTCTTGATGAGTCTGGCTAAAGGTTTATCAATTTTGTTTGATTTCAGTGATCTTTTCTATTTTTTTAAGACTATTTTGTTTATTTCCACTTTGATCTTTATTATTTTCTTTCTTCTACTCTTTTAGGGCTTTGTTTGTTTTTTATTTTCTGGTTCCTTTAGGAGTAAGATTTGATCATTTATTTGAAATTTTTGTTTTTTCTTGAAGTAGGCCTGTATTGCTACGAATTACCTCTTGGAACTGCTTTTACTGTGACATATAGGTTTTGGGTTATAGCGTTTTCATTTTCTTTTGTCTCAAGGTATCTTTTGTTTGCTTCTTTCATCTCATTGTTAACCCATTTATTGTGTTTGTGTGTTTTTTATTTTTCTTCTTATAATTGATTTCTAGTTTCATACCATTGTGATTGCAGAAGATGTTTGATATGATTTCCATCTTCTTAAATTTACTGAGACTTGTTTTATGGCCTAATATGTGGTCTATCCTGGAAAAGGTTCTATGTGCACTTGGAAAAAATGTATGTTCTGCTACTTTCGGGCAAAATGTCCTAAAAGTATTAATTAAGTCCATCTGTCTAGTGTCATTTAAAGCCACTGTTTCCTTCTTGATTTTCTATCTCAATGATCTATCTATTGATTACTGTAGTACTGTTGATCATTCCTTTTATGTCTATCAATATTTGCTTTATACATTTAGGTATTCCTACATTGGGTGAATAGATGTTTACAAGAATTCAATTGTCTTGTTGGATCTATCCCTTTATCATTATGAAATGCCCTACTTTGTCTGTTATTACTGCCTTTGTTTTAAAGTTGATTTTGTCTGATTTAAGAACTGCTACTCCAGCTTTTTTCATTTCCATTGCATAAAATATCTTTTTCTATCCCTTTACTTTCAGTATGTTTGTGTCTTTCTATTTGAAATGAGACTTTTGTAGGCAACATTTGTATGGGTCTTGGGTTTTTTTTAAATCAATTTAGCCATCCTATGTCTTTTTAAAAATATTCTCTCATTTTTCAGTTACAGTTTACATACAATATTATATTAGTTTCAGGTGTACAACATAGTGATTAGACATTTATATAACTTATGAAGTAGTCACCTGATAAATTTAATACCCATTTAACATCATACTTAATTATTACAATATTATTGACTATATTCTTTACGCTATACTTTACATCCCCATGACTAATTTGTAACTAACAATTTGTACTTCTTAATCTCTTGCCTTTTTCACACATACTCCCAGCCACCCTTTCATCTGGCAACCATCAAAATGTTCTCTGTATCTATGAGCTGTTTCCATTTTGTTTGCTCATTTCTTTTGTTCTTTTGATTCCACATATAAATGAAATCATATGGTATTTGTCTTTCTCTGTCTGACTTACTCTACTCAGTGCAATACCCTCTAGATCCATCCATGTTGTTGTAGATGGCAAGATGTCATTCTTTTTTATGGGTGAGTAATATTCCATTGTATAGATATACCACCTCTTCTTTATCCATTCAATCATTGATGAGCACCTAGAATGCCTCCATCTCTTGGCTGTTGTAAATAATGCTGCAATGAACATAAGGATGCACATATTCCTTCGAAGTAGTGTTTTGGTTTTTCTTTGTCCTTTTTTGTCTGTTGCTCTAGTCTTTGTTTAGTCTATTTTGTCTGGTATAAGTATTGCTACTCCAGTGTTTTTCCCACTATTTTCATTAAATATTTTTTCTATCTCTTTACTTTCAGTATGTGTGTACCTTTTGACCTGAAGTGAGCCTCTCATAGGCAGCAAATGTATGGTTCTTGTTTTCTTATCCAATCAGCCATCCTATGTCTTTTGATTGAAATGTTTAAGCACACTTAAAGTGATTATTGATACATACATAGTTATTGCCATTTTATTATTTATATTTATGTTCCCTTTTTTTTTTTTTTTTATCCCCTTCTTATTCTTAAAGAAGTCTCTTTAACATTTCTTGTAATACTGGTTTGGTGATGATGAACTCTTTTGGCTTTTTTTTTTTTTTTTTTTTATCTGAGAAGCTATTTATCTGTCCTTCAATTCTAAGTGATCGCTTTGCTGGGTAGAGTAATCTTGGTTGCGAGTCCTTGCCTTTCATCACTTTGAATATTTCCTGCCAATCCCTCTTGCTTGCAAAGTTTCTGTTGATAAATCAGCTGATAGTCTTCTGGGAGCTCTCTTTTAAGTAACTACTTTCCTCTTGCTGCTTTTAGGATTCTCTGTTTTTTAACTGTTGGCATTTTAATCATGATGTGTCTTGGTGTGGGCTTCTTTGGGTTCATCTCGTTTGGGACTCTGTGCTTCCTGAACTTTTACATCTATTTCCTTCACCAGGTTAGAAAAGATTTTAGTCATTATTGCTGTTTTAATTGAGTATTTTCTGCTACCTTGTATTATGGATCGCTGATTCAGTCCTCTGCTTCATCTAATCTGTTGTTGATTCCCTCTAAGATATTATTCATTTCAGTTATTATAGTTTCATTTCTGACTGTTTTTTTTTTTATATTTTCTATATATTTTTTTTATGTTTCCTATCTCTTTGTTGAAGTTCTCACTGAGTTTATTTATTATTTTCCTGTTTATTGAGAATTCTTATAATCAGTGTTTTGAATTCTGTATGTGGTAGATTATTTGTCTCCATTTCATTAAATTTTTTCCCTGGGGGTCTGTTCTTTCATTTGGGACATGATTTTTATTTCCTAATTTTAGCTGACTTCCTGTGTGTGTTTCTATATAGTAGGTAAATCTTCTATATCTCCTGGTCTTGGCAGAGTAGCCTTATGTAGTAGGTTTCCTGTGGATCCCAGTGGTGCAGTCTCCTTTGTCACCTGAGTCTGGTGATCCAGGGGGTCCCTTGTGTGGGTTGTGTGTGCCTTCCTGTTGTAGTTTTGCCTTGATTGCTGTTGGCATGTCTGTAGTTGGGGTTTACTCTCAGCTTGACTGTGTGAAGGCAGGCATGAGTATTGCAGATGAGCTGTTGGTGAAAGTCACTTTAGTGGCTCAGATGCAAGATATCTACCCTTTTGGAGGTGTCATGTGTAGAGCTTCTTGGGCGGTGCTCTGGTGTGGTGTGAAGCCAGCCACCAGGCATTTGGTTCTAGAGCATCTTGAGATAGGCTCTAGTGTTGGCCAAGATCAGCCACTACTTGTGCCTGGCAGGAGCAAGTTATCTGCATTTGGTTGTCACTTGTTCTGGGCTTGGAGGTACTTGGGAAAAGCTGTGCTGTGAACAAAAGTTGGCTGCCAATTGTAATGCACTTGGAACACTTTTGTGGGCACCATGATGTGAGTTGAGGCCAGCCACCACTTGTATCAGACTTATGGCTACTTTATTGGAGCTATATTTCAAACCAAGACTGGTCCCAGCTTATACCAGCTTGGGGCCATCTGATGAGAGGTACAATACAAGTTGAGACAGTCACTGTTTGTGTTGGACTTTGGGCCACTTAACAAAAGGTACAGGGGCACAGTGAGGCAAGCCACCTCTTGTTTGAAGTTGTAGACTTTTGAGAGATTTTAGGAAAGTCCACAGCATGAACCAAGGCAGTCCGCTTCTATGGAGCAGTTGCTGAAAGCAGCTCAGGCTAGGGTCATTTGTTGAGTGGGGTAGGGTCTCAGGGAATCATAAAGGCAGGTTGAATGGTATTAACCGGTTGATGGGGAGCAGAGATTTGCTGCCCACCTGCTCAGGTCTGGCTCGGTGAGAGTTCAACAAAAGAACCATGGCACCTGCCAATACTTCTTTCCCAGGAGAGAGCTGCCCTGACCCTACCCTTCCAGCCCTCACCCTGAAGCTAGTCAATTTAGTTCCTACCTATTTGTCCCTGGTGCTTTTTGAGCTGCTGTCTTAGTATTGGAGCTTAGAATGAGTGAGTTTGTGAGAGAGTAAGACCATTTTTAGGCCTTTCAAGAGTAATGCCTAGGTCTTCAGCAGCCTTCTGTCTCACTCAGCCACTATCCCTGCTGGTTTCCACAACTAGATATTGTCGGGACTTCTCTTCCTGGCACTGGAGTATTGGTCTGGAGAGCCGAGTGTGAGGCTGGAAATACTCATTCCTTGGGGGGACCTCTGCAGCTGAGATATCCCTCCTAATTTTTGACCATCATACATGGTAGGGCCTGCCTGTTCCACACTGTCACCCCTCCTACCAGTCTTCACGTGACTTCTTCTTTATGTCTTTAGGGTATAGGACTTACGTTCAGCTAGTATTTAAGTTGTTCTCAATGATGATCATTTTGTAATTTATTGTGGTGTTGAGAGGAGGTGAGCACAGCATTTACTTACTCCTCCATCATGACCAAAAGTCTCTGGCTATTTTCAATAAAGGCAGGCATTGAAAAGATATTTGAAAAGTAAAACAATACAACTATTTTTACTAATTTTTATGTTAAAATATATAGTTATGTTCATAAAAATATGACATATGTATTATGGACTGAATGTTTGTGTCCTTGCAATATTTATAGGTCGAAATCTTAACCAACTATTCTATTAGGAGGTGAGTCCTTTGGGAAGTGATTATGTCATTAGAGGGGATTCCTCATAAGTGGGATTAGTGCCCTTATTAAAAAGGACTCCAGATATCTCTCTAGCCCTCTGACCAATATGTGAGGATACAATGAGAAGTCAGTACTTTGAAAACTGAAAGAGAGCCCTGAACAGAATCTAACTATGCTGACATACTGCTCTCAGACTTTCAGACTCCAGTACTGTGAGAAATAAATTTCTGTTGTTTAGCCTATAGAAATTTAGTCTATAGAACTATGGTAGTCCAAACTAAGATCTTATGTTAACATGGAATGGGTTTATTTTTGTTATTTCAATGAATTAACATGTATTTCAAACCTACATTAAAAAAAATGGCATAGATGACAGAGGCTCTGTTCATTCTTCTGGTGACCAAATCAAAAATGTAAGAGAAACAAGGAGCAAACAGCAAGGAAAATCACCTGGAATGTAGATGAACAAGCCATACAACTAGGGAGAAAACTAAGAAATCATCCTGCAATGGCCAAAGGGTAGGATGGGGCCAGGGTGCGAGGCTGCCCAGTCCCAAGCAGCTGAATGGGATGAAGGTTTCAGCAGAAACAGCTGTAGATGCTTCTTAAAGAGGTCGAGTCCACAAGCGGACTTTTGTGGTGATGGACTTGCTTGCTTTGAGCACCAGTGCCAGTTTGGCTGTGCAGGGACTTACTTACAGGGGGACACTGAGTTGTTGAAGTGAGGGCCAAGGCAAGCCTCGCTCTGTACAGAAGTGCCAGCAGTATCCATTGTTCCTCTGTTGAGCTCTCCCCACTCCCAGTGTGCGGATGCAGTACCACCATAGCAGAAACATTATCAAACTGGATAACAGAGGTCGCTCTGCCCAGAGGATTCCTTGAAATTCTGCCTCCCCTAACTTGTGGCCCCGCTGAAACCACATCCTGGTGTGTCCTCGCTTAGTCACGTACCCCTTGATGAGCAGCACCTAGACTCACACTGGTGGCAGCTGGCCTCAGTTTCTGGTGTGGCCTTTTGAGGCAACTATAAGCACAGCATCTGTGGATTGCTTGCTGAATCTTAACAGGTGGTCCTGTAGGGACACAGGCTGGGGCTAAACTTGGCCTGCAGCTGAATCCCTCTCAGGATTGTGCCACTGGACACCTACCACACAAAGGCACACTAATAAGACTGGGAGACTTAAGAGCTTTGCTTAGTACATAGAAACAGACATAGAAAGACAGCCAAAATGGGAAGACAAAGAAGCAGAAACCATATGAGAGAAGAGAACAGAGATTCAGAAATAATGGAGTCAAGCAATCTAACAGATGCAGAGTTCAAAACACTGATTATAAAAATGCTCAATGAACTTATGAGAAGTGTGAATGAATTCAGTGAGAACTTTAACATAAAAATGGAAATGAACATTATAAAATGAGACCAGTCAGAAGTGAAGAACACATTATCTGAGATGAGAAGTATATTAAATGGAATAAACAGAGTGAATAAAGAAGAGGATCAAATGGCCTATATAGAGGATGGGAAAGCCAAGGACACTCAATAAGAATGGTGAGAAAAAAGAAGCCAATATTATAACAATAATTTAAGGACCCTGTGAAACACTATTAAAGGTAAAAATATTCATGTCACAGGAGTACCAGAAAAAAGAACAGATGTTGAAGGGCTATTTCAAGAAATAATGATAGATAATTTCCCTAACCTGGCAAAGGAAATAGATAGAAAACTTCAGGAAGCTCAGATAGTCCCCAAACCCAGAAACCCAGAGGCCCACACCAAGACACATCATAATTAAAATGTCAAAGGTTAAATACAAAGAGAGAATCTTAAAAGCAGTGAGAGAAAAGCCATTAGTTACCTACAAGGGAGCACCCATAAGACTGGCAGCTGATTTCTCAAAAGAAATTGTTCAGGGCTTGGACAGAAGGGCTTGGCACAAAATATTCAAAGTGCTAAAAACCCAGGATCTACAACCAAGAATACTTTATCCAGCAAAGCTATTATTTAGAGTTGAAGGACAGATAAAGAGCTTCTCAGACAAAAATAAGCTAAAGGAATTTATCATCACTAAGCCAGTATTACAGGAAATGTTGGAAGGACTTCTTTAAGAAGAAAAA
Source organism: Eidolon dupreanum (assembly GCA_028627145.1). NCBI lineage: Eukaryota > Metazoa > Chordata > Mammalia > Chiroptera > Pteropodidae > Eidolon > Eidolon dupreanum. The sequence continues at coordinate 63,932,061 of CM053507.1, forward strand.
CATGTATCAAAAACAGGAATAAAGAATGGTAATAACTACATTCCTATCAACAAATACCTCAAATGGGAAAGAATTAAGTGCTCCAACCAAAAGAGAAGGCGGCTGAATAGATAAGAAAACAAGACCCTTACATATGCCTTCTATAAGACACTCACTTCAGATTAAAAGACACACACAGACTAAAAGGAAAGGGATGGAAAAAGATATTGCCTTGATGGGGCTAGAGGGTATTGCACTGAATGAAATGGGTCAAATATAGAAAGACAAATTTCACAAGATTTCACGTGCATGTGGAATCCAAAGAGCAAAACCATCAACAACAACAAAAGCGGAAATAAACTCATAGATACAGAGAATATTTAGAGGGATACTAGATGGGAGGAGGGTTGAGGGACAAAAAAAAGCCAAAGGGACTAAGAGGTAAAAAAGGATAGTTGCAAAATAGACATGGAGATATAGAGTGTAGCATGGGGGAGATGGTTAATAATGTTGTAATAAATATGTAAGGGGGAAGAAGGATACAAGATTTTGTGCGGTGATCACTTATGAGTTATGTGGATCTCTGATCACTATGCTATACAACTGAAACTGGAATATTATTGTATGTCAACTATAACTGAAAAAACTCATTGAATTGTACAATCAAATACAAGCAACTAGTTGCCTATTATATTTCAATAAAGCCTGAAAAAAAAAGGGTCTTCAGAGTTTTGTAGTTTTAAGGATATGAAGAGTTCTGAGAGCCAAGTTTGAGACCATCTAGCCAAACTATTTTATGCATAAGCCCACTTTTTCAAGTATCAAGGATATATTTTCATGTCAAATATCATATCCAATAATATGATTAATAGCTACATTTTATTAAGTGCTTTGAATGTCCCCAAAGATTGTACTATTTAGTTTGCATACTTCAACTCATTTACTTTTACCCTTCACAAATGAACTTGCATGAAGTAGGTATTATTTCTCTTGCTCTACACAGACACAGAGCAGTTAAGCTACTTGCCCTATGATATACAGCTAATTAGGTGATCCAGCAAGTTTTGAACTCAGACACTCTGACTCTAGAGCCTGTTGGCTTCATAGTAGTCAAAAGTATGGAAGTCCCAATATGTCTGTGACTAAATGCACATTGAGTAGTTATAAATGACTAGAGTATTGTATAAGGCTTTGGTTAGGATAATTACAACATAGTTTGGGGTAGTCGATTCATGTACCATAAATCATTAATTACCATAAGTAATCTGTGATTTTGGTATACCTGTCATTTTGCACAGGCCTTCTAGTACCTGAAAAAAAACTCAAAGACAAGGAAGGACAAACTATTTGCCTGCACACTATTTCAAGACTCTTGGTAAAAGGGTCCTTGTCAAGCTGTAAGGGGTGTCTTCCCTCACCTCCACCCCCAAATCCACTATCTGGGGATTGCCCTTAACGAATGACAACAGGTGGGAGTAGCAGGTTTAAATACTCCAGTCCTGTCTCCCTTTATTAAGACACTCTGAGTGTACCCCACTCTCTTCCCAGAGACCCCTTGCAATTGGACTGAGTCAAAGGCACTTGGGTGCCTTTGAGTTCAGTGGGACTTGGCTTGACACCCTAGCCTGCTCCCCTTCCATCTTACTTCCCTGCCACCCTATCGGTTTTCCTCTGCAATACTTCCTAAAAGGTCACTCAAATCCTTGCCTTCAGGTCTGTTTCTGGGGAACTCAACCTAAAATAAGACTGGAACTGTGTTCAATTACCTCTATATCCCTTGTGCCTTTTTTACTCTCCATATTTGTTGAATGAATAAATCTTGGCATCTCATTTATAATCCTAGAGCTCTGGGACAAGATTTAAGGAGTGGAGTGGCTAGGAAAGGATCTATTCCAACAATACCCTCTAGAAATCTAAATAATTAAGACCTTTGGGAGTATGATATCAGCAGTGGTGTGTTGTAGCTAGTTTATACTGGCTTACGAGAGCCAATTGTTAAATATTCAGGAATTTTGTAAACTGGTTGTTAAACTCTTGGTAGCTTAAAATTGGCCATGGTTGGTGTATTTATACCACAGAAATTGGCAGATGCTACTAATCAGAGCTAGTCTCTGCCTCTCCCCTCCCCCAGAGCCAGTTTACCACCACACTACTGGGAATAACACTTCAGGATTAAAAAGAAAACAAAAACTGTACAACAAATAAAATATAGTGCAGTAGTTAAAACTATGAGTTCTGAAGTCAGAGGGACCTGGATTCAACTGTATTGTCACTTATGCATTGTGATTGAGGCAAGTTACTTAATTACTCTCTGACTATATTTCCTCATCTGTAAAACAAGGATACTACCATTTGTTTCTTGACATAATCCGTGTTAGCAGTGCTTAGCTCAGTGCTTGGCATGTAGAAATAGCTCCATAAATGATAGCTATTGTAAAGTTAGAAGAACCAAGAAACATAGAAAGGCCCCACACATGGTCTTGGAACTAGTAACATTGTATCTCCAAGTCAGTAGACATTGGTTTACTCTGCCATTTTCAGCCCAGCCTGATCAAGTCACCTTTACCAAAAACTGTGGTTCTTGGTAAACTCTTAAAAAGAGTAATTGCTGCTGTCAATTCAGTGCTTATCACTTAGAAACCCCAGGCACCATATGTTGGCTTGTTAGATGGATATTTCTATGTGGGCATGAGCACTGGTACTTGGCCTCTGTAGCTCCTTTCAAGAAAAGGCAATCTATTTGAGGTAAATTTGTTAGCAATTGGAAGACATCACATTGCCCCTGAAACCAAGGCCCATGCCCTTGGGGCATTACAATGACACAAAATCATCCATTAGATTTGGCAATTACTAAACATGCAATAAAAATACTGGGTTGAACACAGTTATCTGAAACTTCAGCAATCCTAATAAGGGGTAGTTGAAGCTGTCAGTGCCCTGCCTATGTTCCCCTGTAATCAGCTTTTCCACACCTGATGATTTCTTTCCACAGGCACCTACAACTCTGGCCACAGGAGCATGCTGGGCCTGTATGCATGCCCTTGGGAGCAGCCCTCAGCCAGTGGTGGGACCAGAACTGGTGGCTAAATCCCCAGCTTCCTCACCTCTTAGGTGAGACAGCTCTGAGACATGTTCCATAGCACCTCTAGAGGTTACAGGTGGGATTGAGCCCAGTTACCCACAGCAGTGACCTAATGGTTAAGGTGTCTCCCCTTTCTTTCTCTTCTCTGCTTCCTGAGTTCACTTCCCAAGTAAAGTTCAGGCACTCACAGCTTTGTCTCAGGATCATCCCCTGGGAAAATCCACTCAAAGAGATGTCAATTATTCAACACCTACTATGTGCCAAACACAGTATTTGATGTTTTCCTCTGTGGACTGATGTCAAAGAAAATGGGATACGACATAGCATAAGTGAAAGAAGGGGAACTGAGCTAAGCGTGGCAAAGCAGGCCAGATTTCAGATGAAGAGTTATTTATTTTCTGTTCTCCCTCCATCTTACTTGAATTGTGCCATGCAACACATTTATCAAACTTGTAAATATTAACAAGTATTTTACCAAGATCCAAAGTCATTGGCTTGCTGGAGAAACCCTGGAGAAAATGGAGCAGAGGTTTAATAAGGAGGCTTCAGATGGATCCTTTCCATGTGTAATAACAACAGAGAGCATTTATTAAGCTCTTACTCTTTTTCAGGTACTGTGATCAAAGTCATGGTCACATTCAATCTCCACAACAACACTATATGATAGATAAGTACTTTTATATTTCATTTTATGGATAAGAAAACTGAGTCTCAGAAAGGTTAAGTCACCTGTCTAAAGATACATAGCCCAGGTAAATGTTGCAGCCAAGATTCAAACTTAGAGCCCATGTCCCTGACCCATGGCCACAGCGTGCTGGACCCTGAAGTGTGCTGAAGATCTGCAGATCAAATTCTTCCTCTCTTATCCCTCCAGACCACAGGGTCATCATTCATTTATCCTGGGGAACAGTCTCTCTCTCATTTGTTCTGTTTTCAACAAGATGTCAACACTCGCCATGGAATATCGCAACCCACTGCCCTTTTCTCTACATTTCTGCCTTTGAGACACCCCCCCCCCCAGACACACATACATACATATATACATTTGTTACAGGTACATCAGGTAGATGGGAATGGAAGCCACTGTGAACAAAACAGAGAAAGTCCACCACTGCCATTTGCCAGGGACCTGAAAATCAGTCATTGTGCTTTAGTTTTCTATCGAAGAAAAGTAAAGGTCTTATGTGTCAGTCAGAATGTTGACTGTGAAATTAATACTTTTTTTTTTTTTTTACCAAATCACTTAATTAAGACAGAAACATTATTTTGTTCACACTGGTGTGGACCAACATTTCCTGAAGAAAACACTACTCAGAATCAATGGAATCTTTGAATGAAATAGAATTTTATTCTGTCCTTCAGTTTACAACCTTCACCAAGCTGCTTTGGTCTTCTGCTCACTACCATGCAAAGATCTGACATAACTTGCCTGTCTCCATCTTTTCACAAGTGTAAATGGTAATACGACATTGAAGAGGAGGTGGGAAGATGCATAAAGTGGGTCCTTGAACCCTGGTTAATGGAGAACCACCCTTGGGAAGGGGCTGGCTGCACAAGTCCACAGCACACAGAATCCCGAAGGATCTGGGATTAGAAGGCTCTTGGCACTGACCTGATTATCTGAGATAGAGGGGTCAGGATGGCTTGGTTTCAACAAGCTGGACTGATTATTTGGCATTTGGTTGTGTGCTCTCCATCCTCTAGCCAGAGGTTGGCCAGGTCAGCCTGACCCCAGGTTGTCACCCCAGAGAACATGAAATAACATGTGCAGTTAACTGGCCTCTACTGACCATGTCTGGAAGACAAAAGTCTCAGTTGCTAGGGCTTTTGTTGGCCTACTCTAGGGCCAGTTATTTTGGCCTGCAAATTACTATGGTTCCTGAGGGAATAGTGCTGGTCCTGGACCTCTGTGTCAGGAGTGGCTGTGTAGGGGAAGAAGGGCAGATGGAGCAAGTGAGGCTGCCTTCTGTAGATTAGGCTGCTCAGGCTCTGACATCAGTGGTAGCTAAGATTGGCCAAGGGAGGCATTAGCAGGTTGTTGGAGGGCTGGAAGAGGAGAGAGATCAGGGTACCCCCCTAACTTTATTGAGAGTATCTCTCCTCATGCGATCAACATTTTTAAGAGTCAGAATCCAATAGGGCTGGGATTAAGATGAAGTGAATTATGCAAAATTGTGCAAATACAGGATCAGATACTGACTTTATTTAATATTTGGTATTTAGTTCATCACAGAATTTTTGCATTAATGATATGTTAAAAATAGTGCATTGAAACATTATTTATCTTGATTTTACTAAGTTTTTTGACTCCTCCACAGAATCTACACCCAAAGCAGGTGTCTCTTTGCCTCAGCCTAGTCCTGGCCTTGTCTTCCATATCTGTGACACATTTATACAAATGAAAACATAATCTATCAAGAGGGTTGAACTCTACTTGATTGCTTTTATTCACTCAGCTGAGCATTTCTATGTCAATGAATATACTTTTACATTATCCTTTGCTTGAAAGGATGTGCCATAAAATATTTTACCAACTCCTTCTTGATCGGTCTAGCAGCCCCGTCAGTGCCCCACTCATGTTCCCATCATTTCCGTGTGCTCCAGCCAAATGCCACTGTCAACACCTGTATTTCTGGATCAGAAGTCTTGTTCTAGAACTGCAGAATGCCACACTGCCTATGAATGCAGCAGGGAACTGTGGGAGAATTAACACCTGCCAGGAATAGTTCTAAGCCAAGGGTTAAGAGGAGTTCATGTGTAAATATTCCAGCTCCTTTGCCCATTGGGTGGGACAACTTTGAGTTGTGTACTTTGAGTCTCAAAGCTTTCTCTGTAGAAATAAGCTCCAGGTGCCTACACTGGTACTTGGCTAAACGCATCTTTATTGTCTGTCTGCTCTTCTCTGTGTCACTTCTCCATTCCCTCATGGAGTTGTCTACATCCCTCCCCACCTCTCAAAAGAACAATTATATTAGAATATTTGTCTTAGGAGCTGCTTCTGTTAAAACAGACATTCATATTATTTCAAATTTTTCAATATTTACATGGTCACCACCTTTAAGGTTCTAACATATTAATATGGTCTTTGGAGACCATGATCTGTTCCAAACAAGGATAACAGAAGACAGTCTTTGGTAAAGTTGAGAAAAGAAACAGAGACTCTCTGTTAGCATGACAGCATCTCAGAATTATGTCATATAAAATTATCATTTTCATTTTGTGCTGGGAAGCATAATTCTCACCCACTAGACTGTGTATTCACTTCTGAAGCTCCAAGCACATACAGGTAAAGAAATATTTGTTGCATGAATGAAATGAGGAGTAACTGATTAATGCTCTAAACCTTTGTCAAGCTGAGTACATAAGACAATGCAAATTACCTGAGCCACTGAGCTTCTGTGCCTTGAGATTATCTAATTCTGAAGTCAAGATAGAGAATGCTGGAACATTAAGTAAGTTTAGCAAGGTGAGCTGGGGGCTGCCCTGGAGACATAAAACAGGGCCCATTCTTTGGAGATGAAGACATGCTCTGGTCCTAAATAGCAGTAGGAGATGAATCAGAACCACCTCCTGTAAATAGGAGTCAGGCCTCAGTACCTCCCTTGGGAGGACTTTTGTGTTTGCATATGTTGGTAGGAGAAGAAACTTTTTCTTCCCAAGTGAGTCTAGCGGTTGCATCCTTTATCCACTTCATCCCTAGCCTCTCTCCATTCTAGCTACAAAAGGCCAAGAATGACTTAATGAGATCCCTAAGCTCCATGAATCAGCTCTAGATCTAGCATGTGGGGCTTCAATGAAAGCAAGATTTCAACAAAAATTAAATGCATCTACTATTTCAATTGCTATCACTTGATTCTATAAGTGTTTTTCTGAGATAATGAGGAAAATCTAGTTCTTACAAGAGCTGATGAGAGAAGGCTGTAATTTTATCTGGAATATCCTCAGAGGAGCTGTTACTTATAAAACATAACTCCCTTTCTCCTATCCCCACCTATCTGCCCTCCCAAGGTTGAATTTGTTGACATTTTCCTTAAATAGCTTCTCCCAGACAGTTACCTGTCTAGTCACTGCTAAGCGATCTATTCTCTCTTTTCTCGGCTCCTCCCCACACTTAAGATTCCTGTTCTGCCTCAGAGAACAGCATCTCCCATTCCAGGGCCACCAACCCTGCTGAGAGTCTGCATTCTAAGGACAGCAGGCCCTTTGGGAGGAGCGGAGTTGGTGGCCAGCCTCCCACCACTGTGTTGAAAGGCTTAACATTTCATTTCCTGAGTTTTGTATGCCTTGGCTGGGCTGCTTTTCTCTTCATTGTCAGATGTCAGCATATTTACCTTCACTACTGCCCACCCTTAAGTCTTTGTCCACAAGGAGTCCACTCTGGAAATGAGAGTCTGACTTGACCTCCCACTAAACAGACATCCTAGACCTTGCACAAATATGATACCCTTTTACCTGGGAAACCCCAGGGACTGATGAAGAAGAACAAACTCAGGATTTGTGGCATATGAAGGCTTGTTCCCAGCAGCCTGGCTTCTCTCCCTTAACAATAAAACAGTTTTAAGCTTCCCATCATTCATCTATATATATCTTCGCCATACCACCTTTGTAGGACAACTGCATGGAAGTGGCCTTCCAACTAAAAAGAGCAACCTGAGCAGGTAGAAGAACTTCCTACATAATCTCTTGATGGCCTCCTGCATTCAGGAATGCTAGAGGCCAAGTCTAACCGCCACATTGAAGGTCTCTGCTTATGATATAGTTGCTCACATTCTATTGATTAAAGCCAGCTACAAGGCCAAGCCTCATGTCAATGAAACAAGGAAGTTGCTTTCATCCCTAAAGAGGCAAGGAAGAGAGTGAATATTTGTTTACCTATGACACAATCTATCACACTACCCCTCCAGCCTCATCTCGAGTCCTCTACCCTTGATTTCCTATTCAGCTATACTAAATGTATCATGTTATCTCCAGCCTCAAGGCCTTTGCACATGATGCTCTCTCTGCCTGGAAGGCTCCTTCTCTTTCCAATCCTCTATTTCTCCTTCTGACCCTTCAGATTTATGTTTCTCTCCTACTTCCTCAGAGAAGCCGGCCCTAATCCCCAGATTAGGTTGGCTTTCCTGGTTAAGCCTGTACTCTGTACCATGTAGTCCCTGTCCTGCTTATAGGAAAGCACTTCGTTATTAACACTAACATAGTTTAATATCTCTGTGCTCTTGCTCTTGTCTCTCCCCTCAACACACACATACTTGTGATCTCTTTCTGTCCTTATCTATCTAGCTCCTTCTTGTAACTCATAGCTCAGCCTAAACATCACTTTCCCTGAGCACCCAATTTAAAGCAGTGCATCACATCCAGCATAACACTTAAGACTGACATGTTTTCTTAGTCATTCAATTGTTACACTAACATGTATGCCCCATGGCAGGAACTCAAATACTTTTTTAATGAATTAGCAAATCTGGTAATAGTGCTTCAGTGGCTCTTGTATCTGTTAGACTATAACCTCCATGAGTCTAGGGTCAGGCCTGTTTGCTGTCATACCTCCATTTGTAAGACAGAGCCAAACGGATGCTAGGTATTCCATAAATGTGTGTTAATCATCTGAAAGTCCATCCTAGGTCAGGTTCCCACTGACAAGAATGCCAATGTAAGTTGTTAAGAGAGAGGGGCAGTGATATGGAAGGGAAGGAGTATCATGCAAGGTACCATGAGATTATCTAATTCTGATTATCTAATTCTTGCAGGCTACCATGCCAGACCCAGGTACATGGCATAGAACACATTTTAGGATTACTCCAATAAAGTGGCAAGGGAACTGGAGCGTTTATCTACTAACTCCCCCCACGTATTTGATGAGGGCTGCTGGGGGTTGCTGGGGGCATTCACACCCTGGAATTTCTGTCTGCCCTGTATCAGGGGCTGAGCTAGTCTGAGAAGCCCTCAGGCAAGGATGGCAGTAAGAAACCATTCAGTCAGAACTGTTTACCCTGGAATGGGGGGAGCAGACATCGGTAGGGAATTATCAGTGTCCATGACAGATTAACTGAATGGATGGAACTGAGATCCAAGTAGAGGACCTGACGGAAGATACAGGATGAGAAATAGGATGGTTAGAACAAGGGAAAAAAAGACAAAAGAAATGCCTATGTAAGCTTTTATGGCTATGTCTGAAGTAGCTCAGGGGTCTTAGGAGGGAGAGCCCTTCCTGCAAACGATGACTCATCCTAGGGTAGGCCCAGGGTCCTGGCTCAGAGCCATCAGCAGTTACTTGGCAATTTGCTTCTGGTTTCTCAGAGGTAATACACAAAGCAGAAACAGAGTGTTGCTGCTTTTAAAAAGGCTCAGAACATTTGGGAATGAGACCTAAATTTAAAAGCAGAAGAGAAGGAAGAGGGGAAGTGGTTGGAAAGTCTGGAGATAAGCCAGGAATCCTACATCTTCCAAGCCTCTGAGGATGTGCAGACATATCTGGGCAAGTCTCTTCTGATCAGCAGCAGTCCCCTGTACAATTTTAGGGTGGGGATAAGCCAGGCCCTTTCCTTATTCCACACCTACAAACAAAGAATTTTCAAAAGCAATTTGACTATTAGCAATTTGTTTTATTAAAGTTGTTGCACAACTTTAGACTCTTCCTCTCTGTGTATCAAGTGAATAGAATCAGTGTCATTTTTCAAAGGGTGATCCAAGGGATGCCTGTTAAGAAATACTGAGAGAAGGGCTTTAAAATGCAGGTCCCACCCCCACATAAATACTCTCATTTGTTTCTCTCAAAAAACTTGTGTGGTAGATGTATGATTGAACCTTTTTCGTAATAGATGAAACTCGGGCTCAGAGGTGAAGGGATATGCCTAAGATAACTTAGTTAAATGATTAATAATGGAGCACGTCTTCAAATGCTGCAGCCCATGCCTTTATCACAGGTTCTCCCTGAGTATCCCAGCTCCTGGAAACATAACAAGCCCCTGTGTAGCAGCCTACAACTCAAGCTCCTAAATCCTTTGGGAAGAGTGATTTTTGTCTCTCATGTGGTCAAGCACAAGTGAGAGTTTCATATACAATTCTAACAAATCTTCCCTTCGCAGCAGCTAGCCATTCTCACTGCAAGACCCTCTGATTTCAGAAACCATGTCCCTATGCCTCATCATTTCCCTTATTTCTCAATTCTTTGACTTTTTATTTGCAGGGAAACCTTGCTCAATGACTTCATGCATTCATTCAATCCATATTTATTGAGCACCTTCTATATATCAGGTTTTGTTCAAGGCACCAGAATGAACTGCCATGAAGAAGGCAAAGTCCTTGCCTTTATGAGGACTCTACTCAAAAATCAAAATGAAATAATGTCAGGGGGAGACAAGTGTTAGTAAATGCCTTAGGCAAGTAAGAAGGGTAGAGTTTGAGGATGGAGAGCTGTCATTGATTTTAACTCTAAAAGATAAAGACATTTTACAAAACAATCCCAATGCCATTATCATATTTAACACATAAACAAGACTTTCTTAATATGCTCTAATAGTCCATCAGTATTCACATATCCCCATTGTCTTACATATCTTGCTTACTTGAATGGTATAAACCTTATTTAAATTTTGATTCAAACAAATATTTTAGTCTATAAGTTTCCCACATATTTTCTTTCTTTGCTTTTGTTTCTTGCAAATTTTTGTTAAAATGACAAGATGATCTGTCTATAGAATTTCCCATAGTCTGAATTTTGCTAATTGTACCCGTCAGTCGTTCAACCTGTTGCGAGGTGCCTTTTTAAGTAGGGTGTTCCCTCTAAGGATACGACATTTGAGCAGAGACCCAAATGAAGGAAGCCAGAGTGCTAGCCCTGCAGAAATCTGAGGGTAAGAGAGTCCAGTTCAGCTTCTATTTTTCCTTAGCTTGAGACCCCATTCTTTTTTCATGTAAGTGTCCTCCCTGCTATGACAAGTAACCCAGCTGCCTTCATCAATCTGCAGTGAAATATATGAGTTAAAAGCACTTGGAGCTAAAAACTGGAAATAAGCCAAATGCCTATCAACAAAATGAATCAACAATGCGCCATATATTCATACAATGAGATATGACTGAGCAATAAAAAATGAATAAACTACTGATTTAAGCAGCATACACATGGATCAATCTCAAAAACAAGAACTTAGACACAGAACAGCACACATTACATGATGTTCAAGGATAGGCAAAACTAATCTACGGTGATAGAAATCAGAATGGTACTTTCTTTGACAGCATGAAGAAACCTTCTGGAATGAAGGGAATCAATGTTTCATATTTTGAATGGGTAGTGATTACATAAGTGTAGATATATGTAATATTTCATCAAGCACACTTAAAATGTATATAATTTCCTATGTGATACCTATACTTTAATTTTTTGAAATTAAAATTAAAAAGCAAGTGGACTATGGATTCAAGCAGACCCAGGCACTAGTTACTGTTTAACCTTTATCAATTCTCCTAACCGTTCAGAACCTCAGTTTCTTCAGTATAAAATGGAATAATACAACCCAATTCATTGATATTGCCTGCAAAGCATTTAACACAGTCTTGCTCTGAAAAAAATCGCTATTATTCTTTAATATCATTCTAATACTCCCTTTTCCAATCCCTGGCAATTTCAGGACAAAACCCCAAACCAGCAGACCCTGCTTTCATCTCAATTCCGTGACACATTTCTCTATAAGGCCCCCCAAAAACTTACATTTGTAACTTGTTCATTAATGATATGCACATTACCTCCCACTTCTATTCTTTTAACATGTTGCTGTTATGTGATATAATACAGCTATAGTCTGTTTGATCACAACATTTTGTGGGAAGCTTGAAGATGCTGATGAGTCCCTCATACGTGTTGGGCTGTATTGCTGCCAGCCCCTGCTGGGTCTCCACCGAAACTGCAGACAAGGGAGCTACTGGAAAAATATTCTACTCATCTGTCTGAGTAAAGCTGTTGTCAAACACTTGCAACCGGTTTATTGAGAAAATGAAGCTTATTGGGAGGTATAATGTCAAAATGGACTTCTATTTTCTTTCTTTGTTTTTAATTCTTGAGGTTTTTGTTGAATAAAAGGTCATTTGCTGTGTCTGGATCCACAGTCTGGATTTTGTTACCCTGTCTCTGCTCAGCTGAATTCCCACTTTCCTTTGGGTAATGGCTCCCTTGGTGACATCTTGGTCCAATTCCAAAAATTTCCAGCCACTTTTAGTTACTAGAAAAGCTCATTCCAAAATATAAGACTTGGTATTTTTGTTTTAAATTTTTTTTTTAATTTTCATAAATGTATTTAAGTATAAAGGACATACAGAAAAGTATATGAATCATAAATGTACAGTTCAATGAATGTGCATAAAATGAACAAATCTGTGCAAACTTTATTCATATCAAGAAACAAAACAAGATCAAAATCTTAGAAACCTCATTGTGCTCCTTTCTTATAATCACTACCTCTCACAGGGTAGCCACCATCTTGACTTCTGATGCCACAGATTCATTTTGCTTCTTTTGGAATTTCATGTGATAGGAATCAAATAATGTTATTCTCATATCTGTCTTCACTCACTTAACATTTTGTTGATGAGATTTATCTGTTTTGCTACATGTTATTATAGCTTTTTTACTCTCATTGCCATATGATATTCCATTTTATGGTTATATCATGTTTTATATTTCTATTCTACTCATTCTAGGTTTTAAAAAGTTATCAGTCTCAAACACAACTCAAAGATTAAGTACAGGACAGCATTGTGGTCCTCAGCTGTTTAAAACCGAGAATAGGGGGAAAGTATGACCTCTTTTAAGAAGACCTCAATCCCATTTACAATAACATTAAAAACAATAAAAATACTTAGGAATAAATTTAAGCAAGGATGGGATGATCTCTACACTAAAAACTATAAGACATAGATAAAAGAAACTGAAGATTTAAATAAATGAAATTATGTCCCTGTTTATAAATTAGAAAAATTAATATTGTTAAAATATTCATACTACCCAAAGCCATCTTACAGAATCAATGCAATCCCTATCAAAATTCCAATGACATTTTTCACAGAAATAGAAAAAACAATCTTTAAATCTAAATGGAACCGCAAAAGACCCCGAATAGTCAAAGCAATCCTGAGAAAAAATAACAAGGCTGGAGAGATCATACTTCCTGATACCAAACCATACTATGAAGCTACAATAATCACAACAGTATGGTACTGGCATAAAAACAGACACATAGACCAATATTGAGAGCATAGAAAAAAAAGTGAGGCATATACAATCAACTATTATTTGACAAGGAAGCCAAGAATACCCAGTGGAGAAAATACAGTCTCTTCAATAAATAGTCCTGAGAAAATTGAAAATTTCCATGCAAAAGAATGAAACTAGACCTCTACTCACACCAGTCACCATAATTAACTTGAAATGGATTAAAGATTTAAATCTGAGACTGAAACCATAAAACTCCTAGAAGAAAACATAGAAATAAAGCTCCCTGACATGGGTCTTGGCAATGATTTTTAAAATATGTCACCTAAAGCACGAGCAAAAAGATAAAAAATAAACAAGTAGGACTACATCAAGCTAACAAGCTTCTGTACAAGCAAAAGAAACCAACAAAGTGAAAAGCCATTTCCACAGAATGGGAGAAAATATTTGCAAACCACACATCTTATAAAAGGTTAAGATCCAAAATACATAATAAGCTCATACAACTCAACAGTAAAATTTAAGTAATCCATTTACAAAATAGGCAAATGACCTATATAGACATTTTTCCAAAGAAGATATTCAAATGACCATCAGTACATGAAAAGTTGCTCAACATCACTGATCATTAAGGAAATGATGGCTATCATCAAAAAGAAAAGAGATAAGTGCTGGAGAGGATGTGGAGGAAAGGGAACCTTTGTGCACTGTGGATGGGATTGTAAATTGGTGCAGCCAAAACAGCATGAAGGTTTCTCAAAAAATTAACAATAGAACTACCATTTAACCCATAAATTCTACTTCTGGATATTTATCTGAAGGAAATAAAATCATTATCCTGAAGAGATATCTGTACTTCTATGTTCACTGTATTATTCACAATAGCCAAGGCATGAACACAATCTGTGTCCATTGATGGATAAATGAATTTTAAAAAGTGACATATATATACAATCTAATACCATCCAGCTATAAAAATAAAAATAAGGAAATCCTGCCATTTGCTACAACATGAATGGAACTTGAGGGCATTATGCTAAGTGAAATAAGTCAGACAGAAAAAGACAAATACTGTATGATCTCACTTATATAGAGTATCTAAAATAATTAAACTTATAGAAATAGAGATCAGATTTGTGGTTGCCAGAGGTTGGGGAGTGGAGGTGGGGGAATTGAGTGAAGGTGGTTAAACCTTGAGTTATAAGATAAATGATAAGTCCTGGGGATGTCATATACAACATGATGTCTATAAATAACAATAGTATTTTGTATATTTGAAAATTGCTCAGAGAGTTGATCTTAAAAGTTCTCATCAGAAGGAATAAAATTTTTTTTAACTAAGTTAGAGAATGGTTGTTAAAACTTTTGTGGTGATCATTTTGCAATATATACCTATATAAAATCATTATGTCATACACCATAAATTTATACAACTTTATATGTCAATTATATCTTAATAAAACTGGAAAGAAAGAAAGAAAGAAAGAAAGAAAGAAAGAAAGAAAGAAAGAAATCTCATTTCTGCCCCCTTAGGTGTGTGCTTCTTGAATGCTGAGGCTTGAGAGAGGGAAGGGAGAGGCAGTCATCTCCTCCACATGTCAGCACTTATGGAATGTCCCTGCCATGATTGTGCTGAGTTTTTCCTGGTCCCTCTCCAATGAAGATGATTTCTCCTCATCCTGAGGGGCAGCCATGTCTCCTATTGGCACCAACAATAATTCAAGCCACTTTTCTATGTTGGACTTTTCATTGCATGGCCGCATGGCCCCATGGCCTCCAAGGCAACCCATAAAGCTCCTTCTCAGCTTTGGACCTCTGTGCTTCTTCATGAGGAGCTGCAGGAACTGTTGGGCGTCCTTGTCTATACCCTCTAACTGCAGTGGAGAATGGGGCTTGTCCTGGGGTTGCCCCAGTTTCCTCAAACCGCAATACACTATGGTCCCTTCGAGCCTTGCTGACATGTGTCATATCTAGACCAGAAGTAGGCACAAAGTTTCTTGTTAAAGTTCACTCCCCAGATTCTGAGTTCTTCCAACAACTTTACTGGCATGCTCCTCTTTAGTGATGACACCACTGGTGCCTTCAACAGCTCAGCAAGCAAGCCACTGGGGCACATGAGGCCAGTCTTTGCTATGTGTAGGCATTGCTAATGCTCACAAATAGAGTAGAAGCTGTGGTGCCCATGTATCTTTTCAGCTGTTAGTATTTTAGTGCTCAGAAGTCCTGATTCCAATTGCCAGCACCTGATTCTCTTTGCCTGAAGGCTTTCTCTGACTGCTGCAGCCCACTCTGCCCAAGCATGCATCAGGCTAAAATTACTAGGGAATTAACACCCTCCAGGACCAGCCCCTAGTCAATGGCTCTCCAGAGTTAGTAAATAAATTCCCCAGCCCCTTATGTGGAATATTTCTCTGAGGGCATGTTTTCACCCTAAGCTCAGAGATACCCAGTGGAATTAAGCTCTTACTGCCCACAGTGATATCTCATTCTATGACACACCCTTTCGGAGGTGCCTTCCTTTCAGAGACTCACTTCTCCATTGTCTTACTAGTCTTTCCTGGAGTCCCTCCCAAATAATCGACTTGCAGTAACATTCTTGTGTTAGGGCCTGTTTCTAGGGGAACTCAACCAAGATAATTCATGATTCTCTTGAAATTCCCCTTGCTTGGTTTCAGAATGGGAAAAGGTACCTCCACCCCTCTTCCCAGTGAGGGCAGATAGCTTTTTTAAAAGGAAGAGGTGCAAGAAGAGGAGATGAAAAAGCAGTAGTGAAAGAGAGGGGGATGAGGAGGAGAAAAAGGAACTATACTCCTTATAAGACTACAACATTCTTCCCTCATTTTGTTCTTGTAAACTGTTGGAGTGGGGTAAGACTGGTCCTAACCTCCAGTCTTTCAGGATTCTCCCAGAAACCAAAGATTTACATCATTTTCTGTATCTTCCATCAGGGACCTTTCAGTAGGACTTAGAATATTCTAGCATGCCCCTTCCCAGTTCTGGATGGCTGCCTCCTTAAAACAGAATAGCTCTTGGCACACCTAGCAAAGCAAGGGGCTGCAAAATTTTCCACTAATGGTCTCCACTGGGATTTCAGAGACAAACTCACATTGTAAGATTTCTTAGTCAGAAACTTCTGCCAAACTCCAAGTATTACTCTTGCTGCCAAGTGGGAGAGACTACAGCTCCAAAATACTCAGCTTTCATTAGGTAGCTAGAAATGAAATTGAGGAACTGGTTACATTTTAAACGTAAACTGTGCTACCCAAGCATGGGGTAGAGCTATTTGAATTGAAACAGAAAGAAATTTAAGATATAAGAATCAGGGAGAAGATTAGGGTGAGGGCAGCTTAAGGCACACCTGCAGGACCCTGAAAGTGAGTCTTCTCTTAAGAGTGAGTTGCTTGGGATGCAAAATTTAAGGAAATTCTCACACTCAGGGTTGGACAAGTGCTGACCTGCAATGACATGCACCTGAGAGTGAATACCTCTTTAAATTTTGTACTCCGGCTGTCTCACTCTTCTCACCCTAATCTTAGTACTGATATCATAAAGCAGAATTATTCTACATATTTGTAGTATGATCTCATATGTAAACACTATACATGTGCATTAAATAACTAGAAAGTCCTGGTGGGATCATGCCAAAACTATCAAGAGTGGTTCATCCTGCGGAGTGGGATTGGAAGGAGGTGAGAAGACCTTTCCTTGTAACTTTAGCCATTTCTGTACTGTTTGAAGTTTCAAAATAACAATCTTATATGGCTTTAGTAATTTTAGACAAACCAGAAAAATAAATAGAATAATAAACCATATTACATGTCAAAGGGCCTACAAAAAAACATTAAAACAAAACAGATTTGGGGGGTTTCTTCTTGTGGTCAGATGCAAATAGTAAAAATTGAGACACGTTGACAATTCTTTAGGGAATCCTTCCAAGCTCATTTTATGAGGCCAGCAGTTTCTGATATCCAAACTGGAAAAGTATACAAAAAAAAAAAAAAAAAAAAAAAAAGAAAGAGAGATAAAGAAAAGAAAGAGAGAGAGAGAGAGAGAGAGAGAGAGAGACAGAGACAGAGACAGAGACAGAGACAGAGAAAGGAAGAAAGGAAGGAAGGAAGGAAGGAAGAAAGGAAGGCAGGCAGGCAGGAAGGAAGGAAGGAAGGAAGGGAAAAAAAAGAAAAGAAAAGAAAAGAAAAAGAAAGAAAATTACAGGTCAATATCCTTGATGAATATAAATGTAAAAATCCTCAACAAAACATTAGTAAACCAATTCAACAGCACATTACAAGGGTTGTATACCATAATTGAGTAGGATTTATCCTGGGGATACAAGGATGGTTCAACATCTGCAAATCAATCAGTCTAATAAACCACGTTAACAATATGAAAGATAAAAAATCATATAATTGTCTTGATAGATGCAGAAAAAGCATATGACAAAATTAACCATTCATTTATGATAAAAATTCCCAGCAAAGGGGGTATAGAGGGAACATATATGATATATAGGATAAATCCATGGCTAATATCATACTCAGTGGTGATGAGAAACAAGATCAGAATAAAACAAGGGTGCTCACTCTCACCATTGTTATTCAACATATTTTTTTTATTTGCCACAAATTCTTTTAATTTAACAAAGCATTTCTGATACAGTTGCTGTCCCCTTAGTATTCATTCTGTAGTTGCATTTTCTTTTTTCCCTTTTTAAAATTAAGTTTATTGTGGTGATAGCAGTTAATAAAATTATATAGGTTTCAAATGTACAATTCAATAATAGTCATATGTATATTGCATTGTTTGTTCACCATCCAAAGTTAAAATTCCTTCCATCACCATGTATTTGATGCCTTTTACTTTATCTACCTTTCCCTTTGCCCCCTCCCTCTGGTAACCAATAAACTGTTGTTTGTGTCCATGAATCTCTGTTTGTTTGTTGCTTTCAGTTTTATATTAGAAGTCCCAGCCACAGCAATTGGGCAAGAAAAAGAAATAAAAGACACCCAAATTAGAAAGGAAGAAGTAAAACTGTCGCTATGTACAGATGACATGATGTTATATATAGAAAATCTAAATGATCTCACCAAAATCTGTTAGAATGAATGAATTTAGTAAAATTTCAGGATACAAAAATTAATATAAAAGAAACTGTGGTGTTTCTATACATGCATAATAAATAATCAGAAATAGAAATTAAGAAAACAATCACATTTACAGTTGTATCAAAAAGAATTAAATACCTAGGAATAAATTTAACAAAGTAATTAAAAGATCGGTACACTAAAAACTGTAAGACATTGTCGAAAGAAATTAAAGAAGACACAGAAAATGAAAAGATAATCTATGTTCATGGATTGGAATGTCCATACTACCCAAAGCTATCTACATATTTAGTGCAATCTTTATCAAAATTCCTATGACATTTTTTCACAAAACTAGAACAAAGAATCCTAAAATTTGTGTAGAATCACAAAAGATCCCAAATAGCCAAAGCAGTCTTGAGAAAGAGAACAAAGTTGGAGGTATCACATTCCCTGATTTTAAACTATACTACAAAGCTGTAGTAATCAAAAAATGTATGGTATTGGCACAAAAACAGACACACAGATCAATGGAACAGATTAAGGAGCCCAGAAATACACTTATACATATATGGACAATTAACTTATGACTAAGGAGCCAAGAACATGTAATGGGGAAAGGACAGTCTCTTCAATAAATGGTGTAGAGACAACTGGACAGTCACATGCAAAAGAAAGAAGCTAGTCCCCAATTTTAAAGCACCTTCACTTGTGTTGTTTCTCTTTGAGAATGCACTGCTGCCACCCACCTCTGATTCATCTAGTTTGAGGTTTGTTCTTGCAACAGATGTAAGTCAGTATTCCCCTGGGACATGCAGTAAGAGATAGGTGATGTTTTTCTCTTTCTCCCCTTAAAACGGGGGTCAAGTGAAAGTACAATCAGTCTTGCTTTGTACATGTGTTAGGAAAACAGCGGAGGTTGCAGAAGGGGCTAGAATGACCAAACTTAAAATGTCTGGGTGGCAGATACAACTGGCAAGTCTTACAGTCATCAATGAATAAGTCACAAATTAGACTTGGTTTTTTTTTCAGTTTCTAAACTTTCTCATCAAATTTATCCACCTGTTTTATACAGGTTTTTTAGTGAAATGTTTAAAAAGTACACATCACTCTAGACAAGGTAGAAAAGTGTAACTTACTTCACTCTTTTCCTTTCTGGCATCTTCTGAATTTCCCTCGTACCTGACCTAACCTGCCTGAGAGAAGGTCCCCATATTTTGCACCATTTCCATCATTCTAAAGACCAGGTAGGCTGAAGATATATCAACCCTGTTGCCCCAAGAATTGGTTATCAAGACCCCAGTGAACTGTGAGCCTGATGGACAAACCCTTGACATCCTAGAGCAGTGGATCTCAGCTCTAGGCAATTTGTCCCCAGAGTATGTTTGTTAATGTCTGGAGACATTGTTGATTGTCACAACTTAAGTGTAACTATTAACATCTTGTAAATGTAATCCAGGGGTGATGCTGAACATCTTACAATGCACAGAACAGCCCTGCACAACCCAGAAATACCTAGCCCAAAATAACCACAGTGCCAACGTTGAGAAACCCTGCCCTAGAGCCTTGCCACTCAAAGGTATTCCATGCACCAGCAGCATCGACATCCCTAGAGAGCTTATTAATGATGCAGACTCTCAAGTCCCACAAAAACCCCAGGTTGAGACACAGCAGGAGATGAATAACCCCAGGTCAATCAGAATAGGCTAACTCGGGGTTGGCAAACTCTGTTTAGGGCTAGATAGTAAATAGCGTAGACTTTGAGGGCCAGATAATCTCTGACACAACTACTCAGCTGCAACTATTCAACTAGGCCTTTGTAGTATCAAAGCAGCTCTACATAATGTGTAAAAGAAAGGGCAGGGCAGTGTTCCAATTTTACGGCATTAGTTTGTGCCTCTGGGCAAAGTCATGCTGTGGAAACAACACCCAAAATAGCAGAGATTATTTCTCACACATACTGTGCATTCATCACAGGTTGGCTGAGAGCTGGTTCCAGGGTCCTAGCCTCCATCATTACACCCTTTGCTGGTCATGGAGGAGAGGGAAGTACATAGCATGCATTGCACATGCAGTGCACAGACCAGGTAGGTATGCATTGGCTCCTAAAAGTTCCATCTGGAAGTGCTGCCTACCTCTATCATATTTTATAGGTCAAAGCAAGCCATGTGGCTGTGTCTAACTTCAAACAGGTGGGGTCGTATGCCCAGAAGAATGGCAATTCCTAATGACTACTGAGGTTCCCTCTCACCAGAAATCCCAGCCCTACCTCTGTGCTTAATTTATCCTACCTATAAATTTCCTCAAGTATTTGAATAGACATGGCAGAGTTGCATCCCAAGATGGGCAGGCACCATTCAGTGATAAAATCATCTCCTCTTCACATTTTCTGTAAGGAATAATGATACAAAAATACATGGATTCAATTGTCTGCTCTGTGCTAGGCATTGAGCACTTAACACAACTCATACCTTTCCATTCTCACAAATCATAGGAAGTAGGTACCATCCTCCTTTTCCAGATAAAGAAACTGAGACAAAGAGGTGATATAGCTTATCCAAGGCCACTAGCTGGTAGAAGGTAGAGTTGAGACTCAAGTTCAGGTCTACTGGATCTCAAAGCCTATATGTTTTAACATCATCATGATTAGATAATTCTGAACGCTTACTGGATATCAGGCATTGTATGTACTTCTTTTGACTTTTAATCCTCACAACAAGCCTATGAAGTAGGTATCATTAACCCCATTTTACTGATAAAGAAAGGGTGCCAACAAGTTAAGTAATATATACAAGATCACACATTCAGTGATAGAATCAAGATTCCAACCCAAATCTATAGTGTCTAGTATTAGAACATCTGTTCTGTAACTGAGGCCCTAGAGCACTATGGATACCCTTCTCCTAGCTCTTAGGCCTTACCATGGTAGTGGGCATTGCCAATTTCCAGCAGTCAAGACCTGCACCTCTTTGCCTGAGGGTTTTCTCAGATGCCATGCCAAGGAGGCTGCTAAGTCTGTGTTCATGGAAAGTCAGCAGAGCCAAGAAATCACCCACAAGACCAGCACCTGACCCCACCCCAATTTCTCAAACAAAGACAACTGGAGTGGATGTACAAATATTCCAGCTCCCTTGCCTCCTGGTTAAAATACTCTGGGGCTTTTGTTCTGCACTAGTTCCCTGAGTCCCAGGGGCATAAAGCCCCATCACCTCCAACAGGAAGTGAATTGATTATGCACCTATTATTGGCTACCATCTCAGGTTGTCAGATTTAACAAATAAGAAAATTAAAAGACCCACAGTTAGATTCGAATTTCAGATAAAAGACATATATATATATATATATATATACACACACACACACACACACACACACACACACACACACACACACATACATATTTATACACATATATATGTGTATATATACACAAATATATATACACACACATATATAAAAGTTTTTATTGATTGTTTATCTGAAATTCAAATTTAATCAACATCCTGTACTTATCTGGAAACCCTACTGCCATCCTTTTCCTGTGTAATAACCCAACTTCCCTACTTCCATCTCCCATGTAAATGGCTTGCACTTGAATCTTTGTTTTGAGGTTTGTACAAGGGGAACCTCAAATTAAGATGCCAGGTGACATAATGAAGAGCAAAATATGTCTGCATGAAACAGAGATTTTACTAATGTTTTAAGGGCCATCTGCACTTGTTGGGAGCCAGGACAATGGAGCTACCAGCCAATCTCTACAAGACTATAATGAATGTAGCTTACATGGAGAAGAAAAACCTTTCTTCCCATATTGCTTCTGCAACCACAGCTTGACACATACTGTGGGGGTAGCTCTTTATCTTCTCATAAGCTCTTCCCGTGAGCACTGAAAGATGCAGGCATTTCTAGACATCTTCTACTAGGGATTCCTTCCACTGTGTTCAGCATCAATAGATCAAACAAATATTCAGGTTTCCATGGACTACATTCTATTGTCAGTGAATAGCCATCCCATTCTCCATCTTCCTTGCTAACATATCCAGATTTCTCTTACCTTCTTCAGAGCAGCTGCATCTTTCAGTAGAAACCAAGCTATCCCCAGAGTGTTACTCTTTTTTAGTCAAAGTCGACCATGGTAACTCCATTGCCTTTACCCATAAGTGGTTTAGAAATGAACATGAGATGCAATGCTAGCCATGGGGACACGAGGTATCATACAGGAAACACATCTTTGCTCATAAAAAGAAACATATGTAGTGGATACTGGGTGTACTACCCAGATTCATTCAGAACAGAAGCATTCATTCCTATATCTCTTAGGGGAGTATTGCCCAAGGTTATGCTCCCTCCTCAGAGTCAACCAGCATCCAACGATTGGTCAACACAAGGCACTAATGCCTGGCCTCTTGCTTGAACTAGGAAAACTCTGAAGATCCAGCCAGCTCCAGAGTGCCCTGTGGGGTCAGCTGAGGCTTCTATTGCAATTTCGTCTCGGCTGACTCTGCCTCTGGCCAGTACTGACTCTCACTCACCATCAGTTCTCATTCCTGAGAGCACTTACCAACGACCTCTCTGCATGTAAATTTCTATCTCATGGAACTGTTCTAAGCCAACAGGTGAAGAATGGGTTCCATTTTTTACTAGAAGGCATTGCTTTTTGTACATGGGGCTTCAAGCAGCCATGAGGGCAGCATGAGGGGAACAAGATAAGCCAACACTCTAAGGATTAGGAAGCAAAATTTGGAAAGAGTCTTGGTCTTTAATGATGTCATTGAACCACTAAATCAAGCAGCTCCTAGAAATGTCCTGCTTCCAGGCTTCTGGTATGCCAGCTAATATATTTCCTTGTCCTAAGACCTCTTTTAGTTGTGTTTACGTTACTTGCAGCCAAAACTGTTTTAAATTATATACTATATATTATTAGAAGGAAAAAGGAAATATTCCAAGATGAAATGCTGCCTAGAACTCTGTGGGTTCCAAAAACTCAACATTTAGGTAACAAGCCAGGACACTGCTCCAATTCTAGATTAAGTTTCCTTTCCCAACCATGGTGTGACTTTCCCTCTTCTGTTCATGCCACCATTGTGCAGTCAAGCCAGAGACTAAGAATTGGGTAATTCTTGGACCAACCCTGAGAGAGAAGAAGTCTTCAGATAATCCCTCGACACCTTGTAATTCATAGATCATCCAGGCTTCTATTTTGCTTTCTCCATTTTCTTGTTACTTAGACAAAAGGAGCAGAGAAATGTGTCAGGCCAAGAAAGGCTAAATCATCCCAAGTCTACCTCATAAATATTATGAAATACTATTTGATGATAAAAAAATATATTTATACAGTTTTTTCCCCTCTTGTGATGTTATAAACCACTCAGCTGCATCTATATGTCATAAGGTATCTCAGTAGCACTCTTAAAAGTCAGGGATGCCTTTGGCATACTAGCTGTTGTCAGAAAGCTAAAGATCAGAGAATCTTCACATCAGGTAGCTGTTATGGACTACATCTTTGTGTTATCCCCAAATTCATATGTTAAAGCCTAAATTTTCAAGGTGATAATATTTGGAGGCTAGGCTTTTGGGAGGTAATCAGATCATAAAGATGGAGCCCTCATGATGGGATTAGTGCCTTTAGAAGAAGAGACTTGAGAGAGCTTGCTCTCTCTCTCTCTCTCTCTCTCTCTTTCTCTCTCTCTCTTTCTATTTCTCTCCTCCCTCCAATCTACTCCCTCTCCTCCTTCCTTTCCTCCTTGTCATCCCTTTTGAAAACAAGCAAGAAAGCAGTTGTTTACAAGCCAGAAAGTGGGCCTTCACCAGACTTTGGATCTGCTAGCATATTGATCTTGGACTTTCCAGTCTCCAGAACTGTGAGAAATAAATGTTTATTGTTTAAGCCACCCAGTCTATGGTATTTTTGTCATAGCAGTCCAAACTGATTAAGAATACACAATTCAAGCATTCAAGCATGTGGCTTCTCTTGCCAGAGAAGAGAGGTAAATGTTTTGAACAATAATTCAATCTACTACAGTAATATTTTTAACTATAATGAGGATTGAAGGTAAGGGGTCCATTGTAGTATTTGAAGTGTTAGCTATTATAAATATTAGTGCCATCGTTTTAAGTTCTAAGTTACTCAGCAGGATAAGAGGCTTTTAAAATAAGCCATTTTAGTCAGTAGTCATTTAGATTAAGACTTCAAAGTTACTAACTTTATTTAGATAGTGTTTAGATTGATAGGTACTGTGAATCGGTGACCAAGTAAATAAAGTTTATTAAACTGTAAAATGAGAATAAAAGTGATGTCTACCTCATAGGGATGCTGTGAGGATTACACGAGGCAATCCACACAGTGGTAGATGAAAGATGGCTGCAAACTCCTTGTTACTTTTCCCATTAAAAGTGGAGCCTAATTCCCTCCACCTTTAATCTGGGCTGGCTTTAGTTATCTATTTGACCAATAGAATGGGGCTAGGTTGTAAGAAGCCTTGCTTTTGCCCAGAATTCTTAGATCAACTTGTTCTTGGAACCCTGAGCTGTCACATAAGTAGGACCTAGATTGTGAGTTGGAAAATTTCAAGATTAAATAAACAAATATGTTTGGGCTAGTGCTATCCTTTTTGTTGCTGATTTGTTTGTTTGTTTTCTTTACATGTGGATGTGGCCATTTGCCATTTTAGATGGAGGTTGAGACAGTTGTTATGAGTGTTATGAATGTACTGAATGTTATGAGTCCACCAATTTCCATCTCCTTTTCCTCCTAAGGACACAACTAGACCTCATTTCCTAGTATCAACTGCAGAGAGATATAACCATGTTACAGATTTTGCCAATGGAATGTGGGTAGCCATGATGGACATCTCTTCCAAGTCTGGCCCCTGACAGATCTCTTGTGTGACACTTTATCCCTTTCTTCATCTGCTAGACAATTTAGGGGAGGACTCTGAGACCTTAAGGAATGGTAGAACAAAAAGTGGAAGGAGTCTGGGTCCCTGCAAGACTGAGTAGAACAGATTTTCACTTCCCAGCTCCACCATGGTAATGGCATTGAACTGTGAAAATTAAGCCTTTATTATATTAAGCCACTGAGATGGGGGGTGGAATATTTGTTGCAATAGTGAGCCTTTCTTAACTAACACAAAGGTATGGGGCGAGGATCAGGTTGTGACATTCCCCTCTTTCCAAGAAGAGCAAACTGAAGAGTCACCATGCCTTTGTTGGAGGATTTACTGACAGCAGCTGCACTGTATATCATAACTCCCAGAAGAAAGGAAAGACTGGCTCAGAGAGCTGTTTCTGCTCTCCCCTGTCTCCTAAGGGTACGAAGCAGGAATCTTCTATTCTCTCTTTCACTATGCTAGGGAACAGCAGGAAGATATCTAGTACATCATGTTCTGCTGGCTACAGTGACAAGTAGATGAAATTCTATCACTCGTCAGACAGGAAACCTCTGAAATGACTAATTTAATCCCTGAGGCTTCTTTAGAAAGAGAACCCTCTATTTTTTTTTGTAAACTCCTCCCTTTTTTCAGCTTGATTTCCATGAACAAGATAGTTGCACTCAAATCAGCTCAGCAGGGAGCAGATATTTTTGGAATGATTCTTCCCCAATTTGGCTGACTGAATTGAATTTATACTGCTGACTTCTTCAGCCTCAGATCTTTGGGTATCCTCAGCCACCATCCCATAGAGATCCTGGAGGTTAATGCTGTGGTGAGTAACTCAGAAAGAGAGAGCCCAGATCTGGAGATCACACAGACCTCCAGCAAGTACTACCAGCTGTGTGACCTAGGAACATAACCTCTCTGAGCTTCTGTTTCTATACCTGGAAAATTAGGACTGATGGGACCTAACTAAAAGAGTCCTTTAAGAAGATAAATAAAGTAATGAGTAAATTCCTGGCATCATAGTAGCTCTTCCCCCCCAATCCCCTCTTCTATATTTGGAGCCACACATTTTGGAATCTTCAAAGTCATTACTCTCTAAATCCTTGAAATTGACCTTACCATCTTACTTCTCTTCACTGGCCACTGTATGAAACTTGCAATGAAAACATGCTAAGAAAATGAGGTTGAGATTTCATAGTAGGAGCTACTTTGGACCTGGTAGCCAGAGCTCCATAATACCTTAGGAAAGAATAAGAGGATAATACTCACATTTAATGCTTAAAAGGGCCCTTATATAACCTCCAATCCCATTACCATCCCAATCTCTACCCTGCACTAGAGAAACAGGAAAGAAACATCAGAGGCTTGTTGACAGACCATATAACACCCTCCTGTCATATCTGAGTGCAATGACAGATTACCTAGTAAGCCAGGACTGCAAACAGCACGTATCCAACTACTCTGTAGTCCTATACCTGTGTCAGACATTGCTAATTAAACACAACACTCTTCCCCATTGAGCCCACACAGAATCCTTCCCCATACAGCACCCTGGAAGATACCACCAATCAGTCAGAGAGGCCATGCAAGTGGGAACTTATTAACTAAACTGCAGACATTTGACCTCTGGAGTGGCATAGCCATGGAGGGTGTATAGTAAGCTAGAGAGACATAGTTAGGAGGAAACCAAGGTGGATCACTGAGATGCTGAGTGCTCACAAGAACCCAGTGCATGAGTGCTAACAAAATCTGGGTGAAACAATGCAATTAGCCATGAAATCCAGGTTTGAAGGACTATTTCCAAAGCATGATTTCTTAACTTTCTATGTATTGCTTTGCTGGCCATTTTTTTCCCCCTGGGGCAAGGAGATTTTCTCAGGAGAATAAATGAAGAATATGGGGGGGGGGGCTATTTTCACACAGTTCCAAGCATGTTAGTCAGTCCTCTAAGTAAGAGTGTCAGCAAGGCCAGTTAACCAGAGCTCATCCCACCTCCAAAACAGTTAACAAGACAATGACATATAGTGCAGGGTGTTAAATCTTCCCACAGCAGGAATCCTTGTCTTTCGTGTATGGCCATGAATCAACTAAACAGGATGTGCCAGGATGTTTAAGACAGCCGTATATTTATTTATGAATGAATAACCAGCTCAGTATTTCTGCCAGCTACCTTTATGGTTTTTATGAAATTTGTATAACGTTCATTTATCACCTGTACCATTTCCCATTCACAATGGAGCTTTATTCGACATTTAGAGACATTTCTGATGTTTTCTGCTGGTTGCTGTGGCATGAATAAAGGGATCTTTTTCTTTTGGGTTTCGGCAAGAAACTCATGTGAAGCTAATTTGGATGATAAAATGATACCATTTCAAACATCTTCATGCACGAATTATATTATTTGAAGATTTTCATAGAAAGAGATTAATCATGTGGTTTGCATCACCAATCTTATAATTTTAATAACAAGTCTGGTCAGATGAAGAGCCAAAATATATCTTTTATGACGGAATATGCTACATCACAGAAGTACCTTCTGTTCCTACTTTCTGTTGGATTGTGCCTATGTCATTGGCAATCTGAGAGGTGAATTTGTTTCCAGAATGGGCAATATTAAACCAAGATGAAGCTCTGTTATTTCTTACTATTGTAAACTACAATATTAACAGCTCCCATTTTTGGAAAATTCATTATGTCCCAACTGTATACACGATCTTTCAAGACAAGGAAGTAAGAGCCATGATCCTGTATTCCTCAGATGAAGAAACTGAGGCTCAACATTGTTTAGTAACATCTCCCAAGGCCCCTGGCTGGTACTGATAGAGACAGGACTCACAGGTAACTTGGTCTAATGTCAAAGTTTGTCCTCCTCCAACTATGCTCTGTTGTCCTTGAGGCCAAGAAGCTCTCCTCCTACAAATTATTTAATTGGTCAAATCCATGAGAAAAAAAAAATCAAACTGGAGGCCAAATACCATCTAGACATAACAAAAAACTAATTGACTGCAACTCTTATTTTCTAGCTTACTGTTGTAGTTTTAGGAGAAGTAATCTTGGCTGTAGAGACTGATTTGAAAGGGCTCCAAGGCTGTGTTGTTTAACTCAAAGAAGCCAGGCAACAGAGACTCACCTCCTTCCTCCTCTTTGCCAAGGGGTGCTAATCTCCCCATGATATCTCTCATGTCTGGCTCTCTACCAAGTAGTAAGCATAGCTTCCTTACTAGCCTCATAGTGGACCTCATAATCATCACAGACCACATCGGCAACCTCACAACAGCTTGCTTTATGGCACATAGTATGTGCCAATTAATATAGTGATATATAATATATAATACAGTGCTGCATGCCAGACGTGCATGATCTCATTCTCCCAACATATCTGGAAGTAGAAGAGTATTTTACCCATTTTACACACTAGGAAACTGAGGTTTAACTTGAGTCTGTCCAAAGTCACATGTGAAGGTAAAACATCTGCGAACTAGAATCCAGACTGCTAACTCCAGAGCCCAGGTACTTAAGGTCTTATTTTTAGAGGCTGAGGATCTTTTCCCAAAGGGGCAAAGCAACAATGACCAGGACAAACCCATATGTAGTTTCAGAGGTGGAATGATAACCAGGGTTTTTTCTTCATTCTAGAACTTCTTCTACCATGCCACACTCCTCCCATTCTTTATCCCTATTTGTTCCCCAGCAACCGGGCACAGACTGTGGCTACTGTGACAACAAGCCTACTACATGCCAGGAACTTGTGATATGCTGACAGGAAACAACAAAAACAATAACACAAAAGAGATTAAAAAGAAGTTGTGGTTCCTGTTCTCAGCAACCCCAGACGCAGACTTCCCTGTGTTAGACTCCTGGCTTTGCTGCCAACTAGCTTTTCAAACTTGGGCAGATTGTTTCAGTTTCCTTATTTGCAAAATGGGATAATGTTAGTACCTGCTTTGTAAGGTTACTGTTAGGATTAAAAAAGAATGATAACTAATGCAAGTTTAAATGAGGTAAGGTATTTAAAAGGCCTGTTATATTCTCTGAATATTTTTTAAGCCCTCAGAAAATGGTGGCAGCTATTTTGTTCTTGCCAGTACATTAAAATATACATATAATTACACTCACAGGTTGGCATGCAAGTGCCAATCTGGATTTACAAAGAAGAATTCTAAAAGAAGAAACAGATGGAGACTGGAATAGTCTGGGATGCTCTCTCAGAGGAATATGGATAGAATTCAGATAATAAATAATAATAAAAAAATCTAATTCACCATTTTCTATGTATTAGGATCCTGATGTAAGGCATTCTACTTCTTACAACCCCATATATGTACACATCCACATTTAATAGGCATGAAGAAACTGAAGCTCAGAGAGGTAAAGTGGCTTGCCCAAGGCCACACAGCCACAAAGTAGTTGAACCAAGAATCAATCCACATCTGTCTAACTCTGGCTGCTCTTCTCTTCTATGTAAAAGTCATTAGGGATAGCCCAGAGAGTGGTTGAGTGAGAAAAATGACCTGTGTGTCTTGTGGAGAATGGAGAGTTCTTACCACTGTGGATGGTGCCCATGGTCTCTGGACAGAATTCAGGAGGTCTGTTAACTTGGATAGGAATAAAAATTGCATCTTCTTTTTCATTAACATTTTACTCGAAATTTAGCATCACCTTTCATTTTGAATCTAGGCAATAAGCAACAGTATCAACAATGCCTGTAGCCTCTTCACCAATAGACCTGTTGGCTAACATCTCATAGTGACAAGGGACATAATCTGGCTCCAAAACCAGAATTCTCTCTACTGTGCTGTGCTGCACACTTTTATCCATAGATTTACTACCATGTGTATTACTTGCTAGCTTACTCAATCAGTTATTCACTTAGAATGGAACATCCCTGAAGCCAGAAACTCTCTTTTGTTCATATTGAATGACAAATCTTAGCATTTGATCAGAGTAGGAGCTTAATAAACGTTTGTCGCCTGTGGTAGGTGCTTTCCACAATGGCTCCCAAGAGCCCTGCTTCCTGCTATTCATGCCCTGTGTAATCTCTGCCCCTTGAATGTGATTTCTTTTAGGGATTTGCTTCTAATGAATAGAATATGATGAGATGTCACTTCTGAAAGGTTATAAAACTCTGTGACTTCTGTCTGGGACACTCTGGCTCTTCTCACATGCTTGCCCCGATGTAGAGGGCCACCTGGTAAGGAACTGAGAGCAGCTCTAGCCAAAAGCCAGTGAGGAACTGAGGCTCTCAGTCCTGTAGTCTACAGGGGATTCTACCAAAACCACTGAGTGACTTGAAGTCCAGGTGAGACCACAGACCTGGGCCAATACTTTTATTACAGTGAGAGGTTCTGAGCTAGAGGATCCAGCTAAGCCATGCCCAGGTGACAGACCCAAAGAAACTATGACATACTAAGTGTGTGTTGTTTTTAAACTGCTAAATTTGGGGGGAAGTCTGATATACAGGAATAGATAACCAATGGATTGCCTATCAGAAATTAAGAAAGAGGAAAAAAAGAGGAGGGAGAGAAAGTTCAAAGGGACAGATAATTCCCAAATAATTTCCCCTACTCCTCTCCCTCTCTGGCCATTGTTTTGTGGTCATGCTTAACACCAAAACTCCATACTCTAGACTCTTGTCCCCCTAAACACCAGTAACTATAGCACAACATTGTCTATGCTGGTGCATGCCTTATGGACTAGTTGAACTTTCCTACCATAGTCAAGTCATGCTCAGTGACTCATGCCCAAATTTCATTGTAACTAAATGTCTTGCTTCATTAGGACAGAGGCCAAATTGGTTAGCATCCTTTTAATGCTTGTGTAATTATTCCGAGCCCAATGAGTGAACAAAGCCCATTTCATTACCACCTATTTGACTCCAAAGAAATTTCCAAGACTCTTGGCAGTGGGGATATCTGGTCCACAAAATCCCATGGATATGGTCAGTTGCCTCAGCCAGCTGTCCTCATCCAAGCTCTCAGAACCCTACCTGCTAGAAACACTCACCTGCTAGAAATATGGATTTATACTCACCCACCCTCATTCAAGCCCAGCTTTTGCATTGTCCTACTTTAAACTCATGGACATTAAAGTTATTGTCAGAGACTACTGTTCAGCTTGCAGCAGGCTTTTGAATTGGTATCTGAAGTGCTAACTAAGATTCCCTCCAAAAAGAACTCTCAGAACCCCCACCCCCAACCTGCAGCATTCTCTGGCTCAGCCATGCCTTCTCTCCATTGAACATAACACCCACCCCAGAGCTGTATGGCTTCATTCATATTGCCTTATTTCCTCCATTCTAACAATCATGGCAATGTATATTGTGGATTTAATAATAGCTTTTCATTTAGGAAAAATACTGTCATACTGAATGTACATATAGATTTTTTATACAATCAAATTTATTGAGGTATAGTTTGCATACCATAAAATACACCATTCTAATTGTACATTTCAGTTTGACTAATTTATACACCTGTGTAACTATGACCACAATTAAAACATGAAACATTTCCATTATCCCAAAAAGTTCTTTGTGTCTCATCTCAAATAATTTCCTCTACTCCTGTCCCTAAGCAGACAATGATTTGATTTCTGTCATTATAGGTTAGATTTGCATTATCTAGAGTTTCATATATGTAGAATGATATAACATGTTTGCTTGTGTGTCTGGTTTCTTTCATTCAGCATAGTGAGTCTGAGATTCATCTGGAGCATCAAATAGAAGATATTCAGCATAACAGTATGTCATTCCTTTTATTGCTAAATAGTATACCTATCTATTTGTTTTTTATATACTTTTTTTGCATTTTTCAACTTAAAAAAATAATTGATGTGGACTAAACCCCACATAAAGCATACAATTAGATTAATTTTAACATATGCATGCATCTGTGATGTACACATAGATTTTTACAAATCAGAATTGTAAAAAACAACAAACCATTGCAACTTAGAATAGTGATATAACTCCTTTTGTTTGAGTTCTCTCTAGGAACTCTAGGTGAATATTTGCCTTGCAACAGAATCTGTGATGGCTTTCCCAAAAATTATCTGCTCTAAGGTGATTTGCCGCTCTGAAGAACTCTTTAAAAGCAGTCTTTTTGCTGGGAAAAAAATGACGATGAGCATCTCAACATCTAATATTGCTGTGATAAGACCCTCAGCTGAAGAGACATGAATCCAACTTGAACTGGCTCAACAACAACAAAAGAGTGGAGACAGGGTAGAATTTACTGGCTAACATATATGAAAAGCCCAGAGCCTTCAAACATAGCTGTATCCAAGAGCTCAAACATCATCGAGACTCAGTCTTTCTTCTTCTTTTTTTTTTTTCTCTTTCAACCTTGCTTCCCTCTCTGCTAGCTTCATTCTCAGTCTAACTCTCCACATGGTAGCCTGCTGCAGTTTCCGATTATTTTTCTCTTATATCATTCATAAAAACAAAAACCACATTGGCTATTTACATTGTAGAAAATTTAATGCAGGGAATTGGTTATATAGGTGCTAAAATTGCTTATAAAACGACCAAGGAATGCTAATTAAGCCAGAGATTAGCCACAGTAGAAAGGCACTACCTCTTTTATATCAGAGAGACAGAGAGGAAGATGATGTAAACCAGAGGCTGAGGATCAGCCTGGTAGAGGCTGGAGCCACCAAGGATCTGCAGCTGCTGCTGGAGACAGTGCCCAGGACAGGGAGGGAGAACTCCCCTGGCCTCTCCCTACTTTTACACTCAGTCTTCACCATTGGCTTCTGTCGACCCAGCCCAGCTAGAAGTTAGCAGGCAAGGGTGCTTGGAAAAAGTAGCCTGCAGGGGCCAGCCCTTTGGAATATATACAAGAGTAGAGGAAGAATAAAAAAGTAGGATGCAGGCTCTCAGGGCAAAAGGCCCAGCACAGTCCCTGTGGAAAGTGATCTTTTTAATACTTTAAATGGAAGTCCTGGAAAGGTGTCTGATTTGTTTAGATGTGGGTGTCAGGCCCATTCCTAGTAGGAAGGCTTAATGGGGATGCACAGACAATAAGTGAAGCAGGAGGGCCCCCAAGGCAGGGGCAAGGTGCTTTTACCTGACATGGATGCAGAGTTGGCAAACCCAGATATCCACTACATGCTTGGGGATTGGGTACTAGAAGCTGCACAATTACAAATGGTCCAACTCAGGTTATTTCCACATGCCAGAATTTTAAGTTTGCTGTGATGCCAAACTATGGCAAAGGTCAGTACTTTGCTGATATGTTCCCAATCCACCAGAAGGTGAGAAAGGGGAAAAGTAGATGAAGAAGCACTATTTCTGCTCCTTCTCATGAGGCTTCTTCATTCCCAAGCCTAGGGTTTGTAGCATGAGGCTTAGGGTCTGGGTGGGAAGAGTGGCTGAGGGATCCAACCCCAGAAAATGCAAAAACCAAATGTCTAAATGGTCTTCAGTGGCACTTTGCCTTCTAAAGGAAACATTTTGCAACCCAAATTCCAAGGCCAAAGGATTTCCTATGAATTTTTTATGATCTCTATAAATTTCAAGAGAGAATTGGTGAGCAACTGGGCTCTGTCACTGTCAGGTTGCTGATTGAACGTGTCTTTAATGGAGTCTCCAGCAGCCATAAAAATTCATGAAAACAGCCTTCTGGACACAGGCAAACTTGATAGATGGAGCAGTGACACCCAGTAAAAGCCAAATGGGCTGGGCTTGCCCTCATGTCTGTTAAAGAGAATATAACTTGGTCTCTTAGAATACAACCTGTGTTTAGTGAAACATTAAGCATTCTGCATGAAATTTCTCCCCAGAAGAACACACACACACACATGCACACACACACACACACACACACACACACACACACACACAACCTAGGCATTGCACATCAGTGGCTTTTACATAAGAGAGTATTACCCAGAAGTTAAAAACTTGCGCACTCTAGTGGGTTGAATAGCATCCCGCCAAAATTCATGTCTACCCAGGACCTCAGAATGTGACCTTATTTGGAAATAGGGTCTTTGAATAACATTTGAAAGTCTGGCTTGCCCCTCTAATGTCCCTTAATTGGGAATATTAATAATGGCACCTACAGATAAAACGAAGAGAGGATATAGAACAGATATTAGCACATAATAATGCTCCCTAAATGTTGACTACTGTTACTACTTATGAGAAGAAAAATGGATGGGAGAGAAGGAGGGAGGAAGGGAGGGGAATGATTAAAAGCGAGCTAATACTCATTGTAACCCTGAAATACCAGAGGAGTGTTTTAAGGGAGCACAGAACAAAGATCTCACTTAGAGAACTTCCTTCCTTCTCCATAACCCTCCAATTATAGCACTTCAGAGGCCCCTTAACTTAAGTCTTCTAGGAGATGGGGAAATGCTTCTCTTTGAGTACAGATGCTCACAGGTTCTGCTTTGATGAAGCAGTGCACAGGCTTGCCCCGGACCTGCTGTGTCCCAGTCAGATGGTTACCTGATGGTGCAAACTGGCGAGGAAGTTTAGGAGCCCAGTTCAACACTCAGATAAGAAAATGCAATGAGCTCCTTTATTCCTGACAGGGGCATATGGTACAAATCATTTGGCATGCATTAAATTATTAGAGTACTCATTTATTTTGGAATTTATATGAAGAAAGCAGAACAAAAGATGTACCATTTTCTAAAGTACTTATTCCCTCCATTGGGGGAAAAATACCTCTTGTGGGAAGGTATTCATTGAAAATAAATTGTCTTCAGGGGAAAGCATATTTTTTCTAAAGGGGAACGATGTTCTCTACAAGTTTCCTAATTCAAGGGATGCACGTAAACACATATGTATTAAAGTAAAATTGGAAAATTATTAACCATATTTATTAAAGCCTGAAAAGGCATATGTACCCAAAATATGTCTAAACAAGTTAGAGGGGTTTTTTAATACATAAATAAGAGAAATATAGGGCCAGATACATTAGTGCTACTATGATATCTCCACGGTATTATCAAACATACATGCTTCTATCTTTCTGCTTTGCTAAACTCAAAGTGGCTGCTGGAACCCCAGTTTTCACATGTGCATTCTAGGCCAGCAGTGTGTAAAGGAGGGAAAGACAAAAAATACACATCTTCCAGATGCATCTACTTTTTTTACAGTCTTCCTCCAAAGTCCTACACACCCTAACTGTAAGTAAAACTGAAATGATGTCTTTTTGTTGCATAGATTGTTACCTCAAATAGATTGGGGTTCCATTACTCAGAAAGAAGGGGGAATGAGTAATGGGTAGCAACCAGGAGCCTCTAACACATATGAAAAACTGAAAGTAAACTCTACCAAATTATTCTTTAATGTCTGTTAAGGTCTAGAACAGAAATTGGCTGTCATCTGGAGGTTAAAATTAATCATGTGTTTGTGCTTCTATTTGTAACCTGATTAGACATACTTAAGAGGTAAAATGTACTTTCGAGAAGAATAATATCTAGAGAAATACATGTCTTTGTGCATTTAACCTTACAATAGAGTTTTATCAACTTTTAAAATTCTGACTCCAATTACATAAATATTTATTTGTGTCTTAGTCTGCTCTGGCTGCTGTAACAAAAAATCACTTAAACAACAAACATTTATTTTTCTCACAGTTCTGTAAGCTTAAAGGCCAAGATTAAGGTGCTGGCAGCATTTTTTTTTTTGATGAGGCCTCTCTTTTTGGCTTGTAGATGGCTGCCTTCTTATTATGGCCTTACAAGGCCTTTCCTCCATAAATATATGCAGAGGGAGAGAGATCTTTAGTGTCTCTTCCTCTTTTTGTAAATGTACCAATTCTATGAGATTAGGGCCCCTTAAATAGAGGCCCTATCTCCAAATACAGTTGTATCGAGAGTTAGGACTTTATCATGTGAATTTTGGGGAGGGGGAGAGCAGTTTAGTTAATAATAATTTTTAATTAAAACCTGTGGATAATGGGAGAAAAGAACACAATTGCTGTTAAAACCATCTAATTAGTGCCGCACTTGTCCCCTAGATATTTGCATGAAATAGATATAAAGGGATTGTGTTAATGACAACCAAATCTACTGAGCATCTTCCATAAGGAATTTGGGGACCTCCTCTCCAATCTTTTCCTGCTATTTTATGGAGGGCAGAAGCCAGATTTATTAAACTCAATAGAAAACATTCATGTGCATCTTTCTAGATAAGAGACTAGTTCAGTATTTAACAAAGTAGTCCACAAAGGAAAAGTTCCAGAGGCAGGTTCATTTGGAATACATTTAGTTCAAATAATAATTTTTTTTTTCATTTTTAATTAACTGATGATCTTATCAGAGACTTTAATATATTTGGATATGTTGTGAGTCTTCAAGATTGAGCCACAAGTTGCAACATTTTCCAAATAACCTCAGATCCTTTTTGAGTTCTCACTTTTGGGGAATGGTGTTTTACAAAGCACACCTTGGGAAGCTATGGCTGCTTTACTGTGGAGCAGTGTTCTTCACATCATCACTACCGACATTTTGGGTGTAATAATATTTTGTTGTGGGGCTGTCCTGTGCATTTTAGGATGTTTGGGAGCATCCCTGGTCTCTACCAAGTAACAACACCACCCTTATTCTCTTGGGATAACAAAAAATATCCTTGAGCATTGTCAAATGTCCCCTGGGGCAAAATCATCCTTAGATGAGAACTCCTGTTGTAGAGAAAGTTTTGGAATCAAGAAAAATATAGAGGGACTAGTCAAGAGACCACTTTCTCTCAGGGCATGAACACTCAAACCATTTTTAGAGCCCATTTTATCAACATTGCCATTTGTTAAAGGAAGCAGTACTACTGGTGACACTTCATTTCAAACACTGAAATGACACTTCTGACAATCTCACCAAGGATACTACATGGACCACCCCTTGAGTAGCAATGGTCTCTCTCTTTTAGAGTAGATTCCAAGTGTTCTTTGCTAACAGATCTTTACTGTCTTAAGTTCTGACAATTTCAAGAGGGCAGACACACTGTTTTATTCCATGTGAATATCTAGCATTGGGTGTTTCATAAATAGTTGTTGAATGTGTATATGAGTGAATGAATGAAAAGTTCCCTGATACTATGTTAATCTCCCCCTAGTAATTTCCAGGTGCTTAATATTTAAAAAAAAAAAAGATTATATTTTGCATTAGAATCTCCTCCATCAGATTTCAAAAAATCAATGGCTTTGAAACTAAAAACCACTTTGGGGCAAGAAGAGTTGGCAAGATCTTAATCCCCTTCAGGAACTGGTGCAGGTGCAAATGACTAAAGCAGCCTCGAGTCAGCTGCTCCCCTTTCTTCTAGTCTTCTCAAATCATTTTCGTATTAGCATATCTCTAAGTGCATATAATTTTCACATCAAAGAGTGTAATTTTTTGCAGAAGTGGAGTAGAGAAAAATTTATCCACTGAAGTATCTCAAGCAGCAGTCTAGATAGGATGACATAAAACTACACAAAAGACAGACATTTGGAAAAATATGGTGGCAGAATTTTTATTTTTTAAGTAGATGTACAGAAAATTCACCCATAGAAACTTTAAAAGTATGTTTTGTTTTGTTTTTTAGTTACAAGTAGTTTCTTAGTTTAGCAATAAGAGAGCAGTCTGAACTGACTACCTACCTCCTAACTCTCTGAACAAGGAGAGAATCCATGGTCTGTCTTTCTTCCTCCAGGGAAATAGTTGACTACAGGCAGTGCCTGGTCATGCCTTCCTCACA
Source organism: Eidolon dupreanum (assembly GCA_028627145.1). Taxonomy (NCBI): domain Eukaryota; kingdom Metazoa; phylum Chordata; class Mammalia; order Chiroptera; family Pteropodidae; genus Eidolon; species Eidolon dupreanum. The sequence continues at coordinate 63,969,973 of CM053507.1, forward strand.
TTATATTATTTTGATACCACGTGCTTAAGTTGTGGGTTTGGCTTCTATCATAGTCAGCTTAGCTGCTATAACAAAAATCCCATAGACTGAGGGACTTAAATGACAGAAATTTATTTTTTTATAGTTGCAGAGGCTGGAAGTCCAAGATCAAGGTGTGAGAGGCTTGGTTTCTCCTGAGGCCTCTCTCCTCGGCTTGTAGATGGCTATTTTTTTTTTTTTTCAGTTTCCTCACATCATCTTTTCTCCATGTACATTTCTGGTGTCTGTCTGTATGTCTAAATTTTCTTTATTATTAGGATATCAGTCAAATTGGATTAGAGCTCACTCTAGGGGCCTCATTTCTAACTTAATTACCTCTTTAAAGGCCCTATCTCTAAATACAGCCATATTCTGAGGTATTGGGGGTTAGGGATTCAACACATAAATTGGAGGAGTCACAGTTCAGCACATAACACTCCCCCATTGCTTAGTTGTCCCAATTCTGTCTGCTCATACAGGGAAAATTCCATGCTGGGGAAAAAGGCATTTGGGCATGAAATCAGAGCAATGCAGGTCCCAGAGGTGGGAAGATGCTGGCAGGGCCAAAATTCTCCTAAGGGTGAATTCAAAGTGGACAGAGGGGAGATGGGAGGGCATCAAGAGTTTCTTCCACATTCTCCAACCATTTTGTCTAACGCAGCACCTCTCTGTCACTCTCTGGTTCTTCACCTTGCTTTATTTGTCTTATCTCTTATTACCTCTTGATATATTGTTTTTATTGTTTTTAAATCACATACCATAAAATTGACCCATTTAAAGTATGCAGTTCAGTGAATTTTAGTATATACATGAGGTTGTGCAACCACAACCACTGTCTAATTCCCGAACGTTTTCATGACCCCAGAAAGAAGCATGTACCCATTAGCAGTCACTGATATACCATGTTTTAACTTATTTTTTTAATGACTAACTTCCTGCCACTAGAACATAAGCTTCTTAAGAGCAGAGACTTTGATTTGTTCACTGGTATGTTTCCATCTGCTTAGAAGGGCTTGCCTGGTACATGGCCATAACTCAAGTCAGTATCTGTTGATTTAATACAGGAACTAGAAGCACCTTTATAAAACTGACATGAGATTTTAGGACAAGGGCAAAGACCATGTAATGTACATACTCCACCTAAAATGAATCTAGCACTTACAATAAGGCCAGATGCTCAGTGGTTGATCTTCGGTCTCTAATGCACAACGGAATGAGGCCCCTTTTAGGGTGCTAACTCCATAAACTGGGTTAGGAGTCTTTAAGATTTATGAACCTGCAGTTGGAAATTTTTCTTTTGCTGTGGGTTACACTGGGACTGTGATTTAATTTTTTTCTTGTGTCTTGGTGAATTTTAATACTTCTAGCTTTAAAGTGAGTTGATGAGGTGGTGGTTGTTCAGCCTAGATATCGGAAGAACAGGCTGCAATCTCAGCTGGACCATTTAGGAGTGGTGTGATCTCAAAATAAGTTAGATAACCTCTCTCTACCTCAGTATTCCCGTATGTGAAATGGGGTGAGTACCTTATAGGGTTGTTGTGAGGATAAAATGAGCAAAAGCACGTGGTTATGACTTCACGTGTATTAAGTACTCCTCAACCATCGGATGTGAGCTCTGAATGAGGCAATGTTTGTACTGTCCAGGATGTAACAGGATAAAGTACAAATAACAAATGCTTTGGTTAAATCTGTCTCCTCTCTGCCAGATATTATCAATAGTCACTAAATTTTATTTATCTGGCTAGGATAATACCTTATCCATCCAAAAGGGTATTCAAAAGTATTGACAAATATGTTAGTTGTATGTCCTTGGGCAAGTCACTTCTCTGAACTTCAGTTTTCTTATCTGATAAATGAGACTAATCTATAAAATGAGTGACCATGAAGATTCAAAGTGACAACACATGTAAAGTGCCTGGACACTGAAATTTCAATAAATGATAGTGAATACCATCTTTATTTCAAGTTCATAGTTCCTTCTCTGAGGCCCAGAGCATTTAAGGAATCAGAGCTTTTTGGATTATAGAAAGGAGCATATGCAGTATATTATGTGATACCCCTAGTAGGTCTAGGATAGCAGGTGATCATCAAACACATTAATACTTCTGCAGTGGAACCTATATTCACAGAAGCAGGATCAATCATGTGGATTAACCAATGGCACCAGCTGGTACAGGTCAGGTTTAGCCAAAATGATCAGGGCAGGACAAGTTTCTATACCAAATAAAAAAATTTTCAGTTTTCAGAAATTTTCAGACTTGCAGAAAAAGGCTGGTGGATTTGTACTTTCATTTTAGAGACCAAAATCTTTTGTTTTTTTACTCTCCCCTAAGAAGAGGCAATGTAAACAAACATCTTTATTTCCCAAAGCATGACATGCTTAAATGTTTAAAAAGAGAAAAAAAAATACAATATTCCAGTAAGAATATTGTGCAAAAGAAGATATGTGCAAAAGAAGAAGGGGAAAAAGGTCTAAAAGTGAAATGAATTCTAGTAACACCAATGAACGAAAAAAATTCCCCACTCACAAATTCAATACCAAAAACTGTCACACTGACATGTGTTCCCAAATTTGGTTGAAACATGCTTCCTGGTTTTGAAGAGGTCTTCTCTTGAGCTGCAGCCAGAAACGCATTCTCCCAGCCAAGAAAGACTTAAAATTGCAAATACAAATGCAAACACAGAAAGGCCCTTCCAGTAATAGTCAGAACATTACTCTGGTGGTCCAGACAGCTTCTGAGCTATGTAATTAGCTCATTCATTAAGGTGCTCACCCTGGTGAGACCACCTTTTGTCAGGCCCAGAAAACATTTCAATTGGCAAAAGTGTGCAAATGTCATCAATTTCATTGAATTGTTCTGAGTTCCTTCTCAAAATAATTAATGTGCATCCAAAATATAAACAGAGTTTCCTTCTATTAGGAGCTGAGCATTCACAGAGAGGGAAGGACACTGAGCTGAGGACAGGAGCTGACTGACAGGCCATCTCTGCAATCCTGGGCAGATCACAGCTGTCATGGAAGATGTTGTTTCTGCTTATAGCTCCATGTAGCTGAATTCTGTCATATAAATTATTAAAGAACATGCAGAACATTACACAGTTCATGTACTTAATGATTAGAGTTCATAGTCTAGGTCAGATATAATTAGATGTTACATTAAAATAGCTTCACAGAGCCATTTATTCTGATTTAATTACTTAAAATGATAGCATAATGAACAATGCTTTCAAGAAAAAATACTCTTTTAAATGGGCTCATTTTAAGTTAATATGAATAAAATTAATCATTTAACTAAATGTAGGAGGACAACTTCATGTCTTAAGCAACAGTATTGCCATGTCATAAAGGTTATTTCCTTTTGATGGCATACTGAAAGTGATAGGGAAATAGAGATTTTTCCCCCTATGAGAATATTCTCATTTTCACCATTCCCTCCAAATCTTACTTTCTTCCACTTGAGCCCAGCCATAGGTAACAATGACTTCAAACACCAACACTGGTACACAAATGGGACCATTTCCATGAGTAGTAGGGAGTTACAGATGGTGCACATCAGCTTCACGGGTGGCGTTAGAAACTGGTCAGAAGCAGCAACTTGGCACAGTACACTTTCTGGACCCGGACAGGGTTCAAGTCCACCTCTGCCACATATGCTGATGAGACTGTCTATAAGCTGTTTTGCTTGTCTGGGCCTCCATTTCCTCATCTTGAAACTAGGGATACAAATAGCACCTATCTCATAGGGTGGTTTTGAAAATCAAATGAGATGCAGCATGCAAAACACTTAGCATAGTACCTAGCATGTAACAGCTGATAAAAAGTCTTAGCTCTTGTTAGCATAAAAGGAGATAACTAATATCTGACTGGCTCCTGGCTCCTATCCTGCAAGCACTCCTCAGAGTCTTTAGACTCCTGCTACATTTTTTTAGTAAAAATTGTAAAAGTCTTAAAAAGAAAACTTGGGTTTCCCCTAACCCAATTGCTTCCTTCTGTTCTTAATAACTATAAATGATAAGGGATCCTCATCTGAAGGTTTTAAAGCAGTATCAGTTCACTAATAATAATGAATAATAATAATAATAATAATAATAATAATAAATAATAATAATAATAATAATCCGACATAGTTTAAAAACATATGGTAATGTTTATCTGCTGTTTTTCTTTCCTGAGCCAGTCTTTGTTATGAAATATTCAATGCTGGGCTCAGGGAAAATGGGGGAGATATTTAAATCAGGAATCTTCTTGTGAACACTTGCCTAAGATAGCTATAATACTACTCAAGGGATGCGGTATTTATTTGGATCCTGGGACCCTTAGCAAAGGTGATGACAGAAAACACTGGCTTATGGTTTCTGGGGGCTGTGGCAGCCAGAATAGTGTGTCAAAATTGGCCTTGCATGAGCAAACACCAGCCAAGAGAGAGCTCCAAATGTATAACATTTGGGACAAGAAAACCCAAGAAGTCACAGGGTCTTGAGACCATGGGCTGTCACAGGAATTGCTGGTGTTCAAAATGAGCTTTATTCCCTTGAGGTGGGGACATGTTGCACTGAGTCGAGAAAGAGGGTGGTATAAGGGATATCTTAGTTTGTGTTCCTCCAAAATCTAACTCTAAAGCAAAAATTTAGTTTATTTGGGAGGTGTGATAGTTTTATGTGTCAACTTGGCTAGGCTATAGTCCCCAGTTATTCAATTAAATGTTATGTATTTAATCTAGGTGTTGATGCAAAAGTATTTTGTAGATGTGATTAGCATCTATAATCAGTTGACTTTAAGGTAACTAGCCTCCATAATCTGGGCCTGATGTGATCAGTTGAAAGGTCTAAAGAGCAGAACTCAACTTTCTTTGAAGAATTAAAAATTCCATCTGTGGGCCACATAATCATTTTCTGCCCAAGAATTTCCACACTGCCCTTCCTGACCACTTGCCTTGCGGATTTTAGAGTCACTACAATCCTAGCCTGCTGCCTCAACCAAATGAGTCAATTTCTTTCAATAAACTTCTTAATAAATATAGGAAACATTATATTTTTTAGTGCTTTTTTTTACTATTTTTAAAGTTGTTTCCCTAACTTTGCTCTCAAGCTTACTACATACATTTTAATTTATCAGGATCAGCTTTAGATTTATATTAATTCCAATGAGATATAGAAATGTTACTCATATATAGTTCTATTCTCTTTTTACCATTTTTGAGGGTTATTATTTTATAAAATTTATATTCATAAATATTACAAACCCAACGATTCAGTTTTATAATTACTTTTTATAAGTTTATGGCTTTTAAAGAAACTAAAGGAAGAAAAGAGAACAAGTATATACTTATAGTTTTTGTTATATCAGCCTTCTTTGTTATCATTTGTTCCTGTGGATTTGAGTTAGTATCTAGAGTCATTTCTTTAGTCCAGGACAACCAACAACCTGCTTCTTTCATGATGTTGTTGGCAAATATGTTACATTTCTACATTTTATAGGCCCAACAATACATTATAAGCATACTGTCTTACACAATTGCTTTTTAAATCAGTTAGGAAAAGAATGAAGAAGAAATTTGTATTTATACTTTTTTTTAAATAAATTATCTTTACTGGTAACTTGTTTTACTTTTTCATGCAGATTTAAATTATCTTGAGTTACTTGCTTTCATTGGAGAAGTTCCTTTAGTATTTATAAAGTGGTTCTGTTAGCAATAATTTCTCTCAATTTTTGTTTACCTGGAAATTTCTTTATTTTGCCTTAATTTTTGAAAGATAGCTTTGCTGGGTTCTTGGTTGACAGGTTTTGTTTGTTTGTTTGTTTGTTTGTTTTTTGAGCACTTCGAGTACATTTTCCCACTGCTTCTGGCCTCCATTGTTTCTGATGAAAAGTTAGCTGTTAATTTTATTGGATTTTCTTGAAAGTGATGAGTAATTTGCCTCTTGCTGCTTTCAAGTTTATCTCCTTGATTTTGGCTTTTAGCATTTCTACTCCAGTGTGTCTGTTTGTGGATCTCTTTGCATTTATCCTAATAGGGATTTATTGAGTTTCTTGAATGTATAGTAAAGTTTTCTTCGCATTTGGAAAGTTTCAGCCATTATTTCTTTGAATATTTTTCCTGCCCTTCTCTTCTTCTTTTAGTATTACCATTCTACATGCATTGGGTCACTTAATAGTGTCCCACACTTCTTAAGAATATGTTTATGTTTCTCATTTTTTTCTATTATTTGGATCATGTAATCTCTATTAATCTATCTTTAAGTTTACTAATTCTTTCTTCTGTTAGTTCAAATCAAATATTGAGCTTTTCCAGTTAAAGTTTTGTTTCAGTTATTGTTCTTTTCATATCTAGAATTTCCATTTCATTTTTTAATATTTTCTATCTATTAATAATCTCTGCTTGATGACATTTTTGTCATACCTTCCTTTACTTATTTAATTCCTTTATTTAATTGAACATACGTTTAATAAATACTTAAATTTTTATTAAATCTGTTCACTTTCACAGGCATTTTTGATTGCAATTTTCCCCCAGAATATGAACCATACTTTCTTGTTTTTCTCCATGTCTTGTAATTTTTTTAGAGACTGGATATTTTAGATCATATTTTAAAAACTAGGTACTGGTTCACCTTCCACTGGGATTTGTTACTGTAATTTGCATGTTTACTTGTTTAGTGGCTGATTACATTATTTTACTTAGGTCTATTTCACCCTACAGTGAGAAGCTTCTGATATTTCTCCTCAGGTGTCACAGCATGGGGTTTGTCTACAGTCACCCTGAGATGACAATGGTCAGACTCTTTTTCTCTTTCCCTGACCATACCCAGCTGTTAAGTATCACTAATTGCTGACTCATTGATTGTTCTACGCTTTTCAAAATGCTCTGGGGCATAAATTGCTTCACAACCTAATCCAATCAAATTGTTTCCTTCAAGGGATAGCTGCTAAGGTCAGTGTTTGAGATTTTTTTTCTTATCCCATGAGGGCTCTTCCCAGCTATCTCTTTCCCTATTTCTCTCTGGCAAACTGTTGGCTATAGTTTAGTCTATATGTCCAGTGAATATATCAATTTCTATATTGTCTTTCACAACAATCTCCACTGTTTTTGAGAGGCTTCTTTGGCTTGAATTCCTTCACACTTTGTTTTAAATAAAGTCAGTTTCTTTGAGGGTATATTTAGAGTTCTCTGTTCCATGGCCTACTTCTCCACCCAGACAAAATCTCTGGTGGTGGGCACAGGAACAATAGTGCACTTCTATCTGAGCTAGCATTTGGTGAAGGGAGGGACAGCAGTCCCAAGTCACACTGGCTTATCTCTCTCAGCATGCAACCCACAACCCATGAGCCAGATCAATGGCCCAAGTATTCTCAGTGGTGCTGTGGCCAAGGTAGGGTCTCAATTCCATGAATGGCAGCTAGATAGAAGGGAGTCTCTGCCTCTCAGCCTCACTTACCCAAAACTTCCCCTCAACAACAGGTAACAGGAAGCATAATGGGAAATGCTGACTTCTTGAGAACTGAAGGGAGAGGAATCCCTGTATTCTTGGCTGTATGAATCTAAAATGTAGTTTCCATTTTGCTGAGCTGAGGAGTGGGTCTTGGTTCAAATATCACAGACTTTTATTGTTCTTACTGAATATTAGTAGAATTTCTTCAGTAAATGTTTTTTCATGTGTGCCCTCAGGATCATTTTCAGAGATGTAAACCTTTTTATATAGTTTTCACTAGTTTCACAAGGGATGGGTCAGCAAAGGTCTTCACACTGTTATGCCAGAAGTAGAAACTAGTTGAGTATTTAAATATTAATTTGGTTCATAATCTTCCTGGAAAAGCAATTAAAAAGGAGAGGGAAATTTATTCAGAGGCTTATTTGAAAGTATATTGCATATCCTGTTTTTAATGCTTTGCTAGCTCCATGATTTCAGGCAAATTTTTATTTTCATATCTTTGTTTCCTTATCTATTGCAATAAGGAAATTTGATCCCTACATAGAGGAGCTGTTGTAAGAAATTGAAGTAACATGTCCAAAGTGTTTGACACACAGTATGTTTTTCAGGAAGAATGAACTGGTTTTTATTATTAGTAGAGAAAGCTCAGAGAGGAAATTGGCCCATAGAAAAAATGGATGTCAGAATTAAGAATATCTAATAGTGGCTTCAGCTCACAATTGTTTTTTGACCACAAATGGGTATTCTCCCATCCTGCTGTGCCCCTACACACACACACACACACACACACACACACACACACACACACACACACACAGTGTACAATTCATTCAAGCAGAAAAAGAACAACAGCTGACTAATTTTTTTCATTTTTTAAGAATCTAGTTAATATGCCCATGAGAAATCTTCCCATACTCCAAAGAAACTGTCGCAAAGCAGAGAATGGTAATAATGGAATTATATTCATAGCTTATCAACAAAATGGGAAATTTAGAGGGGAGCAATCCCCCCAACACCAGTGCTGACATGACCTTTCAGCAGTGGTTCTCCAATAGCAGGGTGTAGAAGGACCACTGTGTAATTTTGTTGAAAATTTTGATTCCTGGTCTCTTCTCTTTCTCCCTTAGAGATTCTGATTCTAGATCTCCGGGTGGAACCCTGGAATTGGCATGATTAATAGCTCCCAAGGGATTTTGATTCAGGTGATCTTGTTACTTTGAGGAACAACTTTCCACTGGAAACTGACCTAAGATTCTGTAATACCTTCTGGGATCATCCTGAAAATAGATATACAAAAAGATTCATACACTGGGTCCTCCTTGAGATGCCTTTAGGAACTCTTAGATAACTTCAGTTCTTATTTCAAGCCTCTTCTCTCAGAAAATCTGAAACCAGCCTAGGGTTCCTGCACACAACCAGGATCCCTTCACCTCTTCCTTCTAGCAAAAGAAGTAGGTGGGCCATTCCTGGGTCTGTTGTTCTCTGATCTGTTTTCATTCTTCTTCAGCTCTTTTTCATATATCATAAGAGCTAACTCTGGAAGCTGCATTTTCCAGGTTCCTGAGTCATCTGACTTTTAGCCCGAGCTAACTCTGGAAGCTGCATTTTCCAGGTTCCTGAGTCATCTGACTTTTAGCCCAGCTGTTTTGCCCAATTGGAGGTTCTGAGAGTATCTCTCCCTCTCCATTCTGTCCATTTTATCAGCATCATCTTCTCCACGCTCCAGTTCTCAATGGACAGGCCAAGCATGGTATCCACTTCCTAGATTACCCTGACCTCTAGAATCCTGTAATCCCCACCTCCTCCCTTTGTCTCCAGAGCCTATAGGTAGTAGTGGCCCATCACCTGTCTTCTCAGCCCCTCCAATTCCCCACATTCAATTAAACTACTGCAAATAGTTGAAGGCATTACTGTCTTTCTAGTTATACAATGATTGACATAGCAGGTCTGGCAAGTAGGGCTGAGGTTTATGGTAGGGAGGGGAAGGTACACTTTGCAGAGAATAGTATGGAGAAGGGAATAAGCAGAGGTCCTCACCCTGAAGAACCTTCACTGGTCAACCCCTTATCTCTCACTCATAGTAAAATCAGGAAGCAGTGTGATAGCAAGGAGAGGAGCAAGCAGATCCAAAGCAGACCCATTGTATCAGCAGCAGTACCATAGACCAGAATTTCAGGAAATGTCCTCAACCTTGGCTCTACCGATATTTTTTGTTAGGCAATCCTTTGGCGTGAGGGCTGCCCTGTATTTTAGGATGTTAAACAGCATCCCTGACCTCTATCTACCAGATGCCAGTAGCAGCTCCCCTGAGTTGTAACAACCCAAAATGTGCCTGGACATTGACCATTGTCCTGTAGGGGACAAAAGGACCCCTATCCCCAATTGAGAACCACTGACCTAGACTCAATGACAGAGTTCATGGGCCCACAGCCATTCTTCTGCTGCATTACCTTGAGTGAAACCAGAGATGTCAACTTAGATGAGGAATAAGCAATTAATGCCACATGCTCTTTAAAAGAAGCTACAAGTAAGCCAAGCACTCAGAGCTGCCACCAGGAAATATGGAGCCCCAACAAATTTCTCTGCCATGCTACTCACCCTCTACCTCTCTTCTCCCATTAATCCAGGTGAAATCAGATTCAAGGAACAGAGAAACTTGCTTTCAGAGATGGAGTGGGAGGGAAAGCAGGAAGGCATTTACCCTTTGCCTAAATTCCATGAGGTTTCTAGGAGTATTGGCTCTTTGTCCCCAGAGCCTCAAGTCTTTTGGGTACCATGAGGCTAAGGAGTGAAACAGACCTGGATTCCAAACCTAGCTTCATGCTTGTCACCTATATAACATTGGGCAAGGTACTTAATTCCCCTGAGACTCAGTTTCTATATCTGTCAAATAGGAATCATAATTTCTCCCTCACTAATGTTCTCTGGAAATTAATGAAATGCTTGTAAAGTGCAAAAATTAGGCACTCACTAGATTACAAGTTGGCAACTATAGCCCACTGTCAAATTCGGCTCACATAAGGTTGCCAGATTTAGCAAACTAAATATTTTATCTGGCAATCCTACTTGCTGGCCATGTGTTTATGTAAATGGACAAATCCTTGCCTGCTCTTCGTGACATATTGTTTATGGCTGCTTTTGCTACACAAGGCAGAGCAGAGTAGGAGCAGAGTAGTTGTGACAGACCATGTGGCCTGCATAGGTCAGTGTCGTTTACACTAGCAGGTGTCACCGTGCTGTCACAGGTAATAATGAGAAGCAGTAGACAGTTAGGGGGCTCTGCATGCAGTCAGGCATCCTAGATTTAAATCCTGGTTCTACCATGGGTCACTGGACAAGTTAGTAAAACTCTTAGTGCCTCAGTTTCTTCCTCTCTAAAATATTGGAACATTAGAGCTATTCCAGGAAATTAGAGTACTCAGGTTGGTTGGTTGTTCTGGGTTTATTCACAAAGCTCAGAGAACTCTCTCCTGGGTCCTTATAAAGATTCAACAAGTTAATGCATATAAAGGCAAACAGCATAGTGCTGAGAACATACTTAAGTACTAAAGGCATCATAATTCTTACTGTGGCAGTGCAAGAGCTACAATTTCTGTTACTACTACTATAACTACTAATATAACTGCTACCACTAGCACTACTATTATTGCCATCACTACTACTACTACTGCTACTGCTGCTACTGCCACTCCTACTACTGCTGCTGCTGTTGCTACCACTACTACTGATGCTGCTATTACTACTACTGCTACCACCAGCACCACTAGTACTGTTACTACTATTAATACCACTACAGCTACTACCACCACTATCCCTACCACTATCACTACTCTCACCACTACCATTACCACTGCTATTAGTAGTAGTACTACTACTACTACCACTACCACAGCACCACCACTGCTATCGCCACGACCACTACTGCTAATATTTCACAATCCTGTTATGAGGATTAAATGAGATATGAATCCATAAATGCTCAATAAATACCACTTTTTCTCCCTTTTCCTCTACTCATTCCCTCTACCCATTTTCCTGGGTCCCTGTCCATCTGTGCACAGTAGGGTCTTGGACTTTGGTCAGACCTGGCAGCTCCTCTTGAAGAATTACGAAGCCTGGCAGATTTTTTCTCCAAATCCAGCCTGACTCCTGGCACCAACTCCCCGGTCTTTCTCTTCCCCCAGGTTTCTTGTTGTCTTAGTCTATGCAAAATAGCACTGCTTAGTTCAGTCACCATGTTTCCTTTTCTCCCCTAACAGTATCTTAGTCCTCCAAATCACACACTTTCACAAATTACAGAAATTAGAGGAAGAAGAGCTATTTATTCCTCCATCTTGGCCCACTTCCTGGGATATGGCTGAGAATCTTGGGCATATGAGGGCCTGGTGGAGCCCCAGAGAAGATTAGTGTGCTAATGGCCCCATAAAAAATGAAACGTTTATGGGAAGTGTTTGACTTCATTTTACCTAAGTTCCATCCTTTTAATGAGGTTGGTTCTATTGCCGAAAGCTTCAGGAGGAGGGTGGCTGACAAAACAGTCTCAAGTTCCAGGCTGTGTTGTAAGTAGCTGGAAAGGAGTTTTGTGCTTCCTGTGGAGGCAGTTATAGAGAAATGGTTGGTTAGGGTTGAAGAGAATATGAGACAGAATGTGGGGACTCCATACGGGCACCAAGGACTACCCTCCACTCCCATCTCCTCCCCAGAATCCAAGGAACGCTTCTCAGGGAAGGTACTGAAAAGCCTGAAGCATTGGCAAGTGTGCCAGGCTCATGATGAATACTTTCCTCACCAATATTAGGTCCTTTGACCCACAGTGGACTAGTCTCAGCGAGTAACCAGCATGGCTCTCATCAGCTTCAGCTTCTGATCTCTGGATGAGATGAGCTGACAGCTTGGCTAGGAAACCTGGACTAAGTTCTGGCAACACAAGCCTCTTGATAAGGGCACTTCTGTTGAGGGCTGAATCCCTGAATTTGATTTGGATAGACTGGGTTCAAATCCCATCTATGCTACTTCCTAGCTGCCCAGCCTTAGGTAAGTTCATCATCCTCTCTGTGCCTCATTTCCCCCATCTTTAATATGAGAATGTTGATATTAACAATACTGATGTCGTAGGGTGATAGGGTTAACTGAAAGAATGGAATGTCTGACATCCATGGTAAGCAGTCGATAAACAGAGACTGTTTTATTAGGACAGAAGGAGATGGTTTCAGTGTTGTCTTGACTTTGGACTTAGATACACTGAGAGCTTAACTGAAGGAGCTGGATGAAGTCCTAGTAACCAGTGGTGCTTGAAGGATATACTCACAGTTCTCTCTACTATATGCCATTCTCCCCCTCCTCTTTGTCTCTTCTTTAGAATTCCTAGCAACCACAAACACTAATTGAACACATATTCTAGGAGCTAGAGATTCCAGACCAAAGGAGACTCCATGCTTGCTTCCCAGGCTCTCCCAGGCTCTGTCTCCCAAGGTTCTGAGGAAGATAGGCTATTCCCAAGGGAATTGTTAGTTAAAGCAGGCAAGAGTTCCACCCCTTACAACAGAGAATGCTAGTAAACTGCTGTATCTCCTGGAGAGCTGCTTCTTTCTAAGTGATTGGATCTAATTGTCTTCAGGGCTGTAGCAGTGCCTCACCCAGCAGTCCTCTGGAGGCAGAAGCCCTGAGGCTTCACCCATCTCTGCCTCAGGCCTCCTCTGGTGCAGGGAATGCCAGACTTCCTTGCGCCTCAGTGGCGTGTCCTATGCAATGTCTCAGAGTCCCCCAGGGGAACTAAGACCAGGTGTTTCTAGCAATAGCCTGATCATTAACTCACCTATATTGACTTTCCTCTCTTGCCTGGCTCACTTCCCCACTCTCTCATTGTGCCACCTGTGATCAACTCTTAGTAAATTCCTTGCATCCAAATCCTCGTGTCAGGTCTATGGTAGACCCAGAGATTACCTCTTAACAAAGGGACTTGTGGGAATGTGGTCAGCAGTGGCCTCCACTATAGAGAGCCCAGCCTCTCCCAGGCCAGGCCATTTCATCCATGGCACTCACAGGTGACACTCTAAAGTTATCTGCCAGAGTAGCCAAACCTGAGGCTTTGTCAGGCTCACACTGCAGCTTGCCTTCTCCCTCTGCCCAGCCCTGCTCCTTCCCCATTCCTCTCCCAGAACTTGATTCCTAATAAACATCTTGCACCCCAAAATCCATCTCAGAGTCTGCTTTTGGAGAATCCACCTATAATACTCCCCAAAGGCAAACCTGTTCCTCAGCTCTCACCCCACAATGTAGATGAGAAAGGGGAAAGGGAAAGAGCAGCAGCTAATGCCATTCCTTAGCCAGTACCCAGGATGGAGCTAGCCTGGCCACACACCTTGTCCAGCTGACAGGTTGGAAGAAGGGAGGAAGTAGGATTGAGGAGAGACAGAGATGGCTGGGCCCCTTCCCATGGGGCCACATTCCAGTCCCACAGCTCCCTGGCCACACATAAGAGAGAAGCAGGAGAGATAGAGCACCAACAGCTTACTCTGACCTTTTAAAACAATGACCCTACCATCTAAGATACACCAGCCCAGTGCTTGCCCTGAAAGGTAGAGGCACATGGAAATTCTTTTCTCAAAGGCCACCAGTATTTCTGCCTTTCTCCCTTCGTCCTGGAAACAATTTTTCTCAGCCTGTGAACAGCTCTCAGAGGTCTGCCAAACCCCATGAACCAGAGTCCAGAGAACCAAATTCTGCCCTGACCTCTGCTCAGTGGCACTCAGCCATACCCTCTTAAGAAGCCAACAGAGAAACTTGCCTCACCTGAATTTGTTCAGTCATTGCCTTATTAGCAGAATTATAGGCTTGTATGGGAGAGACAGAGCTCAACAGTGTGTCCTTGAGGACCTTTAGAATCTAGTTGAGAATTGAAATGGACCCCAATGAATTTAGAGCAAAATGATAATGATATGTGACATGTAAATGGGTTTTGAAAAAGAGTGCCTATGGGAAACATCTCCTTCAGCTGAAGTGGTCAAGAAGCTTCCAGAAAGAGGAAATCTTTGATACAAGTCTTTAAGAACCCACCCTCTAAGCCAGTGCTGTCCAAAGACACAATGTGAAATATAATGCAAACCACATGTGCACCTTTAAATTTTTTAGTAGCCACAGTGAAAAAGTTAGAAAAGAACAAGTGGAATTGATTTTAATCACGTTTTCTTTGACCTCTACATAATTCAAAATATTGCTAATTTAACAATACATTTATTAATTTGATGTTTTATTGTCTTTTTAATACTAATCTTTGAAATTTGGTATCTACACTTTCAACATATCTCAGTTTAGACAAGTCACATTCTAAGTGCTTAACGGTTGCATGTGGTTATTGACTGACAACCTGGACGGTGAAGCTCTAAGTTCTTGCTACTCAAAGTGTGTTCAGATGGCCCAGCTACACTGGCACCACCTGACAGCTTGTAACAAATACAGAATCTCAAGCCCTCTCCCAGACCTAGTCAGAATCTGCATTTCAACAACATCTCAAAGTGATCTCATGTTAGAATTTGAGAAGCGGCACTCTCAGCCTTTTCCCTCTCCCTTACACCACACAATCCTGTTGACTTCAAATTTAAAATGTCACCATTTGCTCCCTGGTATTTGCCACAGCCCTGATGCAAACAACCACTCTCTCTCACCCTGTTCTGGGTCAGACTCTGCTTCCCCAAAGAGATGCTGAAGTTCTAATTTCCAGTACCTATGAACAGAACCTTGTTTGGAAATAGGGTCTTTGTAGATAACCAAGTTAGGATTAGGTCACTGGGGTGGGTCCTAATCCAATATGAAAAGTATTTTAATAAAAAGGGATAATTTGGACATACACAAGGAGAACACCATGTGAAGATGAAGGCAGAGGTGGGGGTGATGCAGCAGAAGCCAAGGAGTATCAAATATTGCCAATAAAGCATTAGAAGCTAGGAGAGAGGCATGGAAAAAAATCTTCCTCACAGCCCTCAAAAGGAACCAACCCTGTGGACACTTCAGTTTTAGATTTCTGGTCTCCAGAACTGTGACAGAATATATTTCTAGTGTTTTAAGCCAGCCAGTTTGTGATACAGTAGCCTTAGCAAACTAATACACACTCAAATTACTATAATAGCTCCCAACACCTCTTCCCTCTTCCACTGGTGCCATCTCTCACCCTGAAATCCTGACGATAAAGAATACTTCAGTCACAACCAGAGAGACTTTCTTGCAATGAAAACAGGAACAGATCACACCCCTCAACCTTGCCCCTTCCATCACTCTGCATTCCATTTCTGACCAACCCCCAGTTCTCAATATCACACACACACACACACACACACACACACACACACACACACACACGGCAATATTTTCATTCTTTAATAAACCAATTCTTCCCTTCCTCTGAGCTTTAGCATATGCCGTTCCTTTCCCAGAAACACTGATCCCTCCATTTTCCCCCTTGGCTATCTCTTTTCTTCTTTCAGGTCTCACTTCCTCACGGGTCTTTGATGGTCACCCAACCATTTAGGCCTGTTGGTCTTTCTACTAACAACCCCTCTTGTCCTTAATAGAAACCAGTGCGGGGCCATGAGCAGGTTGTTATGCATCCATATCGACATACAGAATTTGATTGTTTAGAAACTTTTGCAGTTTGACAGAGCTGTGACATCCAAGCAAGTGACTGGTGAACTCATTTTATTAAACAGGGTTTAGTTAGGCTCAAGTATTGCCCAACTTACATGGTACAAACTATACACAAATTATGCACAGTAGGACCACATAGCTGTCTGTGATGGTGAGAAATGGAAAATAACAGATCCTTGCTCACAGATAGAAGCACTGCAGTATAGAAACCATCACTATTGACCCTATTTTAACTGGTCTGCAGACTGTAAGTTTCATGATAGTAGTGACTATTTGTTCTGCTCACCACTGACCCCAGGACGTCTGACACAGAGAAAGAGTGTGATAATGAATGAATGGGTTGGATTATGATAGGCAGGGGTAAGGATAAATTTCCAGGGGGACAGAGGGCCTGAGGCTAACATTTGTAAGTGAAAAACCACTGGCAAACCAAAGAGTACCTGCAATATTTTTAAAGCCCGATGATTTCACGTTAAGGAATCCCTCAAATCTTAATATGAGGCCCAGCCAGACAGATGGAGAATTCCAGAGGAATGGATAGAGTCTTTCAGTCTTGGACTGCATTCTGTTTTCACAATTGTTTCTGGCAGAACCCTAAAGAAAAACGCAAACCAGATGTACAGAGAAGTATTTCGTCAGGAAAAAAAGAAAAAGTTGTTTACCCTGCTCTCATATTGCTGCAACTCAAATGCAAGCCAGACACCTAAATTTTACCTTGAATAGCTTGAGGAGGCTCCAGAACCTTCTACAGCCTCATGTTCTTGGGGTAACTGGGAGGCCAGTGCTGTAGTGGCTGCTCTCCTCTTCCTCAGGGCTCTCCAAGCTGGAGAAGCAGATGGAAATGTGATTTATGCTCCTCCCCGTAGAAAAGTGAGCACTGGGGCTGCATAATGAGCCTGGAGCTTAATTGAAATAATTAAGAAGTAAGCTTGTGCAAGCAGTTTGGGAAGGCTGCAGGGAATTCATATTTCCCTTGGATTCTCCAGAAGACATCGTTCCCTGGTAAGGCCTTGCTAGTTCTCCTCCTCCAGGCTTCAGACTCCCTGCTCCAATTGCTGGTGACATTGACCCAGAAGAGCCATGTTTTTCCAAAAACAAGAAAGCAAACCAGTGTGCCTTTAGCAGACATGACAAACCCTGAAGTGCCCCCCAGTCTTCAAAGTACCTCCTGGCTTATTGGACTGTCCCCACCAGTGCTGCCACTCTCCCTCACCAACCTATCAAAATGCATCTGTCTTATTAGGTTATAGACAGCTCATCTGAGAACCTTGTCTGCAAGCACATGAAAAGGGGTCCTATGGGGAGAAGATACTCCTTCAATGCTTCTCAAAGTCTGGTCCCACAACCCGTAACCAGCAACATCAGCATCACCTAAGAGCATAGAAAGATTGAAGGTTCTTAGGCCCAAACCAGACCTTCTGACTCCAAAACTATGCAGGTGGACTCAATGAGCTGTTTTAACAAGCCCTCTGGGGGATCCTCATACGCACTCAAGTATGTCCCCCGGTTCTTATGTTCAAATCCCTAAGGGGTCAGGTGGGCGATCTAAATGAGGAAACTGAGCTCATCTGCTCATATAAGGGAGGAACTGCCAACCAGCCCAAACTGATGGAGTCCGGGTAGAAAGTGGGCCTGATTTTGCCAAATCTTTCCATTTTATAAGTGTGGCTGAAAATATGATTTTTTTTTTTTCAAATGTGAAATCTCCCAATTTTTAAACATTAGCTTATTTTTTTTTTTAGACACAGTGCATGCCTAGTCATCTCCATCAATGACAACTTTATTCTCCCAGTTCCATGGATCAAAAGTTATCTTTGATTCACCTCTCACTCCCCATCTGCTAGCTATAGAGACCTCTGTTGGCTTCTTCTTCAAAATGTATCTAGCTGCTGCTCATAGGCCTTTATTTGTCTATGACCCTGGGCCAAGACACCAGCATCTCTTCCTAGGAGATTGTAGAGCCTCTTCCCAGGTCTCCTAGCTTTCACCCTTGGCCCCTGCACTCAAGTTTCAGCAAGGCAGCCAGAATGATCCTTTACAAAGGTAAGGCAGATCATGTGCTACTTCTGCTCTCCCCTGGCTATGGCCGCTCATTCTACTCAAGATGAAAGCTGAAGTTTCACAACCTCTACACAACCTGGCCTTGTAGTTACTTTGTCCAGCATCACCTCCTCTGTCCATTGCTTACCCTGTCCAGCTGCACTGAACACCTTACTGTTTCTCTAAGAGGCCAGGCATACTTTCACCGTGGAGCCCTCACACCGGCATTCCTACGGCCTGGAACATTCCTCATAGCTTCTCTCTCACTTCCTTCAAGTGTCTGTTTGAATGTCTCTGTCTCAATGAAGCCCACCCTAGCAGTCCTATTTAACATCCTTTCTCTTGCACTCTGAACCCCCCTCAGCCAGTCCCATTTATTTAAGCACTTAATCACATGACATACTATCCACATATACATTCTATATATACATTTACTTCACTGTCTTCTTCTATCTGCTAAAATTTAAGCTCCATAGGGGTAAGAAATTTTATCTGATTGACTAATGGAAACTTAGCACCTAGAATAGTACCTGCACACAGCAGGTATCAGTAAATAGGTGCTGAATGAGCAAATGAATGGATGCACACTAGATATTGCTGCCAAGCAGCTCTGCATTTATGTCAATAGGAATTTCTTGCTGATTTGCTACAAGCCCAAATCTTGCCTCTGTTCATAGGAATTTCAGTCCCATTGCCAGCAGGTCACATGGGGGATTAAAGAACAGAAAGTATTTCTGGAGTCCTTGAATCAAGAGTGACTCTCCTTTCCTGCATATAGCCCCAGTACTGTTCACATCTGGACAAGCATTCATGCCTTTGTCCAGCTCTTTCATTCTGGATAGTGGCTTCTCCAAAGCCTGCACAACAAGTGACCTTTAATCTAACGTTTCCCAAAACATATTCTATGCAACATTGATCCCATGAGATTCCCTAAGAAAAATAAGTTCTAGAAACACACAGACACACACATACTCTCCTTGGAGCTCACGATACATGTTAGCATTTTAAAAGCTGTAAGAGGTCTTGTGAATTCTTTATCTCTTTATTTGTTCCTATGTTTTTCAAATTTGTTGAACCACACAACCCCTTTCCCAATAAAACACCTATTAACAACCTAGGACACTAATGTTCTAAGTAAATAGTCCCACATTTTTCATTTTTTTTTTGTGTGTGGGGCAGGGGAGAGGAGTTCTAAAACAGTATCTCCTGTTTTTTTGGCTACATGAACCAATAAATTCCTTTTGTTTGCTTAAGTTTGTTTAAGTCACTTTTTCTGTCACTTGTAATTGTAAGAGCCCTAGCTGATATAGATAAGATGAGGGTGGCAGAGCAGTGCAAGTTGGTGATAGCAGTACAGAGAGAAACATGTTGTTAACTTGAAAGCATGGGATGAGGAAGTCTCAATATCTCAGCAAGTTCATAAACTGAAAAGTTTAAAGGTAGGGCCAGCTTTAAGCATGGCTGGATCAAAGGTCAGATTGTGACATTTGGACTCGATTTCTATCTTCCAATTAGCCTTCCATTCCAGACTCTCCCCTCATGGTAATAATATGGCTACCACAGTGCCAGCTTCACCCCCCTCTCAGGTTCAAATCCAGCTAGATAGAGCCCAAACCTTTTCTGATAGCCTCTCAAAAATCTTTAGCTCCACTCTGATTGGATCTGTTTAGGACATATGACCATCCTTGAACTGTGGCCAAAAAGTTGGGACTCACTGACTGGCTTAGGGTCAGGGTCTATATTCTGTTCCTGGAGCTAGGCTTAAAGTCTACCCAGACAGATGACAAAGGCTGAGAACTGGTAAATAATGGATTCCCTGCTACAATCAGGCATTATTGCAGGAAGCAGGAGGGATGGATGATGAGAAGGTAGTACTCAAATGTACACTACTCAGCCCTTTGTACACACATCCAAACACTGAGCCTCCTCTGAGACATAGTCCCAGATCCCCAAGCCAGAAAAAAAAAGTCCCTCTTAAGGAATGATAGTTTGACATATACAAACCCATAGAACACAGTAGGAAGTTTTCAGGTTTGCAGAGTAAGCAGTAGGCAGTAGGAATACAAAAGTCAGATAGATGTGAGTTCATAGACTGAGTATATGACCTTGAATGAGTTAGTTAATGTAACTTAGTTTCATTTTCCTCATCTATAAAGGACTCGAAATTTTTAATAATGCCAACTCATTGTTGAGCATATCAATAATAAAATCTAAAAGAGTAAACTCAAGCCAGCCATTATCCAGGCTCCCCGTGGCTAGATCTTGCCTCCAGTTTCCACTGTTCAAATCAGCCCCAAATGACAGGATCTTCTCTCCCCTGACCTCTCCAGGGACATCTGCTCCTTGACAGCTTGGGGAAACAGTGTCCCTATCAACCACTCCATCAGCAGGGATCTGTTCCTTATAGTCTAGCCTGGAGCTCTGTCCATTACAATTGAAGGCAGCTCCTGTGTTCTCAGCCTATTCTTCCCACACCAAGGCAAGATGGAAGACGAGAAACAGTATTTCTGGCAGCTGTCAGAGCTCACATTAAGCAGGCAAGCTCTGGGGATAAAACCAAAGTAAATACTAGTATTCAGCATCATGCCATACAAAAGCCCTACTGACTGAAGATTAAAATGAAAGAAGGATGCCCAGGCACCGAGCATGCTTTACAACTGCCCCCTCCCTGCAACCAGGAGATGACCAATCACACTGAGAGGGCAGCAGCAAAGCTCACTTCCCTTGTGGTAGAGATAAACCATGGAAATAAGGAGGAGAGATGAAAAGGGGGAAGGAAATGTGAAGGAAAACAGGGACAAATGATTGTCAAGGCCAGGTCTTTTTTTTACAGAGGGATTCAGAGACCAGTGCTCTAGAAGATGATGAAAAACCCTGCATTGGAGCCTCAGAGTACTGAAGAAAATGGACATACTCCTGAATTCTCCTCATGGGAGCTTAGATGTACATTCATTCATTCATTCCCTGGTCAATGAATATCTGTTAATCACAATGAGCACTGATTATGCTGGGCTAGTGACCACAAATTGCCCTGGCCCTGTCCTTGCTGAACTCAATCTAGAGGGAAAGACAGGTGGTAAACAAGCAAATATTTTAAATAAGTATGTAGCTACAAACTGTAATAAAACAGTTTGTAATAAAAAGGAAATGTAGCTGGAGCAATAGTAAAGAGTACCATGTCAGCCCATACCAGGTCAATCAGGGAATGACCCCCGAGAAGGCCATTGTTCCAACCTAAGTAGGGAGAATGAAGAGGAGGCCCCCCCCAGTTGCTGAGGCAGAAAAGACTCATGTTCAAGGGCAGAAAGAAGCCAGTGGGAACATGCTTACATAACATGCGATGGGGAGAAAAGGGCAAGGTGAAGCTGGAGGAGGAAAGAGGGGCCAGATCAGATAGGGACATGGGTCCTGATAGAGTTTAGAGTTTAGCTAAGGGGAAAAGCCTCATTTCTAAACCACCACCCTCTACTAGTATCCTATTAACGGCATCTGTATACATTGTAAAAATACAATTTGCATGAGGCCTAAATTTTTGGGTAACATTCAGCACCCACAAGTGTACAGGGGCCTCTATAGTAAGTTTGTCAGCTCTTTCAGGAGGCAATAGCCCACAGACCAGGAAACCCCTTGACTTGGAATGTATCAAGAGACACTCAAGTGACCACAAGTATTCTATGCATAGGGAGGAACAAGGGGACAGAGATAAAACAGAGTAATGAGAAGATGGACGTGACTGAACAGCTTTCTTTCACCTCTGAGTCCTCACCCTGCCCAGATACAAGCCCCATACTTGGGGGACTTTCAGCTTTGCTACTCAACCTGTGGTCTGGACACCAACAGCATCAGCACCACTTGGGAACTTATCAGATATATAGACTGTATTGGTTTTCTCTTGCTGCTGTAACAAATTACTGCAAACTTAAAGCTACACAAAAGTATTACCTTCCAGTGCTATGGTTCAGAACTCTGAAATGGGTCTCACCAGTCTAAAATCAAGGTGTCAGCAGGGCTATGTTCCTTCTGGAGGCTTAGGGGAGAGAATCTATCTCCTTGTTTTCTTCAGCATCTAGAGGCCACCCACATTCCTAGGCTCATGACTCTTTCCTCTATTTTCAAGGCCTCACCAACAGCAGGTTGAGTCCTTCTCACAATGCATCACTTTGACTTTCTCTTCTACCTCCCTCTTTCATACTTAAAGACACTTGTGATTTCACTGAACCCACATGGATAATCCAAGATAATCTTTCCGTTTTAAGGTCAGCTGATTAGCAGCCTTAATTTCATCTACAAACTTAATTCTCCTCTGCCATGTAACCTGTCATATTCAAGATGTAAATATTTTAGAAAAGACATTATTCTGCCTACCCCATAGACTCCAGGGGCCTTCTCCAGACTGAATCAGAATCTATATTTAACAAGATCTGCAGGTGGTTCAAGTACACATTCAAATTTGAGAAGCCCTGGCCTCACAGCCCAGCCAGGCAGATGTCTCTCAACTAGCTTGCTCAGTCAGACCACAAGGACCATTTCTGACATGTGGTTTTCTCAGTTCAGTTGTCACAGCTGCAAACATTTCTTCTCTCTTTATATGAACCCCAGTCCTTCATGGAGAAGTTCTTTTGTCCAAAAACCTGTTCTTGGAGGCAGCCTCTTGTATGTGGTTTGAGCATTCTGAAATATTTCCCAAGGGTGAGAAAATGGGATCCACATATGTGTGTGGGAATTGCACGCATCAGAATGGGAGAATAGTTCGTTCATTCTCACTGCGGGTCTGAGAATGGCTGGTCCAGGGTTAGCAAAGCCTGGTAAAACTGTAGCAATTCCCTAAGGTTAACTGGAATCACAGGCTTCCTAGTCTTGAGGGAGGGGTCTTAGAGGTTTCACAGATGAAGTGCTGAGGCTCGGAGAGGTTGTAACTTGCTCAAGGTCACAGGTAAGGGATGGAGAAATATGATTAGGGAGCCAGGGCCAGCAGGGTTGGAGCACACACACTCTTATTTCTAATTGGTTGTTATTTGGGGGCCATATTTCAGCTGAGGGTCACCCCTCACAGGAAAATCAGAGGGGGATTAAGACTGTCCAACCTCTGGCTCCATCTGTCCTGAGGGAAAGCGGATCCTGACAACTGCCTGGACTAAGTCTGATAGGGCCAACTCCTCGGGCAGCCAGCCAAACCTGGAATTTTCCAAGCAGCCAGTTCAGCAGTGGAAGGGAAGGCCCCCAGTAAGAGGATGAAGCACATACCCTCCTGGGAATGCTGACCTGGGCATTTCCTCCTTGGAGCAGACCCATCACAGCCCCAGTATGTGCCCGTAACCAGCCAGAGTCCAGACAGGTGCCAATAACTGGAAATTTCTTGGGGGTGTTCATTTCCAGGGAGAGCCTTGTCTTTACTTGTCCTGGATCCCCACAAGGAGCTGACATTTGGAAGGTTCCCTCCACACCTTAGCAATGCTCAACTTCCCCACACTGCTGAAAAACATCTGGCTAGCTTGGCACCTAAGCTCGGTAAAAATAGCATGCCATCTTGTGAGCGGGCATCATGCCATCTCAGCAGATGGAGACCAGTGCTGTCAGCCAAGAGACTGCTGAACGATATGAAAGGCATTTGCAAAGGGCAGGATTCACAGCTGGAGGGGACACAGGGCTGAGTGCCAGGACCTAGATGAGAGGGCCAGGAGGTAAAACAAGAAGGGCAGAATGAGGGGTGGGACCCCTCTGATTTTACCAAGTGGGACAGGGCAGAGGAAGAGAGAACACATACTTTGACACCGGGAAGCAGCAAGGCACAATGGTGAGGACCTGGTCTTGAAGCCATATGGACCAATGTTTGAATCCTACCTCCACCTTTACTAGCTCTGTGGCCCTGAGCTAACATTTAACCTTACTGTGCTTCACGTAAAATCTACCTTGTGGGGCTCTGGTAAGGCTATTCAATCACTTTTATTCAATAGGCATTTTACTCAGTGCCTACTATGTGCCAGACTTTGTGCTAGGTGTGGGATATGATGGTGAGAATGTGATGAGTTCTCTTTCCAGTGTGGGGGATAGACATTAATCAAAAACAAAAATGACACAAATAAAAGTATCAACTGAGATAAACGCCACAAAGGGAAGTTTATGGTGCAATTAGAGCATATAATGGAGGGGTCAGGGAGCAAAGGAAAGTCTAGGAAGATGTCCCTTAGGAAGGAATAATTAAGATCTGAAGGATGAATAGGTAATTAAATAAGGAAAAATAAGAGAAGATATGTTAAGCTCTTAGCACAGTGCCTGGGACCTGATAAATATTGGCAAGTGACACTGATTATTGATGAATATCTACTGAAAATAAGCTGTAACAATAGCAATTTCTTCCATACAGGGCTTCAGCCTGAGTGGACATGCCATAAGAGAGAGGCTGACCTCTTGTCTTCATTTGGAGGAGAGCCAGAGGCAAGTGGACTTTAAAAATAAAATCCCATAAAAATATCTCAGGCCTCTGATGAGGCCCATTTGGAGTCCCCAGACACTGCAGAGTTTCAGCAACAAAGCTCCCAGGGCCCTCCTCTCCTATGAGCTTTGGACAGCTTGGCTAGAATCCAAACTAGGCTCAAACCTAAGCTTTCCTAACTTTCTTTAGGCAGCCTGAGCAAAAGCCAGGAGGCCTACCTGCTCAAGCCTCCACTCATCTGGCTCAGCCTGACCCAGACTCCCTTACTGCCCCCATGAACTTCAGGCCCTGGCTAGACAGCACTGAACCTCATCCTTGGGGCAGAGCATGCTTATAGGGTGAACAGCAAGCGAATTTCTTTCTCTGAGTACAATTCTGCAAAAGTGGTACATTTTGAAGAATATAAAGATAAAGACTCTGAAGAAAAGATGTTGGAAAGGCAGTGAGAGATCCCCAGTGTAGCATCAGTTGTCAAACTGTGAGGTGTGCTGTGCAGATAGTCAAAGGTGGCACCTTTCTCACAGTCTTGACGCCACATCTACCAGGGTTCAAACTCCACTGGGCCTCAAGCTACCCTGATATCAGGCATGTCATGTGCATGTCTGTCTAAGAGGGATGGGGCAGGGAGGAGTGGCAAAAGAGTTGTTGTATGAGACCCCTCTGGTGCCCTGCCCTCTGTCTTGCCTATCCACATTTGCCTCCAGCTGGTGTTACAACCGTGATATGTGCCAAGGTGGATCTAACAGTACCTGGCCTCAGCTGCACCCCACATTTCTCATTTTCCACCCTGGGGATTCTCAGCTGCCATTTTATGCAGAAACTGCTCAGCCATTCTGCTGTACACCCAGTCCTGGAAGTACAACTATGCTAACACACCATGGCCACCTTGACCGATGGGAGGCAACAGCTAGTAGATGACTACTTCCCTCCTCTGTCCTGCAGTTAGATGATTCTGGGGACTACAAAGAGGATCCTCAGTAGCCCCTGATCCCCAGTGGTGATGTCCTCAATAATGCATCCCTGCATTGCTTTCTTTCCTTCCCTGCCCATCTCACGAAGGGATCAATCCCCAAATTAAACTATCTGCATACAAGCCTTCATTCTACAGCCCTGCTTTTTTGGAGGACCCAACCAAAGACAGTTGTCTTCCTGCCATATCTCCACCAGCTGTCAGGAGAAGAGGACTCTTAGAGGCATGTGTGGCAGTTCTAGGGTCAAAAAACCAGAAAGCAGCTGCTTTCTCCTCTCCCAGCTGTATCTAGACAGTTAGATGCAATGAATGTCTCTGATTGTCACGCAGGAAGAGCCCTCAGCCCAATGGGATAACAGTGTAACTCTTTTGTAATCAAAATTACATGCATAATTTGGCATTTGAGATTTGTGGCTGTTGAACATCCACTCCTTCTTCCTAATTTGCTTTACCTCTTGGAAAATATCTTGCCCCAATTTGACAGGTCTTGGTTGGAAGTACTTTTTGGAGACCACTGCTCATTTCAGAATTTCAAGAGACCATGTCTTCTCTTCCTGGTCTAGAGGCAATCTCAGCTGACTGAATGCCTTCTTCCTGGACTCAATCTTGAACAAAAATCCAAAGCCCAAGGGATCGGTTGGAAGGTGGTCTTTGTGAGGAATGAATGCCCATCAATGCACTTCTTCAGAATTCTCAGTGTTGTTCCCCTGACCCCAAGCCTGGTCCTTTAGCCTCTTTTTGAATCTTTGAATAATTGTCCTTGGTCATCGTATCCTTTTAATAGATTTTCCTTCTCTCTGGCCAGGAGAGTCAGTTTCTGTAGCTTGCAACCAATAATGCTTACAGATCCTCACAAAATGCCAATCTTGAAAATAGAATAAAAGTGGAGATGCGCTGCTGAAATGGAGAAGGCTAGGCAGAGCTCCTCCCTCTCAGACAATGGCTTTGTTGTGCCACTAGGGCCTGAAAGAGCTCAATTTGAAAACACTTGATCTCATTCCATCTCTTTTGTACAAATAAGGAAAGCAAGGCAAGAAAAGTTAACTGATTTGCCAAGATCCCAGGCACTGCTTAGTTATGGTCTGAAACTCAGGTCTCCTACCTCTCAGGCCAGTGGCCTTTCTACCACACCACGGTGGTAGGCTCACTGGCATTTGAGAGACAAGTAGGCAACAAAACTGAGATAAGAGGCCAAGTAGAGATCAAGTGCATGACATGGTCTTTACTACACTTCTGTAAGACCACAATCAACAGCAATGGCAGGACAGACCTGTAGGGTCTGCTCTTCCTGCCCCTTGATGAGAGCTTGTCCATGAAGGCACACTTGCACCATGACACCTTCAAGTCATAACGACAGGTATACATTGCAAAGCAATCTGCTAGCATTTCCCAAGACACAGCTCCCTTAATTCTAGTCCTATAAGATGATCACAAATAGTGACTTCCATAATCAAATACCTTGTTTTTTAGATCTTATACTGCACTTCCTTATTTTTTTCACATATTAATATTAAATAAGAGGTTATGTAGGAAAGTGGTTACTAGCATGTACTCTGAAGTCTACCTGGGTTTGATAACCACCTCTGCCTCTTCCTAGCGGTGTGACCTTGGGCAAGTTACTTAACCATTTTGGGCCTCAATTTTTCCATTTATGAATTAGGAATGAAGTAAAATATCCAACTGTGTTAGTTCATGTTCTGCAAGAAGAAGATGCCAAGATGAGATGATATGCATAAGACATGTATTGGCACAAACACCTGCGAGAGAGAATGGGGAGAAGCCAGAGGAGGCTGGAAACATTATGAAAGCCCAATGCAGACCTAATTTCTGCAAACAAAAGAGGGAAAGGGAAAAAATGCCTTAGATTGCAATGCAGTTCTAAGAAACTTTTGGCAAAGTTTTGAATAGAGGTAGTTTTTAAGTCGCTCAACCATCAGAGTTCTGCATCTCCCAGGAAGGTGCCCATCTCAGTGCCCCTGACATGCTCCATCATGAGCTGGAAGCAGCCTATGGGAAGCAAGGCCTCTTCCCAAGACTGCAATGGATTCATAGCCCAGTAGCTAGGGACCTTGGTCAATCACATTCCTAGCAGTAGATCTTAGAAGCACATTTTGAGTCCCCTCTAGGTCCCACAGGTAGAATTAAGTAAACCAATTTACGAAAAAAATTTCTTAAAATTGTGTCTGCCACACGGTAAGTGCTCTACATGTGTTGCCTTACAACAAAGTATAAAATCAGGATACTTCTTTAAAATCAACTTGTGCACCTGATTATGACAGTTCTCCATTTCTTTCTGAATCCTGGAACATTGTTATTAAACTACTGGCACATCTTAGAATTGAAGAAATATCTTCGGAAAACTTTGTGAGTTGTATACTCCTCTTGGAGACTCGCATTGGCATACTAAAGACTTTGATAAATTATCCAATAGACAGACCTATTTCACTTTGTTCAAATTCTTGTTTCCCAAACTTCTTTGCACACAGATCTCTGGTTTGCACACACTTCCAATAAAATTTTCTCTTTAGTTAGAGAACTTGGTTTATGTTGCTTGCACCCAAATTCCAACTGATACACATACAATTTCATACAAAGAGATAAAAGCGGAATTGTTCTCATTGAAGATGAGGTGGGGACAAGACTAGAATTCTGTAGAATACATTTTGACGAATGCCATGCTTTGCAAATGTTTGTTGCTGCTGTTCCAGATGATCCTTAGAAATTAGGTTCAGAATAAGTGGAGCACAGTGATCAACAGAAGGAAAGAAGAAGAAAGAATGTTTCCTGATACTCCCAGGCCACCCCACCCCTCTCTGCAACTTTTTTCACCAGGTCTCTGGTGGACACAATTGGAAAACCATCCTCTAACCCATCTCCTTCACTAAGGTTAGCTCAACCGACCTCACTCAGTGAACAGAACACCTTCTCGATGCAGGCTCCAGAGAAGCATAAAAGCACATAGAAGAAGAACCTCAGTCCACCATGACCAGAGGGTGGAGGGCCATGAACAAATTCAATAGGAAAAATTTTCTCCACTCCTCATTTACCATTGGTTTTATGTCTAATCTGTGCCAAGCACTGTGCTGGAAGGAGTATTCATAGATGACAGAATAGTCTTTGCAAATTTTATGTGTCATCTCAGACTCTTACTGTCTACGTTTTTCTCCTGTCCAGAGCTGTAGCAACCAAGGGTGCCTTGCTTCAGCTTCACTAGGTGTCTTCTTTCTACAGGGCTTCTCTGCTGTGGTGTAGGTGTCCCCAGGAGTCTGTTCACCCATGAGGCCCTTGGCAAACATCTAAATGAAACCCCCAGGAGCATCCCTAACCAACACGGGAACAAATACTCCACTCTTTATGTATTTAGTAGACCATGTTGAGGTGTGCTCTGCTGTTTCTCACAAGAGCCCGTGTCCACAGCAGTGTCCTCTCATTGATGCACTCTGGATTGGCCCACTTGCCTTCTCTGTTGGTCTCCTCAGTTCCCCCACACCCTTTCCCAAAAATCACTTCCTCAGAATGAACTCTGCACCCATCCTCTGCTTTTCTTTTAGAGAAACCCAAACTAAGACTTTTCCAAACAATAATATTGCTTTGCATTTGTAGCAATTGAAGCAGAATGTACTTCTATTAATTCATTTGACCATCAGATCAATTGGAAATAACATATAAGCCTGACATCAACCTCAATTTAGAGAAGAGAACTGGAGCTCAGAGAGGTCAGCTGACTTACCAAATGTCACATAGCTATGGAACAGCAAGAACCAGGGCTTATTTCCACATCTAGGCCTAAGCTACTGTCACTAGAAGTATCAGTTCAGGCCCTGGGAGCTTCAACCCAGCCTCAAAGGTAAACCTTCAGAATTCCTTTAGGCATGATTTTGAAGAATGTTTATAAACTAGCTAGATAAGAACAGGATGGACAGAGGGTGGGGACAGGATTTTTGATAGAGAGAACAGCAGAAGCAGAAGCCCAGAAGTGGGAGTCATTCATCAGGGTTTCTTATGGAAATTGCAGGGTTTGGCAGAATGTGGTTTGGCGGAAATGTAGAATCAAGGAGGCATGTGGGGCATTGGTAAGAAGTATAGCAAAAAGTCACACAGGGCCTCATGGACTAAGCAGTTTGACTGTTGACTGATGAACGTTAGGAGGCTGTGGGGTGGCATGGTAGGGAGAGTAGGTAAGGCTTGCAGGTGATAACTTTGGATTTGTGAATTTTGCCCAAAGTCAGCTGGTCCATATTCAGAGCCTCACCATCTGACAACCGAGGATGACTTGTTTCCCCACGGTGCAGGACTCCATTCCTGAGTGAGCTGCCCATTTCACTGTTCCTGACTACCTAACAAATACTCATTCTTTTTCTCTTGGGAAGAGGTGCATCCTGAATCTCTAATGAGTAATTAATTTATGTCAGTGAGGGGCTAGACAGAAAAGCAGTACACTTAGATAAACTCAGAATCAGCAGCCTGTGAACAGGCTACCATACCCCTCCTTGACATCACTCGTCAGACTGTGGTCACTTCTGTGGACGAAGGCTGAGAATAGTAGCTCTCTACTCAGACGAGTAATTACTGACAACCACAAGCCTTATATTTACTAGGCATAAAGACAGATCTCAAGTGATCTGACACACCCATGTACACACAGAGACACCCTAGCAGAAATCAGTTTCTCAACAGACAAGCCCCTCCTTCCTTGCTAGAGAAAGCATAAACTAGTGTGAACTCCCTGCAGAGAAATTTGGCAGTATGTATCAAGAACCTCAACAGTGCTCATACCTTTTATTGCTGCAATTTCCCTTCCAGGAATTTATACTAAGAAAAGATTCAGACATAGGCAGTAAGATGTTTATTCTAGCCTCATATATATAGAGAAAGATTCCAGCCACCAGAAAATTAAAACCAAGCTCAATGTCCAGCAACTGGAGCTGAAGTAAATTATAGCACATCCATTCAATAGAAAACAATGCAGCCATTAAACAAATACAAAGTATGTGGTAGATTGAAAAATAGCCAAAATTATTCTTCTGTAAGCATTCCTTTTGCAATACGACAAGGGGTAGGATCTGTTTTCCACCCCCATGGCATGTGACTCACTTGAGTCAACAGACTTTTACAAAGAAAGTGATAGTATACTTGTTCCGAGCTTAGGCCTCAGGAGAACTTGAGTTCTGCTTGTTCCCTATCTCATTCTCAGCCTCCTTTCTCTCTGTCTCTCTCTGTCTCTCTCTGTCTCTCTCTCTCTCTCTCTGTCTCTCTCTGTCTCTCTCTGTCTCTCTCTCTCTCTCTGTCTCTCTCTTTCTCTCTCTCAGAATCAATCATCATGTGAACTGCTGAAGCATGTGGGTCCTATGGCACCTGGCAAGCCCATCATTGAGGGATACATGCAGTCCATCACTCTGCATTGCCTTTTGGGAGGGCCTGTGGCCATGGGGGACCAGCTGAACACAGACACAGATTTGGCTGTGTTTTTTCTGTCTGTGAGTAAAGGATTCTTCTAATAAGCACCTTGTGCGTTGAGTCTTTCTTGGTGACTTCGAGCCTCTATAAGACGTGGTGGCCAGGTCTTTGGGCCCTCCTCCCAGTAGCTGGCATTAGGGTCTCTGCCATCCTCCCTGCTGTGGATCCTTCCTTGGGATTGGTAGCTGCATCTTCCTGCTGACGTCTCTCTCAGACTTCTGCCACTGCCATGGACATAAGTCCAAGCTAGCCCGTTAAAGGATGAAAGCCCACAGTGGGGAGAACCCAGTTGTCTGAGTTGAGGTTGTCTGAGTTGAGGCCACCCTAGATCAGCCTCTAGCCAGCTGTGTCTCAAACACATAGAGAGTCTGACCAAAATCAACAGAGACCACTGCTGATTGTGGATACATCAGTGAACCCAGTCAAACCCTGGAGAAACACCCAGCCAGCCTGAGGACTTATAAGCAATAGTAATTACTAATTTGTAAATTTAGCAGTTCTTAAAGGTTATCTGGGGATGCCAGGGGGGTCCCTGAGATCCTATTAGAAGGTCTATGAGGTCAAAACTCTCTTTGTAATACTATGAAGGTGGTATTCACCTTCATTCTCTCATAAATGTGCAGTTGAACTTTTCAGAGACTGTATGACATGTGATGACGCCATCGCTTTGATTGCTAGTGGAATATATGCTGATGTAATCTTGATTTAAAAATGTTCTCACTTTTAATTTTCAATACAGTAAATATTGGTAGAAAGAGCTAACATAAACAAAAGCTCGTTGATGTCTTTAATAATTTTAAAAGTGTAAAAAGGTTCTGAAACCAAAAAAAAACTTGAGAACCACTATGTTAAACCATTGAGTTTGGGGTAAATTTTTTTTTTTGCATCAGTACAGATCTGATACAATGTGGATACATGTGATTGACATAGAAAGAGGTTTATACTATAGTGCCTTTTAAAGCAATTTCAAAACAATGCACGAGTTCCGCTTTTGTTTAAAAACTTTTATATACGTATGTATAATAAAAAACGTTAATAGTGATCACTTCTGGCTGATGAGATTATGAGTAATTCGGGTAGAGTTTTCCCCTGTTCTTTATACTTATCTACATTTTCTAGTTTCTTGTCTATATAAGAAAAAGGACAACTTTAAGGTAAAGTTGGCTTGTCTCTACAACAAAAATATTAAATATTTTTCCTTTGTAGAAAGGTAAAAATTGGTTTAAAAAAGATACAGTTGGCTTATCCATATAGTCTTTTTAAATTTTATTATTTATTAAAGTATAGTTGACATACAGTATTATATTAGTTTCAGGTGTACACCATAGTGATTTGACATTTATATTCCTGACAATGTTATCACCATGATTAGTCCAGTGACCATCTGTTACCATACAGACTTATTATGGTATTTTTGACTATTTTCCCTATGCTGTACATTACATCCCGTGTATTTATTTATTATTTATTTTATAAATGGAAGCTTGTAGAGTCTTTAGAAAGAAAAGGGAGCACCCTCTCTTGCTCTATTGCCATAGTCTCTCCTGTGTGAAGGTTGTGGTGGAAGGAAATCAGCAAATTAGAGTGGCCATTCTCTGTAGCCCATATCCAGAGAGGTTTGGCAAAGGGACCCTGTTTGCATCTTCCCAAGTTTTGGAGGCAGTTGGGTCAATTTCTCTCACTGCCCTCTTTTCAAAAAAAGAAGTGGGGATGCTAATTCCCAGTTAAAGGACCCCTCTTTGAGACACTCCCAAATAAGAAGTGAGCAAGAGCCATTTCATATTCCTGTGTGCACACATCCTCAAGAAGTTGACTGCATGCCAGCAGCAGTTGCCTAGGGAACACCAGTGACATCAAGGAGACGTGAGGATACACTAAATAACTCTAGCAACTATTTGCATTTGGCAGATATAACCAGGGGCAGGTCCCTGCATACCTCCTTGTGGAAAAGTCCCAGGAGCCTCAGAAGGAATAGGAGCCAACTGAAACAATAATGGGCAGGTGGTAGATGAAGAATGGAAGAGAGTTCTTAACTCTTTAATGGACTCTCCCCAAAGCTCGCTGGAGCCAATGATCTATAGCAGTGAGTCCCAGAAGCTATCCCAAGGCTGTATGCACTCTGGGTGATTTGACCACAGGCCAGAAAAACCCAGAGGGGGCAGCTTCTTCTGGGACTGGCTCCTCCCATACATCCTCTGCAGCTTCCCAAGGTCTTGCTCCTGTTTCCACCACCCTGGAAGGCAGGTGACAAAATGGGCTGTGAGGCTGCTGGGCTCACATTGCTGAGGCAGTTAATTGGGATCTTTTACATTTGATAAGTGAGAAGTCTGAGCTTCTGGGGAAGTCAGCTTTTTATCAAACCTGCTCCTTCTCTCATCTGTTTCCTTTCATTAGGGCTGAGGCAGTCCCACAGAGCCCTAAGAGAAGAGGCCAATGAGCCAAGCCATGCCCCTGTGGCCTGGAAATTGCAGCTGCTGTGACCGAGTTCTGCCAGTCGTTGCAGGGCTCCTTAGGTGAGCTCCACCAGGGCTCTCAAGAGCCCAGAGCTTCTCACTCTGTGGATGAGATGGAGACACAGACCTAGAAGAGAGGCCGGCAGAGGTCCAGACCGAGCCTGGCTTTTTTCACTGCCCCCTTCAAAAAGTCAGATGGGATTATATCAAAAACAATTGGCTCCTTTATCTGCTTTTGCTTCCAATCCCTACCCACCTCCAGTTTGACCATATCTGTAGGTTCTATTGAAATAGAGCCAACATAAACAAAAACAAAGCAAACCCAGCAGCCACTGAGGGCGGAGACATGCCACCTATCTGGACAGGTTACATGCAGGCACTGGATTGTCAAGGCACATCTCCTGCTGGTAAAGGTAATACGTGGGTTGACTAACGAGTCTGGAGCTAGACAGGCCTTGGCGAGTGAAAAGCGCTATGTACGTGCCCGTGCAAGGTAACTGGGGAGGAAGAGAGAAGGACTTTCCCAAGTGAGCGTTAAAAAAAGAGTTGTATGACCCTCTTGAGCAGGATGGCAAGCAATTGACAATGTCCCACAATGTGGCTGCCATCATTTGTCTTCCAAATTGTTTCCCAGTCTGAATGGCTTCTGGATACTTCAGCTTCTATGCATGTATGTGTGCATAAACAAAGTCCACTTAAAACAACACATGATTTTTTTTTTAATGAGATTGTTCAGAGCTGGCAAAAGCAGAAGAGAAATAGACTGCTCGTGAGAATGACAATTGGCTGACATTTTTTAGAGTTCTAGCTCCAAGACTGCACGTGTTTATGCATGACACACAGGTATCATGGTGCTAGGAAGTCTGGGATTTTACAGCTTCAGGTGTGCACTTTGCACTGAAACTATGCTTTCTTTGCTGGCACTGCTGGAGCTGAAAATATACCATCATCCAGATCTCTAAATCTCTACTAGCACCAGCTCCTAGTAGCAATCCCACTTGCCACCTGGGAGAAATGAATGGAATGCCCTCTGTGCTACACTCACTTGGAAGGGTCACACAGCAAGGTGGCTTAACCTCCTAAAGTGTTAGATAGCTCTTTTCAGATGACAACTATGGCTTCTTTCTTCCCACAAACATGCATTCCTCCATGAGCTGGGGCAGGTGCTGGTATTAATTATCCAGTACTCAGAACTCTTTCTCCCTTTGATTTTTCTGCTTTGTGAGACATCTGGGGTGTTATGTTACTCCATCCCCAATGATGAAGGTCCCTGAAACTTGGCAACCAACCAACCTATTGAAATTCATTAGTTCTATCAGTAAATGTCCAAGCCTAAAAGTGAACAAGTCAAGAGGCCTAGATTTTCCAGAGTTTGTAATGAGACAATGTGAAAAAGGATTTTCATCTCTCCTGTTCACCTGGTTATTCAAATTCTGGCTCCTACTTAGCAAAAACACTCTTACATGAGCCTAGAAAATTACTGGATTATGCAGACAGATATATCAATAATGCATCCCTCTGGAAGGTAGGATTAAACTGATTTTTCTGCCTTTTGCCTCCTTCTTTGCACTGTGAAGGACCTTCTCCTCTTCCAAGTGACTTTGAATCTGTTCTTTCATAGATGTAGCAGATCGTTGACCAAAATGGCTCTAACTATTCCCCTCCTTGTATCTATGTCCTTTTGCAATGTTACTTTGCAGCCTCCCCCATCAAAAGGTGAAATCTGCTTCTCCACCTTTGAATCTGGGCTAGCTTTGTCACTTACTTTGACCAAAAGAATGCTGGAGCAGTGACAATGTGACCAGTTTAAGTCTATCCCAAGAGGCTTTGTGCACTTTGACTTTCTATCTTGGACTCCAGATGCTACCTGGGATAGCCTGTTTGAGAATGGCAGATTAGAGGAGAGAGATAAACTGTCTCAGCTGGGCCAGCCTAGACCAGCCAGCCCCCAGTTGGCCTAGCAACTAACCACAGGTACATAAGTAAGCCTAGCCAAAAGTGAAGAACCACCTAGCTAAACCCAGCCCAAACTACTGATTCATAGAATCATGAGCTATATAAATCGTTTTTGTTACAAGCCAATAAGTTTTGGGGCTTCTTTTTATGCAGTAAGGGCTAATACCATGAGTTTCCAAACCAAGTTGGGCAGGTGTCCTTATAGCCAATTTAGGAATCAAAAAATGATGGCACATGTTTGCGTTATCCAAAGTCCCATGGCCAGGTAGTAACGGATTCAGAACTTTAACTCAAATGTCCTGCTGGCCTGTTTTCTCAATTGCATTTCCTCTAGAATGTAAGGCACATGAGAAGTTTCTGGACAACAGCCCCTAGAAATCCCTCTCAAGAGAGCCTAATGTATTTTCTTGATGATCTGTGGTATTTCACCTGCTGCCACCCTGCCTCAACCCCCTGCTTTTTCTCCAAACCTCAGTAGGCAGCAAAGCCACATACCAACGATCAGCTCCCTAATAACAAACCAGCTATCACTGCCAGCTCTTTTAATTTGCAGGGCTCAAGCAGCTCCCATGCCAGCCAGCATCCCTCCCTTCTGCAGGCAGCAAGGGCAACAGCCCCAGCAACATGAAAATACTTTTCAACCACAGTAAATGGGATCAGTGGGTGGGCTTGTTCACTTGTTGGCATTAGTTGGAGATCAAAGCAAACACAAGAGGGAACAGCCCCAAAGGGAAGGAGAAAGGAAAAGCTTCCTCAACACCTTAACCAAGCCTGGGCTTCTAAGGGGGTAGACATGGGAATGATCCTCACCAAAACACCAGCCCTCCCCAAGGAACCCAATGAAGAAATAATGACAAAGAAATAAAAAGGGTAGGAGGTGGAAGTGGGAAGAGGAAGAAACAGATACTGCAAAGGAAGGAAGGAGGGCAACTGGAGGGAGTAACTCCACCCTCTAGAAGCTTCAAAGAGGGCCTTTCTCTGACTCAGGGCCTTTAGGGAAACAGAAGGGCAGAGGGACCAAGGAAGAGACAGCCAGCCGCACAGGGGTCCTGGCTGTGCACATTGGTACCAGTTGCCAGCTGGAGAGAAAACAGGCGTTTTGGCTGCAGAAGGGAGAGAGCTGATGCTCTTTTCTTTTTTCTGAACAGAAAACAGAGCCCGGCCCTGTGAACCTGACCAGGCCCAGTTTCCTCCCACAAGGCAAATTCTTTCCTGTGCTTGGGAAGCACACCTGGCTAGAATTCTCATGCCACGGGCCAGGAGCTCAGAGCTTTTTGCCCAGTGGATGATCCCTAGTGGCAATAAAATGCCTGACTGAAGAAAAACACTTTGATGTCAAAAATCGTCTGGAGGGACACAAATAAGCACTGAATAGTTGCTCAGTGTGCTTCAAAGTAGTAGTAGTAATAGTAGTAGTAGTAGTAGTAGTAGTAGTAGTAGTAGCTGTCGTCATCATCACAATAGTCACAGTTATGGTGATGGCAATTACGGTGATGATGATAATGGCCACCATTTAATGAGCACTTACTAGATGCTAGATGTAATTTTATTGCTTCCTCACAACATGTCATTGGGGTAGGCATGGCAGAGGCTGGCAGTGTCCCCACTTCCACCCTTATGTATGGGGCGCTCTGTCCAGTCTGACATCATCTGCTATAACCCCTGCAACTCTTTGCTGAAGCCTCCCTCCTACTGCGGCTGGCTTTGCCCACTCACCAATAGGCTGGAAGTAATAAGGAATGAACAATCTCACCCCAGAGCAACCTCAGCCATGGAAGGATGGAAGTTGGTGGATAATACTCCAGATCCTCTGCTCTGTGAATGGGGTAACTGTGTGTGGTTTTCACTGGCTCCCACTGGGATTAAGCTCTAGCTTCTCAGCATGGTTATTTACTTGAAAATTTACCTGGTATGGGCTGCCTTCCCTTCCCTGTCTCACTTCCCCATCTCCTCCTAGTGTTTCCCTAGGTCACCTTCTAATTAAACTACTTGAGCTGAAATCCTTTTCCTGAGGTTGTCTTCTGAAGGAATCCAACATGAGAGTAATATAGCTCCATTTTATAGTTGAGAAAACTGGGGCTCAAAGGGTTTAAATAACTCACCTGGGTCTGCCTGACTCAGAGAGTGTTCTTAATGACTATTCTCAAGTGCAATTATTATAAGTTTTGCTGAATCCTTTGAGAACCAAGTAAACTTCAAGCCAGAAAAAGCCCAGAGGATGCACCCCCACTGAGAGCTGCCTCTGGCATGAGTCTGGGTCTCTTGAGGACCTAGATCTAGGCCCAACTGGTTAAGAAGATATGTTTTGGCATCAGAAGACTTGGGTGTTCCTTCTGGAAGAGCCATGTACAAGTTCTACGGCCTTGGGGAAAGTCCTTTAACTTTTCTGAGCCTCCTTGGTAAAGGAGTGTCCACCCAGTGAGAAATGGCCTCTGATAGAGGGAGAGTAATGTGGGAGGGCAGGAACAGCCACTGAAACCTGTGTCATTCTGCCACTCAGTAGTAGAGGCCTGGGGAATGTCTCTGTCCTGCACCTTCTTTCCAACTTGAGTAAAGTCAGGATGTGTTGTGCCTTGTGAATAAAATGAGACCATGAAGGGGTGGCACTAAGTAGGGCCCCTGATTCAGGGATAGCAGTTCTCTGTTCTTTCTTATCTTCTACTGGTTTGTGTTTAACTAGGTTGATCTGAGCCCCAGGGACATTTAAATAGTGTTAGAATTTTACGAAGCAAT
This sequence comes from Eidolon dupreanum, assembly GCA_028627145.1. Taxonomy (NCBI): domain Eukaryota; kingdom Metazoa; phylum Chordata; class Mammalia; order Chiroptera; family Pteropodidae; genus Eidolon; species Eidolon dupreanum. The sequence continues at coordinate 64,008,104 of CM053507.1, forward strand.
CTGATTCCAGAGCACTCCGTGTAGATACCAGGTGCCCAATTAACATTCTGACTCGTGTGGCACTACAGAAAAGCTTTAACGAAGGGCCTCCCAAGCAAAGAGGCCAGTCATGGTTTGAGGTGTAGCCATGGGTACTGCCCAGAAACCCAGAGACCACTTCTTTGAGAGAAGACACAGATCAAAGAGCCCTCAAAGTTTGAGAGAAGTTTTCAATCCCTGAGCAGTGGTTCTCCGTGGGTGGAGCATAGCTCTCTGGTATGTCCCAGACCTTTCATCAGAGGGCCACTGAGCCAGAGACCTTCTGTTTGTCCCTCCAGATCCACCGTCCATCTTTTGCTACCCTGCTCTGTGTCCTAGGAGGCTGCCTCATAGAGAATGTTTTCACAGGCTCCTTCACCCTCTGTTTTCTTGTGAGTACAGGCAGGACACTGGAGGGTGCAAGGAGAGAGAGACCCAGAAATGTATTTCCATGCCGAATCACCACAAGTTAGCAGCAGCCCCTACCCCAGGATTATACTCCTGTCAGACAGCTTTTTCAATCTGGCAGCTCTCCCTACCTTTAGACAATCGCTTGTCCTTGCAGGCTAAGGGTGTGATGGCTCCCAACTGGTAGCCCTGGGCACTGATCAGTCTCTTGTGGTTTCCCTAAACTCTCTGGACACCTTTGCAAATGGTTCCTTTATTAAACTCTCCTCGATTACCCTGTTTGAGTGTATCATTGGTTCCTGCTAAGATCTAAACAGCCACCAAATTTGTAACACTGTGTAAAGTTTATTTTTGCCACAACAAAGCTCATACATGATTGCCTTGATGTGTGTCTGTCTCAATGCCATGCTGAGCAGGTCATGTGGTACATTGGATAAAGACTATTTGGCTGCAAATAACAGAAAATCGGACTCACGCTGGCTGAAACAAATGAGGGTATTTTCTTACATAGCAGAAAGTCTAGAGTTGGCAGTCACTGACATGGATTTTGATGATTTCAGGGCCAACCTCTGTTATTCTCTTGACCTTTCTCTTGTGACACAAGATGGCTGCTTCAGCTCCAGACAACTCATCCATGCTCTAGTCATAAATAAGTTTGTCATAGAAAAAAAGGGATAACGTCAGTCACTTCTGAATAGTAAAGAGATTTCCCAGAGGCCCCACCTAGCAGACCCCCAATTACAAGCTAGACTTGAATAGCTGACCCCCTAGCTGCAAAAGATGCAGGGAAAGAAATTATCTGGAATTCTATACTCTGCATGGGGAGGGAGCAAGGAAAAAGAATGCTGAAAATTGTTTGAGGGTAACTATTCAGCATGGTCTTCCAGGTGCACCAAAAAATAACAGAGGCACAAAAACGAGTGGCACAACTCCGGATTGAGTCAGCCTCTGCCACTTCCCATTTCTTGTGTTTCCTGGAGCAAGTGAGACTTGTTGGTCAAGGTAATAAACGACCCTATTCAGCCAGCAACACTTCCCCTCTAAGTATGCTGCCAAAATACTAGTATTTTGAAAGTCTAATACGCCCACTAAAAAAGTTAAAGTAATTCGTGTTTTCCTAGTACTCGGGGCCAAATTCCTGGCTTTCCCCATAGTTGCATGGCACAGGGGTTTGAGGTGAAGGGAAGAATCCTTTAGATTACCAATTTTAGAGACTGAAAACAGGTTTCCAATCACGATCTCACCCTTCTAGCTTAGCGCCCCACCCCAAGAATGTTCTTGTGTTTTATCAACCTCCAAATGCATCTTGCATTGTAAGCAAAAATCTTTCTTCATTCCCAGTTTTGACCTAACTCTGGCTTCCATTCCAACTCTGTTCAAATATCTGAGCATAGGGACCACTTGGCTGTCCCACCACTGAAAAACGACACCAAACTAGCAGTTATTTTCTTCTTCGTGCTTATCTGTCTCTATTCATTTTCTTGACAATGAACATGTATGGTATGTAATCATTTTTGTTCAGTGAAAGTTATTTTTTTTTTTAACAACACCAGGCACGCATCAGAAAGGAAATGAAAATACTGCCCTAGCAAATTATACCTTTGCCTCCATTTTGTTTCTCCAAGGGGGACTGAAAAAATATACCCCAAAATGGGCATAAGCAGCTGCAATCATTTGTGAAGTCAGACTCAAGAAGCCTTTAATGAGCAGTTCAATTTGGTGAACCTCAACCCTCTCCTTCTGAGCTTTCCACCTAGTCTAGGGAGAAAAAGGCTAATTCTATACTGTGTTTGAGGTTTATCAAACATAGCAAACTTTTCTTAAACAGTTTTGGAGACAGCTAAGCAGTGGAGTGACCCTGCAAGCACTTTCCCACTTAATTTCAGAAACTATGTGTATTTTGGTGAAAATATAATCCATATGTTTGCTTCATTTATACATCTTTGTCCACACGGTGCTAAGAGCTAGCTGACTGATGTCCAAAGGTCCTCAGAGATTTTTTGAAGATTTTTTTCCTCAAAAAAGAGGAAGCTGCCTTTGCTGACAGAAGCAGGAGCTTGCCTGCCAAATGTCTGAGAGTGAGTCATGATACAGAAGCAAAGGTCCGGAGAAGCAGATGAAAGATCAGGTATTGTTCTTCCCCAGGAAGGAGACTCATGGCTATTTTCCATATCCAATATTAAGTACCCACGATTCACAGGCTGCTTTGGCGGTGTGGAGCAGGGAAGCTACAAAATTGACTCATCCATGGATCTCTAGGAGCTACCCCTTACACTAGCGTCAGCAACTTTTCCTGCAAAAGGCCAAATGGTAAATATTTCGGCTTTACAGGCCAGAAGACCTGCATGACAACTCCACAACTCTGCCACTGCAGCATGAAAGCAATCATAGCCAACACGTGAACCAATGAGGGTGACTGCATCCCAGTAAAATTTGAGTGGCAAAAACAGGGTTGGGGTCAATTTGTCCCACAGGCTGAATTTTGCCCCTGCATAGGTAGAACCATGTGAAATTGTTAATATTTGGCAATTTTGACCTCCACAAACAGAAGTTTCATGTGATTCTACCTAATATTTTGGGAATGAAATGAACTCAGACAACTCAAAAACAAAGCAAAGCAGAAAATACAAAAGGTAAAGTTGACTTGATTATTCTGATGGTTCTTCTAAAACTAACTCCTGAGAGAGCTAATGATGCTAATAAGGTGACCTCAAACTCATCTCTCTTTCCTTCCCCATCTAACACCTCAAATGCAACAAGTCAGCCTCCATTTCCAATACGAAATGTGCACCCCTGGGTTTCTGGTAAAATTATGTTGGCACTTTACAGGTTTACAATCATTCATAGAAGGGGCAGGATTGATTTGTTTGAGGAGTTGTTCAACAGATTCCCTGCAGGTCTCACCAAAGCCTTTGACATGCTAATGGACTTCTTGAAGTCTCTGGAAGGGGATGTAACATGAGGCGTTCTCCAACTGACTTGTTCTGGACGATCTGTGTTTGTGCAAGGCATCCCTCAGCATTGTGGCTCTGGGAACCACCCTGTGGGAAATACTGCACTTCGTGTTTCTAAGAAGACCAATTTCCCTTTAAGACAGATCTCATTCTTAGTGCCCATGTGACTCTCTTATGACACTAAAAACATGGTGAGTGAAAGAGGGGTAAGACAAAGATTCTGCTGTCAGCCTGACATATATCTTGGCCCAGGGGAGAGGTTTTACAGGGGCTGGTACCCTAAAGCAGCACTGATTAGATAACTGCCACTTTCCATTTATTGATTTAAGGGATGTAATTTGACACCCAGACTTGAACCTTTCTGGGAGAATTCATGTAATGACATTATGACATCTTGTGGCCACTTATAGGAACCCACATTGTTCCCTTTGAGTTTTGGTCCTAAAGGAGAAAAGCCCCATTTAAAGACCACCGTCCCCAGGAGGCCCCAGAGGACATCTTCCCTGTAGCTGCTCTTCATTAGCCACCTGGGTAAATTTCAACCATTTAGTCTCCTGCTACTCAAAGTGTGGTCCTTTGACCAGCAGGACTAGCAGCAATGCAGATTCTTCAGCCACCCCAGACCAACGAAGTCAGAACCAGCTCTTTAGTAAGAGCACAGGGAATTGGTATCTACAGTAAAGTTTGAGGAGCATTGCTCTAGTGTACTTCTCTTTGTAGATAAATGCCAAACATTGCTTTTTTTCCCCAGTAATAAGAGGAAAAGGCAAGCACAGGAGGCTAGCAAACAGAGTGTGTAGTTCTCATACCTCATTGATTCCATGGATTTCCAAGGCCCTTGAGTAAGGTCTATAATTGTATTTGGTTGTTTTCCTAGTATTTATTAGATATTTTTGCCAGACGCCATGCTAAGCATTTCACACACACCAGTTCACTTAATTCCCACAAACCTTAGGGTAGAATTATTTGCCCCATTTATAGATGGGGAGACTAAGGCTTAGAGGGGGAGGTCAACGTCCAGTGAATCATGCAGACATTGATCTCTGCTCAGCCTCCAAAACTCGCTAGAGTTAGGATGGGGGAAGAACAAGGCTATAAACGAATAAGAAAATAAATAATAAAGAGAACAACAAAATGAGAAATGTCAACACAGTTAGATGGAGAATGGACAGACACAGGCAATGAATTTGAATACTGGCTTTCTCCTCTCTACTAAGTGCTTGCAGAGAGGATAGCCAGTAAGAAGCACAGATTATGCACTGCAGAATCTTGGAAAGTTCAAGAAATAAACGTACCAGGTGCCTCTGGAGACAGGCAAGTTGGGGCATTGCTAAAACAGGAATGAGGAGCTATGCTGAAAACAGAGAACAAGTGAATGTCTGTCCACTGAACAGTAAGGCTCGGACCCTTTCCCACTACTCAGCTCCAGCATGCCCACAAACATTCAAATATCCTCTTACTCCTTCCTACTCTCCCTTCCTCCCTCTTCTCTCTCTCTCTCTCTCTCTCTCTCTCTCTCTCTCTCTCTCTCTCATGTGTGTGTGTGTGTGTGCGCGCACGCACACACACACACACACACACACACACTCGGTGTCCTCAAACATATAATCAAAGGTTTCTTCTCCATCTGACTGAGTCAAAAGCAAAGGCCTAGAAAATTTGATATTTGGGGGCCCTTTAAAAAAATACTCACCTCAGGTTTTCCAATCAGACAGCTCTGCACACACAGACATCTGAAAAGTACTTCTAGCTTGACAGAGGAAATGAAAATAGATGAAAGGGGAAAAATAGGCACTTAAAATATTCTGCAAGAACCAGAAGAATGTTTTTAAAAACATCCTCAGAAAAAGAAGATAATATATCTTTTAAGCAAGAACAGGATACTCTCAGTCATGAATAGAAAATAAGAAAGTGTTTCTGGAAATTGAGAACAAAAATAGAAGAGTTGGGTGGCCAAAGTGAGATAGCTGATGGGGTTGTGCTTTCTATCCCTCGTTTCTTTGCTTCTTCCCCTCTCCTACTTAACAAATATTCCACCGAGCCACCTTTAAGCACTGTCATCAAGTCATCCACTTGAATAGACCTAGGAGATTGTTATAGGCTGAATTGAGCCCCTTCCCCCACATTCATAGTTGAAGCCCTAACACTCAGTACCTCAAAGTGCAGCTGTATTTGGAGATAGGGCCTTTAAAGAGGTAATTAAGTTAAAATGAGGCCCTTAGGTTACCCTTATAAGAAGAGGAAGTTTAGATACTCAGAGAGCTATCAGGCATGTGCTTGCACAGAGGTAAGGCCATGGAAAGATACAGTGAAACGATGGCCATCTGCAAGCCAAGGAGAGAGGTCTCAGGACAAACCAAGCCTCTCACACCTTGGACTTCCAGCCTCCACAACTGTAAGTTTTTGTTGTTTAATCCACCCAGTCTGTGGTATTTTGTAATGGTAGCCATAGCAGATTAATATAGAAGACTGAATTATTTAATCAAGGATGAATTTCCTTATTCCAGGAGTCAAGAGAAACAAACAAACAAACAGAAAGAAAACTAACCTTTAAAAAAGTAAATCTTTTCCCAGAGAACAGAACTCTGTAGGCATGAACTGGAAGAAATGAACTTTACTGTCTCCTCCATCTTTCCAAGAACTGAGGATGAAAGGGAAGGACCCCTTTGGGCAAAGAAGGTATGAAGGGTTCTGGTACAATAGCCACAGACTAACATCATCTAAGGAGACCACCCATCCAGGCCAAGACCCCCCCACTGCTCCCCACTGCCACCCCCGCCTTCCCACTTCTGCTAAGCTCTAGGCCCTTTCCCATTTCAGAGTCTGTTACCTGGAAATTTCTGCAACCAGAACTAGCTAATCTAATCAATTTTATAAGGTGTTTACTATGATGCCTGATCAAAACCGTCACCTGAGGTCAAGTATTAAATGAACAGCTTCCCTGAACCCTCTCATAGACATTCCGATTCAGTAAGTTATTTAGAAGATGTTGCCCAGAAAATTCTAGTGGAGGCACATTTGGAAAACAGACTAATGTATGCTTACAAATATGACCTTCATTCCAGATCCAGGACATTTGGAGATCCACAAGGTTGCCTTTGGTGTCCTGCTGCCTAAATTACCTTGATGTTTGACCCCTGACACAGCCATTCAGATGAGAAGCAGCTCAGATGTGCAGTGGCTTCCCTGGGCCAGGTCTTTAATGAGGACGAAGGGATGGGCTTTCCAGGGAGGCTGACTTTGGCCCAACAAAAAGAAGGACTCGCGGGTCATCAAAGCTGCTGTCCAACAATGGCGTGGGACCTCAGAAGACAGAGAGCTCCATTTCCGTGGAAGAATTCAAGCTGAAGCTCAATAGAAGAGCTTTGTAGAAGGAGATTGTACCTTCTTCCTGACACAAAAGCGCCTGATAGATGCTTCCTGAAAGGACAAGAGGATTGTGTAGAGTCTCAATACTCAAAGTGCGGGCATTGGTCTAGAAGCAGTGGCATCATCTAGAGCTTTTCAAAACCTTTCTAATCAGACCCCAGCTTCCAAAATTCTAGTTACCTTGATCCAAGGTCAGGTCCTGACATTAATACTTTGAAATCTCCCAGTTTATTTTAATATAAAGCTGAGATTAAGAACCAGAGAGTCAAAGACCCCTGGGGGTTCCATTCAACTCTGTGATAACAAGGCTCTCTGGCTGAGCCGCTGGGGTATGAACTTACTAGAAGAGGAGAGAAACATACATTAAAAACTACATCTCTTTTTCACTTCCTTTTCTGCTTGCCTCAGAAGGAATTTGTCTCCCAGCTACCTCCAAAAGCAATAACTCAGAGAAGTGATGCGAACTGCCTAAGATTACTCTGCCCATGACACAAAACAAACAGGATTTGGATTCCTACTCTAGGACTCTTACCACCTTCTGGGCACTGAGGACAGATGCAAAGTACAGAAAGAGGAAGAAGACAAGGGTCCACCACTAGACATAGCCTGGCAATTAAATTAAATCAAAACCAAAATATGACAGAAATAATAATAAATTTTTTATTGAGTATTTACACATACACACTAGCCACTGTATTTTCTTTACTTATGTTACACCATTTCATCTATGGAACAATCCCATGCACAATTGTTGGATACTATTATTAACCTCCATTTTACTCATGAGGAAACTGAGGCTCAGAGCAGTGCAGTCACTTGTCCAAGACAGCACAGCTGGTGAAGTGGTAGAGCTGAGACTCAAACCCACATGGACAGCTCAAGAGCCTGAGCACTTCTTCACTGTAATCTACCGCCTTGCTTCCAAATGTAAGGAAGGGGGGTCTCTGTGGAGGCTGGCAAGTTTAGAAAAGGCTTCCTAAAGGAAGACTTTGAACTTGGCCACAAAGGGTCAAAGACAAGTGTGTGGAGCAGACATAAGGCTAGAAAGCTTATGACAGGCATTCAAGCTGAGCCCAATCCAGGATTTAGGAGGAAAGAGTGGACTAGTGACCCCCTTGGCAAAAGGAGGAGGAAGGTTTTGCTTTGAAGTCCTAGAGAAAATGAATTTGAAAGGCAGTGGATGATGGAGGAATTGTATTTCCCTTCAAATTGGTGAGTGAGATCTAAGCTCCTATAAGAGGATTATGAGAGGACACAAGAGACTGACAAAATCTGTCTTAGACCCCAAGAGACATGAGTCATGAGCATGCTTCTTCAGATCTCCTCCCATGGCTATTCACACCTGGCCCATGCTCAGTGCTTCACGTGTGCTTCTTAATTTGTTGTTGTTATCCCATTCCATTCTTCTTACTTTAAAGGGGGCCCAGACTTTAAAGGAAATGCGGCTCAGAGAGGTCAGTGCACTTGTCCAGGGTCACTTAGCTGAGAGGCCAACCAAAGATGGAAACCCAAGTCGACCTCACATGTTAAGGAAATGAGACTTCCTATTAAAAATGTCAGAAAAAAATGTGTTTTTCTCCTCTCCTTCCTGAGAATCACTACATAATACTAGAGGAGTTTTTCTACAAAGTTGTAAATGAACTGGCAAAGAATAAAAGGTGAGCAGGAGGAAAGAGTGAGCAAGAGATATCCAAAAATTTTTTTTAAGATTTTTTTTGGAAGTTGAAAAGCAAGTGGATGAGTGTGTAGTAGAGCTGAGAAAGCTGAAGCCTAAAAGAAAATAATATGAAACAAGGTGATCTGTGTTCCTGGAGTCCCAAGAAACATCAAGAATCAGAGTCACTGGTAAGCCCTAAAAGTAAGGGTCCTAGTGGGGCTAAAGTAAGAGAATTGGTTCAAAAATCTATGAAAAGAGAATCTAGATCTCCAGGTCTCCTTCAACGCCAAGTAGCAAGATAACTAACAAGTTCAGTAGAAGAAAAGAGACTTAACCTCTGGCCATTTCTGGGCAAAATAGACTCTGGTCTTGGAGTTTAGGGGCGCAAGCTCAGACATGAGGTTCAAAACAAGAGAATTAGGTGAAACTCAACACACTGAATGCTGAGATTCAACCCAATCAGGAAGGCTGAGGCTCAGGGCCTCCAGTGGTGTCAGCTGGGTCTGGCAGAACTGTCTGCTCATAGGGGCATTGGCAGCAGAGGCTGCAACTAGGAACCTGGAACAGAACATTAGTCATGTGAAATATCCTCAGGGACACCCAGAAATACCTGGGGGAAACTTTGAAGTGGGAGTTGTCACTGTATGAGCACTTAGGCTGCTTAGGGACTGAAGGAGTTACATGGAACACTCGTCACAGTGACCAACAGATGAAAACAACCTAAATGCCCATGTACAGATGAATGGATAAATTGGGGTCTAGCCATGCAATGCAATATTATTCAGTCGTAAAAAGGAATGAGGTACTGATACATGTTACAACACGGATGAACCTCCAAAACATTGTCAAGTGAAAGAAGTCAGACCCAAAAAGGTCCATATTGTGTGATTCCATTTACTTGAAATATCCAGAATAGGTAAATCCATAGAGATGGGAAGCTGATTAGTGGCGGTCAGGGGCTGTGGTGGGGAGGTGGGCAATGGGGCGTGACTGCAAAATGGGTATTTACTTTTGGAATGATGCCAGTGTTCTGTAACTAGATAGAGGTGATGGTTTCACAACATTGTGAATGTACTTACTAAATACCACTGAGCTGTATACTTTAAAATGGTTAATTTCCTTCTATGTGAGTTTTACCTCAATTAAACAACAACAAAAAAAGATCAGTCTGGAAAGAATGAAAAGGCCCATACAATAGGGTCATCTGACCCAAGCTAATACCAACAAGCATAGCTTGGACTCCAAGAACTGCTTGAAGTTATTCTACCTAGGCCCTGCTCTCAGGAAGATCCAGACAGCCTAAGAGAAGGCGAGCTTGCTGCCAGAAAGGCAGTGGCTGAACTGAGCTTTCCAACTCTCCCCTCTTCTAGAGCTGCAATTAATAATCGAGCCCAAAGATAAAAGAGGAAACACACACACACACACACACACACACACACACACACACACACACATACACACACACACCCTCTGACCACTTTCTTCTCTTCCCCCAACCTCGTCTCTCCCTTGGCAGGTCCACATGGAGGGTAGTAGACACCTTCCCCATGCTTGGTGAGCCCTACAGTTTTCTAGAGTTCTTGAAGACCTTCTGACTTCTGGAATGTTCTCATGAGAAATGTTGGGCACCACAGACCATGCTTTGTGCAACTCCAGTTAGGTCTCTATTACAACGACTCTACTCTGCCTCGTCGTAACATGAAAGCCTGGTTCTCCTCTGAAGGAGCATAAATAGAGCGCATTCCAGCAGGCACAGGCAGCCCAGAAGCCTAGTACAAACCCAGCCCAGGGGTGCACAGCCCCTACCCAGCAGCTACCAGGGCAGCACAGTCCTGTCTACTCTACACATAGTTCTCAGGAACTTGAAAACTTCCCATCACCTCATCCAGTGCTTGCAACACTCATTTGTACACACAAATGTGTATGTGTTTGGCAAATGCTTTTTCTTTTTCTCAAGGGATTTTATGTTTGAAGACACAAAATATGAGGCAGGTTTTAAAATGGTGCTACTCTGGCTGGTGAAGCGGCAGGGAAGCCTGACCTGCCTCCTTCCGTATCTCTTTAGTGCCCATTAAGGGACTTCTGAGGCAGCTGGCATTACTCAGAGCACAGCTTGTTAACCGCTGATCTGGTCCAATGCCCTCATTGTGTGTATCAAAGAATAATTTCCAAAAAGTTATGAACATGACTCACACAAATAGAAAACGAGCATGTGGCAAGGATTTCTCTAACCTATTAGTGAGGGAACCAGCAGGATGGGAAAGTTGGTTCAAATGCTAGGGGAGAGTCTAAAGTCAACACAGTAGAGTACAGAAAAAAGGTTGGAATAAGACTACAAGTTTAGACCTGGAAATGATGAATGTCCTACAGATTAATAAAATTATATTCATTGAAGGTATCTTTTATCTTGTACAGAAGTCATTTTCATGACTACTATACCAAAATCATTTGCAAGTTATCAATCTTCCAGAAATTAGTATCTCACTTTACAGGGTCTGGGCCCAAATCAGTAGTAAATCAAACAACACTATGTTCTCCTAGAACACGGGTGAGCTAACCTGCTGTATAAAGGGACAGACAATAAATAATTTCAGCGTTGTGGGCCATATGATCTCTTTTGCAACGACTCTACTCTGCCTTGTCATAACGTGAAATTAGCATAGATGTATGTAAATGAATGGGTCTGGATGTGTGTCAACAGAACTTTATTTACAAGAACAGGTGGCAGCAGATTTAGCCCGTGCCCTAAAGAATTAGATAACCCTTGGGCGAGCCTGCTGGCCAGTGTTCTGCTAAGCAGAAAAAGTGCTGATCTCTCCCACCAGGAGGGCAGGCTGTGCTCAGATGGAAGCAGCAAACTTTCCAGGGAAGCAGCTCCTCACTCTTCCTCCAAAGAACCAGCCAGAGGGGATTTCCTTCTCAGTCTCTGTGTCTCTAAGGGAGACCCTGGATTGAATGAAGACTGCTCCCTTCACCCAAAGCAGATGATCTAAGACAGAAAAGCACAAACCCTCACAGATCAATGTGTTTCCTCTTGACATGAGCCACAGTTTAAATGCAAGTCAAATAGGAGACATCTCCACCAGAACAATTAGTCAGAGAGAATGGTTCATTGCCAGAGTCCCTGGTAAATTTCTGAGGGAGAAAACAAGAAAACAATTTGACATCAGAGCCTTGGAAGTATTTTTTCATTCAAAGGGAATAAAAGCACTTTGTTTCTTCTTTTCAAAATCAGTCCCTCCCCACCAAAGTTACCACAATGTCTCTCATTGCATTACAGCTATGCAGAGATTTTTAATGGCATGCTGTCATATGAATACTCAGCCTAGACCCTTTAAGCAAGCAGCCCACTGAGGGGAAAGAGAAGTGATCGGCAAAAGGACGGGCCTGCTTTGAAAAGGTGCTTAAATAAGACTGTGAAGAGGTAAATCTGTTGCACCAGGATCTTGTTATTCTCACATCAGTGATCCCTGAACTCTCTTGCCTTTGTCTATTTCACTCAGTGTGGAGTGGAAAAATAATTTTCTTCTCACCTTTATAACTTCTTCTAACTGGACTAATAATCAAATTGACATGAAACAGATTAACAAGAGAAAATAACCTAATTTATTACATATGTACTTATGGGGGTTCCAAAGAATATGAGACCTGAAGACACATTGGGCAGTTGAGGCTTGTATGCCCTTCTGGACTAAGGAGAGGGATGCAGGGGTCTGGGATTTCAAAGGGAAAGCAGGCAATTCACAGGTAGATGAGAAAGAGCAAACACGTGGGAAATAAATTCATGCTGGACAACCCAGAAACAGTAGGACACAGAGGGGAATTGAACAAACAGACATGCTTGGATCCCCTCTTCTGTCACACTTAATTGGTATATGCAGAGTTGAATATGCCAAGGCTGCCTTCCTGAAGCAGGTTCTTCTGTCTGATTTTTTTTAGGCAGAAACAGGGAGGTAAAGTCTCTCCTTGTCTTTCCTTCCTGAAAAATAACTAACTTAAGAAATCAAGTACCAAAAGGCACATTTTGGGGTGGCAAACTCTGGCCCTTGACCAGTACCTACCATGTGCCAATTGCTTTTCACACTTGACCTTGTTTAACCCTTGCTGCATCCCTGAGTTCAGAAACGTAGGCACAATGCTAAGGTTAAGAAACCGTCTAAGAGCATAGATCCAAGTCATAGAGCTTACTGTGTGCCAGGCATTGTCCTCTGCACTGGATAGTTATTAACTTGTTTAATCTTCATGGCTTCCCTATAACACAGATACCTTTTCCATCAGCCCCATTTTATAGAAGAGGAAACTAAGGCACACAGCTGCCCATGGGCCCCCAGCCAGCAACTGGCAGAACCAGAATTGGAACTCAGGCCATCATGTTCTGAGACCAAATGCTTAAATATCATACTCTCCTGCCTCCCAGAACTTAAGTCTGCCTTTGTCTCTCAAACTATCAAGCCCTGAGCAGACAAACAAAAATGAAAGCTCAAATGCTTTCACAGAAAAGAATTTGTCAGTCAAACATCTCAAAACATTTCAAAATCCAGGCTCTGTTTTTATTTTTGGTTGATTGGCTCTTAGATAAATCTGAGACTTGCAAGGATACAAAGAGGGGCAGAAGATCAGGTAAAGTTTTTAGTCCAGGCCTCTGGCTCCCGCCAAGATGGACTTTAAAAAGACATTCAGTCATCACATATTTATTGAGAAGTTCATCTGTCCCAGCAGCTGTTGTCAGGCTTCTGGGTTATCTCCGCTAATCACAGCTCCCGTGATGAAAATGGAACACATTGGACTCAGGCTCTTCCTAGCAGCTCAAGCTAAGCACTCGGAGCCTTCCCCTGTGGCCGTTTAGGAAATAAGCACGCCCTTTTTGGCTGATTGGGTGGGTACTCTGGCAGTTCTGGGTCACATGCTGTTTCTAAGATTCTGTCATTGATAGTCCTGCTAAGAGGAAGAGGGACTATTTTCTCCCAAAAAAGGAGATGCTGGGCACACAGAAGCAATGGAAGTTCTCTATGTAGTTTTTACTCACAACACTCCTGATGCCAAATATGTGTGTGGGCCTTTCCTAACACCGCTTCTCTAACTCTCCCACACAAGCTGGATGTCCTACAATTCAATTCAGTTCTGACACCATCTATCTAGAGTTAGTGTCATATCTTACAAGTTAAGGGCTCAGTCCCACAAGGCTGACCCCACTTCAGATGCCAGTCACAAGTCCCAGATCGTCATTGGTGCTTCTGATCAACTGGCTATAAATTCAAGGGATTCCAGTAACTCCCTGATCAAATTTGATAATTGCTCAGAATGACTCATAGAACTCAGAAAATCCTTTACTTACTATTGCCAGCTTATTATAAAGTATGCAACTCAGGAAGAGCCAGAATGAAGAGGCTCATAGGCCAAGGTATCGGGGAGTACACAGTGCTTCCATGCCTTCTCCAGGTAAGTCACCCCATAGCCACTAGATATGTTCACCAACTCAGAAACTCTCCAAATGTAGGGTCATTTATGAGATTTCCATAGGCATGATTGGTGAAATTGTTTGTGATTGAACCCACTCTCCAGTCCTTCTTTCCTTTCTGGAGGTTGGGGATGGAGCTGAAAGTTCCAACTCTCTAACCATGCCTTGGTCTTTCTGGCTCCCAGCTCTCATGCTGAAGCTACCTAGGGGCCCCCAACAAACACTCATGTCATTAGCATACAAAAGACACCACTCTGGATATTTGAAGGGCATTAGGAGGTATGTACCAGAAACAGAAGACAAATACCAAATATATACTTCTTATGCCACAAGTGCCCTTGGGTCATCCATATCAATACCATACAATATGAGTGTATCTGTGGCTGCCCTCAAAAGGAGACATTCATCCTGGCAAAGGCAAATAGATGGTTTTCCTAAATATCCATAAAGTCTCTAGTGGAGAAGATACTGCTGATGCTTATTTCAAATCCTGTCCCATTTCCTTGGCTCACAGTCCGTGTTCTGGTTTTCACGTTTCTCCTGAAGGGCTAGCACTCTGTGAAGCAGATCTGAGCCTTAGCAGGAAAGAGTGGGCCATGATTTATCTAAACTATTTATGGTGGTTCCATTCTCTTTCCAGAGATCATTGTAAGCATGGACTTATGATTCAATTCAGGCTGATGAGATGTGATGATGGAATTCTGCTGATGGGCATCAGATAAACAAAAAGAAATATGCAGGAAGAGCCCTTTCCTCTTATTCTACTGGCTGTTGTCATATCTACATAAGCTTCCTGGAGCTATGGCAGGCACTTTTTGACTATGAGAAGAAGGAAATCAACATATTAAGGGTGGCAAAGCAGAAAGATGGAAAGAAGCTGGGTCTTGCTAACATAATAAGCTGCTAATTATCCACTTTCTAGGATCCTTAAGAAAGTTAGATGCGTTAATATACTCAAGGTGCTTAGCACAGTGCACGCTGTGCAATGATTGCTAGTATTCTATTATTTTTGAAAAGAAGAAGAAAGAAACTAAAAGGCAAGTAAGTTGATCTACTGGAAAGATGATAGAAAGAGAGAATGGGGTGAGGGGGCAGTGGAAGAGAGAGAAAGGAAAGAAAGAAGAAAGGAAGAAGAAAAGAAAGAAGGAAGGAAGGAAGGAAGGAAGGAAGGAAGGAAGGAAGGAAGGAAGGAAGGAAGGAAGGAAGGAAGAAAGGAAGGGAAGGAAGATACCCATAAGGAGGGAGGAGGTGGACGGAGAGAGGAAGGGAGGGGAATCTTCCCATTTAAATCAGGTTCTCTCCCCTAGAAGGCTGCATGCAAAGCAAAATCCAAAAATAATTCGCACTATTTACTCACTCAAAGAACACATAGAAGGGGGTGGCTCCATAGTGTAGTGGTTAGCACGTCTGTTTTATGTGCAGAAGGTCCTGGGTTCGCACCCCAGGTGGAGCCACGGACCATACCCTGGGTGTGCCAGGCCACCCTGGGTGTGCTAGCACCCCTCCCTGAGTGCACCAGGCCCCCCAAAGTGTGTCGGGGGCCCCAGGCCCTGGGTGCACACCCCCAGCATGTGGGAGGAGACGCCCCGCCTTCAGAGATCCAGTTCTTAAGGGGAAATGGCAACATCCATAGGTCAGGGGTGGAAGTAGGGTGGGGAGATGAAAGAGGGGAAAAAGAAGAACACAAAGAAGACCCGAGATAGAGCCTGAATTAAAATCTGCAGTTCTTCAACATCTTGGGTTTCCTTATGCCATACTTCTCATCAGAGATGTTCTGGGAGAGAGGTAAAGGATGGAGAGAGGAAAAGAAATGGAAAGAAATGGAAGGTGTGATGAGGAAAAGGAGGGGAGGGCTGCCCAGAGAAGGGGCCCATGGAAAACCTGAGGCCTGTGCTGAGGTCCTGTGACGAGTAGGCCCTGTGGTCTAGGATGCTGGGTGAGGAGGCAGGGAGCAGTCACCACCTGCCAGGCCTCCAAATATGCCAGGATCTACAATGTAGGAATCACATGGCCCTTTTTGCTAAAAAATACTAAATTGAGGGATTTCTATCATGAGCCATCCCTCAGGTGTCACCAGTGCCAGGAAGGGACAAAGAGCACAAGGCGGAGAGAAGCAAGAATGAGAGAATCATGAAGAGGGAAGAGGAAGGAGAAGGAAGGAAGGAAAGGGAGAAGAGATGGAGGAAGAGAAGAAAAAAGGGAGGAGGGAAGAGGAGAGAAGAAAGGGAGGAGAACAATAGGTGAAGGGAGAGAGGGAATCAGGAAACGGAGAGAGGATGGGGGAATGGAAGCAGAGGAAGAGCTACCTCTGAATTCATCTGGAGCCTAGAGGTTTCCAAGTGTCCGCCACCCACCTCAGCCTGAGCCTGTTCTACCAAATCTCCATGTCCACCTCTAAGTGGATGGAAAGCCCACTTATTTCCCACAGGAGAGCTGTCTGTGAGAGCACCCTGTCCTATAGAATGGATTTATGGGGCTGCTCCATGCAGGAGCAGCCAAGAAGTGGACATTTAGAAAAATGGGGTTCCCCTGGAGCTTCGGGTCCATCACTCCAACCTCCATTCATGGTAATCTTGGCAAGCCTTGAATCTCTCTAAGCCCCAATGTTCTCATGTTTAAAGTGAGGAAGCTGACTAGATGACCTACTGGTTCTCTTCCGGCCTGTGCTTTCGAATCTGGTCAACATCTACTAACCAGAGTCAACTTTTCCTAGTACTCTGTGCAATAAATGCTATTACAATCCTCATTTTACAAATGAAGAGATGGGATTTGGAACTATGACTTTCGCAAGGCCACTCAACCAGGAGCTGGCAGTACTACAATATGAACCCAGCCTATACAGCCTCGAAGCTCACCTCCTCTTCCTACCCACTATGCTGTAAAGCCCCTCTGGTCTGACTGTGTGCTGCAGTACTGTTTCCCCTTCTGTAGTTATGGAACTCCAAATTATTAGCTGTGCTCATGGCTGTCCAGGATTGAGATGACATGTACAGCTTCCCTGGCAGCTACACCTGCCAAAGACTCTATTCTGGCCAATGAGATGTGTTGGAAGTGGCTCTTACTAGGAAGAGGCCACTCCCCTTTTCCCTTCTCCCCTTTTTGCCTGCACAATGTGAGTCTGGATATAAACCATATTGGCAGGGCCAGGACTAGGGAAAGGCAAGGGAGTGTCTAGGACACAATGTAAGGAAGTACTCACTCAGGATTGTACAATGAAAACCTTGAATGCATGCCTCATTAAATTTTACTCCCTGGGTACCTCATTCATCTCACCCTCATCCCAGCCCTGCATCTTAGACCATGTGAATAAGTGCAACATCCTAGGAATGAAAGAGCTTCTGCTAGCATCACAGAGCAGAGTCACCATCTCAATCATCACAACTCAAATAGAGGGCAGAGGTAAGGTAGGTGATCATCATTCCGGACAGTACCCATAAGGACAACATGTTTACATTGTCTCTGGGTACTTTTTCAGCAGGGGCTGAGGATTCATTTTCCCCAAATGCACTCCTGCTCCTCCAATCCATTCTCCAAGCTACAGCTGGAACAATCTTTCCAAAACAAGATGTTTTCCCATTGTTCTCAGAATAACACACAAGAATAACAAGCAGGAGAGATCTTTCATTGGCTTACAAGGTCCTGCCCTCTCCAGCCCCTTCCTTCCTCCCTCCACAGCTGTCTCTGTGATCCAGCCACATGGCTTCCTTTAGTTCCTTGCAGCACCCCCACCATGGAATGTGGTACCCTTCCCCTCTTTCTTTTCCTCCTTATTTGTTCCTTGTCCTTCAGGTCTTAGCTGAAGTATCATTTTCTAGCGGATACCTTCTCTTATGCCCTGTAGGTCAGCTTACCTCTTATGCGTTCTCATAGCACTCTCTTGTTCTCTTGTTCATGTTCTCATAGCTGTCCCTTGGTATGTGCAATTAAACTGTTGTCATCTTCCCTTGAGACTGTGAGGACACCAGGGCCATTTCTGTCTCATTCACCTTGCCAACTCCCAGGTTTAGCACTGTGTCTGGCCCTTAGTTATGCTCAGTAAATACCTGATGAATGAACAAATGACAGAGGCTCTGGAACTATGCACAAACCCAGTTAGACACCATTGTGTCTAACACAGCGAAGGGCCGTGTCTGCAAGGAGCTACAAAAAAACGAGTACTCATCAGAGTGACACCCTCTGGCTTGGCCTGATTTTGTTTTCACTACACTGATTCCAAGGAGATTGAGGAACATGCCAGAACTTGCCATAACCCTTTCCTTCTGTTCTATGTCCATGGCTTATGAACCACCTAACTGCTATGAACAAGCCGCACCAACTCTATGAGCCTCAATTTCACTACATGTAAAGTAGGGGAATTCATGAGATCTGCCCACTTTATTTTTTAAGATTATGATTCTCAGGATGAGATAATGTGAGGAAACTTGTGAATTAAAATTCTTTGTCTTTTCTCCCACTGAGAAATGGGGTCCATTTTCTTCATCTCCTGAATCTGACATGGGCTTTCAACTGTTTAAACCAATACAATACAGAAGAAGTAACTATGTGCCTATCCTAGGCCTAACCTTCAAGAGAAAGAGCAGCTTCCACTCCTGCCTTTTGAAAACTGGCCACCATGCTCTGAAGAAGCACAGGTGGCCTTGTGGGGAGGCCCACAGGAAGGAGGACTGAGACCCTAGCTGGAGCCCACCTGGGCTTGCAGCTGATAGCCAGCACCAACCTGTGTGCTGTGTGAGTGAATTTTCTTGGAAGAGCCTCTTGCTCCAGTTGAGATGCCCCATCACACCCTGCCAAAATTGCAAAACTGAGAAATTTTTAAAATCCAATTGTTGTTGTTTAAGCCACTTATTTATTGGGAGGGAGGGTGAAAAAGGGGTTATTATACAACACAGATAACAAAAACAACAGTCTTTGGGCTAGTATAGTTCTTAACACTTGCATTTATTTCCAACTTGGGGGAGTAGTACTTCCCTGAAGGGGTTCTGGAAATGTGGTAAGGATTGTACATTTTTGTGTGTCACAATGACCAGGCTTGAGGCTGAAGGAGAAGGTGCGACTGGCAATTAATGCCCATGAGGTCAGAGATATCAACTGTTTTAAATGTCCTATAATGCTTGAGACAGTCACCCACAGCAAATTGCCCCACACAAAATGACAATAGTGCTCCCATAAAAAAACAACAGCACAAAATTAAAAGCCTAAATGGAAAAGTGGTTTAAAGCTAAAGATGAAATAAAAATATAAGGCTCTGACATAAACTGCTTTCTCAGAAAAGAAAAATAGAGTTCATCCTGACACCAACTTTTATCGCTTGCAGCGGCTACCTGGAGAGTTGTATTAATAATGTCTTGGAGGATGCATGTAGAATCAGCAAGGACAGGGTGATGTGATATGATTGGCAAGGGAGGGGAGTCAAGAAATCATATAATTTATTATCTAAACTGGAACACTTTGGGGAGTAAAAGAGGGCACTATTAATAAGTACCTGGGGACAATAGACATAAATTGGGATTGCCCAATAAAATCAGGACATATGGTCACCTTACATCTATGTCATGGATGTCATTGTTGGTCTATCCTGATATGTAGCTCAGAGGTAACCAAAACAGGGGACTGTCCAGACTTATAAGGCCCTAAGATCCTGAACATTAATTTTCTTTTTAAGTACTGTTTCAGTGTGTGGTTAGGAATAAAGAATTGTTCTAAAGAACACATTAAAAATTAATTAAAAGAATTTTCTCTAATATTTAATCTTACCACCATGTACACTCTGAGTGATGTATTCCCAGTCAGCATGTCAGATCCTAAATAATTAAAAGAGAAGGAGAGTGTGATTAAGCCCCTTGACAAGGCTTTCTGGGGTTTTAGATGTGGCACAGAACCCCAGACTGCATCACCCGAGGAAAGTCTTGCATTGAATGGAAGGATCCAGTCCACTGGAGACTTACAATGCTGGCATTCATCACCAGGGTGGACAACAGTTCAAATGAATGATAGCCTCAGAGAGAAACGGAGTTGGATCCCACTGTGCTGAGCCATCAGCCCCCGAGAAGTCCCATCAGTACCTCCTTCCTTTGGGGAAGGAGGAGGTAAGTTATGGAAACCATCCTGGGGCTCCTCCAAGAGCAGAGAGCTTCCATATTTCCTCACCTCTGAGACACATGCTTCTTCATTTTGTAATATTTCAGAAATTGAAATATTGACTTAAAATCGATGGGAGGACTTAAGGTGGTGTTTCTTGGGAGGAGTTCCAGAATAACAGAACAAGTTACTGGAGTCACATTTTGGACTTTACCATTTCCCTATCCCATGGGCCCTGGGCAAACCTCAACCCTTCTGTAGGCCTCAGTTGCTTCATCTGTAAATTGATGCTCTTAGTAACGGCACCGAATGGACAATAAACGAAGAGAGCTTGAACGTAGCACAGGGCAGATAGTAAGCTCTCAGTATACATTAGCTATTATGCCTTTTTCTTTATCTTGTGCATGCTGTTATTAAATTGTTAGTGTAGCTAAAAACTGACACCATCTTCAATGTGTCTGAAGTACTGTAAGCTTCAGAAAGAGCTCAAAAACTATTATTACTTCTGAGCTTGTTCTATGCAACCACCAAAGAATTGATTATGGCCTATTTCTGGTGTATTGGGTAGGGGAAATTAATACTAATAGCAGATTTATTTTATATCATCTCTACTCCATTAAATGTAGGACACATGAAGATTCTCTATGAACAACCTCCTCCCAACTTCCAACCCTCCACCTTCCCATAATTGATGCACTAAGCTCAGGACCTAGGCTCCTTTTTCTTCTAGCGTTAGAGCAGTGCAAAGGGGGGCAAAAAGAGGAAGTATAATTTTCATCAGGCTCTTGTACACAAAATAAGGTAGGCAGTCACCACCCAGTATGGCCCATGAAGAAATGTTGTCATAGGTCTAACGGTTCTAAAAGAAAGTGAAAAACACAAGTGTTGGACTCGTATAGACCTGAGCCTGCTGCACAGTTCTGCATCAGTTCCCTACTCTGTCCTACATGGCTGTGGGATGATTTTTTGAAGTAATGCACATCAGGTACATCAAGCCTTATAGTAACCCCCAGGAAAGATTAGCTATTATTATTAAAACCCAGAAGTCACTCAGCCCTATATTGGACAGAGATGTTAGAAACAAATAACAGAATCCATTAAGGCTCACTTAAGCAGAAAAGAATTTATTTGAAGTGATCAAATGGTTCACGGAATCCCTTGGAAGGCTATGGAAGACCAATCTGAAGTGCTACAGCCAGGAACAAAATCCACACATTGTGGGGACGTCCCATGAGAAAACACTGCTCTCTTGTCAATGCCAGAAGCTCCTGGGCTCAGAACCAGTGTCAGGAGCTTCACTGTTGCTGTCCCTGGAAGGCAGAATCCCTAGGCCACCATGTTTACCTTAGTGTGGCTTCGCTTAGTGTGGCTACTTCATCAGGGCACTCAGTTCTGAATGCTAGTCTCCCATAGTAGCATGGAATTTGCAGAATGTTCCAGACCATGCTCCAGAATGTAAGGAAATCTAGTAATGCATGTCTTCTTCCTTCTATCTTGATAAAGCAGGACTGAAAATCAGGGAAATTACTCAAACTATAGAGAGAAGCTTCCTGGGTTATGGGTAGCCACAAATGACCAATGTCTGCTCCATGCTACTTTGTCCCTAGAGATTTGGGTAAACTTGGCTTAGACCCTTTATCTCAGCCTGTGTGGTTCCAGGCTCCTTCCACAATTTTGGCAAATTGCCCACCTTATTTCTCTAATTCTTAGTCTGCTGTGCCAGCTTAGTTTGGACTGTACATGGACTGTGTCCCTGTCACTCATTTCACAAGAAATCCTGTCACTTGCATGAATTTCACTGTTTAGTAATTTTTGGAAAGACTTGAAGAGTCCCAGGGTGGTGGTGGTGGTGGGCGGGGGGCGGGGGGCTTTGGTCATAAAGCCCACTATCCAGTCTCTTCTTATCTCATGCCTGTCTTTCTTTTGGGTCTTCCCTGAGGAAGACCTGAGGTGAGGCTTTCGATACAAGTAGTCTGTTTAGAAGCTGATCCCAGAAAGCACCATAGAAGAATAAGAAAAGGAGTAGGATGGAAGGAGACCAATGAAAAGTGCATTAATAATTGAGTTGCTACTGTGGGCAAGTGGGGCTCAATCCCACTGGACACCTCTGAGAGGCTGAGTCACACACACCTCAGAATTGTCCCATCTGGGGTGAGGAAGCTGGGCTGTTTATCCGTAGCCTTTCAGCCCTCATTGGCTGCAGGCTGCACACACAGGCATTAATTCTTGGCCACTCCGTGCCCAGTTGGGCTTGCTTCTGCATCCAAAGAAAACTTAGAGGCAGCGGGATACTGGCATTGAGATAAGAGACATGCTCTGTACACCAACCTGCAGTTGATTTCCAGGGTAGTCTGGAGAAGACGAACAGGCGCTACAGTATCTGTTAGGATGAGGCACTATATTAGTTTCTGTCACCGTTGTAACTAAGTACCAAAACTCAAATGACTTAAAACAATGGAAATTTATTCTCTCATAGTTCTGGAAGCTAGATGTCCAAATTTAAGGTGTCAGAAGAGCCAGCTCTCTCCGAAGGCTCTCAGGAAGAATACTTCCTTGCCTCTCCCAGCTTCTGGCAGCTTTCAGCAATCCTCCACATTTCTTGGCTTGTGGCAGCATAGCTCTACTTCTGTCTTCATATGGCCATATTTACTGTGTCTTCCCTCACTCAGTGTATGTTTGTCTTTGTCTCCAAATTTCTCCCTTTAACAAGGATACCAGTCATAATGGATTAAGGGCCCATCAACTTCATATGACCTCAGCTAATTACATCTGTAATAACCTTATTTCCAAGTAAGGTCAGGTTCTGAGGTTCTGGGGGTTAGGACTTCCACATATGTTTCGAGGGGCATACAATTCAACCCATAACAGGCACTTTATACATGTTATATCCTCTGATCCCAACAGCAGCCTGAAAGGTTGGTGTGATTATCCCAGTGTCACAGATGAAGAAATCAAGGCTCTGAGATATAAAGGGACCACCTAAGGATTCCCAGCTGGGAAATTGCAGAGCTAGAAGCTAAACAGTCCTGTGTCAGGCTGAAGTCTCTCATGTACTATCTTCCAAACGGTCATGTCTGTTGTCAACTACACCAGCTTGTAGGAACAGCAGATAAATGCTTGCACACAGTCAGATGACTCAAGTTCAAATCCCACCTCCACTTTTATGAGCCCTCTGAGGCTCAATTTCCTACTCTGAAAAATAGGAATCAGAACAGCACCTATAGCACTTCCTGTGAGGAATTATTCGGGTAATATGTGAAAATACTTAGTTGAGTAGCAGGAATATAGCAAGCACATAGCGAACGTTAGTGGCTGTTATCATCACAGTAACACTCAATACTCCTAAACAGTAAGCATCAACACTTGAGCCCTTATACAAAGCTGGCATTTCCAGGCTACCATCCAGCATCATTTTTGTCTTTTACTCCTTGTCATAGCTGCCCACAAGCGAGTCCAGGCAGGGACATGATGGGCTGGAGGGCTGGGTGGCGCCGGCTCTTCTCCTCAGTCCCTGCATAGCCCCTAGCCCGCCCAGCTGGCTAATGCCCCTGTTACATGAGACTCTGCAAGAACAGTGATAAAAACAGCAGCTCTTAATCTCCTGCCTGCCGCTAGTGGCTTTATCTCAGTGCCTCCTCCCTGGGCTGCGGGGGGCTGAGGGGAGATGGGCCGATTAAGAGCAGCATTTCCGACATGCCCTCCCACCTCCTGCAAAGTGGGGCCGCTGCCAGCAGATTTCCTCAAAGCCCAGTGAAGCCGCTGGAGGAATGTGCGGCCTCCCTGGCATGGCAGACATTCAAGAGAGCCCACAAAGGCGCTGTTATGAAAGCCTTCTGGAGCACAGGGATAGGACAGCAAAGTTTCATTTGCAATTGGGATTGCACATTTCAAGAGCTGGAGATTGGTGACAGAACGCATGCCTGTGAATACACACGGCTCGTAATTCATTCATTTCACCTCCTTCTGTTGAAAAAATATTGCAGGGGGTGGGGAGAGGGTTGAGGGTAGAACCACTGGTCTGAACAGGTACTTATTTCTCTGCCTGAGGCTCTGCCTGGATGAGAACCAACGCATCAAAAGTGGAAGTTGAAGGCAAGGTAACTATTGTGCAGGCAAAGCCAGCTTGACGTTCCTGAGCCTGGCTTCCCCAGACTGGCCAGTACCCTTATTCTGTGTGGTCTTTTCATTCTTAAACAGAATTGTCATTTAACAGCTAAAAACTAGAGATAAGGCTGAGGACTACAGCTTAGAAACTGAGCACTAACCAGCAACTCTTTGGTGCATTCCTATGCTCAGGACTCATCAGGCCCTGCGCTAGGCCCAGGATACTGTAAGGAAAGCCTATTCCCTTCTCTTAAGCAGTTTACAATCCAGTGTGGGGAGGGGCAAGTGAGCAGAAGAGGATAAAGCTGGTGTGCACATGGCTTACTGTGACAGAACAGAAGTAGAAAACCTAACCCAGCCTAGCCGTCAGGGAAGTTTCCTGGAGAACAGGAACCCAAGAAGAAATGTAAAGAATGAATAGCAGTTTGGCGGGAGAACAAAAGTACAAAGCCAGGATAGCATATTCTGGAATATTCTGGAACATGAGGTTGTCAGTTGATGGAAGGAGGATTAGAATTAAATAAGGAAATGAGGTTGAAAAAATTAAATACAAATTTTAGTATCTAAAACTATAAAGATATTAATAGCCAAAAATTGTCATGAGTAAATTTTACTTAATAGAAAATAAAGTGCTTTCTTTCAATCTATCACTTATTCATGTAAATAAATATTTACCTAACACCGGCTATGTAGCAGGCCTTGTGCTAGTTATTGGTATTTCGAGGGTAGTTCAGACAGTCTTATTCTCAAGGAGTCTAATGGCCAAGAGTTATGGCTTAATCATACGAGCTCTATCTTATTGTTCCTCCTGAGTAGGGGTGAATGGAAACTCAGGATGCACCTACCCTTCAAAGTCCTCCAGGTCCCTGTGTCAAAATGGGTAGAATTTGGCGTGGGTGCACCAGGGGGCTGAGAGGTTTATGAGGTGATTAAAATGCATGCATGGGGTAGGAGATGAAGAGAGAAAGGGACAGAAACAGAGAGGCAGACACTGAGACAGAGGGAGAGACAGAGAGAAACAAAGATGGGAACAGAAAAAGATAGGAAGATGGAGAAAGCCAGACATATGGAAAGAGAGAGAAACAGAAGGAGGGAAGGAAGGAGGGAGGAGTGGAATAGAGAGTATAGGGGGAACATAGAGAGGCAGAGAAAACCAGACAGACAGGTAGGCAGATCAAGAGAGGAAAAAAAATGGAAGCAAGGCACAGGATCATTCACAAAAACACACTGAAAGAGAAAGAAACAGAATAAGAGACTCCAGACTGAGAGTGACAGAGAAACTTGAAGGATGATGCCCTCAGCTAAATTTTTTCCTAAGAAAACCAGAGCCCAACTGTTGACGTCTGGCCTGGCCAGTGCTCCAGGTGTCCCTAAGGTTTGTCTGAATCCGAGCCAAGTTACTGGGAGAAGCCAGGGCCACAGTCAGAAGGCCTGAGAAATCCAGCTCAATGTAGTGGGGGCTGGCTGCTAGGAGAATTGGAAGGAAGGCCCATATACATTGGCTTGCCACCTTTCCCCTAAGGTTTTTGTCAAATTCCTACCCCACCCACCCCATCCCAGCCCTACCCACATACTGGGCCCTGGCCCTCACCTAAGGGACAGGTTGGTGTGCCTGAGGAGTTAAGGTCACAGAACATCTCCCAGGGCTGCCCTGTGTAACTGGCAGCCTATAAGGTCCAGCCAAAGAAGCAGGCCTAGAAGTCTGGCTGAAGAAGCAGACTTCAAAGCCACTGTGCTTAGAGTCCCATGGGATGTCTGAGGGCTTCAACTACAACTGTGTATGGCAAGCTGTGTATGTGCCAGGCCCTGCTCTAATGGCTGTAGAGGTCAAAATTATTAAATGTCTCCTTGATGCCAGGCACTGCATCCTCGTAGTAAGGCAGGCAATAACAGTAGCCTATTTTACAGATGTAGAAACTGAGGCCTCAGAGAGTTTAGGAACCTGTCCCAGATCACAGAGCCAGCACACTTAACTAAGAGGTTCACTGCTACTGTGTGAGACACATCACACACACTCTTGAAGTGAGTCTTAGGACTCTCATTTTATAGATTAAGAAAATGAGGTCCAAAGCAGTTCAGCATCATGCCTGGGTCATGGACAGTGAAGAGGAGAACTGGGATGAGAATCTTGGCATGCTCCACTCTGAAGCTCTGAGTCCCTTCCCTAGACACCTCTAACTCCAGGACATACACCTTTTTTTTTCTGGGGCTTTAGCATTCAGAACCCAGCAGGAAAACGGATTGGATATTCTTATGGAGACATTCACATGGTACCCTCGCAGCACCCACCTTCTTTCTACAGTACTGCTACAGCCAGTGATTTGCCCTCAGCCCGTTTCTCTGTTCCGAGGGCCCTTAATCTGGGCCATGGAACCACGGAGTTTGTGCATAAGATTCAGAAGGTTTGTAGATAGACTTGGGTGGAAAAAATTAGATCATTATTTTCAAAAAAACTCTAACCAAAATTCAATATTTGCCTTCATTTTAAGTGTAGGCAAGAACTCACAGTAGAATGAGAGGCGCCTACGACTTTGTCACCAATAGAAATCACAGATACTTCTGTATCACAGAACAGTTATTGCAGATACCTCAAAATACTATGCATTCCCATCACTATTTCAAACTTCTGGAAGTTATTAATCTCACTGCTAGATCTTGTTATTTAACATGTTAGTAAGAATCACATATATTCCAAATTGTAAGTTTTTTTCTTTTTAATATCTTGATAATTGTATTTCAAAGCAATTCATTTCCTTAGCCCTATTGTATAAAGAAAAGTATTTTTCTGAAGAGGGTTTGGGACTTGATCAGATGCCAAGTGGTCCATAACACAAAAGTTCAGAATTTCTGGTCTATTCCCTTCTCACTCAGGTGTAGCGATGGTCTTTGCTCCCCACCTGCCCCACTGATTCCCACTGATCAAGTGCATCGGCTCCCTGGCTCAAAAGCTGAGCAGTCGCTGCATGTGCAAACAGAAATCAGCCAGCACAAATTCCTCCAAGTTCTCTTGTAGAGCGGAGCCAGATCACACACTCAGTGTCAAAAGGCAGGAACCCTCTCCCTTCAATGGCTCTGCAACCAGTTGCCCAAAAGCTTCAAAGTAGAGCCTTCTTATAGCTGAATTGATGCACAAGGAAGGAAAGTGGGAGGCATTGGTTCTCTACCTTAGCTACTCATAGGAATTAAAAAGTACTGATGTTTGGGTCTCCTCCAAGAGATTCTGACTGAGTTGATTTGTGGTAATGCCTAAGCATAGAGATTTTTTCAACTCCCTAGGTGCCTCTAATGTGCAGTCAGGGTTAAAAATCTCTAGTGCACTGAGGACAGCAAAGAGCACTCATAGCATCAGAGGCCCAGTTTTACGTCTTGGGCAAGCTGAGACTTCTCTGGGTCAGTTTCCCCACTTATAAACATTTGGGATGGGGAGAAGGGAGCTGTGTTGATTTCTCATTTACCACATGCTAGGCACTCTACAGAAGTTATTTTCTTTACTCCCCTCCACAATTTTGTGAGGATGATAGTATCACTCCATGCCCAACATCACCCAGCTAGTAAGTGATGGAATGTGGATCAGAACCCCACTTGTTAGATGAAAAAAACCCTATCCTTCTTGATGTACCAAGCTGCTAAATCAGTGCTTCTTAAATTTACTAAACTTTGTTAAAGGTTTAAAGATCTTGTTTTTAATAATGCAGATTCTGATTCAGTATACCAGGGGTAAGTCTTGATATTCTACATTTCCAACAGGCTCCCAGATTTTGAGTAGCAAATAGTTAATGGGTCTTTGTGGGCAGCATCAGTTCTGATTGCTTAGTGCTTGTGCCAAGCCAGTTGGTTAACTATGTAACCATTCCTCCTATTCTGATCATAGCACCCAGATCTGTTTTAGGATTTAAGGCCACGTCTCCTGCTTAGTCATGTAGCTTGTATGAATCTGACACCATCCCTGCTCCAGGCTATGGCAATCAGCATGTGGTATCCCTCTGCTAGGTGTGATGGTTCACAGAATAGGTGTCAAACTCAAGCTGAGCAAATGGGATACCAAGAATTTGAGAGTAGATATTTCTCTCTCTTCCATGGGAACACCCAGAAGGGAATGTTCTTTCATCCCCAGGCTGATGTGGCTTGAGGATTTAAAGGATGTAGCTGCTACAGCTATTTCTTTTTACAAGGAGAGAGCTCAGAGCAGTAGACTGTAAACCCAGTGGTGTAGAGCCTAGGTAGGCAGAGCAGAGAGAAACCAAGGTTTTACAAACATCATTGGAATGGCTGAATTAAGCCTTAGCCTGAAGCTCACTTCTGAGCTATCAGTTCACAAAGGCCATTTAATCCCTTTATTGTTTAAAGCCAAGTTGAGTTGCATTCTGTGTCTCTTGACATCAATAGTCCCAATACAAGTTCTGGCATCAGAGAGACCAGAGTTTGAATCTCAGCTCAGCCACTTAATAGTTGTGTGGTCTTGGATAAACCATTGGGCCTTTCTGAGCCTGTTTTCTCATCTATAAAATGAAACTAGTAAAGCCTATCTCAGGGTCATTATGATGATCAGGAGAAACTGTGAGTGTCAAAAGCCTGGCATCTATGTTATAAATGATAGAGATCATCAAAACTAGTCCCATTTTGGCAGGCCCTTATTCTAAAAACTGTGTATGCCAGCAGTTGTTTCTAGCCATTGGCATGCGCATGCACACACACACACACGCGTGCGTGCGCGCACACACACACACACACACACACGCACACAAAGCATATTAACCTAAAAGACTGGAAGAAGCGTGCCTTAAGGGTTATGAGTAACATTGAGAAAGAAGAAAAAGAGGTTGAACTTTCTTAGTAACCAGGAACGATGAGAAAGCTTATCCTGGTGAGGAATGCAAGGCTTGCCCAGGCCATAATTGATTTGGTCATAACATGGCACAGGCCTTGGCTCCATCTAGCAGAGTATATGGAAGTCACATTCTACTTCTCTGGGTATTTGATGGTCTGATTGGCTCAGCCTTCCTAATCGTGTTATATTGACAAATATATTTGTTTGGAACAAGCAAATGTATTGCAGGCAGGAAACAGACCATCTCCAGGAATTTATTTTGCTTTTTGGCACTGCTGTACTGAGCTTAGCATTCATTATGTGCCCATGTAAAACAGTCTCCAGGAACACTGGCTTGAGTTATCTTTTTAATTATATTTATTTTTTCAGCTGCATTTCAGATCATGAACAGACTTGCTGGTGCTAAACAGGCCTCATCTGGTGAAACTTCTTGCCTCCTTCAAAATCACGTTTTGTGGATTAAATGTTCAAAGACATCAGACAAACCCATGATACTGCCATGGGCCATTATTGCTAATGGGAGATGGGGTTAGGTCACTCAAATCCCTGCTCTGAGCCCAGAAAAGTCCACAAAAAACAAATCCTGGTCAACAGATAGAAATGGAAATGCAAAGCATTTCAAACTAATCACTTGGGGAGCACCATGATCCATTTCCTCTGTACCCCTCATCTCACCACAGGAGCACTTGGTAGCCATATTTGAACAATGTGGCCCTTCTCCCTGATTGGACAAGAAGTAAACACCTGACACCAAGAAGGGCCAATCAGAAGTCCAGCTCGGGTTGTGAGGAGGCAGAATAAAGGGAAGACAGACTCAAAACACGG